>OX352773.1:50839321-52039321 GCA_947095535.1 Poecilobothrus nobilitatus | reverse complement strand
TTCTATTTTTTTAGAATAAATTTCTTAAAAATATAATTTGTTCCTCAATTTGTTTAGGGAGTTTCGGTGGCCTAGTTGGTAAGGGCGTATAACATACACTGTAAACACCGAGAAAGTATAGGTTCGCCTATATTTACAGTAACATTTACAGCAACGCCTAAAAAGGAAAGGCTGTGTAATGGTAGGAGAATAAACTAAAAAAAAACAATTTGTTTAGTCACTAATTTAAGGCAAGATATACCAAGAATGATGTCGATTTTTCGCGGCGGATCCCTGCAGTTAAATGGGACTGTTCAAATGGCGGCGTATTTTCTGCGGTGGAATTTTCGTTGGCGTAAAAATAAGACAAATTTTAATTTTATCGCTGCAATTTTTTTTTTTTTTTTTTTTGACACTAATGACATGAGTTTGAAAATTAAAAGATAAATGTTAGACATCAGAAAATAAGAATAAGAGGAGTATTCAAAAAATGATGAGTGAATCTTATAAAATTAAAATAAAAAAATGAATTTTGTAGAAACTACATTGCAATAATTCAAAATATTTTTTTTTATTTTTTATACCCGTATGAACTATGTTCAAGGGTATAATAAATTTGCCATTACGTTTGTGACACCTTAAAGGAGTCGAGCTAGATATAGTGTCAAAGGTATGGATCGGCTCAGAATCGAATTCTGAGTCGATTAAGCCATGTACGTCCGTCCGTCCGTCCGTCCGCACGATAACTCAAAAAATAAAGGAACTAGAGGCTGAAATTTTTTTTATGTCACTTTTCCAAAATTGTTAGTTTTGCTATTTAAATCCAACATTTTCGGTCGGCGGGATCGAGTAGCTGCCATAAAACTTCTATCTTAATATAGAAATAAGTCAGTATCTATTTAAGCTACGTTTCTGAAATTTTGCAAATGATGATCAAGTTTTATGGCAACAACTTCTGTAAAATTTGGTTGTGGTGGTGCGACGGATTCGGGTAGCTGCCATGCAACTTTTCCGTTTAAATGAGAATAACTCAGTGTCTGTTAAAGCTAGGAATCTGAAATTTTGTGAATTATGATCAAGTTTCATGGCAACAACTTCTGCAAAATTTGGTTGTGCTGGTGTGACGGGTTCGAGTAGCTTCCATACAACTTATCCGTTTAAATGAGAATAACTCAGTGTTTATTGAAGCTAGGAACCTGACATTTTGCGAATGATGATCAAGTTTTATGGCAACAACTTATGCAAAATTTGGTTGTGGTGGTGCGACAGGTTCGGGTAGCTGCCATACAACTTCTCTTTTTAAATGAAAATAACTCAGTGTCCGTCCGCACGATAACTCAAAAAATAAAGGAGCCAGGAGGCTGAAATTTTTTTTAAATCACTTTTACAAAATTTTTAGTTTTGCTATTTAACTTCAGCATTTTCGGCCGCCGGGTTCGAGTAGATGCCATACAACTTCTTTCTTTAAATGGAAATAACCCAGTGTCTATTCAATTTAGGTATCTGAAATTTTGCAAATGATTATCCAATTTTATGGCAACAACTTCTGTAAAATTTGGTTATGATGATATGGCAGGTTCGGAAAGTTGCCATACAATTTCTCTTTTTAAATGAAAATAACTCAGTGTCTATTGAAGCTAGCTATCTTAAATTTAGTGAAAAAGTGTCGAGTTGCATGCCAAAAACTTTTGTAAAATTTGATTGGTCTAAAGCAGCCGGTTCAGGTTTCTTGCATTTCTTGGAACTTAATGAAGCTAGGCGCAATAGATTCGGGTAGCTGTCATACAACTCCACAATTTACATAAATATATCTCTGTAGTTCGGTACTAAAACATCTGAATGTTTTTAAAAGATGTTCAAGTTTTATAGAAACAGGATATATTACGTTCATACGGGTATCCCAGAGTTGACACAGTCTACTCTACTGCACTCTTCCTCGTTTTATTGCATTTCTCTGTCACATAAATGTGGACAGGAAATTACACAGCCTTTCCTGTTCAGGCGTGGCTGTAAATGTCGTAAGGGGGAATAACTCTTACGACGTGTGTGGGATTCAAACCCACACTCCCTCGGTGTTTACAACGTATTTTATACGCTCTTATCCACTAGGCCACCGAGGCCCCCATTTAAAATATTTAATTAGAATTTTAAAAATTTTGATATTTGGTTTGTGTTTTAATTTTCATTTGTTATTATTTGTTCCTACAACTGTTTTTGTCTGTTTTTTATACTTTTAAATAATAATTCTTTCTTGTAATCATTTTTTTTTTATTTACTAAATAATACTAATTAAATAAATAAATAAAAATAGCATTTTAACCAAAATTAAGTTGTTTCCACCTAATCCTAAGATTTAAATAAGTTTATTAAAATCTGTATGACGTAATATTTCTATTCTTTCTACGTAAGTATTTTTTCTTCTTTGTACATTCACTCAATACCCCGAAAAAAAAAAAATTTTCAATTTTCAATTTAAAAAAAAAAAAATAAAATAAAATGGCTATAAATTATATGCTATTATATTTCACCCCTTTCAAAAAATGTTCCAGATGTTTATCTCGTAATCGTTAAGATTATTGATGAGTTTTATACCTTTTAAATTAGCTTATCATTCCAAGCATTAATTCTTTAACAATTTTTTGTAAAGGAAAAAAAAAAACCCCCACTCTAAAGAAAAGTTAAAAACTCCATTTATCACAACAATAGCATTATTTAAGTATTTGTTGTTTTAATGATGCATGAATAGATGCTGTTGCATGATCTTTTCAATATTTAAAAAACTTTTCGCTCGTTTTTAGTTTACGTATAGTCTGATAATGAAAAACTTTTCTTCTTTACAATTTTTGTTAAAGAAGATGTAAAAAAAACCGCATTATATAGTAAACTTTAAAGTTTACTAAAGGTAAACATAGGTCATAAGACCGGAAATTATCGAAAATGGATTTTTTGTTTATAGATTTTAAAAAAGAAAAATTACAATCTTTCTGGGATAAACTTCAGGGTTATTTTCAATTCAATTGTAAGTAGCCCGCCCATTATATTGATATAATAGAGATTTATAATAGAGATTTTGAAAATAAGATTTTGAACACACAATGAAATCCGATTTTGAACTACATACCTATATAATATATATTATAATTTTCATAATATATCTGACTTCAGTTCTTTGCCTATACATAATTTTCTTTATGAAACTACTGCATTGCCATTTTCTATAAAATACATGTAATCCTTGATTTACCGCGTAAAAATCAAAACCGCGTAAATTGAGACTTCAACTTCACACATATTATAGGGAGTTCGATTTTAGTATTGATTTTTTTTTTTTTTCAAAAATACCTAACTTAAAATGGTAAACGTTGTACAAATTAAAAACACATAGCAATTTTTAAATGAAGAATTCAATATATATTTAACTTTGGTAATTTATTTAACAAAAACTTTTAAAATAAATAATAATAACAAAATAATAAAATCAAATCTTCATCATTTGAATCAGTTTCAACTTCATCAGCTGGAATTACCTTTTATTATTAAATCGTATTAAATCGGTAAGTTTCGACTGCATTTTATTTCTATCAAGTTTTCTTTTAATTTAATTGTATGGAGCCAAGATATATGTTGTAGTTCACATTGAAATTTCAAACTTTCAAAAGAAAAAATAACGACCATAACGATACTAAGAAATTTATATGCAGTGATAAAAGTAGCACACCACAAATATTTTAAAGCCTTTTTACATTATGTAAATTTACATTAGAGTATTTATTTGATCGGCTCAAAAGTCGACTTAAAAAAATCATGTGTAAAAGCTTTGAAAATGATATTTGAGAAAACTGATCGCACAATTTTAACCGTGTTAATCCGAAAACTCGCACATGTAAATCAAAACTGGTCGCAAAATTTTAGCCATGTTAATTGAAAATGGTGCAATTCAAGTACCGCGTAAATCAAGTGTTACCTGTATTTATTTGTGAAATCTTGGTGAAATCAATTGAAGACACAAACCATATCGATTTTGACGTTTAAAGATAACAATTAAATAGTATGATTTTTTTTCTAAATTTACGACTAAAATTTTGGAAAAATGACATGTGTATTTAAAGAAAAGAAGATAAATTATAAGAAAATTTTTTTTTTAAATAAAAGGATGATAAAAATGTGAATTACTATTTTTCTTTTAATTCAGAATAAAATGTCTAATTTATAATAAAAGACAAAAAAAGTATAATATATTTTACTTTTTGCATTTATGATGCGATAAATGATACGTGATACGGGTCTATGACAGTTGCACTAAACCCATTTTTCAAAAAGACATTTGACATAAAATCAATTGGCATAAAAAGACCATAAAGCCAGATAGCATATAAAGACATTTAGCAAAATCCCATTTATACTAATTTAAAGCTTCACATAAAATTTTTTTAGCAAATGGGGCATTTGGTATAAATTTTTTGTAGATGATATATTTGTTGTTTAAAATTACTCTTTCAGAAATAATTTTATTATATAAAACAACTTTTTGGATGCCATAAATGTTTTAGGACTTTTTTCTAAATTATTTCAATATTCAACTATTATCTATATATTAAATATAAATTATTTTATAATTTATATTTAATATATATTTAGCACATTTCCAAAAAAATTATGAAAAAATGTGCTTATTAGTTTCACTCTGTCCGTCCGTGCGTCCGTCTGTTTACAAAACTTCTACACCGTTAAAGACAGAGAAAAAAAATTTTAACCATGGGTAGGTCTCATAAAAAAAATAATTTTGTGGAACAACTTTTTCATGTAGCCCCTCCCATTACGGAGCTACAGCCCCTCAAACTTTGAAAAAGCGCTATTTTTAAATGCATATATCTTATGTTGTGCTTAAGATTTTGTCAATCTGAAAACGTCATTCGACAGGTATTTCTTTTATCTTTGTAAATTAATATTAAAATTATACAATTTTTTTAAATTTTGTATTTAAATTTACCGTTATGTGAAAACCAAATTTTGCATGATTTTTCTACTTTCATAACTCCGGCACGCTTCTAGATAGAGGCTTGAAATTTTGAGGCAAGGAAGAACTTTTAGAATTAGTATAAGTTTGCTCAGAAAATATTTTTGGACCACCCCCTGTTTATGAGCTATTACGCCTCAAAAATTGAAAATTTGCTATTTTTAGACACCTGTAACTTAGGCACCTGTACAAATTTTTCTTCGTCAAGACATGAAAATTAAAGGTTCAATAATATATTTTTACGTATGTTAACGGCTGTTCTTAGTTATACAGGATTTCGGAATTACGGCCTTTCAAAATTTCAAAAATGTCCTATTTTCACATTTTTTCTTATTACATGAAATTTTCAAATTTTTGTGTAAGTCACACTTCTAAACGGTTTGTATTGAGTTTTGAAAATGTGCGCTTTTAAAAACCGTTGGTTTACATTCTACCTTGTTTTTTCTCCTTTTACAGCATAGGGTATTCACCAAATCAATTGGTGAATAAGCTTCAGTTTCTTCTATAATTATTAGTTTCAAAATGCCGTTGTTTACTCGGCTGTAGCTATTGTACTGAACTATTAATAACAAATTTTTGCATATTTTACCATCATATCAGCACGTTTTCCTAATTAGTTTTTTTTTTACGAAAAATTCTAAAATATGAAGAGTATTGAATTCATTTTCAACATTTCCTATTTCGAAGCTCCAAAAATTTCACTGTTTAATAATAGATCCACTTTAAAAATTTAATTACATAACATAAAAATAAAAAATAATTTTTAATATAAAATTAATCTGCACTATTACTTTATTCTGTACCATTAAAACTTAAAAAGTACAGTTTATTTGTAAGATTCCTCAATTGAAAAACAAATCCGTTAACTTCTTTAAATTACAAAAAAAAAAAAAAACAAAAAATTAAAATAATTGTGAAAAATATTAAGTGTCGTTAAATAATTGAACGAAAAAAACAAACAAAGAAGTGCAATATAAGTTTTCTTTAATAAAAAAGAAAGGACATCACTTTTTCCTAGACATTTGTATGGACTTTTTTATCAATTGAATCAGTTTGAACACTTTAAAATTTGAACGCCTAAAAATTGGCTGAAACATTTATCTAAAGTTTGCAATCAATCCAAATTTCAAGTTCTTTAAAATTCAATTAAAGAATAATTAGTTGAATGAACTAAAACTGAACTGGAACTCAAATCTCACGTTTTCAAACAAAAATTACCCCCATGAACGTTCGTAAATACGTAAAAGTTCGTATTTTTTGTTTGAAAAACTGAGATTTGAATTCGATCCTATTTCTTAAATATGTAAATGAAGTTTTAAAAAGGGTATGAAAAAATTGCGGAAAACTCTTTTTATTTTTATAATTTTTATCATAATAATTCTCTCCTCTTCAATAATTTTCTTTATAAAAAAAAATGTTAATAATATATATTTAAAATTCTAAAATATTCATTTCAAACATTTCGAGACTTAAAATGTTTCTCATTTAAATAGTTTTGTAAAACCCAAAATAAATGGGAACTGAACTCACTATACCATGGTTAAACATTAACTATGTCATTCAACACCTTATTTGGAAAGGTTTTAACACTGTAGTATGAACTTCATTATCGCAACCCCATATCCGCATATTTATCATTATAATAACCCCCTGTATATTGATATATTGACATTTTTGACTTACATCCGATGAGCAAAGATATGTAAATCCTACTTGTATCGAACATCTAATTCTTACTTTTTTTTTTTTTAAATGCTGCTTCCATATTTTGGTCATTCAAAAGTATCATTTTAAAATTTTTTTTTTCTCCAATCTCAAGAAAATCAGAAACGTCAAGAAAATAAAAAATCTTGTGTGTAACCCTTTTTTTTTTTGCAAACTCTTTACCTATACCTAAATATATAAATTTTTTTTTTAATTTATAGTTTAAAATATCGTCTATAAAAAATATATGTATTGTTTAAAAACAATATTTTCGAAAAAAAAATGCAATTAAGAGTTTTTATTATTGGGGAAAAAAAAAACCAATACAAAAACCAATTATTTCTGTACAATATTGCCAACTACCATAAAGTAATTTAATTGAATCATCAGAATTTTGTCATTTTATGTTAGTTTAGACTGTGAATTAATCCATTTTTTTTTTTTAATTGAATAAAAACTTTTGTTGTTCATATTCTCTTATGAGTTTCTGAAAGTTTATATAACTCCTTTTTCAGGTTTATTTTTTTTTCTATATTTTTTTTTTTTTTTGTTTTTGAAACGTCAGACATAATTAAGTTTAAAATACCTACCGTGAAGAAAAATAGTTGCATTTTTTTATTATCAGGATTCTTATGTTTACATTCGTGTCATGTACAGTTAAAATAAAACTGTATCTAGGAAAAACTGCAGTAAGCAAATAAATATTTACAAAAATATTTATCGAAAAATATGAATTTTCAGTATGTATCATAGAAAAATAGAAAAAATAAAAGTTGAAATTTGAGGGACGAAAATTAGGGAGACTGTTCACCAAGCTAATTTATGACTATATCTCGATAAAAAATATCATCAATATTTTACTAATCAAACATAAAATTTGTCTTCAACTTCAAAAATTAAAATTTTATTACTCTAACTCTAAAACTGACAAAACCGAACGATTTCATATAAATTCTTATAACTTAAAAAAATATCTGAGGACAATTATTGTTATATTGGGAACTTATTTTAAACTAACTTGAACGAAAAATTTATTAAGTTAGTGGTTAGATGATACATACGATGATCACTTTCAATCTTTGAAACAAAAGTATCTTTTAATTCACATGACTAAAACTATTATTCTGTTCTATTTTATACATATTTTATTATCTATTTTTTTACGATGGTGGGAAAAACTTCAAAAGTCACCCAGAAGAATTGCACGTGATTCTTCCGGATAGTATTGAACTTTAATCAACCAAAAATACCCCTTTTTAAACCAAACTTTAGGCTGGCACCTTTAATACAAATGTTCAATTTGGCGAAGAATTCTTGGGATGAATGGATTTAGAAAAATTTGAGGATTATGTAGGATGGGTAAGAAAATTTGAAAGAAAATTTTGAAAAAAGATATTAAAGTTCTTTTAAAACTTTACTGAATTGTACACCAACCAACTTTGGGGAAAACATGCGATGGCATCGGAAACAAACGCGATATACGCATGACAAAAAAATTTCCATAAGCTGCGTTACGTTATCTGAAAAATTTTACAGTGCAACAAGTTCTATAGCATCTGTTGCACTCCTTATTTCGCGTAGAAAACTCTGAGTAAAGATTAAATAAAACTTTGAACTGATACTAGCATCATTAATAACACGAATAGCTTTAACATTGGAAGTTAATTTCTATATAATAATAAAATTAGCATGAAATTATCTTGTATCATAATTTTTAATTGATTTTAATTGCTATGGAACGTAAACTCTAATATTAAATATAAACAGAACCTAACAAAATCATTTCAAGGTCAGCAGACTTCAATTTAAAGCTCTATAATTTAATAATTTAACAAAGAACTGCAGGAAACAAAAAAAAACCTTTAACAAATTTTGTTTATTAGGAATGATTAGGAAAGATTGTGTTTATCTCGTTTCTTAGGAGAACCTTTGATAATGAGAATCTTTGCTTAGGAGAATCATTACTTAGGAGAACCTTTAATTGCTAAATTTATTGCAATCAAATGCATTACATAGTAGTTGCGAAAAAACTGATAGACTATCAACTTTATAATATAGTAAAAACTAGTTTTTCCATATATTGGTTTTTCGTTAAATCTGACAATAAGAGAAAGTTTAATGGAACCTATACTAAATTTTATAATATTCAATTTGATATTAGAAAATGTATTTTATTTGTCGAAAAGCATTCAATTAAAGTAAATTTTATTTTTGATTTTGAATTTTATTTTTACACTCCTGCTGATCTTTATTGTCTATTGAAGTGTAGAAATAGTAAGCCTTTGATTGAAATTTTTGTATTTTATTGAAAAATTATTTAATAAGAAAATCGCCTTAAAACAATAATTTTAAGAATTTTAGGATAGAAAAGGAATTTAAGGATTTAGTTTTTTTTTGTTGTTTTGGCCATTTTTTTGTTTTTTTTTTAGCATTTTTATTAAAAATTTTCAAACTAGTTTAATAAAAGAAAATTCTTTTATATAATTTCATTATATTTTGAAATATCTGATGGTATTTATTGGAATGAATGAAAATAAAGGGCAGTACATAATATATATTGAATATTTTATAAAATCTTCTAAATCTCAAAATTGAAAATACATTTTTTTTTTTTTTACATTTTTACTTTTTATTTATCAAATTTATTCAAATTTTTGGATTTGGTTTATTAAAATTTAATATAAGTTATACAGATGAGATAAATTAAATTAATATTTAAATAAATATGAAAATAGAATTATAAAAATTATTTCTGTATAATTTCTTGCATAATAAAAGGAGAACCACTACTGAATTTCCTTTTTTTTTTTTTTAATCTCGCGTGTCAAAATCTTGTATCTCAAAATTTGCCCGTTTTAATAAGTTGTCTTATTTTTCAAATAATATCGTGAAAAAGTAGAAATGAAAAAAATATAGTAATCCTACAACTATGCAAATTATGAAATTAAAAAACCTCAAAATTCAAATATTTTTTATTATAACAAATTCAAAAAAATCCAAACACAACGTCATATAACCACATTATTCAAACATGACAATCTTACATAGATTCAAGTATGAGAGAGGATTTTACGTACGGCAGCCTCTAATATTTTTAATGCTTTGCTTTGTTGTAGAAAAAATAATTAAGAGGGATTTTAGACTTGGTTACAAAATCACAGTTTTAATGAATTTTTGGGTCGGAATTTGAGTATAGTATCCCATACAATTTTCAGTACTTCATTGTTGAAACAAGTATTTAGGAACAAAAAATTGTGTTAATGTTCAGACTATTCTCTTAATCCATATATCGTTTTATTCTATATTTTCATTAAATATAAAAATTGCAGTTATTTAAAACAGCCAGATGAATTTTGTGATATTTGAATTTCATATATCTATAATTTAAATATTGTAGTATTATCATTTCTTTTTCATTTCTACTTTTTCACAATATTATTTGAAAAATATCAAAGTTAAACTGATAAAAAAAAAAAAGACTTTCTGAAAAAAATAACGCAACAAGTTTAAAGTTTTTTTTTTTTTTTTTCATCACTAAAATTAAATTTTCCAAGTAATAATGAAAAAAAAAATAATTTTCACATACTTACGTCACAACTAACTTTTATTATAAGGACAATTATATAGAAAGAAAAACTCATCCTTGCTTATTATATTTTCCTTTTTTTCTTTCATTTTGGTTTCTTTTTTTTTTTTATACTATTGATACAATCTTGTAAACTTGATAGTAATAAAAGTTTTTATGACTTTTTTAAGAACATCGGTAAAAAATTAGATTGGAAATTTTTTTATTTAAAAACAAAAAAAACAAAAAAAAAGGAGGGTGAAGCGAATAAGTAAAAAATTTAATTTTTGTTTTTAACTTTAAGGTATAGAAAATTAACTTTATTTGCACTTTGATGTTTTTTTTTTTTTTTTATTTTAAATGAAAATAAAATAAAAGAGATAAAATTATTAAATAAAATTTTAAATTAAAATTTTTAAATAGGTGAAAGTTCTTTTATACTAAAAAATTTCTTCTTAAAAGTTCTTTGTACTTAAGACATTCAGTAGATCAAGATTTCCCAATATTTTGAACAATACTTATATATTTATTTTTCTATGAATATTTTCCAACAGGTTTATTTAAAATTAGAACTATAACTTTAAATTAAATAGTCATGGTAGCAACTGGGCAACAACACTTGTTCAAATGAATTAAAATCATTCATTTCTCTCCAACAATTTCAACGTAACACAAGAGAAGCAGTTCATATCTACATTGTGGAAATTTCTATGAGGTTTAAAATTGATAATCGAAACTCATTTGTTGTAAGAACAACTAAATGTGGAATATGCTCTCATTAAATGTATTCGCCTCTGTTGGCAACAATCCATTTTACAATTGACGTTTATTTAAAAAAAAGTTTTCAAGTTCGCATCAAATTTACCCCTTCCAATTTCTTCTTATTCCTCAATATTTTTTCTTATTCTTATTTCGCTCTAACTTCCTTCTCCATGTGGAATGTACAAAGAAATCCTCTCCTAGAGTTTAGCTAGCAAAAACAAAAAAGGACTTATCGAAAAATGAAAAAAAAAAAATAAAAGAAATTTACATTTTTCTTTGATCAGTCCTGTTTTGAATAAATTTTTTTTTTTATATAAACTTTCCACAAATGTAAATTAAACCCCTGCGATAATCTAGTAAAATAACATACTACCTCAATTTTATTCTTTTAAAATAATGATGAAACAACTTCAGTTTATTGTGATTATTGGTATTTTACTATATACTTTATTAACAAAAGAAAGTTTGGAATACTGATATTAGTTACAATTTCTTTAGCGTAACTTTTAAACAGAATAAGAAGAAGTTCAATTTTCAAAACGAAGATAAAAAAAAAAAAAATAAATAAAATTCTGTAGGTTTTTTTAACGCTCCAAAAATGTGGGAGAAAAATCTTCATTTCGGTCAGCCGTTAAAAATATTTATGGTTATAGCTATAAAATAATATAATATCTACTTTTAAAGTACGAAGTTTATGGTATGTAAAATATTTTTAAATAAATATTTGTTAGTAAGATACTGTATATGTTTGTTAACCTTATATGATAGTAAGATACATTTTATGTATAAAAAAAAAACTATTAATGTATAATATATATCGTGGTGAACTTAATACCGTGTTGGTCTTAATCTTTTTTTTCTAATCAAAATCTTGAAGGAGGATGCTACTAAAACATTAACAAAATTCTGTTTTTGTTTCAGAGCTATCTATTAGTAAAGCAATATTTTTTAAAAGATCTTCTTTTTAATCTAAAACACTCTATTTTGTCTCATATCTAGTCCTTTATTCAAAAAGTATATTTTAAATTTTTTTTCTGCACAAACTAAATTTCAGATTCTTGTATCATTAATTTTTTTTAGATCGTTACTTATTTCACTGTAACTAGAACTGATTATGAAATACAACAAATAATAATTTTAAGCTAATTGTGCGACATCTATTATCTGGTTCAAGAATTATTTACTCTTTATTAAGGTAATCGTTTTTGTTATTAGTATTATTGTACTATTTTTTCTTTATTATGGTCCATAAAAGTTCTATATTAGCACTTTGATTGTAATTGAATTACAAAGTGTAGTCTGAACTTATATGGCCGATAATCTCGATAAATTATTTATGATTGAATTATTTGAATATTTTTCGTACAACATTTATTTATTTATTTTCTATTTTTATTTTATAAGTATATATAACTTTTTTATTTGTTCAATAATTTTTACTAAAATTAATTAATATTCAAGTTATAAGTCTATTAAAATCAGCCGTGATTTATAACTAACATTAAAAGTATTGAATCTATAAATCTTTTAAATTAATAAAAAGACAAAAAAAAAAAATTTTCTTTATTTTTGAACGTTTGCCACCCACACCTATTTTTTTTTATTTTGTTATACTTATATAAGACTATTTTACATAACGATTTATGTATAAATACACAATATACATAAAAAAAACAATAGAATACAGTATATGTGTATGTATATATATGAATCTTAAACTAACTTTTGATAACCAACTTTTTGCCTGTAATATACATACATACATACATTTATATCCTTACATAGATTAAAAAAAATTATTGTTAAATGCCATTTGATGCATTAAATTAAAATTTCATTTATAAAAGTATTAAGTATTTTATGTTGCTTCCATTTACTTTTATGTACTCAAAATTTCCTTTAAAATATAACAAATAACATCCATTGTTTATATGGAGGTAAATAATTCAATATTCAGGTATACATGCATCCACCTAAAATATATACCTATGTAGAGTGTTTTTTTTTTACTTTTAGCAGAATTTTATTAAAGAAATTAAATATGTAAAACAAAGAGTTTTTAAAAGGGACATATTTTCAAATAATAATTGATAAAAGTGACAAAGTTCCTAATGCGTAAAAACTGCAAATTTTTCAGTTTTGGATTCTTTGCAATTTTACAAAATACATACAAAAAACAACTAACCGAACAATGGTACAGACCAACGACCTGTCAGATAAAAAATTTCCAGTTACAACAGGTCAATAGTTTAATACTGTGCTACAAGTATTAAATTATTAACCTCACTACAACCACTCCTGAAAGTTAAAGCTTGACTTACTTTCTCATCACATTGTATGTAGCAGAGAACCAAAATAGAAAATCTTATTTATGATTATATTCAAAGACCTTATACTCCTACCAAATAACAAATTTTTGATAAAACATTTCTATATTTAGAAAGATATTTGGATTTCATTACTTTTGGTAATATTTTGATTTGACATTGATTACCTGTAATATACCTTCATTACAAAACAAAATTTCGGAACCTTAAAAATTTCCATTACGTTTTCAAATTGAAAAAATTGTTCTGTAGAACTTGAATCATAATCATATTGTATTTTCCATTTTGCTGATCCTTTTCACAATCCATATAGATTCTCTTTAACACGTCTTTTCCAATAAAAACGATTTTAAATACCTTCTATAAATGGTTAAAATTGCATTCATTTATTCCGAACTATTTAAAAATTGTATCAACAAAAAAAAATAGGGACCTCGGTGGCCTAGTGGGTAAGAGCGTACAAAATACGCTGTAAACACCGAGGGAGTGTGGGTTCGAATCCCACACGCTTCGTAAGAATTATTCCCCTTACGTTATTTACAGCCACTCCTGAAAAGGAAAGGCTGTGTAAATTCCTGTTCACATTTATGTGGCAGAAAAATGCACTAAAAAAAAAATTTGTCCTGTTAGGGATTTTTTAAAACCATAGCAATTTTTAAAACAGTGAAAAAGTTGACAAAAAAATTAAATTAATATAGAAAATAAGTGTACACTACAGAACAACGACAACTAATTGATGAGTATGACAACTTTATTTGCATTAAATAAAATATGCTTGCAAAATCATAAACTGTAAACATTTTAAATAAATAAAAATTTAATTATTTTAATTGAGTTTTAAACTTAACATATTTTAAATTTGGAAGTGTTATCATTATATGAAAAGTACCAAATAATACCAAAAAATTATGATAAAAGACAATTTTTACCTCTATATTTAACTTAAAAGTGTTTTAGTTAAAATTTAATAAAAAAGAAAATAAAATTTTTAAAACAGTAGCTGTTCTACTTTCAAGTGAACTGAAATAATTTTAATTACAATGGTAAATGGTAAAGAATGGTTTTATTGTCTTTAAAAATGTTTTAAGTATATAACAATTTGTTTTGCTTTTTCAAAAATTCTGATGACATTATGGACTTCCCTAAGCCAGAATAAATAATTTATTGAAAAAATGTCTATGTATTCATATTTATAAACTCTTTTTATGAAAACACAATAAATCTAAAATACTAAAACTTCAATAAATGAGAATTTACAAGTATCAACAAAAGAAATATATCACGAACGAACGTTCAAAGTGAATAAGCAATAAATGCGATAACTTACATGTATATTTTGAATTAATAATTTAATTTTTAAAATTTTAAAATAAACCTAAAGATCAGGAATAAACACTATAAATTAAAATGACTCAAAACTTGAAATGCGACACTATAAAAATTATTTTCGATGACCTAAATTAGTAAATAACGAATTTAAGAACTTGAAGAAATAATAGTTCTAGAATATGATGAAATGCTACTTTTGACTGAACTGAAATTTTCCATTTTAAACACCAGTTTTTGTACTCTATTATATCTAAATTTATTTTTATTACAAGGTAATCTCCGCTGCCCACTCTTAAGCAGTTGAAATTTCTAGATGGCATATTTTGGGATATGGAAATCCATTTGTGACTCGAATATTGCGGATATGGAATCATCTATCATCTCACTTGTTCGCTAAAATTGGGAATTATTATATTTTCAATTTACATAGATTTAACGAAGACGGTAATGCCGTATTAGTTCGTTAAATTCATGCAAATCTTAAACCTATTTTTACCCTAAACCAGAAATCATTGTCAATCATTTTGTCAAACAGTACAATAGTTCTAAAGGTCGCCTAATCTATTATTTGATGAAAAATGGAGGTGGCGTTTAGTGAAATCTCGCCTAAAACTTCTATACATTAATAAAAGAATCGTCCTTATACAGCTACTCTTAAGCGTTTTTCAATAATTCTGACCTATCCCTACCCCTACCTAAAAAGAAATATTAAATATAATAAGAAAGAGAGAAAAATAACCGTGGGAAAACACTCGCGGTTTCTATTAAGCAGAAAAAAAAAACACATTAATAAAGATTTATAAGATTTATAGAAATCATAAAATTTAGACACATTCTTTTATTATTAAAAAAAAAGATTTTTTAGTACAATTTGGGAGCTATTGATAGGTATTTTGATAGGTACTATAGGTACTTTGATTATTCAAAATTATTAATAATTTTTTTTTTTTTTCTGTTTTCTTTATAACTTATAAAAGCTTTACTTTTATGATAAAATAAAATTAGAAGAAAGAAAAATGCCTCAATTTTTTAATCTTCTATTCAAATTGCTTTGTTATGTGTTGTGTTAGAGATTAATGGTTTGACATGAACGTTATCATGTCGTAATAGAATGTATAATAGAAAAAAAAAACAAAAAGTTTAAGAAAAAAATAGAAAATTTATCAGTCATCAATCTTAAAAATTGATCAATAAATCATCACAATATAATCTGGTATAATTTAAATAGCAAAAATATCAACCACAAAGAAAATACATATATATATATATATATATATCTTAATAATTTAATATATATGTACATTATATGTATTTTACTATGTAAACGAATATATACGAGTATATATGTATATATATATATATATATATATATATATATAAATATATATAATTTTATAAATTAATAATTTCAGAAATTTAAGCACGTATCACGCAAAAAAAAAACAAAATTAAAATAAATACTAATTTTTATTCATTACACATAGTATTATTCAACTTTTATTAGTATGTAATAATATACATACATGTAAGTTTTATAACTGTATATATAAATAATCAAATTTATACTTATTTATAGATTATAATATAAATACTTAATATAACAATTATTTCTTATCGCGAAAATTCAATTAAAATTAAACAATGGTTAATTTAATCGTATACAAAATTTGTCAAGTTCTGTTTTAACAAGGCAGTATATACGGCGATACGTTCGAAAGTTCGAAAGTACGAAATGAATACGAAAAACAATTCATAAGTACGAAAATATTGAAATTTCGTATTATATCAAACAAAAATCTGGTACTTAAGGCATATGTTATAAGTACAGCGCTATACATAATAAGATAAAAAGTTAGAAGTACGAAAACTAAATCCCGCATATATATATGTACATATATATACTTATTTACATATACTGGAAAAATGAATAAATCTGATTTTCTAACTCACTATAAAATCCTACATAACTAATACAATATATTTTGGGAAAAGCGTATATGTAACTCTGATTTTGTAATCCTGATAATGCCCTTTTCCAAAAATTATTTTTTTTTATCTTTTTTTTGTTTTGTGCTATATTTTCGGGAAAAATGGATATATTTCCTACATTTAGTAAAATTTTATTTTATTTAATAAAACAAATCGTAATAAACTGGTACCTATAAAGGTACTTATTTGCGATTCAATTCTTGTTAGGCCTTGCTTTTAAAATATGTATATGTAAGGAAGAGTAATGAAGATGGATTTTATGGTTGGGGTTAAAAAATTAGAGTTTTCGCTTTTGCAGAAGATATATACTTACTTATGCTGTTTTTTTTTTGTCATATATGTCATAAGTACGAAAAAATACAAGTTATTTTCTCTTCGATATGAAAAATCTACTACTCGGAATATGTAAAAAAAAAACATTTTATTCAAAAATTATGAAACCAAAGCAGAATAATCAAATTCTTTCACAAAATAAAATTTAAACAAATGCTACGCAGATAATGTTTTAAATTTTAAGTATAGATAAAATAAGATTTGACGGGGTTTTGGTAGCCTAGTAGATAACAGCGTATAAAATACGATGTAAACATCGAGGGAGTTTGGGTTCGCCAATACCACACATGTCGTAAGAGTAATTCCCCCGGTAAATACGGCATGTACAGGAAAGGCTGTGTAATTTTCTTGTTACATTTATGTGGCAGGGAAATGAACTAAAAAAAAATACGATTTGAATATTAAAGAACAACTTGAACCGTTTATATTAGAATGTAAATGTCTTAACACAAAAATACTAAATCTTCACATATACACTTTCGTTACACATTCGTAACGAAAAATTTGGTAAAAAAGAAAACAAAAACTGTAAAAGTTATTGGTTTTGTTGTTCGAACTCTGAAATTTTTGAAGATTAACTCCCTTACATTTTTAAAATAAATTTTATATTTTTTCAACTTGAAATAATGATAATTTTATAAAAAAAAAATTAGTTACTTTTTTACTTTCTGTTCAAAAACGTACAGAATAAAAGGTACAAAAAACATTGACACAATTATAACTCAAAATGTTAATCCAATCTACAATATATATAGGTCAGGTATATTAGCACATTCGCCAAAAACAAGAAGACCAACTTAGGGAAAATAAAAAAAAAACGTAATGGACATTATAAAAGGATAGTAAAAATTAAAGATGCAATTGTAAATTTTTACTTAAAAAGAACTCTTGCCTGTAATTCATATGGTAATGCGACAAAAGCAAAATTAAAAACATTACTGCTCATGATACCCAAATTAAAAAAATTAAAAAAAATATTTTTTAAAGCTAAAATAAAAATTCAAATTCAATTTTTTCAAAGACAATTTTTAACAAAATTCAATTAAACATTAATTGAGGAAATGACCCAAAAATGAATTTTTCAATAAAACAATTTATAAAAGAAATCCACTTCCAAAAAAAAAAAAAAAAATTTTATTTAAAATTATATTGAATTGCAAAATTTTGTGGTCCTTTTATTATGGTTAAAAATTCAAGTAGATATACTTTAAATTTTATTAGATAGGATTACTGAATATCCTTTTCATATTAATTAGATTAAATTAAAGAGTTTATTTAAAAATTAAATAAGAATAATATAATTCATTTTATTATAAGGATATTGACATTATAGAAGGACGTGCAATCAATTTTATTAAAGGGTCAATGGTTAATTACAATTAATTAAATAAATAAACAAAAAGTTTTCATGGAACACCGTGTATGATAATATCCTCTTTAGTCTTTATATCTTGTTGTTTTTCTTTTTTGTCATTTAAAATAAATTTAAAAAAAAAACAACTTTTTGAAATAAATAATATTTTATTTTATTTTAGGTCAAAACATTCTTGATTTATCAAATTTACATAGTAATACACAGAAATAATTTTAAAGAATGTATTTCCGAGTAAAATAAACCCTAAAATTTTAAAATTCTACAAATTTCCGCAGTAAAGTAAAATCATGCAAATCCTATATATTTTATTATAAAAAAAATTTTCTTCACCATAAAAAAAAAATAAAAAGATTCTTTCGAAAGATTTTTTCAAAATAAAAAAATCAAATCAGTACTACTTAAGCTACTTAATCTAATCTCGTAAAGGAAATTTAAAGTATATATGTATGCATATTATCCAATTTTTCGTAAAAACGGTTAATTTTGAGATTAATTTTCATTTATTTTTGGTAACGATAAATTAAATTAGTATTCTTGGTTGTATTCGGTTAGTAACAAAATATTTCAAGAGTTACAATTAAAAGTTGAGGAGTTGCAAAATTCAGTATTGCAAAATTTTGGAGTAGTAAAATTCTGAGTTATTAAATTCTATATTGTAAAATTCTGTACATTTAAGAAAAAATTAGATCTGCCATCCACAAAATATTGCTAAACATGTTATTGAAACGAAATTTCACTTTTATAAAACTCCATTTTGAAAATTTCTATTCTAAAAATCTATAGTTTTTTACAAAAAAAAAAAAAAAATATATTTATTTTGATAATAAAAATGCACTTGGAACGGTCTTACACTTATTTTCAAAATCAGGGTTACAATCAATTTTTTAGCGATTGTTTAAGGCTGGTATAGTTTTATTCAAAAATTCAATTCTTTACTATTTTAATATATTATATACATATATTACTATATATATATTACTAGAAAATCCCCTGTGCAATTGCACAAATTCTATAGATTCAAAAACATTTACGTTATCATACTGACTCCCTTAATAAACTACCTAAAAATTTCATTTTTACATCAGCACCATTAAAAAAAACGTTGAAATCACTTACTTTCTTGTAATAGAAAAAAAACATAAAACAAATCTAAACACATAAAATTAAAAATGTTAGGTACAGTTTATTAATTTATTCTCGCCGTTTTTTCGTGGCGATAATTTTTGACAGTTTTTATAATTATTGAGAAAAAATGGTCCAAGCTAAAAACACATTCAGGGTAAAAGTTCGTGCCGATATCTCAAAAATTGTTTGAAACACATGTATAAAGTGCACAATAAAAACCGGCGAAAAACCAACCAACACCAACCGCTACGACATTTATTTTTTGTTACATTTAAAACACTCCCAATAATCGAAATAATTTTAATACTTGTTAAAATTTTACTCTCTATTTTTCTTTAGTTTTAAAAAAAAAATTTTATGTCGATGAAAAACAGTTGTTTTCGCCGCGAAATTACTTCAATTACCAAAACTACTTTCAAGTCTTTTGCGTTTATTTTTTTTTTGCTTGAAAAAAATTAGCTGAATTTATTTTATTTAAATGTACTTTGGAAGAGGTCTTTGGTATATTTAATAAAAGATTCATGTCTCTGATAATGTAATTTCATAAATTTTCGGGGTCTTTTTTTGTGACGGTCGTTTTGGACAGCTTTTTAATTTAATGGTCTAATAATAAATTAGTACAAAATTATGAATCTATTGTGGGAGAAGGCTTCTAAAATGATATTTTCTATGTTATTTTTTCTTTTTTTTTTAAGAAAAATTTCCATTTCTATAATATTTAGTAAGTTTCTGATTTCTGTTATGAAATATAATTAGCTAAGTCTGCCGAATTTTATATTAATTAAAAAAATTCAAATATTTTATGTTATATCAAAAATTCAGCTTAAAAAATCAAAATTCTAACCTAAATAAACAAAACTACTATAAAGTCTGTTGCGAAGCTTTTACCAGCTTTTATACTAATGAAAACAAAGTCAAGAACAAAATCGGCCTATTATTTTTTTCTTATAAATATCAGGCGTACTATAAACTTTGCTCTTTTCACTTTCAGGCATTTTAATTTTATTAAGAGTACCTATTTTTTTTTTCCCCCAAAACAAAGATTGAAAACGCCAACAGAAGATTAATAATTTATTTTTAATTTACCGCTGCGACCAGTTCATAATGGTGGTGGCGGTCAAATTAAAAAATTAAAAATTTGCTGAATTTATTTTTATTGAAAATGTGTGTTTAAGTATGTACTTTTCCTTTTTTGACTGTACTCATTTTTAATGAACGGTTTGTGTCTCTGATAATACTTCTAGTGGAAAATTTGGTCTTTGGTAATAATATTTACTAAATTTATTCTAGTTTTCAATGTTAAAACAATTATAAATTAATCCTCAAAAATAGATATAAGAAAATGCAAAAAAAATTTTAAAACATATGAAAAAAATTTAACAAAAAAAAATATTGTATTTTTATATGTTAATTAATATTTTGAAAATAAACCCGTTTTTGTAGTAACTTTTTTTTTAGGTTAAATTAGAATGTAAATTATTAAATAAAAGTTAAATAAAAAAAGAAAAAAAAAAAAAATTTTTTTCTTATAAATATAAGGCTTACTATAAACTTTGCTCTTTTCACTTTCAGGTCTTTTAATTTTATTAAGAGTATTTTTATTTTTTTCAAAACAAAGAGTCATTTGAAAACTGCCAACAGAAGAATAATAATTTATTTTTAATTTACCGCTGCGACCAGTTCATAATGGATGTGGCGGTCAAATTTAAAAATTAAAAATTTGCTTTAAATTTTGTGTCGAAAGTACTTTTTAAAAAGTAAACATTTGTGTCTCTGATAAGGCTTTAGTCGAAGATTTATGTCTCTGATAATAAAATTTTAAATTATTAAATAAATATATAGAAATATCATCATTGCCAGTTTAGTTTACATTCAGTGTGAGTGGTTTATTATAGAAATAAAATATTTTTTTTTTTACATGTTGGCAAGGTCTTATCATTATATTGTGTACATTATCAGAAATTCAATCATTAATTTCAGGTATTATATTATATTATCCGATCTGATTAATAAATCTTATTTTTTTCCATGGCTAACAATATTATTAATGGTCTAATAATAAATGAGTACAAAATTATGAATCTTTTGTGAGAGAAGGCTTCTAAAATGATATTTTCTGTTATTTTTTTCTTTTTTTTTTAAGAAAAATATCTGTTTCTATAATATTTAGTAAGTTTCTGACTTCTGTTATGAAATATAAATATTTAAGTCTGCCGAATTTTATATTAATAAAAAAATTTTGAATATTTTATGTTATACCAGTTCTACCGGAAATTTAGCTTAAAAATCTAAATTTCAACCTAAATAAACAAAACTATTTTAAAGTACGTTACGAAGCTTTCACCAGCTTTTATACTAATGAAAACAAAATCAAGAATAAAATCGGCCTATTATTTTTTTCTTATAAATATGAGGTTTACTATAAACTTTGCTCACTCTCACTTTTTCACTTTCAGGCGTTTTAATTTTATTAAGAGTACCTATTTTTATTTTATTTTTTTCCAAAACAAAGATTGAAAATGCCAACAGAAGATTAATAATTTATTTTTAATTTACCGCTGCGACCAGTTCATAATGGACGTAGCGGTCAAATTTTGACTGTACTCACTTTTTTGACTGTACTCACTTTTAATGAAGGGTTTGTGTCTTTGATAATACTTCTAGCGGAAAATTTGGTCACTAATAATATTTACTAAATTTATTTATATATTTAATGAACGGTTTGTGTCTCTTGATAATACTTTGACTCAAAAATTTGTGTCTCTGGTAATAAAATTTTAAATTATTAAATAAGTATACAAAAATATCATCATTGCCATTTTAGTTTACATTCAGTGTGAATGTTTTATTATAGATATAAAATATATTTTTTTACATGTTGGCAAGGTCTCGCCAACATCTTGTGTATTATATTATAGATATATATATATTAAAAAAAAAAGAAAATTTTAACAAAAGAGCTTCAAAAATTAAAAGTTTTAAAATGGAATACCGTAAGTTTTACTGGAACACGAATTTTATATTCAACTATAAAATTTTTTTAGCACATTTACAAAAAAATTTTGAAAAAATGTGCTTATTAGTTTCACTCTGTCCGTCCGTCCGTCCGTCCATCTGTCCGACTGTTTACAAAACTTCTACACCGTTAAAGATAGAGAGAAGAAATTTTAACCATGGGTAGGTCTCATAAGACAAATAATTTTGTGGAACAACTTTTTTATGTAGCCCCATCCATTACGGAGGTACAGCCCCTTAAACTTTGAAAAAGCGCTATTTTTAAATGCATATATCTTATGTTTCGCTTAAGATTTTTTCAATCTGAAAACGTCATGCGACAGGTATTTCTTTTATCTTTGTAAATTAATATCAAAATTATACAATTTTTTTAAATTTAGTATTTAAATTTACCGTTATATGAAAACCAAATTTTGCATGATTTTTCTACTTTCATAACTCCGGCACGCTTTTAGATAGAGGCTTGAAATTTTGAGGCAAGAAAGAACTTTTAGAATTAGTATAGAATTGCTCAGAAAATTTTTTTGTTTCACCCCCTGTTTATGAGCTATTAGGGCTCAAAAATTGAAAATTTGCTATTTTTAAACACCTGTAACCTAGGAACCTGTACACATTTTACTTCGGAAAGATATAAAAATTAAAGCTACAGTAATATATTTTAACGGGTGTTAAAGGTTTATTTTAGTTATATAGGGTTCCAGAGTTACAGCTCTTCAAAATTACGAAAAAGCTCCATTTTCAGATGTATATATCTCAGGCTCTGCGTAATAGTTTTGCAATCTAAAACCGCCAGAAGGCCGGAAATTTTATTATCTACATAAAACAATACTAAAATTATGCAATATTTTGTAATTTACTATTTCAATTTACCGTTATGTGAAAACCACATTTTTCATGAAGTTTCTTTTTTCATAACTCCGGTACACCTTTAGAGAGGAACCTGAAATTTTGAGACAGGAAAGAACTTTTAGAATTAGTATAAGTTTCCTTAGAAAATTTTTCTGCGTCACTCCCTATTTAAGAGGTATTAGGAAATTAAAAATTTGCTATTTTTAGGCATCTGCAACTTAAGCACCTGTACAAATTTTTCTTCGGCAAGACATAAAAATTAAAGTTAAAGTAATATATTTTTCCGTGTGTTAATGGTTTTTCTTATTTATAAAGAGTTCCGGACTTAGAGCCCCTCAAAATTCCAGAAAAGGGTTATTTTCACATATTTTCTTATTACAAAAAATTTCTTAAATTTTATTTTTTAAATTTTCAAATTTTTGTGCAAGTCCCAATTCTAAACAGTTTGTATTGTATTTTGGAAATCTGCGATTTTAAAAACCGTTGGTTTACATTCTACATTGTTTAATTATTTTTTTAATATATATATATCTCAACAACAAAAGCATTTAAAATAATATGGGAGATTAAAAAAATTATTGAAATCCTAATTTTATAACCAACTCTAAAACCCTCACTATTTATTTCAAAATATTTAATAAAACCTTAATAAAACTTTTAATAAAAAAAATTAAGTTTTTGGCGTTTTTTAATTTTGGTATTATCATATTCTTTTTAAATTTTTCTCATATTCTGATTTTTATCCATGAATTAAAGCCAGAAGAAATTATAAAAAATATTCTACTAACGGTCATTTCTACGGTATAGTTGATTTGCAGAGTCATACTACCTACATTTTAAAGAGTTTTAAAGAGTTTTGTGCCTTTTGAACTAAAAACACAGATCAAACATACTAAAAGTTCAATTTGCCATGTAAGTTCTTAAAAGTACAAAGCAAACACTCAATTTACGAGTAGGCGACGTTTTTTTTTTTTTTTTGGATTAGTTGGATCTCATTGTAATATCATTGAATATCTGGTTAGAGCGATTTTTAGTTTTTATAAATGAAGTTCGTTGAGATCGTTTAGAAAAAAACTGATCGAACAATTTATTTCTACATTCAAAATGTTTCTCATAACTTTAGATTTTAGAATGAACATTTTAAACACCAATATTTTGTTATTTATTAAACATTATAAACTATTCTGACAAATATAAATTTTTCTATTATGAAAAATAAAAAATCTTTAAAACTAAAAATTCATAAAATGGCAACCAGAATACAGCAACCGCAATAAATAGAATGTCACAATTCATTTAAAATATAATTAAAAACAAAATAAGTCTGGTATATTGAAATTAAATGTTAAAGAATGCATTCAATCTGGGAAAATAAACACATATTATTCGGCATGCAGCATCAAAATTAACACAACATTGGGAAATTTTAACAATTTGAGGAAAAATAACAAAAAACATTATAATTTTTGATTTCTTATTTTATTAGTAAGAAATAAATTCTATATACCCCTATATTAATTAAGTATAATAGGACATATATTATATTTTTAAGGATAACTCGTAAATTAAATAACGGTACAAAAAACTAACTGGAAATTTTAGTTTTATAATATTACTACAAAAATAAACGTATTTACTATGCATTTTTTGTAATGTATGTATATAAAATAGGTTAAATTTATGGACTCTATTCATATACTTAAACATTAAAAATTACACTTCACAAAATTTTTATAAGTTCATCATGTTTTTCTTATTAAAGTTAAAGTTTATTTCAAAATTAATTCGTATAGAAATGAGCGTTTCTTTTAATTAAAACCTAAAAATATATAAAATTTAAATTGAAAGGAGTCGTCAAATATTTAAATTTACATAACACTATAGGGCGTATTTAAAGTCTTAATCATATTATTTTAATAAATACATATACTTACTTCGTTTTTCTATAGTTACGTGGCAACATAAATACTTTCGCATGGTAATTTTTTGCAAGTTTGTATTAAATTTATCGTCATTTGAAAACAACTTTTTCAAAATTTTAAACCCCATTTATACCTACTTCCCAAACACTTAAAGTTCGAATTTTATAATTTTATTTTTAGAGTGCGGAAGCTAAACTCAAGTTAAGAGTTGCCTTAAAATTGACAAAAAATATGCTTGATTTTCTAAAATGTTCCTTATATATCTGATCAATAGCGCAGTTGCCGAAGAAAAGGATTTCGGATTCAAATACTAGTCCAATTATAATAACAATATTCTGGTTATATACTAGCAGAACATATTTTAAAATTTTACACCGTTATTTATAATTGAGGTGGGGTTGGTGTATAAATGAATATATTAATATAACGAAAATATTACATTTTTCTTTCCTAAAAATTTTTAAGTGAAGTTTGAAATTTTAATTTAAAAATATCTATTCCCATTTTATGAATACTATTGTGGTTTTGGAAATGTGCAACATTAGTAACCCTTAACTATACCCGTACTAATGTAAGTTAAAGGGTATAATAAATTTTCTATTACGTTTATGACACCTTAAAGGATACAAAAATAGATATGAAAAAGTATTATACATTCCTGATTTAATTTTGATTTTGAGCCGATTTAGCTATGTGCATTCGTTCGTCCGTTCAAACGCACACGATACCCCAAAATATAATGCAGCTTCTGAAATTTTTACTATGTCATTTTTATTTGTTTGGCTATTGAAATTGAACAAATTCGACCGGCGAATTCTCTGTCATAAAATTTATTTTTTTTTAATATTAGTATAATTCAATGTCTAGGTGCCCAGTTTATAGGGTATTTAAAATTTTTGTTCGAAGAAATTAAATTTTATACCAATGTATTTTTTTGCAAAATTATTGGTTGTAGTCTAACGTAACAGGTTCGAGTACTTGCGAAATTTATATTCTCATATCTTGTTACTTAATTAACTTAGACATCCGAAATGTAATTGTAAAAGATTATCAAGTTTTATGGGAAGAACTTTTGGTGTTGTCCCAACGGGTTTGTATACAACTTCGAAATTTATATAAATATAATAACTTGATACCTAATTAAATAAAATATTTTAAATTTCCTAAAAGATGATTAAATTTTATGGAAACAGGATAATATACTATTTTTATGCGATTATCGTAGAATTAAATTAATACAGTCAAACTGTACCTACAATTTTCTTCATTTTTCTTTTAAATTTAAATATTTTTTAACTTTAAATTGATTTCATTTTAATTTTATGTATTTTTAAGTTTTATTATCAATCTATATGAAAATTTATACTACATATTTATTATATGAACCAATGAAAAATTTTGCGAAACGTACGTATATATATATATATGTATTAAAAATCCATTTTCATTCAAAATGAAAATCTAAAAATTAAAATAACAAAACTAATTTTAAATTTATAATATATACATTATACATATACATATACTATACTATATATTGTTATGTATATCAATAATATGTAAATGTAAAATGTACTTAAGTAAGAAATAATAAATAAAAACAAAAAAAAAAAAAACTTACGCATTGAAACCGCTTATTATATATATCACTCGTTACAAGAAAATCCTTAATCCGATTTATTTTTTGGTCGTAACGATGATATTGTTGTTGTTCTTCTTTTTGTTGTTGTTCTTGTTTTTTTTTATTTTGATACTGATAATGATGATGATGCATTCTATTTTAAAAGTATTAATAGAGAAACGAATCATTTCGATAAATCCCAATACATTATTTAAAATCTATATATACAACCATTTATTATACATATACATATCTTTTATTGTTTTTTTTTTTTTTTTGTTGTTTTGTTCTTAAGTTTTGAAAATTTAATTAAAATTTAAAAAAAAAAAAAAAAAAAAAAAAAAGAGTACAATAAAATTATTCTGTGTTATTTTATAGATATTTTCAATTTAAAATTAAATCAAAAATAATTTTACATAAATCACACTCATACACAGACATCCATCCATAAAAGAATAAAAGAGAATAAAGTTGAATTGATCCGGATCATTTAATTTAAATAAGTAGAAGAAAAAAAAAAAAATGATCAAATTAACTATTCGGTTCTTAATGCCGTTTGTTGAAATTTTTACTTCAAAATTTTTGGATGGATTTAAAAAAAAAAAATTTAATTCCAAATAATTTCTTTTGTATACATTCTATTTTTTTTTTTTTTAAATAATGTTAAAAAAATTTTTTTTTTTAAATAAGATTTTCATCATGATCTTTTATTTATTTTTCTTTTCATTTTTATTTTATATTTTATCTGAATCTTTAAGATATCATTTAATTTAATTTTTTTTTTTTTATTTTTGGTTTTATTTTTGTTGATTATTGTTTAAAATTCAATGGTTATTTGCTACACTTTTAATTTAATCCTTTAAATTCTTCTTATATTATTATGTTATACATATGGTTATACATTCATTTGATTTTAAGGTTTTTTAAAGTTTGTAATAATGACACTGTGGATACTGGATACTGTAAAATGATCATAATAAACAGATAGATTTAAATTTTTTAACTTTATTATAAAACTTATTTATAATATCAGGACAAAAAATTTGTTCCTATGTTTTTTAACTGTTTAATTGATTAAATATTTCTTGAACTAAGATGACTCTTTAGAACTAATTTTCTTCTTTTTTTTTGGTGAATCTAAAAATAAATAAAAAAAAAAAAAAATTTCGTTAATAAAATTATCTAAAATGAAAAAAAAAAATACTGTTTTAAATTAAAAATGTAAATATTTTAAATGAATAGTAAACTTTGTATAGATAACTTAGTTATAGGTGTTTAAAAATACCAAATTTTCAATTTTTGATCCCTAAGCTCCCAAGTAAGCTGATCCTGAGTCTAAACTAAGCACTACAGGTACCAAAAAAAAAATGTCTGATACAACTTATCCCATAGTTGTGAAATATCTTTCTCCTATATTGATTCTATTAATCTATTGATTTAAAAATTTAAAAAAAAAAAGTTCTGGCATTTGACGTTTTTAGATTGAAAAAATATTAAGCAGAACTTGAAATATACACATTTAAAAAAAAAAAAGATTTATTAAACTTTGAAGGACTGTTGTTCTGCAATAAGTGGGGCTACACAAAAAACAACATTAAATATTTCTAGAGAAGTTGAATAGAATACACACTTTGGAAGTGAGAGGTCACATAGCAATAGTGGAATGAAATTCTCAAGGATACAACAGATGACAAGGAAACCAAAACAAAACATTTGAAAACGCACGATCTTGTAAGAACTGTATAGTTAATATAAATGTCACGTGAATGAAATCTGAAACAACTGCTTAAAACAAAATCAGATAAAGATGCTTAGTAGACATCCGATGCTCCAAAGAGAAGTAATAAGGGAACAAAACAAAAAAAAAAACCCCGTAATGTCTCAGCAGATATTTAAAATTTTTAATCCTTAATATTTCGTACACTTAATAACTGTTAATTATTTAAGTGATTAAAGAAAGCAACGGATAATCTTTTATTAGGAAAAACTTTAGTTTTCTTTGTAAGACTTTATGCAATTATGTAAGTAATTAATTAGTTGTGCATTTAATATTAATTTTTATCAGCTCTAGATACATATAGAAAATCATCATAGATATAATTCGAATATTACCTGTATATGCATTCATTTCCTATAAACTATCAAAATCATAAAAAAAAAAAAAATTATTAAAATGAAATACCAATTTTTTCTAACAGCCAGTACTAGTACTTTCTGAATACAAATATATATAAATACAATTGTATGTATGTATTAGTATACTATACTTAAAAGTATTTCTGCGCATACATTCAAATTTTAAGTACAATCTGTTTTTATATATTTTTTTATATATTCTCTTAAAGAATATCAAATCAAAGAAGGGCATCATAATTAAGAATGTTTTTGTCCTTCTGTATAATAATATTGAAAATATTTATAATTTTGAGGCTCTTGATGTCCTCAAGTTTTATAATTTTATTTTCATTTTACTTATTTTTTGTTTTTTTTTTTTTTGTCTTTGCAATTTCCGTATAAGAAGAAAAACAATATTTAAATAGAAAAAGAAAATTTCATTGATTTTCCTTTGTTTTCTTTCTTCTTAATGTTATCTGTATCATTTCCTTTAGAAGGAAATTTTATCCTTTTTTTTTTTATTTGTATATTGGTTAAGTTGAGTCAGCGTCCACTTTTCCTTTTTATCTGTAGTTAGTTAAAAGTTTTTCTATTCTTATTTTTCTTTTTTTATTGATCAACAATAGAATACAAATATACTATAAAGAATCTACACTAGTAAACTTTTAATAATCAAAACTTTATCTTAAAAGTAGAAAAGGCTGTTGTTCTTAATATAATATTTCAACACTAAATTTGTCGACTCAAATATAATTTTGATTACCCCCTTACTATTAGTAATAAGGACTTTATAGTAATTTACTAATTTGTAACAAACGTATTTTTACCGTCAGCCAGGGCTAGACATATAGAGCTATATTTCAAATAATACATTTGCCAGTTAAACACTTAAAAAGGATTTTTTTTTTACAACTATGAGCACTAGTGGGTGTTTGATGACAAGACAAATAATTATGAAGAAGAAAACAACAAATTCAATAAAAATATAAAAATTGACAGAAAATATTTACATTATTATGTATATGCTTATTCCTGCAGTGATTCACTTTTAAAAAATAAATTTGACGTTTACTAGTCTTGCGTTCAACGTTTACTAAAATATTTTCAAAAATATTTTTAACTCGTTTCAGTTAAAAAAAAAAACACACAAAATTAAAAATAATGTTTGATGTTTAACAGCATTAAATAATTTTCGGTGTCTTACAGAGGAAAAGGGAAGGATAATGTGAATCCTAGTCACGCCTCAATATTATTAATAACGCATTAACTCTTACTCCAAAGAAAAAAATTAAATAATATAAATAATGCAATATTTTTGAAATTAGTATTGCCAGTTTCACTACAATTACAATAATAATAGTAATAATAACAATAATAATAATAGTAATAATAAAGCTGCTACAGCTGCTGTGAAGATATCTTTGGTTATATCATGCAAGTAAGGTGTCATATACTGCTGCACATTGTAATCCACTGATGGCCCTGACTCTGTAGTAAAATAATAATAATATTAATAAGAATACTAATACCAATAATAACAGCCGCTATAGTGACAGTGGGAGTTGCCTTCAATAATTACCTCATTGTAGTACATGTTATAACTGTTGTAACGGCTATAGTCATTGTTAGCAAAATAGTAATAATAATAGGGTGATTCATTGTTTCCTTGCAGTTCCACTCCCAGTTCAATGTTTCCGTATCCATTTCCTATCCTTTCCTATCCCTACTCCCTAGCCAATATACTGCGTTCGCAGGTAAGGGTTTCATCCCATTATATTGGCTAAAGGGGAAGGTGGGTTTAGTCAGTAAAAATCTGACACTACCAAGGGGGAAATTCTTAGTGTCTTTGGAAGATTCCCACCTCCCTTAGAAAAAAACAAAAAAAAATTACAAAATGAACCATGCTTTATATCTAATTATTTTTAATAGCTTCTGTTAATTAATCAAATAGTTGTTAAAGTATTAGAAGTATCTTTTATTAGCCAATATCATAAAAAAATGTCAAAGCAAATAAGTAGGTATGCGATAGCACGGCTGGTTTTGAAGTGTTGTTATCTTTTAGATGTTTACATATTGTGAATGTACATAACTGAATAGCAAAAAAAAACAGAAAAAAAATATGTTTTTTTATTTAATTAAAAAATTAACACTATGTATGTGCATTATTTTGCACACTAATGTTTATTTTAAACATATGTATATAATGAGAGGCTATTTGAATTGTATTTTAATTCTGCTGATGTATGATGAAGAGGTTGTTTTGAATTATCATAATTTTGTTTTGATTTTTATTTTGTTCTTATCTTATTTTGTTTTTCTGTTCCGTTTAATTAAGTCATAAGAAACAGGAGCCATAAACACAACAACAAGTAGTAAATAAAGGTAATTGGAGTGAGAAATATATATATATATATATATATGTATATTCTTATTCCTAAATAAAAAGATAGAAAATATGTATTACAAATTGTTACTTTGTTATTGTGAATTTGATGATAAATTGATTGACTAAAGTATCTTTTGATTCTCTTTGAAATCATGTTAAAGTCTTTAATAGATGTTGAATTTAATCAAGTAGAAAGAAAATATCAAAAAAATATGGTTTTTAATGGAGAAAAATTTTTAAATTTTAAAAATTAGAAAATTTTTCAAATTAGTATTGGTCAATTTATTGCATAATTTTAACGAATTATAAATAATAATAAAAAAAAAAAAACTTAATATTTATTTTTTATTAAATTTTCCAAGTCATAAGTATATTACAACAGTAAAATCTACTAATTGAAATGCTCTATAATCATATTCGCTCTAAATTTAACCACTTAAACCATGCTTTCAATAATTTTTTTTTTTTGGTATTTTTTTCGAAGTTAAATAGAACCACATAATAATTAGATCACATACCCCTCAATTCAATAATTCACCTTATATTAAATAAAATGTATCTTTAAAACAATTATATATGAATAGAAGACTATATAAGATGTTTTACTAAGCGGCAAAATTACAAAAAAGCTATTATTCCAAAGATGATGGACTTAATAGGTGACGTGAGACATGGCCATGTTGTTATCATTTTAGCCAAATAAGCCAGACATAAATTTTACTGGGCGCTATACTATACTTTAATCAAAATATCAGAATTATATTAACCAGATTTAAAACGCAAGTAAGTGAAAAATATAACCGTTATACAATGTGACGCTTTAACTGTTACGCTCTAACTATGAAAATCAGAATATAAAATATATTTAAAATCGCGTAACTGTACAAAAAAAATTTAAATTTTTTTAACCACTTTTTTGTTTCATAAGTTTAAAAAAATATTTGAAAAAAAAATTACGCAAAAAAAGTTTAATAATTTAAAAACTAAGGCTTTCTTTTAGTATTTTACACTTTTTTTTTGAAATGACAGGAGTTTATCCTTTTTGAAGCGTTAAAAAAATAAATTCAAAGTTAGAGAAAAAACTTTTTTAATTTATTTATTCATTTTTATTTAAAAATAATTTTTTATTTTTTAAAATTTTGACTATATTTCTTAGTTTTTATAACTAAACTGTCCACAATAACAAAATTTTAATTTTAAAAAAATAGTTCAGAACTTCAAAAAAATTGTTAAGTTTCCTTAAATAACATATCAAAAAATATGTATAGAATAAATGTCAAAAAAAATGGATCAAAATTGAAAGCAAAATAGAAAAATTTTTATTTATCAGTTTCAAAAAAAGTGAACAAAAGGAAATGAAAAGGGAACGCTTTGAGTATGAAAAAATGATAAAAATATGACATCTATAATCATTAAGTAATCTTATTTTGAGCATCATATCCCATTTTGAGCATCATTTAAAAAAGCTTCACTGTTAAAAATTGAAATGCAAATTTCCTATATTTCAAATTCTATCCAATATTTCAAACCATTATAATAAGTATACTAATATTGTTGGTTTGATTTAGATACATTAAACGGGATGGATTAGATCATCATTTTGACTTTACCAAATGTGTCGAAAGAAAATAATGTTTTAAAAATTACAGAACTAAATAAAGTTATAAAAATCTTATGGTCATCATTATAATGATATGGTCATTATTTTAATTTTTATAAGTTTAAAATCTGCTCAATTTTTAATACTACTATTTAAGATACTAAGTTTTTTTTTTTTTGGAAAATTTAGAATAATCAAAGATAAGCATTTTTATACCCGTATGAACTATGTTCAAGGGTATAATAAATTTGCCATTACGTTTGTGACACCTTAAAGGAGTCAAGCTAGATATAGTGTCAAAGGTATGGATCGGCTCAGAATCGAGTTCTGAGTCGATTAAGCCATGCACGTCCGTCCGTCCGTCCGTCCGTCCGCACGATAACTCAAAAAATAATGGAGCTAGGAGGCTGAAATTTTTTTTACGTCATTTTTGCAAAATTGTTAGTTTTGCTATTTAAATCCAACATTTTCGGTCGGCGGAATCAAGTAGCTGCCATACAACTTCTATCTTTATATAGAAATAACTCAATATCTATTCAAGCTAGGTTTCTGAAATTTTGCAAATGATGATCAAGTTTTATGGCAACAACTTTTGCAAAATTTGGTTGTGCTGGTGTGACGGGTTCGAGTAGCTGCCATACAACTTATCCGTTTAAATGAGAATAACTCAGTGTTTATTGAAGCTAGGAACCTGACATTTTGCGAATGATGATCAAGTTTTATGGCAACAACTTCTGCAAAATTTGGTTGTAGTGGTGAGACGGGTTCGGGTAGATGCCATACAACTTCTCTTTTTAAATGAAAATAACTCAGTGTTTATTGAAGCTAGGAACCTGACATTTTGCGAATGATAATCAAGTTTTATGGCAACAACTTATGCAAAATTTGGTTGTGGTGGTGCAACGGGTTCGGGTAGTTGCCATACAATTTCTCTTTTTAAATGAAAATAACTCAGTGTCCGTCCGCACGATAACTCAAAAAATAAAGGAGCTAGTAGGCTGAAATTTTTTTTACGTCACTTTTACAAAACTGTTAGTTTTGCTATTTAACTTCAGCATTTTCGGCCGCCGGGTTCGAGTAGCTGCCATACAACTTCTTTCTTTAAATGGAAATAACCCAGTGTCTATTCAATCTAGGTATCTGAAATTTTGCAAATGATGATCCAGTTTCATGGCAACAACTTCTGTAAAATTTGGTTATGATGATATGGCAAGTTTGGAAAGTTGCCATACAATTTCTCTTTTTAAATGAAAATAACTCAGTGTCTATTGAAGCTAGCTATCTTAAATTTAGTGAAAAAGTGTCGAGTTGCATGCCAAAAACTTTTGTAAAATTTGATTGGTCTAAAGCAGCCGGTTCAGGTTTCTTGCATTTCTTGGAACTTAATGAAGCTAGGCGCAATAGATTCGGGTAGCTGTCATACAACTCTACAATTTACATAAATATATCTCTGTAGTTCGGTACTAAAACATCTGAATGTTTTTAAAAGATGATCAAGTTTTATAGAAACAGGATATATTACGTTCATACGGGTATCCCAGAGTTGACACAGTCTACTCTACTGCACTCTTCCTCGTTATTTAAGTAGATATTTTTTTATTATCTTGGATTTTTAAAGGGATCTTTTTTTGTAAAATGCAAAAGGAATTTTTAAAGTCATAAATCGCCAACATTAATTTTTTTAGAAAGTTATTGTTGTATCTCAGATGAAAATTAAATTAAATCTCTAGTAAGTAAATATCCTTTCAAAGGACTATTATTCACATAAAAATTTTATGTAAGATTATTTCAAATCTAAATTTCAATTTAGATAATATCTTTGGTGTTTTCTTAATGTACAAAAAGAAACAAATTTATGTTAAAATTAGATTGACATTTTATTTAGGATTATTAAAAGAAAAAGAATTTAATTAAAAGAGAAAGATAAAAACATAAGTTCAAAATATTAATAAATTAACAAATACAGAGGGTATCTTAAAAGTAGTGGTAAATTCAATATTTGGCTAATGTTACGATTGTTAAAATTAACAGCGGACATTTACGGACATTTAATTTATAAGATTTACAAAAATATAAGTTTCATGTATTATTTCATTGCCTAAAAATTGCTAAATACATTGCATTTACAACTTTGAAATAAGTAATTGAAACACCTTAAAATGTTGATCAAATCGAACTATCCATTTTAAAATTTTTAACCGTAAATATTTTGCAAAAACTGTTATTAGAATAACGTTTACATTTTTTAAATCTGATCTATGTCGTTGTTCTATTTATTCTATTTTATATATAATAAATATAATCTATACCCTTTTACTATACCATTTAATACCATTGAATTTGAACACCATAAAAAATATAACTTTTTACTTGTTTTAATTTCTGCTAGATTTTGTTATTCCACTTACCAGAATGAAAACTCGCAGTAGATAAAATATCTTAGGCCCGCTTTAGGAATGCAGCTTAACTAATATTATATTTTACCGTCTAAGAATAAAACTTCTATAGCTACAGATAAACCTTAAAATTCAGTAAAAATAAAAAAGAATTGAATTTTGAAAGTACCTTACAGTTTTACTCATTTTTATATACAAACTCTTGTATTTTCGTTAAAAAATTTGAAATGAGAGTAGAAGAAAAAAATTCAAGTAAACCTCCAATAAGGATTTCAAACTTTTTAAATCCACTTCCCAATTTTTTAACTAGTTTTTGACATGATTCAGCAACTATTCACATATATGCAAATAATAATTAATGCTAATTTATTTATAAATAATAGAAAAATATAAAAATACACAACAAAACCAAATAATAAATGTGAAATAACAATTTTCATTTATAACTTATAACTCACATATATATCGAAATATCCTAAAGTAAACAAATAAATATTGAAATATCCAAATGTCAAGAAACAATTTTCATTATACTTTATATGCAATTTAAGTAATTCTACCTAATAAAACTGAATTATACATAATATTTCCATATTTTCCTAAGATATATTTGTTATTATTTCAACATATTTCCGTCATGCTGACAGACAGATTTCTGACTTACCGTTGAACAATTAACACACCAAAACAAAAAATCTTCATATTTAGTAAAATATAAGTTCATAATGCCAAACAATTTTTAATAAATTCTCGTATATAACATTGACTTTATGATTTTTTATTTTCTTATATAAATTTTTATATATAATTTAGTTTTTATTATAAAATTAAATCCATTTAATATTCTTCAACTTTTCATATAATCTACAATGAAATTTTCCTAAAAAAAAATAAAGAAGAATAAAATACTCTGGGTAAAATGGTACAATAAAATTCAATTGATTAAAAATTATTTCGAAATAAAGAATTAAATTTAAATAAATAAAAATACAATATATTATGTATATTAGCTATAGCTGCTATAATAGCTGCTATACTGCTTATAAATTAACATTTTAATTTTTCCTACTGTGAGACTAAAAATGACTTATTTCATATTAATGATTGATGTATGTAAATTGACTCTGTTGCTATATATATACTTACATATATGTAAATGTAACTACTGCTTTGACTAAAAAATTCTTAATGTTGTAATTGTAACAATATTACAGATTGTTGGATTGTTGGTTAACAGTGCCAATATGTTTTTAAAATATTTTGCCGTCATAACGTCTCCTTCCAATTTTTGTTTTTGTTATTTTTTTTTTTTTTTTGTTATTATTATTTTTTAAGTTTTCTGTTTTTCTTTTTGTTTTTTTTGTTCAGGCTAGTTTTATGTCTCATCTGTTTTTCTTGTTTTTTTTTTTTTTTTATCCTTTCCCATCAATTTCTTTATTTATTTAAGGTCTTTTAAATTGAATGTTTTTGTAACACTGTATTAAAAAATAAAAATCGGGGTCGAATATTGTAAGAAATCCTTTTCCATGTTCTATAAAGAATTTTTCAGAATATTAAATTTATTTACGAAATTTTTTGCTTTTTTTTTTTTATTTTTTCTTCTTCTTTTCTTTAACATTGCAAATAATACAAATATACGTTTGTACAGTTGATGTTTTATAAAGTATTATATAGTTATAGTATTACAAGACAAGCCAAATGGATAACAAGCCGCCTCCAAAAATAATTTTATTTATAGATTTTTTTTGTTTTGTTTTTTTTTTTTTTTTTGTCACATTTTTATGGAACTTTAAGAGAATATCAATGTCACTTTTTTTCAGACATATTTTCAAAAAAAAAAAAAAAAAAACCATAAGGGAAAAAAAAATTTATTCATTGTTTTTAAAATAAAAGAATAAAATTCAATATAATGGAAAATATTTCATTGTTTTTATTTAACAAATTTTTATGTTATTAAATTGGAATTTTAATACCGATGGGATAATGTCGGAATCTGTTTTAGATGAAAAATACTGCGAAATTTACATCAAAGTTCAATGCGTTATCTGTTTTATGTAAAAAAAAAAAAAAATCTGTTCATATTGCTTTAAAATTATGGGTAGATCCCCTTGTTCATTTTTATCTTTTTGCTTTCTGATATCTGACTGCAGTATTTAAATTTGATCTTATACATATATAATGTACATTTTTTTTTTTTCAAGTATTAACATTTACTCTTCTTCTTTAGCGATACTTTACTATCGAATATAATACAATTAGCCTAATTCCAAATTACTATTCCAAATGTCATTTCGCCTAATGCTCTTTAGCGAAAAGAGAGATTTCAAAAATTCCAATTTAACATAATTGGGCATCCACTTAGTTTGACATAATGAAAGATTTCACAAAAATTACATATATATTTGGCAAGAACTTGTGTTTTTTTTTTTTCTTCCTTTCCTTACTTCTATAAGGAGCATAGGACATCCACTTAATCATATATTATTCATAATTGAGTTTATACCAGTTATTTATTATTCATATCTGTTTCAGTTTCTGGAATCATTAGTTTCAGTCAGCCGTTTATTACTCGGCTATAGATTTGAGAAGCATACTTTTTCAAAATATTATTTAAGATTTTTCCACTTTTACAGAGTTTTATAAAAGAGAGAAAATATAACGAGCAATATATACAATTTTCAAAAAAAAAACCATCAATATAAGATTTTTCAAAATTTTTGGAAAATTCTGACATTTTAAATTTTTAAAGTGACGTAATGACATCTTAATGATGTAATCAACAACCAATCCTATAGAAACTTTACTTGAGTTCATGGGACATCTTTTTGCAAAGTTTGAGGAAAATAAAAGTTGGGAGCTTTTTAAAATGTTACCCAGAAATAATGAAATGATTAGTATTGTATAGTTGAATCCGTGAAAAGTATTAGATGTGAGATGTCCCACATTTGATAAAAAAAAAATATTTATGACATGGTTATTTTGCTAAAATGGAATTTATCGAATAAGATCATATATGCAAAATAGCATTGGAGGAAATGAGAGTTGCACATATAGATTTAAAAAATTTTATGGGAACCCCTCCCCTACTAACAATGAATAAAAGTTTATTTGCCTAATTATGCTATTATACAACCATATATCGATGAAATAAGATTAAAATACATTTAAAATTTAGTTCATCAACTAAGATTGACTCAAAGAGGCGAAATTATCAGTTTATGCAAAAGATTTGAAGAAAAGCAAGATAATATCATGCAAATAATACCAAAATCGATAGCAAAAAAACATGAAATTTAAAAAACAAAATAACAGATAGACGAAAAAAAATGTACTAAATGGAAGAACAAGAACAAACTAAAACAAAAAAAAAGTAGAACCTAAGTAAGTAATTATAGGTGATTATGATTAAAGTAAGTAATTATATCAGTAAAATGAAGAAAAACCAATCGAATACAAAATTTATAATAAAGAAACTAGTGAAATAGTTTTAAGTTGCTTGTTGCGCAATAGACTTAAATGGCAAACAGATCTAACAGACCAACTTCATTAACACAACTATCGAAGGTAGTAAGTAATACTTCGCAAGACCAGAATTCGAAAAGACATCTTTTACATTATAACTATGGATTATGTTACCATCAATCAGTAGAAAAAAATTTTTTTTCAACACTTAAAAAGCTTAAATTTTGAAAATGAAATTTGTAATTTATTTTAGAAAGATTGATGTAGAAATAACGTATAAAATTAAGGTTAATATTCTCTGGCTATCAAAATTTTGATCTACTAAAATAGACGCCCAAATTTGAAGCAAAGGGGTTATTTTGAGTGGATAGAGTCTACTTTATTTTAAATTCCAGTTTTTAAACTATGAAAGACAGTAACAGAAAGAAGCACAAAAAAGAATTTCATTTTTTTTTCCTATTTTAAAAACTAAATACCTATCTACATAATTATATACATACATATATATATATATGTATATATATAATTTTATTAGTTTTTATTAAAGCTGTTGATAAGAAAAAATCAAAGCCATTATCAAACTTTGATTTTTATTGTCATACTTATCAATAAATTTTTCTCAAATCACATTTGACAAAAAAAAAAAAAAACATAAGGGACAAAATGTATCCACAAGATAATTTTATTTTATTATTGATGAGTAGTAGACCGAGAGTAAAAAAAAATCATATAAACTTGACCTGTTCTATAATACTGATGCCATTAAAACTGGGACAAAATAAAACATAAAATTAAAAAAAAAGAGAAAAAAAAATAAATAAATAAATAAAATACATTTTTGTTTTGCAAGGTCTGAGATTAATAATTGACGCCATATTAAGGTCATAAAAATTTAAAACAATGAAATTTGTATTTTTTTTTCTATAATTATTTTTAAAATTATAGCAAATAATTTCAGTTGATAGTTCATGAAATCTTCGAAATGTAAATAATTTATTTTATTAGAAATTTTTAAAATTTTCAATACATATTTAATGTTACACAAATACCGAAACGTTTAAATTAATATCTACATTCTAGATTTTAAATAATAATTTTCTTAGAAAAATGTTCACCTTAATTTATTATTTGTTCAATAAAATTCTTTAATTCTACCATAGGTGAAGGGATAATAAAATTTACAAATAATATAAAAATATTTGCACATATAGGTATATTTTATTAATTAAAATGTTTAAAATTACGCTTTCCAGGTTTTTTTTGTCGGGATACATGGAAATCATCGAAAGACACTATAGAGCAGTGGAACGACATTACGAGACCTCTATAAATGTGAGGAATTTTTATCGACTAATCCCTTTTTTGACTAAACAATAGGCTATATATGTTCTTTAGTACTTATGTACTGACTGGTCAAGGGAAGCTAAGTTTAGGGAATGTAAATTGATTTGAAATTAATAGGCATATTGTGAACCAAGTTGTTAATGTTCACTTTGATTTTTTGAATGTTATACATATAATCATTGCCAATTCGATAGCGAATACATTAGATAGGAGATGGGTTCCACATTCGCGAATATTCGTACCACAAACATGTATCGTATGGCTTATGCCATCTTGTATTTCGAACTACATGCAGATGGGCAGCTGTAAGACTTTTTGTTTTCCTTTAGAATATTTTGAATAGAGGCATTAATCTTTCAATCAAATCAGAACAAGTATCCAATCCTATAAAGTATCTATAAAACAGAGTAAGTGTTGCTTTTAAACGTCGAAGATCAAGTAGAGAGAGCATTGAGGTATAATTAGAATCGTTTATTAAACGAATTGCTCTATTTTGCATTTTATCAAGTAATTTGAATGACGTTTTTCGGGGGTCCCGCCCAAATATGTGCATTGTACTTCATATTTGGTCTTAGGTATATACGTTTTATAGATGTTTAGAACATCCAAAGACGAAAGAAACGCTTTATATCGATACAGGAAATACATATACTCCTAACTGCATCTTTAGCTTTACGAAAACTATGGTTGAACCAACTTAATTTTTCATTTAATTCAATATTCAAGATGTTGAGTTCACCAGTATTTTGCAAAGTGCCACTTGAAAAGTTAAAGTCGGAATCGAAGAATTCATTTTCCGAGGAATTTAACAGTACTGTTTTTTTTAGTAAAATCGACCCTGTTGAATTTTTCACAATTTGAGGTTTTGGCTAAATCAAGATTCAACTCAAGTGAAGTAGAATATTTACTAATGTTGTCTTCAAAAAAAGTAACAAGAGTGGTGTCGCCTTCAAAACTTCGGATTAGTTTAGAGATTATACTTAATAAATCATTCACAAATATTAGAAAATGGGTTGTGAAAAGAACAGATCCTTGAAGAGCACCAGCATTAATCTTTAATTGATCGGACCAGTAATAATCAACCAACACACGAATCGAACGATTAGAATGAAAATCTTTAACTGATTTAACAAATACACTACCGACGCCCATTTTGCATTTAGCAGCATCATCACATTGGAACAATACGTCAAACTGGGTTAAAAGTTTTAGAAATATACAGAGTAACAATGTCAGTCTCCCCTGAATAATGAAGACTGATGTTAAGGTTTTCGCAAAGGCAACTGATGAAATCACCTATTGAACAATATATTCGAAACCCTTGGCTATTATGAATTATATTTAGTTCATAGCGCCAATCTAAATATTAACAAACTTATCTATAATCTTTACTTAATTTTTAATAAAAATACTAAACTCAATGTACTCAAGGCTAATAAAGGGCTCTCTTTTTATACCTTATCTTATTAACTAATAATATAAAAATGCACCAAGCCTCGAAAAAAAAATAAGTAATTAAAAATTAAAAAGAACAAAATCACATGTTTGGTTCTCTACAAAATAACAATGTGTCATTTTAAGAATATATTATTGTATTAAAGAATATATTTGCATTAATTAAAACATTATATCAAATACAATTTTTAAATTTACCGCAACAAAGTCAAAAACACAATAATTTAAAGCATCTAAATTTTTGTCCTGTAAAACGTTCATATAAATCAAAAAAAAAAAACGCTTTATTTGCAATTATTTTATAATATTATATATAGGAATTTAGTTGGCGAATTTACTAAACTATTAAACAAATCATAACCAAAATATGTATTTTTTTTTTTATTTCGTCTATAGTAAATGTAATGGTAATATATTATAATATTATTATCCTTCTGAACACCAAAATAATGATACAAACATCTTTCTGGTATATATCATTAATATTGTTTTAATATTAATCTTCATTAAAATAAATTTTCATCATAATTTTTTCCTTCTTATATGAATTATACGAATAAATATGGAAGAAGGAAGGCAGGAGACCGGCCGACAAAATCTCTAACGAAAATTTTTAAAACAAAATAAGAAAGCAGCAATCGTATTCATTTTATGGAAATCTGATCATAAAATTAAATATAGTATTCGCAGCATGATATTTATACTTACATACATACGTATATACGTATATACGTATATAGTATACAAGTATAAGTAAAGGCACATATATGATTATTAAATAAACTCATAAGTCATTTTATATAAAGCTATAGATAATGACTTCAATTTATGTTTACATATTATACTTCCATATGTGATTCTATTATTACCTATAAATAGAGCTTATAAGATAATATAATATATTATATGCACATAGTTACATATATATGTATACGTATATATATACATTTTAATAACAATATAGTAAGAGTAAGCATATGAAAATAAAGACTTTGTATTTTGCTAGTAGTACAAGGCAATGGAATGAAATGACGACAGTGGTTCAACTTAAAAATGATGAAACAACAAAAATTAATAATTTTATTTTTTTTTTAGCATATTATCTAATAAAAGATCATTTTGTTTCTTTGGTTTGTCAGTCTGTCTATAAATCCCCCCTTTCAAGTTCGAGATTAACAACTAATTTGATTTACGTTATAAATATAGATCTCATTAAAAAATTTAAAGAACATGTTATTTTGGCTAGCCGTATCCTTTAGGAACTCCTTAAGTCAAGTCAAGTTAAGTTAAGTTAAATAAACTCTTAAGTCATTTAATCCGAAAAGCCAGATAAATGTAATAACGAAATTACATAGCCTTTTCTTTTCAGGGATAGTAAATGTAAATGTTGTAAGGGGGAATTATTCTTACGACGTGCGTGGGTTTTGGAAGGGAGAACCCTCCCTTGTTGTTTACAGCGGATTTTATTCGCTCTTACTTACTAGACCATCGATGCCTCTCCTATATTTTTACCTAAAAATTTAAAAACTGTATAGATACTTACAGTTATACTCTTATTTATGTATTGAAGTTTTGCGCGCCTTTAAAAATTCTTTGTTTTTATAACTGCCTTGATTTGAATCATAATATTTTGTTTTTTTATTTTAGATTTTTATAATATTTTTTGTTTCTTTGAAAGAATATCTATGTAGTTTCTGATGTCCAGTCTGAGGAAGTTGTAGACACAAGGAATATTTTACACAACGTTAGTTTTTTGTTTCATATATAATTTTATTTTATTTCTATTCTATTTTTATTTTATTTTTATTTTATTTTTTCTTTTTGCCATTTTTCTGATATCTTTGTCCACTTCCTACGTATACAAAAAAAAAAAAAAATTGGTTCATTTTCTTGTAATTGAAACCCATAATTTTGTTTTTTTTTTTTTGTCGTATATAAATTTTTCGGAGAAAATTTGTAAAAAATAGTAATAAATAATTTCAATTCTAAGGTTAGGATTTTTCTATTATTTTGTTTTTGTGTTTTTTTTTTTTTGGTAAAGCAATTGCTTTGTAATATTTGTTTTTTTTCTACAGATAGAGTTTTAGTTTGTATATAAAGAATACTTTAGTTCCTTCAACTTTGACCAAAATTTATATATTACTAAATAAGTAAACAATATGTACATATTATAGACAGTCCAAGTTGCCAAATTAAGAGAACTATGATGCAATTAAGAGTCCAGTACAAAATTGAAAAAAATTATGAAATAAAATAGAATGCTATACCTAAGTATGAGAATATAAATTTAAAACAAATGAATTTGAATAATTTTAAATATATCTACCACCAGATTTAATATTAGAACTATCAGATCTGTAAAATGGAAGTACCAGTACAATTACTGAGTACCATTATCTGATATTTACCAGTACCAGTACAATTACCCAGTACCATTATCACATATTCTGGCCAAGACGAATTATGAATAAAGAGATTTGGATAATGACGAACTGTGAATGAAGAGACAATGTGGGGCCAAATAAGGAAGAAGAAGGGGAAGTGGATTGATCACATTCTAAGGCGACCGACAACATCAGTGGTACGCCTAGCACTGCAATGAAAGAAATGTGGAAAGGCCAAAAGCAATCTGTAGAAGAACTGTGGAACCTATCTGGAAAAATATGGTCGGAAATAAAAAGATTTGCGAACATGTTTAGAACAGAGATAATTGGAGAGGATATGTGGAAAGCCTATGTTCCCTACGGGAATAATAAGAAAAAAAAAATTATCTGATGTTGATGTTTAATTTTGAAATTAATAAAATTTCAAAAACAGTAAAAAGAATAAGTAAAATACCTGCTAATTCCCAAAAAGTACTTAAGTGCCACGAAAACAACTTAAGTATACTACTGAAGTGTAAAAAATAATTACAAAAATATTAAATAAAAAATTTCAATACTTTTTACAAATTAGCAAAGATTTTACTTACATTCGTTTTACTAGCACTTGAATTTTGAAATTTATGATTTTAAGGTACTTACTGGTACTTAGGAAACTTTTCAGTATCAGGTACTAGTACTTAAAACTATACTAAAATATCAATTTAATGAATACTATACAGATTAGGAAAGAAGTATTTACACGATTACACCAAGATAGGACCAGTTAGTATGAAAAATAATTAAACAATGAAGTGTAATGCAAAACTGAGTACTAATCTTCAGAATCAATTCAGAAATAAATATTAAAATTCTTACAATCCAACTGTTGAGTAGAAATATTAAAGTAGAAATTTAAGAAAGAACCAATTTTTGAAAAATTAAGTTAGAAATTTTTGAAACAATTTCAGGCCAGTAGTGGAATTTAGCAATATAGATCGGACAGTGACATTAATTATTATTTTCATTAATTATTGAACCATAAGAACATCTTCGCAGTATATTTTAAAGAATCAAACCCCGTAAAGTGTTAAAAATAAACTAAGGTGTTAAAAAAATAATTAAGAAGTTGAGCCCTTGAAAAAAGAATAAAAATTAAATGGAATTTTTACATACGAGAACCCTTTTTAAAACTCATTATATTTATATGTTAAAATCATACTTTCAAAATCTTTTCTTCTCATTCTCTTTCAGCTTTTTTACTTAAACAAAAAAACAATATTTTAAACATAAATTATTAGAATCACTTTAAAATGTGAGAAACTTTATGTTACCTAATAAGCCTAATATGCATAAAACAGAAACTAGTAGAATACTTTAAGTTGTTGTAACATCAGAAAAAAAGTTAAATAAACTTTTATGCAGGAAACTTTTAAGCCAACTTATAATCCTTTACAAAAGAGGAATCAAAAAAATGCTATAATTTTTTATCACTTTTGATAACTATTCCTACAATTAAAAATTATTCGCAATAGTTTTTGTTTTTATTTATATACCAGTTTTGCGCTTTATTGTTTTTTCATTAATAAATTTTCATAAATAATAATTTTTTTTCATCCGCTTGCCCCAAAACAAAGATATAAAGACAAAAAGAAAATTATTTAAACAAAATATAAAAATAAAAAATAAAGAAAAATATCCTGTGCCAAAAAAAAACATTAATTTTGAATCGAAATATTTGGTTTTTTTCTTTTCATATCCTTGTTTAATCCTTTCGTTCCACTCTAATTAAAATACAAAATGAGAGTACATCTAATTGAAAAAATAACTATATTTTAAGATTTATACACATTTGGATACATATTATTATTATGTAGATATCAGGATCTAAGCGTTCATTATTTAAATTGATTATGTGCTTCCCCAAACAAAACATTAATCAAATTCTGTTTTAAAAATTATGGTTGGTTGGTTGGTGTAAGTGGCTGACCACCTCCGCTCATGGCAGTCCACCTCCGCTCAATCAGTGACCTCAATCCTCTCAGTGACCGCTCATGGCAGTGACCTATCACTTTCGTGATCACAAGGCTTATAATATGGCTATATTAGATTTTATTTTAGATCCATTTTGTTGCGTTCAGAAACCTTATCATTTTTACAGGTTGCTTAACCGCTAAATCACTAAAATCGTTGAGTTGATGGTTACCCAGAGTTGCTCTTCTGGCCCTAGCCAACGCTGGGCACTTACAGTTGAAGTGTGTGATGGATTCTTTCTCATTCTATTCACCGCAGCTGCGACATGATGAATTGAATGGGATATCTAGTCTGGCCGCATGTTCACCAATTGGCCCGTGAACACATCTATTTAAAAATAATAATAAAATAAAAATATTATTTTTTTTTTTTTTGTAAATTAACCTTCCAATCCTATATTTTTCTTATTAATCAACTGAAACCATATAAAACGAAGGAATATTATAAAAACAAGAGCGTTAAAACTGTTATATAATAATTATGTTCACAAGAGCGATAAAGCTAATAAAAAACTTTAAAGAAATTATATCGTCCTTTTAATCTATAATATTGATTTGTGTCGATAAAAAATACACATATACATACATATAACTATGTATAATAAAAAAATCTAAAAAAAGAAGATAAAATTCCGCTTAAAACAAAATAAAATATTGAGAAAAAAAGCAAGAGCAGCAATTCATTTTCTTCTTTATTGTAAATTGCTCTCCTATAATAGTATATATATTTAATAGTATATTTTTTTGGGATTCTATTTTTTCTTGTAATTTAATTATCAATTTTTATTTCGTTTGTATTAAGTAAAAAAAAAAATAAAAAAAATAGGTTTAAAAGTTGACGGTGACCCAAACAAAAATGCTTTGCCAAAGTAAATTTTCAGGTCACATCACTGGTACGTATATATAAGTATATGTATATGTGGTAATAAATATTTTCTAGGAAGGAAAAAAAAATAACATTAATAATTAAGTAAAAAGTAATTTGTACTCTTTAAAAAAAAAACATATATATATTATATACATATACTTTCTAACTAAAAGTATAATATATTTGAACCATATATTGCTTTCCTACATAATAATCTACATAATGATATATGTAGTATAAAAGAAATCATCATAATTCTTAGTTAATGACATCTGTATTTAACTTCTGTATGTCTTCATTTCAACATTATTAAATTTCAGAATATTTTATAAAATAAAATAATGGCCAGAAGTGAAAATATTAAAATAATAAATTAATTTTTGTAGAATTATTAAACAAAAACCAATTATTTTTCCATATACTATACTATGCTAATTGCTACGTCATAATATATAACTATTATAGGTAAAAGTTTTCAATTAAGGTTAGAGCACATTTTCAAATTTTTAAAGAAGAAAATTAAATAAAATTTTTTAATTTTTTAATGTAATTTTTCCAATTAAACATTTAAAGCTTAATATAGTAAAAAATAAAATAATTAACATCTATGGCAAATGGCGCAATTTTTATTAATAACCAGTATTTCAGTCAAAATATCTCTATTCTTCAATTAAAAGGCAGGATTCATACCGTGGTCAAGCCATCTTTACAAATGAAGTAATACAACTATATAAAATTAATAACAGTATTATGATGAACAGGTTTTAGTAGAGCAGATCTCAAAATTTAAAAAATTCTGAGAATCAAATAAATTTTTTGACAAGTTTTTAAATGATTGTTTCTAACCTATATCATAAATTTTAGGTATGCATTTTTGCATTTTAGTACTCTACAAAAATCATTTTTTTTTTGTGAAAACACAGTAGAATTTGATTTTAAAGAAATCTGAGCGATTTTTTTAGATCTGAGCGCTCAGAAATTGTATTTAATGTTTTTTTATTAAATAAGAGCATACTCAGATCGCACTCTACGTGCTAAAAATAAATATGTGTAGTACGGCTGAGCATAATAAATTGACAGATATATTTTGACGTTTCTTTAACAGAGAAAAGTCAAAATAATTTTTTATAAATAAAATATGTAAGTGTGCGTTACACAAAATTTCAAAAAATTCGGGATTTATTCCAAAAACGAATTTAAAAGATTTTATTTTATTCAAAAAAACTTGGCCCAATTTCTTCGGCATTATCTTGGTTTTTTATTACTTTTACACTATTTTTGAGAATAATCTTTTTCGTCATTTTGATCAAAAAGCAAATTAAAAGCTTTTCTGATGACTTTGATTCTGATGACTTCTGATGACTGAAAATTACATATTTTGTTTATAAAGTTTGAACGTTCATTAAAAAATTAATCTTTGTTTATTGACAATTTGAAATGTTACTAAAATAAAAATGACTGCGGTTATTTGTTCAATAAAGACGCAATTATACCTTAGTATTAAGTTTATTTTTTCATATGGTTTTTTTTAATTTGGGCTTTCGAAACGCACTTTGAATATGCTCCGCGTTTATCAGGGCATGCTTAGATTTTAAAAAAAAAGGCATAATATAACTTCCGATTTATGTGCAATAAAACTTTTAAAATCTAACGTACATAAAATTTTAATAAATGAAAACTATTCAGTTTTAGCGTTTTCTCCCCAAACTGTTACATTATAGTGTATCTTTGGATTTATACCGTTAGAAAAAGAAAATGTGCAAAGTATGTATATAGACTCATTTTTGTTTATATTTGATACACAAATTAATCTCATCATTGTGCTAAAAAAACTCGTATATTCTCCTAAAATTTTTCAATTATTTTCAATTTAATATTCTGATTTTCATATTAAAATCATTTCGAAACAACGTTAATAAAATACTAAATTTTAATTTTCCAATTTAATAACTACATTGTACCGTACCGTACTTATTCCCACTTCTGTACTATTTTATATCATCTCAAAGAAAACCCAAAAAAAAAACTGCTCGCGTATAATGAAGGTGAGTAGTATATCAAAGAGAATAAATTTAGTATTTATATAAATATATATAAAAATTTTATAGGAACAAAAAAAGAAGACATTAAATAAAACCAAAAATTTTTAAAGTCTCACATTTTTAAAGTTCTAATGTAAAGCATTTTAGAATTTCTAGTGTATTTGTGATACACTAGAAATTTTTATAATTATCACTAGATTAGTATACTCCTTAATTCTGTGGAATTTTTAAGAAAACTTCTTTTAAATCCGTTGATAAAAATGTAAAAACTATAATAAAACTTTTAAATTTTACCTTTAAGAAGTTTGTACAGGTATTTAAGTTAAAAGTGTATAAAACAGTAAATTTTTAATGTTTAACCTATTAAAACCCGCCTTAATAGAATGGACACTAAAATATTTACTGATACAATTATAACTGACTTTCTAACTGAACTTCCAAACTGGAAATTCCTCACAACATCTCCTGCAGAAGTTGCAAAGAAGCATGCAAAAGTGAAAACCTTGAGCACTTTTTTTGCACATGTTCGACCCTAGCTAGAGCCAGTCTTCTCTCATTCGGCAAACCGTTCCACCACAATCTCAGTGAGATCTGTGAACATAAGATCAAAGAATTGATTTCGTATCTGAACTCCTCGGGTTGGATATAAAACCGAAAACAATCTCAAAACATAGGTGACGTGACTGCAGTGGTATTAAAATGTCTCAACCTAGTGCTAATTGAGGCCTTCACGCAGCACCTACCTATATCTATAACTGACTTTACAAAATCTTATTTTTCTTAAGTTTTTACCGGAATTTTTAACTCCAGAGTTCAGCTTCTTTTGGAAAATGCAGTGAGCCCAAAAATGTTAAATTCTCAAAATGGTAAATTTACCATTTTTTATCATTATGTAAATTTATATTATTTTTGTGTGGATTTATAAAATTTTAAAAGGCATGTCGTTTGACGTTTCAAAAATAACCTGGCAAGGGCTTTTCAAACTTAGACAAACTATAGCTAAATAACGGAGAAAATTACAAAAAACAGTCGTTGAACAGCATTATCTTAATAATAAAATTCATTTACAGTTAAAATTGTATTACTATATTTGACATATATAGTGTATAAATTTTGAAAACAGACAGACAGATGGAAGGACGATCGGGTAAAGTTACATTAATTAATTAAAAGTTTTTGAAAAATGTGTAATTATATTTAATAAAAACTTAAAATTGTTAAAAGCTTAAGAAAAATCCTTGACATTGTAAAATTATATTTAAAAAAAAAAAACTTTTAAAAAATTTATTAAAATTAAAGTTTAATTTTTTATCTTCAAAACAATCAGTAAAAATAAAAATTACAGGAAATTAAAGTACTTACACAATAAAATATTTAGTACAACACTGTATATACTTATGCAAAAATATATTTTATAAAATGAACTTTTTTTTAAAATAATTTAAATCATTTGAAGGTCATTTGTATGTTTAAACTTTTAACTTTAAACAGATTTAAAAATTGGTTTTAAGAAAATTTTGTAATAAAATAATTTTGTATATATATTTTTAAATAATAAAAATTAAAAGTGACTGTTTGTACTCACAGTTTTCCCTATAATAGATAGGAAAGAAGCCTTTAGATTGTTGAAGCTTTAATTTTTGTGATTTACTTTGAACATATTTCCCAGGTGTCAAAAGATTTGTTTTTGATATCTAAAAATAGAAAGAATTTGTTGAACTTTAAAAGCTCTTTCGAAGTACAAACTTTTTTTCGTTAAAGTTTATGCTTATTCTCAAGGATCTGTTTCTACTAAAAATTTCAAGCTTCTGACTAACAATGTTCCGAAGAAATTGAAAAACTATAAATTTGTAAAATTTTAGTTTTACATAACGGTAAAACATTTACTGTCATTAGTTGTTTATAGATTGAAAAACTATTCAACAGAACTTGAAATATTTATATTTGAAAATAGGGCTTTTTTCTAACTTTGAGCGGCTGCGTAACTTCTGCAATACGTATAATTCCATAAAAAAGTTTTTCAACAAATTTAATGAATAAAATTTCTTTGCTTCATCTTAAACAGTATAGAAGTGTTATGTACAGACAGACGGACAGTGGAACAATGTAAAGAAAATTTTTTTTCAAAAATGTTCTAAAAATATTCTAAAGATTTTACCATTGACCTTCTGTCTGTCGCACAAATAATTAATTTCGGTTTGTTCTTCTTTCTCATTCTTCAATTTTTTAATGGAATAATTTAAATTTAATATTAATCGCATCATATGATTGCAATGATGATATTTACCGCATCACATGATGTTATAAAGCATCATCAATGAAACAACGTAATAAGAGAAATTGGATATTGATGAAGTTGTTTGCAGAGAGGAAAAAATTCTAATTATTTTTTTAAGGATTCTCAAGGTAATGAAAAATATAATTTATTGTCGTAACTGTATCACCCAACCAAAGTTCAAAATTTCAAATACAAAACCAAAGAGTCAATTTACGCGAAACGAATTAACACTAACATAATATTTAATATTTTAAATTATTACGGTTCATATAACGGAATTGAAGAAAAAAATTTAAGTACTTGTTTAGTACACATTTGGTAATAACTAACCTGCATATGTGAAAACACAATAATTTAAAGTAATAATTTAAAACAAACAAAGTGGAAATACATATAACACAAAATTTAAAGTACTTTTTAAAAGTGACAAAAGAATAAAGAAAATTCCGTAAAAGAACAAATATAGTAAGATTATTATGACTAATTTTATTAACATATAGAAGGGGCGTCGGTGGTCTAGTGGGTAAGAGCATATAAAATACGCTGTAAACACCGAGGGAGTGTGGATTCGAATCCCACACACGTCGTAAGGGTAATTCCCCCTCACGACAGGTACAGCCACGCCTGAGAAGGAAAGGCTGTGTAATTTCCTTGTTACATTTATATGGCAGGGAAATGCAGAAAAAAAAACAAAAAAATTTTAGAAATTACAAACATCTTTCACATTTTTTTAAATATTGGTCACAAATTATTTTCAATCATTCTGAAATTTAAAACTTTAAAATAGAAATGCTTTATTTAAATTAAAAACTAAAATCCCTCTTGCAAAAATAGAAGTGAGGGAAATATTAGTTTTGGTATCAATAAAATTTATTTTTTTTTTTAAATTTTAACAAGTTTTCATTTCTTCTCTTTTTTTACTTCTTTTAAACTACATTATAGTTCTTATAAGTATATTATATCTGTTACAAACATTAATTTTGCAATATATTGTCTATAAAAGAAGACTTTAGTCAATTTCGATTACACCAGATATACATTTATTTTTGTAATTATATACTTCCATAATGAAAACTATTCTTTCATAATAAAAACCTTTCCTTTAGAGCGATTCAAAAAACAGTAAAAATCGATTGTTATATAAATTTTCAATATCCTTCCTAACTTTTTTAACTATTTTTATTAATCATAGAATGTATCTGTACTAAACATTCAAACACCCTTTTTAATTTAAAAGGGAGATGGTGATTAGTTGGATACAGTACTGTAAATTAACGTCTTTGATGTTTTGTTGAGATTCGTACATTCACGGAAGTTATTGTATTTTACACTTATTATATATCTTAGGTAAATATCTATAGGAAAATCATAATATAAAATTTTAGATATATAAGTATGGAGATTCTCTTCTTGTGCAGTAAATACGTTTCACAGTAAACTATTTATTTATTTTGGTTTCTTCGTCGATAACTTGAGAAAATAAATCAACCTACCAATATTACATTTTTATTTTTCTTACGTTTTATTATTATGTTTTATACAATATTCTGACCTAGCTGTGGTTTTAACAAGAACGTTCAACTGAAATACTGACTGGCTCTATTATGAAAAAAGTGTTGAATTTATTAATGAATTTATTAACATGAATATTCGAACAATATACTTTAATTTTAGTAGTACTAAAACAACAGCTTATCACTTTAAATGTAAAACAGTAACACTTATATTTGAAGTAAAACTTTAGTAATATCCGTCCAAAGCGAAGATTTAATTTTTAGAGGCGAAAATGTAATTTTTAAATATAATGTATGAAATTAATAGGGAATATTGAAATTTTTATTTCGATTTAAAATGAAGATATTGCCATTAAACTTGAATAATAATATCAGCAAAATGGCTACTAAGAATCCATATAGGTTTAAATCCAATTAAAAAAATGTTATTAACATTAAGGTATAATTGCGGCTTAATTGAATCAATAACCAGCTACATCTTAGCTTTCAATACTGAAGTTTATAAATGGTATAAATGCAACGGTGTAAAAAATGCAATCACAAAATTTTCCGAGACGAAGAAATTTTCTCGCTGTCTCCAGTACTTTTAAAACTGTATATTTTCCCATCAAGATAAAAATAATATTAAGACATGCACTAATATGGAATACCCTCAATCACTCAAAATAGTTTTACTAAAAAATATTCTATAACCATTTACAGTCAATTTAATGATTCAAACTCTCTGTCGCATCATCTAAGCAGTCAATAACTGAAAAAGATAAAGACTCATTATAGATATTATACCTTGGAGCAAACTCCCTAGCATCTAGGGTTTCATTCCTTATATTGGCTACAGGGGGAAGTGAGTTTAATGATCTTAGAGAGATAAAAGAGTATAGGCGTTCTTGATGTCTTTTGAAGATTCGCACTTTCCTTGAGCAAGAAAAAAGGTTATTAGATTTAAATTTTAACCCCCCTTTAAAAATAATTTAAAAAAAAAAACATTTTTTTATTATTATTTTATTTCTGCTTCTATTAAAAAAACTTTTTGAGATATTAAAAAAAAAAAAAGGATATATATTTTTTGACACAATTATAGAAGATACACTATTTTTATTTCATTAATAAAAAAATATGGTGTGTATTATGTAATAAATATTTAAAAAGAAATAAAAATATTGTCGCGTCAGATATTTTAAAAAATTTATGATATTTTTAAATTATTTTTTATTTCCTTTCTTTTCCTTCCTTTTAAAAGAATAAACCACATCTTCTTAAAAGTTTTCTTTTCTTTTTTTTTTTCTTCTTTTCCTTTCCTTTTAAATAAACAAAGAAATTTATTATTTTCTTTTACATTAGTTAAAATACATTGAATGTCACGCCATATGTTTTATTACAATAGTTTTTGAATATGAAAATTGAAACAATTTATCCCGATCTTCAAAAATGATATTAAGATGAAAAAAAGGAAATGTATCATTATGAATACATAGAATATGGATATAGTAATATAAGACAAGCATTTGTTTATACAAGTAAAATCTCTATCTATTAAAGATTTTAAAATAATAAACTTTAGTTATAATAAGATACAAATTTGTAATGTATAGTAAATTACAGTAAGTTTAGACACGAACTAGTTGGAATCCATTCGATAGAATGATATAGATAGAATATACTTGATATTAGAAAAAAATGTTTATGTATTATAATTTCTTTCTCTAAATTTAAGTAAAAATTTGCGTATCAGTTAAGATTAGTTATCATAAAGAATAACCAAATGTTAAGAATAATTGTAAAGTGTAACTCTGATTTCTCTTTAAATAATAATTTACTTAGATGAATGTTAAATTAACTAAACATATTCTGATTAGCGGCTAAGAAAAATTCTAAAAAATATCCTCCTTTAATACTAATCCTAAATAAATCCTACAATACTAACTTTCCAATATAATACGCAAGAATGTTGAAGTCAACAGTATCTGCATACATATCTCTTTAACATAACTATTGAGTAAAAAACAACCAATAATAACAACAGGTAGGTCTTTGAATTGAATTGGTCTTTGAACATAATTCATAAAAACCCACCTGCCTTCAACCAATATAATAAAATGAACTACTAACTGTATATTGACTAGAAAGATAATATGTTTATTATTACTTAAATTCTCGATAAAAAATCGATTATCAGCCTGGGAAAATTTTAACATTTTTTATAACGATTATCAGCTCTGCTAGACTGAAAGTCTAATCCAATCTGAGAAGAGGCATAAAAGTTATGATCATATACAGTTTTAGGTAAACAAAACGCTAAGTTTTCAAAAAATATTTCAAATAAATACTAGCAGATATTAAAGATATAATAATTGAAATATACTATATAAAAAAATAAAACAGCGGAAAAGATACATAGTCCAAATGAAAATGACTCAATATAAAAGAAATTTTTTTTGTAATTGTATTAAACAATTTTTTCTCTTAAATACTTACCTTGAAAATTTTTATTTTTTAATTTTTTTTTTTTTTGTTTTTGTTAATATTGAAATTTTTTATTTTAAGAAAAAATCGATTGTAACCTTTTATTACTAAAGGTGTATACTTAGTTACCTATATAGATAGATGATGCTTATATAAACTAATTTAATTTTATTTAAACCACATTCAAGGAAGCAAAAAAAAAAATAATAATAAGTGGAATTCTTATGGTAAAGGAAGATTTTTTTTTTTTTCATTTTATAACAATGACTATTCAATATAAGGTTTTTTTTTTTCTTGGGCCTTTAAAAAACATATATATATACACATATTGTGTAAAAAAACACAACATACTTTGAAAGGTGTTAACATTCTTTTATATAAATAAAGATACCTTAAATTAAAAACAATTAAAAAAGTCCTTGATTTTATGCTGCTAAAAATAAATTTATAAATTTTAGAGAAAATAACAAAAAAAAAAAAATATGTGTGAAAAATTTTTAAAATAATTGTAAAAAAAAATTAATGACATTGAGATAGTACGTATATTAAAACAATATTTAATATGCCACTGATCTTAAAATATCAGTGAATATTGAACTAAAGTATCTGTAGTAAATAATGTTCGACATGTTTATACCTTATAACAAGTTATTAAATAAAGATAATTGGTAATCGGATAAATTTTAATTAGCAAAAAGTATCAAATACATGTTTTTAATCGTAAATTTAAGTTAACTTAAGTTAGTAGATTAATCGTTAGGTTAAGTAGATTAAGTTAGATTATTGATGATCTGATCTTTTGTAGAGTGGTAATTCAGCTGCGGAGCAATCAAAGTTTAAATGATGCTTCTCCTAATATAACATTTTTAGTAATGTAAAAATTTTTGCAAATATTGATAATTAAATCAATCATATGAAAATTATAGCAAAAACAAAAAAAAAAAACACTTTTCCATTCAAAGAGTTATTTTTTAATCCACAATACAAGATATTCACCTTTTTCAATTTAATAACAAAGCGATACGATAGATGAGAAACTCAATTTTTTTGAACAACCTAAAAGTATGCAATAAATACACTTTCTTTGAAACATATATTTAAATCAAAAATTTGCTCATAGGCCTCGGTGGCCTAGTGGTTAAGCACGTGGCTTATTAACCGAGGGCAAACGGATTATTAATTGAAAACAAATCTCCCTTGCTACCAAATATAGCGTAAATATAAAATATATAATATAAACAAAATAAATAATATTAGTACATAATTTAATAATAGTATAAAAACCTATAATGGCCTTAGTAGCCGATGGTTCAATAATATTGCATTACATTTATGTATGTAATATTAATATAAATAAATAAATAAATAAATAAATAATATTAGAGGGGCTTCAGTAGCCTAGTGGGTAGGCGTATGGCGTATTAACTGAAGGAGTGTGGGTTCGATCCCTGCACAGGTCGTAAGTGTTTTTTGCTTTACATACTCTCCTTACGACCAAATATAATTTAGATATATAGTATATAATATAAACAAAATAAATAATATTAGTATATAATTTAATAATAGTATAAAAAATCCTATAATGGCCTTGGTAGCCGATGCTTCAATAATATTACAGTAGATTTATGTATGTAATATTAATATAAATAAATAAATAAAAAAATAATATTAATGCATGAATTAATAATAGTATTCGACCTATAATGGGTCTTAGTAGCAGATGGTCTTGTACTATTGCAATATCCTATGTGCAAAAATCTGATATATTAACCGAAAATAAAAGAATCAAAAAAACCAAAACTACCACTTAGTTAAACGTGGTTAAACACTTATGACATACGATTTCGAGTGAGTTCGTTCATAAATAAGAGCTGAAGTGCATAACATCTTCAATTATATTATTCCCTTACTATCAAATGTTATAAATTATATAATTTAATAATAGGTATTAATATTCAATATAAAACGAACTTAATAACCAAGTATTTTAGTAGATAATATATAACTTAATTTAAATGAGTTGAATTTTTAATAATAGATTTAAAAAAAAGGGATATTTTTCTTGATGACAAATTAGATGATAAATTAGAACGACCACTTATATAATTTTCTTTTCTGGATTTCTAAAAATATGTGGTGAAGCACAAATTCTTCGACGAACATGAACTTAAGATTGTAATTTTGTCGTGAGTGCAGAAAATAAACCGTATTTGTATTTATTGAATAATATTTTGTTAAAATTCAAAAACTCAAAAGGATAAAGAAACATTTTCAATTTCAACAATCATTTACATTAGATAATAATTTTTTCAAGACCAAATCAATATAAAAAATATTTTTGCTTTAAATAACTACCAATGCTAAAATCATTCCATTGTCGAAGAATTATTGTAAATAAATATAATAACTTTTATTACATTTATGTCACATTATTTTATTTTTTTATAGTTAAATTACTTATAAGTAAAAAAAATTTTCAATAGAAAAATGCAATTTATTTTTTTATGAAAAATTATGTTTTTTTTTTTCTATTTATTGATTCGATTACAAAACAATTTTTATAGATTTTTTCGAAAAAATATCTTAATAAATTTTTTTTTTTTTATTTTTTTTATTATAAACTTTTATAACAATAAATTAAATCTGTTTTTATCAACTTTAATACATTCAGTAAAGTGGCAGGTATGTGTACGTGCAAAAAAAAAAAAAACAATAGGAAAATTTATTTGTAAAATATATCTATAAGTAAATGGTGAATGGACATTTTTTACGTTTATTTTTTTTTTTTGGTTTTTTTTTTTTATAACTAAAGGAAAATTGAAAATGAGTTTAAAATTAAATAAAGAATGGAAAAATTTTCATAGGAAAAAAAAATTCATTGGATTATGACTCGAAATAAAACAAAAAATATATTTACAAAAAAAAGAAACATCACAAAAATCGAAAAAAAAAATAAAAAAATTAACAAAAATAAATTTAAGACTAAGGGAGATGTTAAATTTCAAAATAGAATTTGTAAAAGAAATAAAAATTACAAATTACCTTACCTGACACCTACTTATCTTTTGAATATACTTCTGAAAATGTTATTAATTTACATCAAAATATTTTAGTGCTTTCGAAACATCAATTTCAACATGTCATTTTAACCAGATTAAACATTGCTAATTAAACAAAAGAAAAACTGCTAATGTAACTATAGCAATATTAAAACGAAGAATTTTTTTATCAAATAATCAAGAAAAAATTATCTGTTGGATCAAAAAAATTCTGTGAAAATTTAAATATAATTCGATTTGAAAATTTTTTTTTAACAAATCGTCCTAAAAAAAAAAATACATCAACTACTCTACATTTATTTACAGTACTATTTAAGGAGCAACAATATATACATATATTGAAGTTAATCAGTCAAATTGTTTTTAATTGATAATGAAAAAACGGAAAAATCTTGGTAACACTCTTGTATCGCAAAGGGTTAATAGATATCCAACAACATTGATCCCACAACAAATACCTTTTTGTCACAAGTAAAATATATTTTCCAAATGTCTATCCCAAATCTAATGTTAAAAAAAAAAAAAAAACTTTCAAAAAAATAAATTCTTTTCAGTCATAACTGAGTCAAAAGTTACACACCAAAAAACCATTGCATTATCATGAATAACAAATAATGCTTCCTAAAGTTTTGCTCCAATATAGGAAAAAGATAATACCTTAACTTCAACATATCTTTATTAAATCAATTTTATGTCCTTTACATTTAACATTAAGAATTAATGCTTAAGAAATGCTAAGCTAAATTAATTTAGATATAGAAATCAAAATAAATATAGATCTATTTTTACTGAAGTATTGCATCGTTTTCTTTTAACACATTATTTATTGTAAAAAGAAAATATGTACAAAAAAGAGAATAAATTAATTATTTTCTTACAGATTGTGGAATCTCAATTCATTTAAATTACACAATATATTATACAATTTACTATTATTTATTTTATTAATATTATATATTAATTTTTTTTACCTATATGTTTTTTTTAAACATACCTTTTTTATAATCATATGTTTTATTTATTATATATATAGTATTTATTTTATTATAAAATTATTATTATTCTTTTTATATTAAAACACTTTTCATAAATAATATAATATAAAAACAAATACAAATACGAGAATAATTTTGTTATTAATTATTATTAATTTTTTTTTTTTTTTTTCAATTAATATCTGACAAATTAAATATTTTACTTGATTAAAGTAAACGAAATGAAAAATTCATTATTTAAATAAAACAATTAAATATTATTTTATTACATATTAAATAAAAAATTAAATATGTGCATAATAAATATATATATAAAACAAAAAATATTTATTTAAATAAATTCTGAACAGAATTTTAATTCACATATTCGATTTAAATTATTGTTATACTTTTTTTGTTTTTATAAATTATTATTTATTTAATAATAAAATAAATTATAATATTATTTATATTTATATTTGTATAAGTAAAAATCTTTTATTTAAATTAATAATATTTTTATTAAAATTTATTATTTAATTTTAAAGTTATCCTTTTTTTATACTTGTATGTGTTATTAATGTTCTCATGTATATGCATATGGGTATTATTATTTTTTTTTTTTTGAAAATTAATATTGTATCCTGTATATTATTTTGATGATCTGAAATTAACAAATAAAATAAAAATATTATAACCACGTGCAATATTATTATTATATTTTGTTTGAAATTTTTATTTTTATTTATATTAATTAGATTATTATACTCGTACATTAAAAAAAATTGTTATATATACTTTAAACAATGTTCGAAAAAAAAAAAAAATCAAAAATTTTATTAATTTAAAAATCACGAAAAGTTAAAATTTTAATTTTCTTTTAATTTCATGTATTTGAAATTATATTTTTCATTTAAAATTTATTTATTTTCGTTAAAAAAAAAAAAACAATTAAATAAATTTCAAAAAAAAAAACCGAACTAATTACATATATATATGTAACTCTATACAATAAAAGTTCCAGTTTATAATTTAAATTTACTGATTTATTTAAATATTTTAAAAATTATTATTTTTATTTTTTGTTTCTGTTTTTGTTTTTTTTTTTTTTTTTAATTTCAATAAAACCCGAAATACAAACAATCCTATTAGTAAAACGGTGCAAGGATAACTAAATTTACATTTGGACCAATATTTATTTAATCCTTAAACGACATTTTACAAATATTATATTTACTTTTATTTTTAGTTAAATTAAAATTTTCACTCAATTTTTACAAATTTAAAAAAAAAAAAAAAAAAATTTCCCAGTTTTAAATTTTTTAAATTGAAAAATTAAGAGTGTTTTTTCTGACTCATTAATAATATTTTCATTTATACAAAATAAGAATATTTCACTCAATATAATATAACATATACTGTATAACAATTTTATTTTTTATTGAAAATACCGTTGGAAAAAGAAAAAAAAAAACCTTCAGCATGCGCTGACACTCAAATAAATTCAAAATATGTATTATTATTTAGAAAATATCAGCTGATTTAATTTATTATTAAAAGCACACGTGATACTTTTTGTTTATAATAACAATTTTTTTTTTTTATATTTATCTTTTTATTATTATAAACTGTTATAAACAATAAACAGACATATATGTATGCACATATGTAGTTTTAATTTAAGGTTTATTTAAATAGTAAGTATAGGAATAAGAAATATTTTATTATGTGATATGAAAATCATTTCATAGATATAAATCTGTATACTTATTTAGATGTATATGTATGAATGTATATACACCTAAATTCAAATCACTTCAAAAAAGAAAAAAACCTGTTGCTTCAATGAGTAAACACATTGAAATTATTATGTATTTAAAATTCAAATTTTTATAGAATAGGTAAAATTATAAATATGACTAAAGATTATCAAAACTAAAATATGCTTAAAATTTCTCTCTTATGCCTTTAAAACCAAATTATAAAATTTTGATAATTTAAAAATCTCTGTAAAATTAATGTAAAGTTATAGTAATCTAAAAATCAATTATTAAGAAAGAAAATTAAGTTTGAAGGTTCAAAATTCTTTATTATACCCGTACGAACGTAGTTCTTGGGTTATAATAAATTTATCAGTACGTTAATGATACCTTAAAGAAGATAAGATAAATATGAAAAAATATATACATAGGTACATACATTCTTGCTCAGAATCGAATTCAGAATCGTTTTAGGATCCATGTACATCCGTCCGCCTGCACGAAAACTCAAAAAATAATTGAGCTAGGATTCTGAAATTTTTACTATTTGATTTTTGTAAAATTGTTAGTTGCGCTATTAAAATTGAACAAGTTCGACTGCGGGTTCCAGTAGCTCCCATACAATTTGAAATTTTTATATGAAATTTTTATATGAAAATTTTTATCCCATATGAAAATAACTTAGTGCTATCAAAACTAGAAATCCTATAACAATAACCAAAACAACAAAAAAAAGATTAAAATAAACAACATAAAATAAGAGGCAAAGTATGTTTCTTGGCGATATGAATTAAGTTTAAAAGAAATAACTTCGAAGTAAAGTAACTTTTTCATGTAGCGCCACCCATTATGAAACTATAAGCCCCTAACGTTTGAAGAAATTCTATTTTGAAATGTGCAAATTCCTAGTTCTGTTTAACATTCTTTCGATCTAAAAAAAGCCAACATTATTTGGCTTTCACAGGACATTATTTTAGCTTTATAAATAAATATCAAAATTATAGAATTTCTGTACATATCTATTTACCGTTACATGAAAACAAAATTTTGCAAGAGTTTTCTTCTTTCATAACTAACCTACGGTTATAACCTTGAATTTAATTAAATAATAGATTGGCAGCTTTTCTTTCGCTCTAATGTGTTTCTTATTTAACTATTTTCAGCCAAAAAATTAGCATATTATGTTTTAATCTAATGCAAAGTCAGCTGTTTTGATTTTGTACAGTTTATGCGTTAAAGCATATAGAACAGTTTCTTTCTTCTAAAATCAAATACATCTGACAGTACTCGGAGTAGTAGCAGACGCGTAAAAGTATAGATCAAAATAATAAAATCAAATAATAGAAAAATAATACATAGGTAAGAAAAATAATTTAAAAAAAATAATTATTCATGATTAAAAATAAATATTTCAACATTATCACAAGAAAATTTATATACTAAAACATAATACTAAAATTGGAACGATACAGAGAAGATTAGCATGGCCCCTGCGCAAGGATGACACGCAAAATCGTGAAGCGTTCCACATTTTTCACAATAGCTAACATCAATAACATCAATAGCATATATCATCATCAATAACATCAATAACATATCAACTAAATTGGAAAATTGGAGAAAATCTAAAAGGATACGACCACTACCCTATAATTATTAAGAATAGATACAAAGCAATTATAAAGTAAAAAAGTAAAACCAACTACAATACAAGAGAAGCAAACTGGAAGCAATTCAGAACCCTTATAGATATATTCCTACAAAAACAAAAGCAATTAGAAAACATCAACCAAAGAGCAGACTTTCTCACAAAAACTATAAGATACGCAACAAGCAAATCCATGCCAATAATCTCGTCAGGAAAAAAAATAAATAAACCAGCATGGGTGAATAAAAAAATAACAGATCTCTCTAAAGAAAAAACAAAATTATGGAGAGCATTTAAAAGAACACCCACACAGCGTACATTAATTATGCTAAAAAAGAGAAGCGCAGAGTTAAGAGGGGAAATAAAGAAAGCAATGAGGAATCATGGCAAAAGTTTGCAAACGAAATAAACAATAGTAACTCTAACGAAACATGGAGCAGGGCCAGAGCAATCCTTGGTAAAAAAACGCCGATGGGTACACTCGCCATACAACAAGGAAACAAACTGGAAACAGACCCAACAAAAATGTGGAGTTCCAAGCCGATTGCTGCACATCATATGCCAACACACAAGACCCAGAAACAGTGTACTTTCCGCCAATCAAAAACGTACCATTAAATGAAACTATGGATTTGGCAATAACAAGCGACGAAGTGACAATCGAACCGAAAACTTGCAGTAAGTTACAACGGGTTGAGATCAAACTTCAAAAATCTCAACAATGGATTACCACAAGGTTCACCCCTATCAGTTCAACTCTTCAATGTCTACATTCAAGACTTAAGCACAAAACTCCTGGAAATCAAAGAGATAGAACACCTCATATATGCAGACAATATAATAATCACTGCAACAGGAGACAAATCAAATAGAGAAAATGCTTTACAAAGAGCATTAAATCTAATGGACAATTACACGTTCAGTTCCAATGTCATATACAATGATTACAAAACAAATTACCGAACACATTAAAAATATAAGACAGCAAGAATGGGACTGCTCAACTTTCTTTAGGAAACAAATCTTCTCAAACATTACAGAAACCAAAATTATTAACAAAGGAAGCAGGAAAATCGGAATAAAGCTGTCACGGATTAGAATGGGGTGCACCTTATACACACACAAACACTTATTTATCGGAGAAAATCCTCCCATTTGTCGATTCTGCAACAATACTGTAACAGTAAAACACGTATTTTTAGAATGCCCGGAAACACTTAAAATCTGGGCTAATGAATCTACCCCAATCACAAAAACAATAACTGGAAACGACAAAACCAGCATTAAAAAAATAATAAAACTACTAGAACACCACGAAATATGGGAACAACTATAAATAAAGTCACAAAGAATAAAACGCACACATAAATAGAAAATATAAAAATATAATTAGTTTTAAAATAAAAATAGATTAAGTTTTTTAAGCTGGCCCACATGCCCTTATGGCATGCAAACTACAAATTAATAAATATGTAGTTATACATTTTATTAATAATAATAAATAAATAAATGACGAAGCATATTTAATATGATATTTAAAACAGAAGATAAAAAGACTGGATTAGAGAATTTTCGAAAAAGTATTCAATTTTATTGTGATATACCTAAATATAGAAATTTACGCTTTATTAATTTTGAAATTGAAAATTTTTGATTTAAATTAAATATTAATTGAATATTAATGAAAATTAAATATCTTTGATTTCTGTAAAACAAAATATATTGTCGACTGCATGCTTCTTTGATCCAAACGACTTTTTGACATTTTTCAGTTAAAAGCACTTTTTTGGGGCGCTCTTTTTTTCTGTGTTATCTGTTTTCTTGTAATCTGAATATTTTTTGAGATATAAGGACGTAACTTTGATCCACATCCACGTTTTTTATAATTTTTTATGCAAATTTGATCGATATCCAAATTTTTTGCGTTTGGATCGCAAAATATATGAAATTTTCCCGATTAAAATAATATTTACTTATTTGATCCACGTCATTATATAATGGACATGGATCTCCAAGTTATAAATTTTTATTCTTTATTTTTGTTCTTTTTTGATCCATAACCATTGTAAATTGTAAATTAAATTTACCTTTATGTGAAAACCAAATTTTGCATGATATTTCTTTTCTCATAACTCCGGAGGTCTTTGAGATAGGAACTTGAAATTTCGAGACAAGAAAGAACTTTTAAAAGTAGTATAAGTTTTCTCAGAAAATTTTGTTGTACCAGTCCCTGTTTAAACCTATTAGGGATAAAAAATTTAAAATTTGATATTTTTAGACACCTGTACAATCAGCAATATATTTTTACGTGTATTAACGATTTTTCTTAGTTGTATATAGCGTTCTGAATTTACAGCCCCTCAAAATTTGTAAAAAAGTCCTATTTTCACATTTTTTCTTATATGAAATTGTCAAATTTTCGTGCAAATCACAATTCTAAACAGTTTGTATTGTCTTTTGGAAATGTACGCTTTTGAAAACCGTTAGTTTACATTTTGTCTTGTTTATTTAAAATTTGAAATGAAATATTACAAAACTGTGAAATTATCTTTGTTCAATTTTTATATACTGTTTATTTTATTGAGAAAGTACTATTGTATTTTATAAATATGAAATTTATTTTACTTTATAATTGGATGTGAACGAAAGTTTTACTTTTAGTTTGTTTTATACCTAATTAATATATTATTTTAGTAGTTTATAATATGTATTGTTGATTTAGAAATATAAAATATGTCAATAATTAAAGAACTTACTATTTTTTTTTTTAATGATTTAGTATAGAACGCATCTCACGTATACTTTAATGAATGCTTCATTCTTGCTTATTTGATCTAAGTATGTGAAATATTTTTGATCCATGTAATATAATGAAAAACGAAATACATTTCAAATTTGGGTATGGATCAAAAATGAAAATTTTATAATCTCTTTAAAATCCGCAAAGTAAAAGCTTTTGGTCTGTAAAAGTATACTATCATTCTTTAAGTGTCGGTACACAATTTTTTTTTACAGCATTTTAAACTTTAAACTAATTTTTCTCCATTCGACTTTTCGGTATAACTAATCCGGAAATAACTAAATAAAGCAAAAACAGCTTCTTTTTTTACTCTAAATAATCAGAGTTTATCTTTTGTGTTTCTTTTTTCATTCAGAGCATGCGCTCAGAGTTTATCTAAATGTTCGATTTACATTTGACCGTTCGGAGCGTTTAGAGATAAAATATTTTTCATCTGTTCAGAACGTACTCTATGTACTCGATATTTGTTCGGAGCACAAATCTGAACTAAAAAAAGGAAAACACCCTAGTTAATATTATATTTATATTTATGGTTTACACATAAAATATATTATGTAATAGGTATGTACATACATATATATTCTAAGGTTATTTTATCTATCAAAAAATACAATTAAAGTTGCCATAAAAATATACATCATTTTTCTCCCTCTTTCCTATTGGCAGTATATAATACTCCTGTCTCTAGAAAGTTTAATCGGCTGAGATTTTCTCATGAAAATTGCCTTTTAGTTTTGTATTCTGCTTTATTTTAATGTTGTTTGTTTGTTCCCATCTATAATATAATACACAAGATGTTGGCGAGACCTTGCCAACATGTAAAAAAATATATTTTATATCTATAATAAAACACTCACACTGAATGTAAACTAAACTGGCAATGATAATATTTCTGTATATTTATTTAATAATTTAAAATTTTATTACCAGAGACACAAATCTTTGACTCAAAGTATTATCAAGAGACACACACCGTTCATTAAAAATATAAATAAATTTAGTAAATATTATTACGAGTGACCAAATTTTCCACGTTTCCACTAGAAGTATTACCAGAGACACAAACCGTTCATTAAAAGTGAGTACAGTCAAAAAAGGAAAAGTACATACTTAAAAAACACATTTTCAATCAAAATAAATTCAGCAAATTTTTAATTTTTAAATTTGACCGCCACGTCCATTATGAACTGGTCGCAGCGGTAAATTAAAAATAAATTATTAATCTTCTGTTGGCGTTTTCAATCTTTGTTTTGAAAAAAAAAACTAAAAATAGGTACTCTTAATAAAATTAAAACGCCTGAAAGTGAAAAAGTGAGAGTGAGCAAAGTTTATAGTAAACCTGATATTTATAAGAAAAAAATAATAGGCCGATTTTATTCTTGATTTTGTTTTCATTATTATAAAAGCTGGTGCTTCGTAACAGACTTTAAAATAGTTTTGTTTATTTAGGTTGAAATTTAGATTTTTAAGCTAAATTTTCGGTAGAACTGGTATAACATAAAATATTCGAAATTTTTTTATTAAAATAAAATTCGGCGGACTTAAATAATTATATTTCATAACAGACGTCAGAAACTTACTAAATATTATAGAAACGGATATTTTTCTGAAAAAAAAAAAGAAAACAATAACATAGAAAATATCATTTTAGAAGCCTTCTCTCACAAAAGATTCATAATTTTGTACTAATTTATTATTAGACCATTAATAAAATTGTTAGCAATGGAAAAAAATAATATTTATTAATCAGATCAGATAATATAATACCAGGAATTAATGATTGAATTTCTGATAATATACACAATATTATACACACAAGATGTTGGCCAGATCTATAATAAACCACTCACACTGAATGTAAACTAAACTGGCAATGATGATATTTCTGTATATTTATTTAATAATTTAAAATTTTATTATCAGAGATACAAATCTTCGACTAAAAGTCTTATCAAAGACACAAACTTTTACTTTTTAAAAAGTACTTTTGACACAAAATTTAAAGCAAATTTTTAATTTTTAAATTTGACCGCCACATCCATTATGAACTGGTCGCAGCGGTAAATTAAAAATAAATTATTATTCTTCTGTTGGCAGTTTTCAAACGACTCTTTGTTTTGAAAAAAATAAAAATACTCTTAATAAAATTAAAAGACCTGAAAGTGAAAAGAGCAAAGTTTATAGTAAGCCTTATATTTATAAGAAAAAAATAATAGGCCGATTTAATTCTTGATTTTGTTTTCACTATTATAAAAGCTGGTAAAAGCTTCGCAACAGACTTTATTGTAGTTTTGTTTATTTAGGTTAGAATTTTGATTTTTTAAGCTGAATTTTTGATATAACATAAAATATTTGAATTTTTTTTATTAATATAAAATTCGGCAGACTTAGCTAATTATATTTCATAACAGAAATCAGAAACTTACTAAATATTATAGAAATGGATATTTATAGAAATGGATTTTTTTTTTAAGATAGAAATGGATACAGACTTTATTGTAGTTTTGTTTATTTAGGTTAGAATTTTGATTTTTTAAGCTGAATTTTTGATATAACATAAAATATTTGAATTTTTTTTATTAATATAAAATTCGGCAGACTTAGCTAATTATATTTCATAACAGAAATCAGAAACTTACTAAATATTATAGAAATGGATATTTTCTATCTTCTTAAAAAAAAAAGAAAAAATAACATAGAAAATATCATTTTAGAAGCCTTCTCTCACAATAGATTCATAATTTTGTACTAATTTATTTATTAGACCATTAAATTAAAAAGCTGTCGAAAACGACCGTCACAAAAAAAAAAGACCCCGAAAATTTATGAAATTACATTATCAGAGACATGAATCTTTTATTAAATATACCAAAGACCTCTTCCAAAGTACATTTGAATAAAATAAATTCAGCAAATTTTTTTCAAGCAAAAAAAAAAATAAACGCAAAAGACTTGAAAGTAGTTTTGGTAATTGAAGTAATTTCGCGGCGAAAACAACTGTTTTTCATCGACATAAAATTTTTTTTTTTAAAACTAAAGAAAAATAGAGAGTCTGGTAAAATTTTAACAAATATTAAAATTATTTCGATTATTGGTATTGTTTTAAATGTAACAAAAAAAAAAAATGTCGTAGCGGTTGGTGTTGGTTGGTTTTTCGCCGGTTTTTATTGTGCACTTTATACATGTGTTTCAAACAATTTTTGAGATATCGGCACGAACTTTTACCCTGAATGTGTTTTTAGCTTGGACCATTTTTTCTCAATAATTAAAAAACTGTCAAAAATTATCGCCACGAAAAAACGGCGAGAATAAATTAATAAACTGTACCTAACATTTTTAATTTTATGTGTTTAGATTTGTTTTATGTTTTTTTTCTATTACAAGTAAGTAAGTGATTTCAACGTTTTTTTAATGGTGCTGATGTAAAAATGAAATTTTTAGGTAGTTTATTAAGGGAGTCAGTATGATAACGTAAATGTTTTTGAATCTATAGAATTTGTGCAATTGCACAGGGGATTTTCTAGTTTTTATTAAAAACAATAAAAGCTTATAAACTTTAATTCTGATTGTGATTGTATATATATAAGTACCTCAATCCAAACAAAATAAGTTTTCATGTTCATTTGGAATAAAACCCACTTTAAATCCAAGCGAAATCGACTTAAGGTTAAAATAAACTTATGTAAGTACCTTATCTACCTACTTAAATACATACATATGTACTTATGTAGGTAGATAAGGTACTTACATAAGTTTATGTATGTATATATATATGTAGTTAGAAAAAGAAAATATATACGGAAAAAATAAACACTCATCAGTCGTCACTACCTAGTCGGTAACATTTTTACATACAAAAAGCGAGCCTTCTATTTGAATTCTTTTTATTTACTGCATGTACTATGCAGCACTTAGTAGCAGTATATGTACATATGATATAATGCACGCTTCCTTTACGCTCTCTATAGGCACCAAAGTGCCAATTAGTTATTTTCCAATTAGAAATTATGTAATTACAAATTATTTTATTTAAATTTTTAATACCGAAAAAACTTTTTCATGTCATATATGAAGAACTTCATAAAAAACTAACTTTTGTTTACATTTATAAAACAAGTAAGTTTGAAATTTTATTAAAAATAAGATTTAAGGACTGGCGAAATATTGTCTAGTATGATTTGAACGTTGTCACATATTTTAATTAATACATAAATAGACCTCTTATTGAACGGTTATTTTCGAATACTTCTATTTTCAGTAATTAGATAGATTTCTAATTCTTAACAAATTTTTAAGAAAAAAAATGTTATGATTTGAATGAAAAAAATACAATATTACTGAATTTGTAATGGATAAATAATATACATATGTATGTATGTATGTATCAGAATATGAATTTTGATGCAAACTTCAATAAATAATTTTGTGAATTGCATGAAAATTATTTTGTACATTTATTATAAATTTTAAAAATCTACCCTTAAATTTTATTCTTAAAAAAATTTCAAAAATACATACATATATATGTACATATGTATGTACTTGATTTTTACTAGTTTACAATTCAATTCCATTTTTAAAATAAAAATGCAATAAAATTTTTCATATTATATTACATAGGTACCTCAATGGAAGCGACGAATTTTTATTACGAATATCATTCCAATAATAGCAAATTTTTATATACTATCAATGCACACATTTTTTAGCATTTATTTTTACAAAATGTACTTTCATACACAATTTGTCTGTAACTCAAAAAACCTCATACAATTTTCAATGTACATCATATACCTAAATACCTAATACTTACATATTATATTCACATTCATTCTTTACACAAAACAGAAAAAAAAAAGAAACATAACAAAACAAAAAATATTTAGATAAATACTTAACATTACATAGCTACATATAAATACATATCTATAGTCTATAGTCTGTACTATTCATATTAAACTCCATGTATAGCAATAGCGTATATTGTATAGAAACATAAAAAACAAAATAAAAGAAAAAATACGTATAGCCAATAGCCATTGACTATAGATACCTAACACTATGTAGCCTATATAAATACATTTTTATATCATTCATATTTAAATTTCAAACTGTATGTATAGCAATAGCATATATTGTATAGAAACATAAAATTCGGAAAAAAAAAGAAAAAAGGAGGAAAACAAAGGCTCATATATTTCGCCAAAAAAACCTGAATGTTAAGGCATGTCAGTATAAAGGTGGCTTTATCTTCAAAAAACCAGCTAGACCTGGAATTTTTAATTTAAAATTTACTTTTAGACAACGTCAGTAAATATTCTGCTTCGCTTGAGCTAAATCTCGACTTAGACAAAATTTCTAATTGGGGCAAAATCAACAGAGTTGATTTTAACTCTAAGAAAACTCAGTGCTGTTTAGTCTCTCGGAAAAGAAACACTTCAATCCCAACTTTAACTTTTCAAGCGGAAGTTTTGCAGCATACGGTGAGCTCAACATCTTGGGCATGGAGCTAAATCAAAAATTAAGTTGGTCCAATCATATTTTTGGTATAGTTAAAGATGCATTTAAAATATCTATAAAACATATATAAGACCAAAGATGGAGTAAAATGCTCATATTTGGGCAGGAGCCTCCAAAACGGCATTGGGATTTCTCGATAAAGTGCAAAATAGAGCAATTCGTCTAATAAATGATCCCAATGTCACCTCTAGGCTCTCTCCACTCGGTCTACGGCGCCTAACAGGATACCTTATAGGGTTGAGTTCTTGCTCTAACGAGATTAAAAGTTTGACGCCTCCTCTCAAAGCATTCCAAAGAGAAACAAGGAGAGCCTCTGCTGCCCATCCCTATGTAGTTCAAATTCCCAGATGGCATAATTCGGCTTATGGAAATTCATTTATAGTACAAACATCGCGAATGTGGAACCATCTTCCACCTCATGTGTTCCCGAGAATTGGTGAAGATTATATTTACAATGTGCAAAGATTCAAGGTGAATATTAACAACTTTGTTCACAATATACCAGCCAATTTGAAATCTATTTTCATTCCTTAACTCAACTTCCTATAACCAGGCAGTGCAGTAGTACTAAAGGTCGTATAACCTATTGTTTGGTCAAAAAGGGAGGTGGTGTTTAGTGGGTTAAAGCCCCACACACTCATAGAGGAATCATGCTCGTTTTCACTCCTCTATAGAGTCTTTCGATGATTCCCACCTACCCTCGCAAAAAAAAAATTTATTAAACTTTTTTAATAAAACATCACAATATACTAAACCACTAAACTTTTTAAATTTGACATAAACAAGGCGCAATGTAAACCAACGGTTTTAAAAGCGCACATTTCCAAAAGACAAAACAAACAAATGGCATAATTCGGCTTATGGAAATTCATTTGTAGTACGAACATCGCGAATGTGGAACCATCTTCCACCTCATGTGTTCCTGCTTAACATTTTTTTTCAAATGAAAAATTTTATTTAATCAAATTTTGGTTTTCGATTGGTATTGGGTAAGATGAAAATATAATTTTTTACATGTTATTTTTCTTCTTTATCCGTTCGAACGTGTTGAAACAAAAATATTTTTAATTTATGCACTTTATTAAAAATTTTATAATAATGAAAGTATTTATATACTTTTAAATATTTTATTTAATTTCTTAAATTACTTTATTTTACTAAATTATTATTTTATTAAATTACTTTACTTTTTAAATTTCTTACCTTATTTACAATTTTCAATTCATAGAAAAGAATTTATTTGTCTTTTTTTTATTAAAACTGTATTTCAATACCATTATTTTAATTTTACAAACTTCACATATAAAAACCACCATGATATGCAAATAAAAACACAAAAAAACACAAAATAGAATTCAACAATTTGATTAATCAGCTGTCTAAAAATATATATATATGACAAATACATATGGTATGAAAGTATCTTTAAAGTAAACAAAGTATTACGATTTATGACAGCAGAAGTTTTTGTGGACACTTTCATACAATTTAATAATTAATTTAATTTTACTTTGACACTTCGATGCATGGATGCATATAGATAGCGTAAATAAACCGTGTATTGTAGAACGTAGATGCAGTATTGCAGTATAATGTTATATCCTATATACTATATCCATATGTATGTGTATTATATATTTATATATTTACTGTAGCATGTTTCTTTATGGTTTAAAGAGCCATTCCACACGGATAGTGTTCTCTTTTCTCAAAATTTTAGAGAATTTAGTCCACTGACACAAACAAAACCTCAAATAAAAATTTTTTTAGGGTTAAAAAAATTTTATGTGTACATACATTTCATTCCCGTATTTATTATCTACCTCTCACAACAAATTTTGTTTTAAAATGAAATATTTACACTCCCATATAAAAGTAACGACAAGTATATTAGCATCTTGATACTGGATATTTCAGATTTCTTTTTATGTTCCTACATTTTATAAATAGAAAAATAAAAACAAATTCAAATGCATCAAACTTTAACAAAGATTATGTATAGACAGTAAATTGAAATTCTGATTTTTAAATTTAGTGTACATAAATGCAGAAAAATGCTAGATTATTTTTTTTTTGAACCTCATAAGAAAAATAAATATTTTATTTACTGCATACCGGCATGCGTCAATATTGACATGCACAATTAGTATTGATCTCAAGTAATGTGCACACTTCCATTTCATTCTTTATTTCAGTCCAAAACTGTCATTTAAATTCATAGTGTATTGGGTGGAATGAAGAAAAGACATTATAAATTATGGAACATCAACGTTTTTTGATTTGGAATGACAGTTTTGGTAAGAATGACATTTTAAATGATGATGTATGTAGTATGTATATCATAAATATATTACCACTAGATAACAGCTGAGTGAACCGTGCTTATGTATTGTGCTTATGCATGAACCGTGCCGATGTTCATGGAAAAATTATCGGTGATTTATCGTGGTTAAAGAAAGAGCAAAATATGGTACACTATTAATAAGAAAAAGAGAGAAAAAATATTAAGATATTCAGCACTTTTCTGACAAGATTTTGACAGCGAAGGTAAAATATTTTTTATGTTTATATTTTTCAATACACATTGAAATTTTATTTGGAATTTAACATAGTAAATAGTTATTTTATTAATAATGTAATATTACCAATAATTATTATTCTTAAAAATTTAAACTTTATGAAACGCACACAACTTCTACTTTCCCGTGCAATTTCTCAAAAATAAAAATGTAAACAATCACGTCAATTATGAACAACAACTAACAATTGTTAGTTGTTACTCAACAACTAAATTGTTCTAATCAAATTATGAACAACAATTAACAACTGACAGTTGTTTAAAATTGTATGGTGAATTTTTTAACAATGAACAACTGAAAGGCGTATTGCGAAAAACAATATAGTTGTTATTTGACGGTCAATTTAAACAACTAGAAAATTTCGGTTGTTGAAATTATTGGTTGTTTCGGTTGTTTTTTTATTTTTGTATTTAAATTTGAAAAGTTTTCGTTTAAATTTAAAATGTATGTAAGTAAAATTTATTTGATTTATTATTTTATTTGAGCAAAATTTAAAAAAAAAAACTATTACAGGGCAAAGGTTGTTACAAATAGACGACAAATAAATAAGATGATTGAGCTGATGGAAAAAACGCGTATTTGGATAATCTAAAATTTTTTATAAATCTAAAATAAATGGAATATTAAAATGTTTTTTCTTATCAAGTGAAAATAATTTACTCTTGGTCTTCCAATTCCAAAGGGTTACTTTTATTTCTTAAATTTCTTCGCAAGATACTTAAGGAATAACTTCTGCTTTCATTTTCTTCATCAGCAAACAACTCTACGGAAGTCATTTTTTCTCGAAAATATAGAAACAATTAATTTAGTTTTAAAAAATTCAATTTACATTTGTACTTATATTTACTTACATATCTGGATTACATACTTATGCACATACTGGGAATTCATAAAAAAAATTGTGAAAAAATATCATTGTACCTGGATGTAAAAGTTAATCCAGTATTTTAAAATTGTTCAAAAATCCAGTAAATTAAAAATGTAACAGGTATCGTTATATAATTGTTGTTTTAACTTTTAATGTTAAACATGTAACAAAAATAAAATAATATACCTGTTTATACCTACAAAACAAATGCATAGAATTGAATAAAAATAGGTACATAGGTTACTTCTAAAATTGTGTGTTGTTGTTTTTTGTTTTGTTAATAGGTATACTTATAAAACTAAATGAATAAAATAAAATTAAAATCAACATAAAATTCGAAAAAAAACGGAAAAAAAGAGGAAATAACCTTTATAAAATAAACATAGATATAACCTTAGATATATTTATTTCATAACAATTCGTAATTGACAGTTATTTCTTTAATTCATAGTTGTTAATTGTTAGTTTTAACATTTGTTGTTCGCAATACAGAAAAAAGGTGAAATTGTCCATTTTAACAATTAACAATTAATTGTTAGTTGTTGTTCGCAATAGACATGAATATTGCAATATTTACTTTTTTTTTGTTTTTAGTTTGACACTTCAAAATTGAAATATCAACTTTCAATAAAAATATAAAGTAGTATGTATGCTGATTTTCTTATGTGACATTCAAATTTGTTTCATGGGTAGTTTATTCAGAAAAATCATCGCCGATAAAATTCAGCAAAAAATCCAACTCCAATCCAACAATTTACGTGCGAATTTGCTGAATTTTATGGCCGATATTTCGAAATATATAAATATCGCTGGACGATTTTTTTTGTAGAGTTTTCTCTTTTACCGATGTCAATATGTCATTTTTGTATCTGCTATCTATTTTCTAACATTTTCATAGATAAATCGCTGTAATGAAAATCAGCCTTTAGTTTCCTCAGAAATAGTTTCCTAAAAGGTGAAATAATTTCATTTCTAATTTTTTGAAAGAATTGTATCCCTTATTTTGTTATTTTATAAGTAGTTAAAATTTTGAATAACCTTAGTTCAATTAAATTTTAAAAGCAAAATATATCAATATTTAAGTAATATTAAAACTTAAAATCTCTGAATGAAACTGGTTATGAAAAACTGCTTTACATTATTTTAATAAATATAAACAGCTGAGTGAACGAAATGTATATATTACAAAAAGCATATGTATTTGTTTGACTGAATACCTTATGATAGGAAAAAACATAAAAAGAAAAGAAACGACTATACCTAACTTCCCATCTATTAGTAATATATCTATGGTGTACATGTAAAATTCTACCATTTATCATTTTTAATACGCCGTACAGGTAGTAAGAACTAGTAAGAACAAATATTATATGTTGGTTATGTTTAGGAACGAAAATAGATTTTTTCTTTAATATATTTAGGTAAATTTAATTTGTTTAAATACTACTAATTTTAATAAAAATCAGTTACTAATATTTGAAAGGGGCTTCGGTAGCCTAGTGGGTAGGCGTGTGGCGTATTAGCCGAAGGAGTGTGGGTTCGATCCCTGCACAGGTCGTTTTTCTTTACATACCCCCTTACGACCAAATATAATGTAAATATATAGTATATAATATAAACAAAATAATATTAGTATATAATTTAATAATAGTATAAAAACCTATAATGGCCTTAGTAGCCGATGGTTCAATAATATTGCATTACATTTATGTATGTAATGTTAATATAAATAAATAAATAAATAATATTTGGAAACTAACAGAAGCAAAACTAAAATGGATCAATTATGCATTAATTCAATTAATTTTTTTATTGTTCCTTTTTTTTTCTGTTTGAATTTTTAAAATGTAATAGAAAACTGAAAAAAAAAATTTTAAGAATGACAAAGTTTTTTATTTATAGGAGGTGCGTTCTTATCAATTTAATTGACAGTCTTGGGAATGATTGAAAAAATTAACTGATAAATGAAATGATGGTGTGCACATTACTTCAATTACCTTTTTTTATTAGATATATAATGCAGTCTATACATTATTAAACTTCATTTTTAGATCTACACCTTGTTGACAACATAGCATTTTAATTATATTGTTCAATTTTCGATTTAATAAAAAACATTAACCAAAATATAAAAGTTTAATAGAAATATAATAACAGAAACATTTTTTTTTAACTTTTTAAATATCAACATTTTTTATATTTGAATTTTTCTCAAAATCTTAGGATATTATGACTAACTTAAAGCTTGGTTTTAAAGAGAAAAAATTATCTACGAAAATGTTAGAGCATAGGCAGAAAATACAAAAATGACATGTGCGTAAAAGATAAAACTATATAAAAATATAGTCCAAAAATATTTTTATTTTGCTGAATATTGTCAATAAATTAGCTGAATATCGTCTATAAATTCTTTAGATAAGTATTTTATCAACGATATTTCTGAGTATACATTTTTCTCTCTCTTTACATTATATTTTTTTCTCTTTCTAAAGTTGTTAAAAATATTTGTACATTTAAAAGTAAACTCAAAAACTTTTGAATCTAGCTAACGTGTTATATCGGTTTCGCTATTAAATACACCTATTATCTGTGCGGTTTAAAGAGGTCATACCTCGATAAATAGAAATACATATTTAAAATATTATTTTACTTGAAATATCACTCTCCAAAGAAAATAGCGATTAGAATTTTGGAAATATCATTTTGCTTTAAACATTTTTGGCGTGTTTTTCCTAAAAATTCGAGAAATTCGTGTTAAGAAGACAGATCTGCCTTGATTATTTAAAAATAAAGCCTGACTAGCCGTACTCAAAGCAACCTAATACTTTTCGTTCTAAACCTTTAAGTTTAAGAACTTAATTCTTTTCGCTCTAAACCTTTAAGTTTAAAGAAACTTAATGTAAACTACCCGGCTTAAGGCATTTAACAGTCACAAATTTGACAGCAGAAATATTAATTTCATTTTTAAATTTAAAAAATAATCAAAGAACGTTTAAAAAGATATTTAAAAAATGTATGTTTTTATGCTATTGTTTATGTTGTGTTAAAATTTTTTAATTATGCTTCACTCATAACAAAAATTAAATGTCATTTTATTTAATTACTTAAATTTTGTACAAACTAGGTAGTACATGCTAAAGTTGAACGAAAAATAAAATTTTTAACGAAAATTTTTTAACTATTCAGCAGTGAGAAAATAGTAAATATATTTCTGTCAAATTATAGTAAGACTCACGATTTTAAGTTTTAAAAATCTTGTCTAGTTAGTGTAGACACAAGGTAATTTTTCTTATACTCTACTCGCGTAGGCATACGTTACGTTAGCAGTGGTATTTGTAGCTACATATATAGTACATAGATATTTGCATTTACATATTGTATAATTTTTAAATTCAAATTTCTGTTTCAAATTAAACTTTTTTGGTACAAACAAAACTAAAAAGTTCCAAACAGAATAAATATATGTATAAAAAAAATAGAAGGAAAATGCAAAAAAGGAAACTTTTACTGCAAAATTATAATTTTTCTATTAGCTTGTAATTAGTTGTAAATTGTAATTGATGAATGATGGGGTGTAAATAATAAATTATATTAATAGTTTAAACTTAATTAGATTTTATGGAAAATTAACATGGGAACAAGTGAATATCTATTTAAGACTACTCAAGTAAGTAAGGTAAGTACGAACCTTTATTTGTTTTAATTATTTTTAATTAACTTATGAAAAATCTTTCTAGAATTAAGATTCAAAAGTTGTGTAAAAGTATGTAACATATGTATATGTATATTTGCATTCAGCACAAAAAAGAAAGAAATGGGTAAGTTTTTCTAAAGCTATTTCTTTTGATTTAAAAAAAAAGCTATGCTGAAGATATCAAATCATTCAATTTACAAGACCAAAAGATCTTTCTCATAAAATTCAACAATTTTTTTTCATAATTTTTGCATTTAATTTTTGAATTTTTATTTTATACCTACCCAATAACATACATAATTTTTATAAGGCGTGGACATTAAGACAGGAAAGCTAAATAGTATTCCTTTTTTTTCAAAAAAAAACTACATGTACGTAGCCTTATTTTAAAATTTAGTAGTCCTTCTAGAAATCTGAAAATAACATAAAAACTACTACAGATTTTTTTCGGTTTCGTCCTAAGGTAGTATTAAAGTTCCATCTTTACAACTTTTAATAAAATTTTCATTCATAAAAATACATTTTAAAAATTTCTTCCAACTATTCAATAAAAAAAAAGCTTAAAAACTTAAAAAAACATTAATACATTACTGAGCAAAAAAAATGTTGCAAAATAATTGTTATGGCAATATCGATTTGGTTTAGTAAATAAAGTAAATTCTTTTAGAATACATAAAAAACATAAAATTAAGTGCAAAAAATTAATTATTTAACTGATTTTGCAATTAGTTAATTTATGTTAAGTTATATGTAATTTTTATTAATATAATGAAATAAATTAACATTATAAGTTATTCCCCGTTCCACACCACGTTTAGGGTAGGGGATATGGCGCGTTTTTTTTAAAAGTGGTATTCCCTGAAGGCGCCCACTTAAATTAAAATAATAAAAAAAAATATATTAATATACATATATAAAAAGTATTTTATTTCAATATAGAATAAAATCAATACATTTTTTTTTGTTTTTTTTTTTTTTTTTATTGCATAACCTCATAGCTAACAATAAGGGTATTCACGAGTTGGTGCAAAAGTGCAAATTTTTTTGCACCGTAGAACATATTTGCACCAACTAGTGAACAACCCTAGCATGAATTTTTATTGAACTGTCAAATATCGTTGATGTGCTTGTTTTGTTTACATAAAAATTTAATATGCTTACCAAAAATTTCAGATATTTGTATATCTTCATATGCTTGACTTAAATAATCAGAAATAATTTTTTTTCCACTTTTTTTAGGCTTTTTTTTAAATTTTTATCTAATATAGCGCTTACAAAAAATATATAAACAAACTTTGCAATGGTCTTGCACAAATATGCAATAGGGTTTAGGTCTTGCATAGTCTTGCAAAATTTTGCACTTTTTTATACATGAAAACAACAACAAATTGCACTTTAACTGTCAAAAAATTCAAATATGCTACGGTGTAAAATTTTGCACTTGTGCAAGACCACTTTGCACCAACTCGTGAATACCCTTAATAATTTATGTCGTTTTCTTTTCTGAAAAAAGTTTTGACCTAGCGTTGCACTTTTATTTCAGGTCACATTTTTTCCGTTCTTTTCTGAAAAAAAAAATGCAAAACTGAAAAAATTCTTCGTGTTCTTTTCTGAAAAAAATTTAGGGCAAAACTCGCACAGGGCAACATTTTTTTTAAAAACTTGACATGAAAATATTGACGGGGCAAATGAGTTTTGCACTCTCCAGAATGACAACATTAAAAAATTATATACATATATTGTCACTGTCAGTTAAATAGTAAATAGTAATTAATGACAATATAAAAATACATAATTTTCATTTAATTGGTTGAGTTTTGAAAAATATCTAGTTTACAAAAAAAAAAATTTATATTTGATTAGAAACATAAGTTTAAAAATTTTTAAATAAGTAAAATATAATTTGTAGATAAAGAAATCAGTGCAGCAAACTGAAAAAAAAAATCTTGCCCTTTTTCTGTTCTATTCTAAAAAATTTTCAGGTCCAAACTGAAACAAGTAAGTTTGAAATTTTATTAAAAATAAAATTTAAGGACTGGCGAAATATTTTCTAGTATGTTTCGAACTTTGTCACATATTTTAATTAATACATAAATAGACCTCTTATTGAACGGTTATTTTCGAATACTTCTATTTTCCGCAATCAGATTTCTAATTCTTAACAAATTTTTAAGAAAAAAAAATATTTGATTTGAATGAAAAAAGTGCAATATTATTGAATTTATGATGCATAAATAATATACATATTATGTATCTATGTATCATAATATTAATTTTGATGCAAACTTAAAAAAATAATTTTGTGAATTGCATGAAAATTATTTTGTACATTTATTATTTTAAAAATCTACGCTTAAATTTTATTCTTAAAAAAATTTCAAAAATATATATGTATATGTACTTGTTTTTTACTGGTTTACAATTCAATTCAATTTTAAAAATAAAAAAATACAAATCATTTTTCATATTATGTTACATACCTCAATGGAAGCAACGAATTTTTATTAGAATAATTACAAATACTCATTCCAATAATAGCAAATTTTTATATACAATGCACACATTTTTTAGCTTTTATTTTTACAAAATGTACTTTCATACACAATTTCTCTGTAACCATAACCTACATAAATTTTTAAAAGGCCTGGACATCGAAATACTTAATTGTGTTTGTGCAAATTGTAAATGTATTGTGAGAAAAAGCTTCGAAAAATGACATAAAGATACATTAATAAAGATTTTTTTGTGTTTTTCTGTTTTTGTTTAAGAAAAATGCCCTTTTTAGCACATTTCCAAAAAAATTTTGAAAAAATGTGCTTATTAGTTTCACTCTGTCCGTCCGTCCGTCCGTCCGTCCGTCTGTTTACAAAACTTCTACACCGTTAAAGATAGAGAAAAAAAATTTTAACCATAGGTAGGTCTCATAAAAAAAATAATTTTGTGGAACAACTTTTTTATGTAGCCCCCCCCATTACGGAGCTACAGCCCCTCAAACTTTGAAAAAGCCCTATTTTTAAATGCATATATCTTATGTTCTGTTTCAGATTTTTTCAATCTGAAAACGTCATTCGACAGGTACTTCTTTTATCTTTGTAAATTAATATCAAAATTATACAATTTTTTTAAATTTAGTATTTAAATTTACCGTTATGTGAAAACCAAATTTTGCATGATATTTCTACTTTCATAACTCCGGCACGCTTCTAGATAGAAGCTTGAAATTTTGAGGCAAGAAAGAACTTTTAGAATTAGTATAAGTTTGCTCAGAAAATTTTTTCGGAGGACCCCCTGTTTATGAGCTATTAGGGCTTAAAAATTGAAAATTTGCTATTTTTAAACACCTGTAACTTAGGAACCTGTACACATTTCACTTCTGCAAGATATAAAAATTAAAGCTACAATAATATATTTTTACTTGTGTTAAAGGTTTATTTTAATTGTAAAGGGTTCCAAAGTTGCCGCTCTTCAAAATTGCGAAAAAGCCCCATTTTCAGATGTATATATCTCGGGCTCTGCGTAATAATTTTGCAATCTAAAACCGCCAGAAGATCGAAAATTTTATTATCTATATAAAACAATATCAAAATTATGTGATATTTTGTAATTTACTATTTAAATTTACCGTTATGTGAAAACCACATTTTGCATGAAATTTCTTTTTTCATAACTCCGGCACCCCTTTAGATAGGAATCTGAAATTTTGAGACAAGAAAGAACTTTTAGAATTAGTATAAGTTTCCTCAGAAAATTTTTTGGTAACACCCCCTCTTTAAGAGTTATTACGCCTCAAAAATTGAAAATTTGCTATTTTTAGACACCTGTAACTTAGGCACCTGTACAAATTTTTCTTCGGCAAGACATAAAAATTAAAGCTTCAATAATATATTTTTACGTGTGTTAACGGCTTTTCTTAGTTATATAGGATTCCGGACTTATAGCCCCTCAAAATTTCAAAAATGTCCTATTTGCACATTTTTTCTTATTACATGAAATTTTCAAATTTTTGTGTAAGTCACACTTCTAAACAGTTTGTATTGAGTTTTGGAAATGTGCGCTTTTAAAAACCGTTGGTTTACATTCTACCTTGTTTAACAATTTTTTAACAACGAGTTTTCGATATGAAATATTTACCCAAGCATGCGAAAATGTATATTAAAATGAAATTTGGAAATTTGTCTTTAACATACCAAAATTTCAGCATTCAACTCAAAATTATCAACATATTTTCAACAAAATAAAATGTTCAATTTTTTTTCTAGCATTTCATATCGTCGTCATTTAATACTCTCAAAAAATTATAAGAGTACACAATTATAACAAATTAGTGAACATAACCTAATAATTTAAAAGCTTTCTAATAGATTGTACTGCAAATTTGGTAAATATATTTTAGTTCAAACTAAGTTTTTATAGTTTTTATTGTAATGAAAAATTATAAAATTTATATAAAAATAAAGTTTGAAGTTTTTTCTTTTTGTCAATAAAAAAATTAACTTTCAAATCAAATTTTTCAGCAATATTTTGAAGAAAAGAAAAAAAGAAATACCAGATTCTGGTTAAGCAATTTTCGTTTTTTTCTATACAGTTTATAAAAAAAAAATGATAATATAATTTTAAATTTCTCTAATTTAGTTTTTTAAATGTTAGTAAAAAAATAAATTTAAAATACTGGAAATTTTTTTATTTTTTTTTTATTGCATTTACCACATAAATATGGACAGGAAATTACACAGCCTTTCCTGTTTAGGCGGGGCTGTAAATGTTGTAAGGAAGAATAACTCTTACGACGTGTGTGGAATTCGAATCCACACTTCCTCGGTGTTTTACAGAGTATTTTATACGCTCTTACTCACTAGGCCACCGAGGTCCTCTGGAAATTATATAAAGACCAAAATAATATTGTTTTATATATTTTAATAGAAAATAATTACATACTTTAAATGTGATTTTAATTTTAGAATAATAATTAATAACGATCTAAGTTACCTATTTGACAGGTAATACAGAAACAAAACAATTTCAAAATATTGAACGACATTGAAAAACGCAGAAAATGAAATATTATTATTGACCAAATTAAAATTAACCTTTTAGATATAAAGGTACCTAAACATAGTTGTGATACCATCGTTATGTCATTTTGCATACCATCATTATGTCATTTTTGCCCACCTAAGCTATTATTTCTATCCGGTAGGAAAATATCGATTTTTGTGGTTTTTTTTTTTTGTTTTCAAATTTTTTCAATATTGTTTTGTTGTAAATTAATTACTTTATTTTGTTTTATTAAATTTTATTTTAAATATATCATATTATTTAGTTAAAAAATTATTTATATATTGTATGTATTAATATATTTTTATTATTTTAGTTAAAGGCCTAGTCTTCAGGCGATACCACTTTAAAAATAATCGGCATATCCCCTACCTCAAAGAAAAAGGCGAATAACTTATAATATTAATTTATTTTATTATATTAATAAAAATTTTAAATAAGTTAAAATAAATTAACTTATTGTAAAAATAATTAAATAGTTTATTTTTTGCATTTAATTTTATATGCATTCTAAAAAATTTACATTATTTATTACAGCAAATCGATATTGCAATAAAAATTAGTTTTTAACATTTTTTTGCTCAGTAATGTACCAAATCAATGCTCTTTTAAAAAGTATTTTAAGAAGCTTGTTTTTGTTGAAAAGTAGTTGGAAGACATTTTTTAAAAAGCATATTTATGAATGAACATATAAAATTTTTAAAAATTTCTTTTTACTAAAAGACGTAAAAGACTTTAATATGCTCCCTTAGAATAAAAAAAAAAAAATCTGTAGTTTTTGTGTTATTTCCAGATTTCTAGGAGGACTACTATTTTTTTCCATAAGACTACTTGTATTTTTTTTGAAAAAAAGGACTACTATTTAGCTTTCCTTTCTCAATGACCAGGCCTTCTAAAAATTAATGTAGGTTATGCTGTAACTCAAAAAACCTTACACATTCATTCATCATATTATACAAACACTTCCATATTATATTCACATTCATTCTTTACACAAAAAAGAAAAAACAAAAAGAAACATAATAAAACAAAAAATATGTAGATAAATACTTAACATTACATAGCTACATATGTATATAAACACATATCTATACTATTCGTATCAAACTACATGTATAGCAATAGCGTATATTGTATAGAAACATAAAAAAAAATTAAAACAAAAAAAACGTATAAGCTAGCCATAGACTATAGATACCTAACATTGTAGCTATATAAATACATAGGTACATTTTTATATCATTCACAAGACCTAAGTAAACAGGCCAAGAACTGAAAACACATGAATGTAGTTGTGAGAGAATTCCAATCGATTCTCATGTATTGCGCGTGTGAATAATTTAATAATTGATGTGAGTCTCGATTATAGCCATATAAGCGTGTACGAAATTTTAAAGTATGGAAGTAGCTCGACGTATACTATTACGATATTGAGGTAATTTATCTTAAGAAGCTTTTAAAACAAAAAATTTAAAGGAAGACAATTTTTTAAATGCATATTTATGAATGAAAATATTATATTTTAAAATATCTTTCTTTAATGAATTATGTAAAAAAGATGCGACTTTAATTTTTTCTTTGGACCAAATTGAATAAAGTAAATAGTTTCTGAGTTATTTCAAGATTTATAGTCGGCCCCCTAATTTTTTCCATAAGACTGCGTGTAAATTTGTTAAAAGCTGGCCCCTTATTAAGCTTTTACTCTCTGCACTTCATGTCCTGATAATTGATGTGAGTCTCGATCATTCATATTCAAATTTCAAACTTTATGTATAGCAACCGTATATATTGTATAGAAACATAAACTTCGGAAAAAAAAGAAAAAAGGAGGAAAACAAAGGTTCATATATTTCGTCAAAAAAAATTGCAAAACTAGGAAAAATAGGTTTGAATTTTTTCAGTTTTGCACTTTGTCAAACTTTGTCAAGAAAAGAAAACGACATTAGAAGGTCTGAACACTGAACGAAAAAAAGCTGTATAGGGGTCTATTTTTTATGAAAATACACGTAGTCTTACAAATTTTGAAATAACTTAAAAACAATTAATTTTTTTTAAGTTCTTTCAAAGGGGGTATTAAAATTCCACCTTTTTTTCATCATTTGGTAAAAAATAATTTTAAAAGGTTTAATTTTTTCATTGATAATTATTAATTTTAAAACTTGCTTCCAATTACTTTTTTATTCAAAAAAGTTTTTTCAAAGCTTTGAAAGAGAGCATTTATTTCGTACAATACTGAGCAAAAAAATGATTGCAAGCAAAATAATTTTTATGACAATTGAAATTTAACAAGTTCAGTAAAATGTGAATTTATATGAATTTTATATACATGTGGAATATATTTTATATGTGTGTAAAATTGTTACAATTTAAACAATTAGGTAATTAACTTAAACTTTTTTTTAAAATGGTAGGCCTAGTCCACTTCAGCTAAGAAATGAAAAATATATTAATATACGTATATCCAAAAATAATATTTTTCATTAAAATTATTTTAAATAAAAACACTATAACACATTAAAAAAAAAAATAACTAAAATTATAAAACAAAACAATTCATTAAAATTAGATGGAAGAGAAAGAAATTTAGAAATAATGGAATAAACAGATCTTGAATGGGCGAAAATTAAAAATTACATAACGATGGTTTGCAACAATATTTTTGAGTTTATAAACTTAAAAGTTGAATTTGTTTAATAATAATATTTAATATTTCCCGCTTTCACAATCATTCTCTGAATTTTGATAGCGTGTAAGAAAAGACAAAGCTTGTTTTAAAATAAAGGAAGAATTATTATCAGAGTTTAATTGCACGCTATTGAAAAACGAAATTATTTGCTTTTATTTTATTTACATATTTGCTTCTTTAAAACCTGTGAAACAAGTAACGAACAGATAGTTATTAATAGTTATTCTAAATTTAAAACTTATTAAATATTTAAATTAATAGTTATTTTAAAATAAAAATTACAATTAGGTAATTATTATCAGATAAAACATATAAAAGTATATTGTTGTTTTTAGCTTTGTATAAATTCCAGCCATTTAAATTTTTTTTTTAATTTTTAAAATTAAATTTTGTAAGTTTAAAATTAAATCATCATTGTATGTTTCGGTTTTCTTTTTAAATAAACATTCAGAGTAATTGGAGAAAATACTGGAAACTGCATTTGGTATCAAACGCAGCCTTTGAGGGTTATTTAAAGAAAAACATGATTCCGAAAAATGGAATTTACATATGGAACTATATGCCTTCGGTTGCCAACCCGATATTAATACGGCCCTTATCCATAATGTTCTCAATGGTTTTTTTTTGAAAATCGAAAAAACGCAAAAGAAAAAGTCAAAGACTGTTTAGTCCAAGAATTTCACATTTTTAAAACATCTTATTTAAATTATTTAAAAACGGCAATATAAGATGCTAATAACTAAATAATTTAATTCTTTAAAAATATTATTTAGTTAATTCTTTAAAGTACAATTTTAAAATATAATTTTCCAATATAAATTTAAAAATAAATACCTGAAGTTTATACTCGTAACTATTATACAATGAATTTTTTTTTATTAACTGTATGGTAAAAAACGAAATATGTTTACCCAGAATTTGGTAATCAAGATTTTCAATTTATCAATATAGCATTAAAAAATATGAGTAGAATTAATTTTTTTACAAGAATAAAGATAAAATTTTAAACATTTTTTTCATATATATTTTATCTATTTTTATTTAAATTAAAATTTTTTATAATTTGATTTTAATTCAAATATAGCTACTAACCAAATTTGTGCACAATTTATTTTAAAGCTTTTGAATTGTTAGGTTATGTTCACTAAATTATGAAAATTTTTTACTCTCATTGGGCCTTTCTACACGAGTAGTGTCCTCTTTCGTTTCGTGACTACTTTCCTCTTTTTTTATTTTCACACTGTTCCTCTCGATAGTCGTTACTTTTATATGTGTGTGTAAATATTTTATTTTAAAACAAAACTTGTTGCGAGAGGTAGATAATAAATATAAAAAAAAAGCACGCATAAAACAAATAAATTTTTTTTTGTATTTCAGTAACATAAGATTTTTTTGCCCGTAATTTTTAAATAATATATATTATATATGTATGTACCTAGAAATAGAATAAACTCTGTACTGTGCACATAATTTCTTTTTGTCAATAGAATATATTTTAATAATTTCATCAAGTGAAAGATCAAAAATCACTTTACTTTTTTAAAAATTTGCTGCGACCGTTTCAAAAACTTTTTTCTTTAATTTTCCAAACGAGAATGAAACGTATGTACACATAAAATTTTTTTGACCCTCATAAAAATTTTTATTTGAGTTTTTGTTTGTGTTAGTGGACTAAATTTTTAAACTCTAAAATTTTGGTTTAAAAAATTACTCCTAAAAATCCCCACCACAAATTTAGTTTATAGGCAAGAGGGTATGAAACGAAGGTAAAAGTAAAAAATAACGAAAGGGGACACTACTCGTGTGGACCCATTCTTTTGTGATAATGTTAAAATGGCTGTCATGTTAGAATGCTTAAAAAACGTATTCCTATATTTTTTATGGAAAATATATTAAAAATTTTGAATTGAAAGCTGAAATTTTGTGAGATGGTAGCAGAGATTCCAAACTTTAATTTGAATTCAAATTTGACATTTTTGGGCAAGTATGTATCTCATAACGAAAACTTAATATACATTTTCGTAAAAAATCATATATTTGGGTAAAAAAAAAAAAAAAATCAAAAATTTTTTTTTTTTAAAGAAATGTCATTTTTTGAGCTTTCCGCTCATTTTTTTTGAATGTATTTTACTAACACAAACAAATATTTCAGTGTCGAGGCCTTCTAAATTATTGTTAGCTATGGCTATGTTCAATCCCAATACCAATTTTAAAAGTGAAAGAACAAAAATAATATGTATGATACATATGTATGTAGTTATGAATATTTAAAAATTGTCATAAATATTTACATACTATATTGATCACGTAAGTTTTTTATTTATTTTATGATTTTTAAGTCTTATTTAATTTACGTTTTTTGATAACTAAAACAAATTTGTCAAACTCAAAATATCGGCTAACAATATTAATTATAGTTCATGTTTGATAGTACATATTATAGTATAGTATAAGACTTTTACACACAATCCATCATACATACATCTAACATTTTTTAAATGCTTTTGTTTTTTTTTTAAGATTGGCATTTTGTTTTTCATCCGTTTTCAAATTCTTTAAATAAACAATAGCTATGTACTATATAACTTATATGCCATATATGGCGTCGGCGCCAAATATATTGGGCGTTTTTCTTTTTCTCATCAGAGCAGTGCTCAGAGCGAATAGTGCTTAGAGCAAACTCTTATCTGAACTCTGACCGCTCTGAGTTAAAAAAGAAACGCTTAGAGCACAAAATGTCAATTTTTATCCAAATTATTTTCTAACGACATTATTTTTTATTTTATTTCATTATTTTAAATGTAATAATATAGTTGTAAAAGGAATTTATTTAAGAAATAAAATAAAACAATGTTAATTTCTGTAAAATTTCAAAAAAAACTTAAAAAAACGTTTATCTATGCACGAGATTTTTTTTTTATGACTGTTTTAATATTTTATTCTTAATTTGACGTTTTATTTTTTGACAACTCTGTGAAATCTGAGAAATTTTTACGAGCTTTCAGATCGCACTCTGAGTACACTCCGAGTTAAAAAAGAAACACAAAATGGATAATCTGGATAATCTGAGCATAAAAAGAAACACAATTTTTTTGCTTGACAGCTCTGACACTGCTCTGATGAGAAAAAGAAAAACACCCAATTCTTATAATGTTTAATCGTGAAGAATGAATTTTTCCATCAATATTATTCAAAATAAAATTATATAAACATAAACTTTGATCTTTTGAATAAATGTATAAATGTTCGACCGTGTGTAAAAATCTTGAAGTTTTATTGAGAATAATGATTAATCAATAAAAATTATATAATACAAATTAAATAATTTAATCAGAAATCAAACAGATAAACAAAAAATAAGGATAGAAAAAATACAAACAATTTTTAAAAATAATAGACAAATATTTAAAAGTAACACAGGTGACATTCATTTGTTTTGCATTGTTTTTTTTGTTAAATAAAAACATTTAATTTAACATGAACACTTAAATGATAAATAATTTTATTTATTTTTAAGTCGTCGTCATTATTAGGTTATTATTTGTAATCCGGTTATTATGTTGTATTTGTACTTATTTTTTACTTTAACAAAAAAAACCCAATCGTAGTTGCATACATGTAGATCTGAAATATTTTGAAATGTTTAGACAAAGTATGAATTTTTATAAGGGGTTAGCTTATTGCTCTATTAACTATATGATTGTGTGAATTTGATCTCCACTAAACTTAGAAATGAAATGAAACAGAAATAAGATCTTATATAATTACTAGCAGAGTACCCGGCGTTGCCCGGAGTATTTTATCGGCTTTATGAAATAAAAATTATTATTGAGTTAATATAATTTAATTAATATAGTTCATGTATTACTATGCATTTTCAGATGCTGGTAGTTAATATTCTATTTTTTATTACATTTAGTTAAATTGAATAAACAGAGCGAATAATTAGAGACAATTCGTCTACAAAAAATCTTTAAAGGAATCAATAATCTATTGAGTACGCAATTACGGCGAAGTGAGTTTTCATAATATATTCGTTAATACCGAAACATAAAATCGCATTTCAATTATTAAAGACCATAATGTAATACATTGTTTTTCGTAAGTAATGTCACTTCATGTTTTTGTTAATTATCCTTTTAAGCACATTTTGAAAAATTTGCTATTAGGTCAATCCGTCTGTTTACAAAACTTATATACGGTTTAATAAAGAGCAATGAAATATTAACTATGCATAGGTCTCTTAAAAGAGTAATGTTGTAGAACAACTTTTTTATGTACCCTCACCGTTAGAGATCGTACAGCATCGACAGCGCTTCAAATTTTGAAAAAACTACTTTTTAAATGCATAAATCTCAGGTTCTGTTTAACATATTTTTTTTAATATAAAAACTACATGATTGTGTTTTACCTTTATAAATCAACCGGAATTTTTTTACGGTGACTTTTTCTAATTATGTTTTCAAATTGATTGGTTAAAAATATGTGTAAAAATTGTGTATGGATAAGAATGTAAGGTTTTCAGTTCTTTTAAAATGTATGTACTCATTTTTGATTAAATACTATACAGAAATGTGAATATGTTTTCTAATTTAATTGATTATGTCAATACAGTATTTTTAAATATACGCAATTATACATACTATATGTACATATTTCAATGATATTTTATGGGAAATATGTTATACACATGCATCTTATATAGGTAGACCACATGTAAAGACCACATGTAAGTAATGCATTTCTGAATGATGACATGATGATTGTCTAATATAGGAGATTGTTTCTGTTTTTTAACAACGGCGGAAAGTGTTATGTTGTTAAGACTTAAACACAGTATTCTTAAGATACTTAATAAGGTTACTTTAATTACTGTTCTATATTAGAAAAGGTTTTTATGGAATATTAAAAACAGTATAGATAAAAGAAAAGAGTGTTGGAAATATCTTTTTAATAATAATAATAATAATAATACAAAAAATTAGGCAGAATACTTTTAATAGGTGCTCGTGCGGAAATGGGTTAACAAATGTAACATAGGCTTTATTTAAATCGTAAATTCATCCTGCCAAATTAGACAAAAATTAGAAACAAAATTTTCTTTTGAAAGTCTATCGTACAAATGGGTTAATGTAGCACGACAAAATTTATTGAATGAGTTTGTGTGCCAAAGTGCAATACTTGTGAAAATTTTCAATTGGTCAAATCGTTTAAGCACAACAACAAAAAATGAGACACTTCTTGGCCTGGAGCCTGATGGGTTAATGTATCGTAACCAAATCAACTCAGAAAGCTTTTGTTATAAAGACCTACACTTTTGTAAATTTTCAAGTCAATTGGTAAAACCGTTTAAGTGCGACAACAAAGAAATTAAAAAATTTCATTGAGCTCTGGTGCCGAAACGGGTTAATTGATGATAACCAAATCATCTGAGTGAGTTTCTGTGGTGAACAGCTACACTTTTGTAAATTTTCAACTCAATTGGTCAAACCGTTTAAGCGCGACAACAAAGAAATTGAAAAACTTCATTGAGTCCAGGTGCCGAAACGGATTAATGGATCGTAACCAAATGAAGTCAGTCAGTACTTGTGGCAAAGAGCTACACTTTTGTAAATTTTCAACTCAATTTGTAAAACCGTTTAAGCGCGACAACAAAGAAATTGAAAAAAAATTATTGAGCCCTAGTGCCGGAACGGGTTAATGAATCATAGCAAAATAAACTTTTTAAGCTTCTATAGTAAAGAGCTACACTTATGTAAACTTTCAACTCAATTGGTCAAACCGTTTAAGCGCGACAACAAAGAAATTGAAAAACTTCATTGAGCCCTGGTGCCGAAACGGGTTAATGGATCGTAACCAAATCAACTGAGTGTGCTTCTGTAGTAAGGAGTTACACTTTTGTAAATTTTCAACTCAAATGGTCAAACCGTTTAAGCGCGATAACAATGTAAATTAAAAATTTCACTGAGTCCTGGTGCCGAAACGGGTTAATGGATCGTAGCCAAATTATTCTAGTGAGGTTTTCTGCTAAAGAATAACACTTTTGCGAATTTTCAAGTCAATTGATTAAACCGTTTAAGCAGGATAACAAAAAAATTTAATGAACTTCGTTTGGCTCTGGTGCCCGAACGGGTTACCTGAACTTCATAAAAATTTGTTGCAGGCTTTTTTTCAGACCATAAAACCACCATACAAAATTGGACATAAATCGGAAACAAATTTTTTTTTGGAAGCCCGCCGGGCCGAACCCGGGCGACATATTGCAAGCCAATTTCTTGAGTACACCCCTAAAGGTGAGAAGAACATTTATGCAAATTTTTAACTCAATCGGTCAAACCGTTTAGGCAGAACAACGAAAAAACCAAAACGCTTTAAAACGCTCTCGGACCGCAATGGGTTAATGAACCGAAACGCGATATAGCCTATAACTCCTTCCGGGGTCGTAGAAATGTTCCTGCAAAATTTGGTTGCAATCGGACTGGTGGTTTTTACGTGAATCCGTGCCAAACAAACAAACAAACAAACAGAATTTCTTCCTTATATATTAGATACTAGCAGAGTACCCGGCGTTGCCCGGAATATTTTATTGGCTTTATGAAATAAAAATTATTAACTTTTGTTTCTGCGTTAATATAATTTAATTAATATAGTTAACTTATTACTATGCATTTACAGATGCTGGTAGTTTATATTCTATTTTTTATTAGATTTAGTTAAATTGAATAAACAGAGCCAAGAATTAGAGACAATTCTTCTACAAAAAATTTTTAAAGGAATCAATAATCTATTGAGTACACAATTACGGCGAAGTGAATTTCCACAATATATTCTTTAATACCGAGACATAAAATCGCATTTCAATTATGACCATAATGTAGTACATTTTTTTTCGTAAGTAATGTCACTTCATGTTTTTGTGAATTATCCTGTTAAGCACTTTTTGAAAAATTTGCTATTAGGTTCGCTCTGTCCCTCCGTCTGTTTACAAAACTTATATATTCGTTAATATTCGTTAATACCGAAACATAAAATCGTATTTAAATTATAAAAGACCATAATGTAATCAATTTTTTTTTTGTAAGTAATGTCACTTCATGTTTAGGTGAATTATCCTTTTAAGCACATTTTGAAAAATTTGTTATTAAGTTCGCTCTGTCCTTCCGTCTGTTAAAACTTATATACTGTTTAATAAAGAGCAATGAAATATTAACTATGCGTAGGTTTCTTAAAAGAGTAATGTTGTAGAACAACTTTTTTATGTACCCTCACCATTGGAGATCCTACAGCACCGACAGCTCTTCAAATTTTGAAAAAACTTCTTTTTAAATGCGTACATTTCAGGTTCTGTTTAACATATTTTCAACATAAAAAATACATGATTGTTTTTTACCTTTATAAATCAACCAGAATTTTTTTAGCTTTAGTTTTTCTAATTATTTTTCCTAATTGATTGGCTAAAAATATGTGTAAAAATTGCATATGGATAAGAATGTAAGGTTTTCTGTTCTTTAAATATGTATGTACTCATTTTTGATTAAATGATGTACAGAAATGTGAATATGTTTTCTAATTTAATTGATTAAGTTTATAGTATTTTTAAATATACGGATATTATACATACTATATGCACATATTTCAATATTTTATGGGAAACATGTTATACACATGCATTTTATATAGGTAGACCACATGTAAAGACCACATGTAAGTAATGCATTTCTGAATGATGACATGATGATTGTCTAATGTAGGAGATTGTTTCTGTTTTTAAACAACGGCCGAAAATGTTATGTTGTTAAGACTTAAACATAGTATTCTTAAGATACTTAATAATGTTACTTTAATTACTGTTCTATATTAGAAATTTGCATTAAAAGGTTTTTATGGAATATTAGAAACAGTATAGATAAAAGTAAAGAGTGTTGGAAATATCTTTTTAATAATAATAACAATACACAAAATTAGGCAAAATATTATTAATAAGTGCTCGTGCGGAAATGGGTTAACAAACGTTAACAAACATTTTGTCACAGGCCTAATTTAGAACCGTAAATTCATTCTGCCAAATTAGACAGAAATTAGAAACAAAATTTTTTTTTGACAGTCTATCGTGTCGAAATGTGTTAATGTATCACAACAAAATTTATTGAATGAGTTTGTCTGCCAAAGTGCAATACTTGTACAAATTTTCAATTGGTCAAATCGTTTAAGTACAATAATAAAAAATGAGAATTTCATGGCCTGAAGTCTGATGGGTTAATGTATCGTAACCAAATAAACTCAGAAAGCTTTGGTTATAAAGACCTACACTTTTGTAAATTTTCAACTCAATTGGTAAAACCGTTTAAGTGCGACAACAAAGAAATTAAAATTTTTTATTGAGCTCTGGTGCCGAAACGGGTTAATGGATCGTAACCAAATCACCTCAGTGAGCTCCTGTGGTAAAGAGCTACACTTTTGTAAATTTTCAATTCAATTGGCAACACCGTTTAAGCGCGACAACAAAGAAATTGAAAAATTTAATTGAGTGCTGGTGCCGAAACGGGTTAATGGATCGTAACCAAATCAATTCAGTGAGCTCCTGTGGTAAAGAGATACACTTTGATAAATTTTTAACTCAATTGGTCAAACAGTTTAAGTGCGACAACTAAGTAAATTACAATACTTCACTGACCCCTGGTGCCGAAACGGGTTAATGGATCGTAACCAAATCACCTCAGTGAGCTCCTGTGGTAAAGAGCTACACTATTGTAAATTTTCAACTCAATTGGTCAAACCGTTTAAGCAGGACAACAGAAACATTTAATGAACTTCGTGGGGCTCTCGTGCCCAAACGGGTTACCGGATCTTTATAAAAATTTGTCACAGGCTTTTTTTCAGACCATAAAACCACCATACAAAATTGGACATACATCGGAAACAAAAAAATTTTTGGAAGCCCGCCGGTCCGAATCCGGGTTACATATTGAATCCAAATTTCTTCGGTACCCGTCCAATGATAAGAAGAATATTTGTCCAAATTTTCAACTCCATCGATCAAACCGTTTAGGCAGGACAACGAAAAAACGAAACGGCTTTAAATGGCTCTCGGGCCGCAATGGGTTAAAGAACCGAAACGCGATATAGCCTATAACACTTTCCGGGGTCGTAGGAACGTTCCTGCAAAATTTGGTTGCAATCGGACTGGTGGTTTTTACGTGAAAAGGGCACAAACAAACAAACAAACAAACAAACAAATAAACAAACAGAATTTCTTCCTTATTTATTAGATTATGTAAGATACATCTTTAGTACAAAAATTTGTCCTTCAACTGAATATAACAATCGCATTAGATTAAAAGTCTACGAAATTTAATAAAATTCAAAAATCGGGGTTATTTTATTTTTAAGGTATTGCATTTGATTTATTAAATTTATGAATTTCAATTATAAGTATGCTTTTGGAATATGAAAAAGCTTACAATCAGGCTACAAGTTTACATATTGCTAGAAAAAATCGAGTTGAACATAAACACGAGATAAACATATTTAAAGCCAACAGAACATATTTTTTTCAAAGTGAAATAAAAATGAAACGTTAAAATATTTAGAAACCAAACAACAACCACAATATTTGATAAAAAATTTAGAAAACAATTTATTAGTCCATATTTTATATTTAGTTAGATTAATTTGTTTTATTTATTTCGGTATATACATCTTTAATTTAAGTAAAAACTGATCCATTCCCTTTAGAGAAAGAAAAATATACTTCAAATTTTGAACAATACCGTAAAATAATATATAGGCTTTTTTTCGAATAGGTTCACCAACACTGTTTTATTGTGTATATAGATATTCTTTTTTTTGTGTAAAATTGATAATTGACATAACCAAAAGAAAATGTTTGTTTTTTTATATGTACTATCAAACATGAATTTATTTAATTTAAAAGAAAACAAAAATATAAGTAAAACTTGCATAAATTAATAAATATTAAAATAAATTAATAAATATGAATTTAAAAAAAAACAAGCAATTATTGCTTTTTATTCTTATTTGTAAAATTTTTAATTTTATCATCTTGATTTCTAAATTAAACTTTTTCTAAAATTTTCAATTCGAGCTGGTATTTCTCTTGCAAAAACTTTACCCGAATTCTTTCAACCTTAATTTTGTCATCAAAAAAATCCTAGTTTTGTTTTAGTTGCTTTGTTTTTTTTTTTTTGTTTTTCTTTCTTGCATTGTAGTTAGTCTTGTTGTTTGGAATTTCTGATTTCAGTTTTTTTTATTTTATAGCTTTTATCAGTAACATCCTAAAATGTAAAAAATTAAATAAAATTTTAGTAAAAATATTAACATACCATTTGATTATTTGAACATTATCGAAAGTTAAACTAGTCTGTATCAATCTTAAAAATTTTATAACGACTATTCAAAATGACTTGGTATTTCTGGTGGTTCTCCAAATTTTTGTGTTCTTTGTTAAAATTGAAAATTTAATCCGCGCCATAATTTTTTAACGCTGCAATTATTCTTTTAAAACCTTTATATATGTATTGTATTGCTAAATCTTTCTGTTCACCCTTAATTTTCTTAAGTACATATTTATAATCTCTAAGTACAACTCAATTTTAATCAACAAAAACGATTAACAGCTTAAATTTTATTTAAATAAAACATAACTACGTAAAAAAGTTGTTTCTAAAACATTAATTTTTTTTATGAGGCCTACCCATGGTTGAAATTTTAAAAATGAAAATAGATCGACGGACGAAATGATAATAATCGGCACATTTTTTCAAAATTTTTTTTTTTTTTGGAAATTTGTTAAAAAAGAAAAACTTTATATCTTGTTGAATTTTTATATTGATTGTAAAAATTGCTTAAATAATAATATGTGCAATGGGCATTAGGCTGCGATCATACTTTTAGCTTATATTACATCCGCGTTCCAACTTTATTCAGGTTTTAATTTTTGATTTAAAAAAATAAGATAAAGATAAAAGATATATAATGAGCTTATCGTTAAGTGAAGGTTCATATTTAAAATACAACTTCTTTCATGGAGTGTGTACTTGTTCATTCCATAAATAAAGAAAGACAAATTTTGGGAGATTTTTCTTACTTTTAAAACTGACTTCACCAAAATTAGGAATGCAGATAATACAGAATTTCATGAGCTACTTTTGATTACATTTTTAAAATTTTTTTCCCCAATATACTTATATATATATTACTAACTTCTATATAGCGCTGCAATCTTATCCGAAAAACAATTTTTTGTGACATTAAGGTCAATAACAATTTTCGTTTTTGAACTTTTAAAATTAACTTATCCACGTTAACACAAAATAATTGATTTAGAAAAACGAACAGAATATTAGACACCCGCGCTCGTAATAGAAGATTTAATTTCAACTTTCAAGCGGGTGTGAAATTTAAAAGTGCTTGCAATCGCATTTTATTTGTTTTTTCAATAACCACTAGATGGAATTTGTATGTAAGTTGCTTGTAAACGCTTGCATACGTATATATATGCACGCGGTTGATGAGTGTGCCTGTAATTTACACTGATAAGTGATAATATAATCGCAGCCTTAGAGAAGATTTAATTAGTAAACAATTTTTAATATTTGTTTATACCCGTACGATAGGATCGGGTATAATAAAATTACTCCTCCGTTTGTAACACCTCGAAATAAGCGAGCTAGATATACCTTCAAAGGTATGGATCGGATCAGAAAAAAAATCTAAGACGTTTGAGCCATGTCCGTACGTCCGTTAGCACGCTAACTTAAAAACTAAGAAATCTAGAATCTTGAAATTTACACAAAATATTCTGGGAGTAATTTGTAGGTTCCCTATTTTTTTTGGTTGAGTTTGGACCAAAACTTAGGGTAGCTCTCGAACACCTAACTTTTAGATCCCGACATTTTTTTTGAAATAGAGCTGTGAAATTTTTACTGCTGATAGATCTCACAAAAATATTAACTTTATTTTTAATAACTTTTTTTCGTAGCCCCACCCGTTACGGAGCTACAGCTCCCTAAAGGTTCAAGAAAGCTCTATATTTAAATTGTTATAGCACAAGTTGTATAATGTATATCTTCATTTTGAAAACGCCAAACGATTACTGCTTTTATTAGCTTTAAAAGTATGTATACAATACATATATATTTGTGGCATACGGTGTCTTAATTTACCGTTATGCGAAACTCAAATTTTGCAAAATCCTTTAACCCTTCTATCTTCTAAACGGTTTAAGTTGGAAACTTGAAATTTTGACAGAAGTTAGATCTTTGAAAATAAGTATGAGTCATTTCAGAAATTTTTTCTGTATCACCCCCCGTTTAGGAGCTGTAAGGGGTCAAAAACTGAAAATTTTCTATTTTTAAACACCTGTTAAAATTTTTTTGAAGTAATACACAAAAATTAAAGCCTCAACATTATACTCTTATTTCTGTTAATAACTTTTTTTAATAATATAGCGTTACTTTATAATTGACGAAAGTGTTACTTGATTTTTTCAAATTTTCTAACAAATTTCTTTAACGAATTTTTTGCATTTTGTTTTACTCGATAATTTGAAATTGTTGAGGATATAATGCGTAGTACAAAAAAATGTAAATAAATAAACAACATAACGGTTGCTTGAAGAATTTTTATTTATATGATATTGATATATATACATACTTATATAATATCATGTTTATTTACATATCGTATATGTCACTAGTGAGTGAATGATAAGAGTATAGATGTATATTATATAGCGTCGTATTTACATACATATATGTATTTTATTGTATTTTATTGTTGTGTATATACATTTACCACTTAGTATTAAATGGTACTATAGAATATTTGAAAAAGTTTTGGATTGATAATCGTTATGTGGAAGGTTAGAATCTGCTTTTGAAGAATGTACATATAAACATATAGTTTGAATATATGTACAACCCATAGTGCTAGAAATTATAAAATTCACCCAAATTATTTTAAAATACTAAAATATTAAAAAAATAATATTGTAAGCAGAGTGACAGGCTGTGAACATACTTCGTACGGGTATCTAAGAGTTGACAAAGGCAACTGTATTCTTCCTCGTTTTTTCTAATTTTATATTAGGTATATTATCTATTCCTCCATGACGTTAATTATCCAGTCATTTTTATGACGTTATTTTATCTAATTAAATATTTTATTATATTTTTTTTTTTGTGTTAGTTCAATTGCAAAATTATTTTTTTTTAATTCTTAATATTCAAGAACATGCTTTTTATTTATTGTTGTTGTTTGATTTACTAAATTTACCTTTTTTTTGCAAACACGAAAAGAAAAATAAATAAAACTTTATGGAACAAATTAAACAATATTGATAAACACGCGTTTTGAGTAATTTTTGCTAGCATATTCGTATATCCGTAACATTATTAATTTATTGAAAATAATGGTTTATTAAAACATGTATAAAAAAAAAAATTAGAATTTTTTGAAAATTAAAAATTTAACAAATAATAAAAAAAAAATTAAATATTTTTATTTCTTTTAATGTCTTTATTATTATTAAATTAATTTTGATAATTTAATTATGATCAATTAAAATATTGTATAGTCGGTAATTTATATGTAGGTTAAAATTGAATCTTCTAATCTAATCATTTTTGTATTTATTCTTCTCTAGGTTAAGGTTATAGTTATATTTTAACCGTTTTATAATGTGATTCGTTCTAATCATTGATTTATTCTAAACTTGAGGTCTGAAGTTTTAAGGTATTAAGAATTTTACCTTAAAAATATTAACTGCAAATTGGTAAGTGACTAATATACAGGTGTTTTATTTGTATAGTCAAGTGAGTATATTTTTTAATGTATTGATTTAGTTATAGATTTATACTATTATACAAAGTATCAGCGCTTATTTCGCGATTAGTTAACAAATTGTATGTACGTGAACTTACAACAACAGGTTTCTAACTACGTCAAGGTAACTTTTTAGAAAATCAATGCCAAACATTTTCAAGCTTATAAAATATATGCAATTATGCCATTTTTGAAATTTACTTTTAATAATCTATCGATTAAATAGTATTCCATTTTGATTTTTCCAATAAATTTTGAAACAAATTGAAAAGAAAATCACAGTAGAACTCTGAGACTCACTACAACTTAGAAAACTGGTAGAACAACAAGGTTCTAATTACCACATAGAACTTTATAACATTTTAAGAGCCTTACATTAAACAGATAGAACCCTTTTTATTTTAAAATTTATTAACAAAAATTATTTATTTCAGTTCATTAATAATATCACAATTCAAATAAAAACGAGGAAGAATACAGTTGCCTTTGTCAACTCTTAGATACCCGTACGAACCGTTAGTATGTCCACAGCCTGTCACTCTGCTTACAATATTATATTATATTAGAACTATGGGTTGTACGTATATTCAAACTATATGTTTATACATTCTTCAAAAGCAGATTCTAACCTTCCACATAACGATTATCAATCCAAAACTTTTTCAAATATTCTATAGTACCATTTAATACTAAGCGGTAAATGTATAATAATTTATACTATACATATGTATAAATTATTTTAAAGTACTGTTATAAAAAATGTGAAAATTGGACTTTTCTAGAATTTTGAGGGGCTGTAAGTCAGGAACCTTGTATAACTAAAAAAAAACTGTTAACACACGTAAAAATATATTGCTGGAGCTTTAGATTTTTTTATTCTTTACATTTGGAGCTGGAGCTTTACATTCTTAAATGACCTTAGCTTTAGCTGTTTGGTCTAATAATTTAATATGATAATATAATATGACAGTTTTTAACAAAAAATAGAATTAAAAAAAAAAAAAATAATAAAAGTGATTTTACAATATAATTAATTATCATAACAATCATAACAATAATATTTTATAACAATTCATTTATTCATTTATTTAGCCATTTAACATTGCATTGCAATACTTACTAACCTTTTACAATTTCTTTAATTTTTCTTTTAAAAACGCTAATATTAGCAATATTTTCTATAGACAATTACTTTTTTGGTTTTCTGTTCTAAAAAGCCTTATAGTTTGATTTATTCCTCGTATTATAGTTATGTATATCAATCATTGTATTCAAAATAAAGTTATGTTTTATTAAATTAATTATAATTTCGAATGCAACCATATATAATTCATATTTACAAATATTAGCTAGACTAAAATACCGTTCCCTGTATAATAAATGTGTTGGAAATCTTGGGTATTTATTTATAATTTTGATTGATTTTTATGAAGAATATCGAGTTTATCTAAATTGATTTGGGATGTTCTATTCCAAATTGGATTTAAATAATTAATATGTGACAGAATATAGGAACAATAAATAGAATGAAGCATATTTGCATTTAAAAAGTAACGAAGTTTGCGTAAAATAAATATGTATGGAGTTATTTTTTTTATAACGTGATCAGCATGATAATCCCATTTAAGTTTATTATCTAAGACTATACCTAAATAATTGAATGACTTCACTATTTCTATCGGGCTACCTTTGCATGAATAATTTGTATTAGTAAAATTTCCATTTCCAAATAATATTATTTTAGTTTTTTTTGTATTTAGAAGTAAACGATGCTTTTCAAGCCATTCTTCAATTATTTTAAGGTCACTTTCAATAAAGGTGTTTAGATCCTGCTCGTTTATTGTAGCATATTTTATCACTGCATCATCAGCGTATAGCTGAACCATCCCCTTTAGTTTTAATTCTGTCAAATCGTTTATATAAATTTTGAATAAATCTGGCCCTAAAATAGAACCCTGTAGGATCCCTTTACTAATTGCTTTTGGACTATTTAACACATTTTTTATTCGAACACTTTGTTTTCTATTTGTCAGGTAAGATTTGAAAAGAAACAGCTGATTTGCATTGAAGTGTAGTTTTGACAATTTGTATATTAAGATGTCATGATCAACACAATCAAACGCTTTTTGTAGATCCAAAAAGCCACATGCAACAAATTTCCTACTATCAATATTTTTAGAAATGAAATGCGATAAGTCGAGACAGGCTGATGTTGTGTTCGATTGTTTTTCAAATCCGTATTGTTCAACACTTAAAATTTTATTTTTATCCATGGAAAAATTTAACTGAGTTTTTATAATTATTCCGAAAATTTTTGAAAATACGCTTAGTACCGAAATTGATCGGTAATTTGATGCATTATTGTTGATTTTGATGATTTATCACCATTTTTAAAGATAGGTGTAACTATTGAAGTTTTAAGCGATTCAGAAAGGGAGTAAGTTTGAAAAGTTGAGTTAATAAATTTAACTAATAATGGTTCTAATTGTGAACAAAATTTTTTTATAAATTTTGCTGAAATTGAATCATAGCCAGTTGCAGCCGTTGCTTTTAATTTTTCTATTGCTGAATGAACTTCTTCGATATTCGTAGGTGTTAGTACGAAGCGATGGTGGATATTGTGTGCAAATTGACTTAAATAATCGTTATCTAATGGATCTTGAGAGACATTTAATTCATTCGTCACGAAGTCTTTCGAAGGTTAGAATCTGCTTAACGAAGTAGTCGTGGTTTCGGCTATTTCAAAATCATTATTAATGTTTATATTGCCACATTTGAGCACATTAATCGAAGTTTCTGATTTGGAAGGAACTTTATTGAACATTAACTTTTTATACACATTCCATAAATTCCTACTGTTTTGTGGGTCTCAAGATAACTCTTCAAACACAAATTTTTTTTTTGCATCAGAAACTTAAATTTTTACTTTGTTTTTGTAAGTAGTATAATATTGTGAAGTGTTTGTCCATTATGTATATTTTTTTGAGTATTTATAAAAAGAGTCTCTAATTTTCATTGTCTCCCTAATTTCGTCAGTCATCCATAATTTCTTTTTTTTTTACTTTCCACATGACTTTTAGCTTAAATTGTTTGAGTGTATTTTTTAATTAAGTTTCTAATTTTGTATATAAAGCTATCAAAATTATTTATTGAGTCAAGTCTACCCCAGATTTCATCATTAGTTATTTTATCATAATTTCATACTGCTTTTATTATATTTACTGGATCTTTTACGGGCTGTCTGTTCATAATTATGAAAAATAACTGATGATCAGAAAGTGCTGTATTAAGAATATGAAAGAAATATTGGGTATTAGTTAAATCTGTAATGAAATGATCTATTACCGTTTTGGAAATATTTCCAAATCTGGTTGCGTACTTTTCACGTTTTTTATTACGGATAATATACCTATTACTGAGAAGTGTGCTTGTATAATGTTTGATATCTAAACTCCTAAAATCTATTAAATTAAAGTTAAAGTTACCTAAAATTAGTGACTTTTTATATATGGTAGTGTAGTTATCTAATTTGTGAATAAAATCTCTTTTATTCGTTTCATGAGCTTTATACACTGCGATAATATTTAAGTCAAGTTTTAATAATTTTACAAATTAAAATGTTCGAATTACTAAATTCTTCAAATATCAGAGTACTACTTAAGTCTTCGCTTACGTATGTGGCAAGTCCTCCGTATGAGTTAGCGCGATTTGAAAAGTAACCAGGCAAATTGAAAAATTGGTTTTCTGATTTATTTACCCAAATTTCTGATAAGACAAAAATATGGTATCGCATTGGTATAAATCAACTAATAGTTCTAAATCTGTTAGTTTATTTCTTAAACTTTGCATATTTAAGTACAGAATATTAATATTATTTTTGTATAAAGTTTTTACTGCATGGTTATCAATATCTGTAAAATATTTGATACTTAAATAATCATCAATTGTTAGGCTATCATTATCATCACTATCAATTTATATAAACGGGAAAAATTTATGTGCAATAAATAAAATAAGTAACATTGATAATATCATAGATTTAATATTACTAGTATATCTATGGACGATATTATACAAAGTTGTACGAAAGAGATAAGTAGATAATAGTAAATGGTCTAAACAGTTAATTACATTCACCCAGATGAGAAGTAAGTAATTAAAATAAAATATAAAAACAATGTACAAAAATAAATGAAAGAGATAATCGCATATTAAATGGTCTACATAACTGTTACAAGATTTATGTTTAATTAGTTTAGTTTTGTTTGAAAAAATTGATCTTATGAAAAATGAATGGTCTAAATAAATAATTACTCTTATGCAGTTTAGAAGAAGTACGTATGTAGAGAAATTAAAGTAGAACATAAAAACAATATTATACAAGATTATATGGAGACTATCGAATATTAAATGGTCTACACAAATGTCATAAAATTTATATTTTTTGTTTGTGATGAAAGATGTTTTGTTTTGGCCAAAGTAAAAAATTAATTTTATATTGTAAAAAAGTGTTAATTGAAATTGTAAATATTGTAAATAAAATAATTGTAAATAATATAAATATAGAAAATTGCAAAAAAATTGTAAATATAGTAAATAAAATAATAAATTAAAAAATATAAGATTTAAAAATGAAATATAATTTAATCTAACTTTAATATTTAAGTTTAATGTATACTTAAGTGTTAATTCATGCAATTTGAAATGTTTTATATTTAGTAATAAATTTAGCTACAGAATATAAAAAGAAAAAGCAAAATAAAAAATTCTTGAAACTAGTTTCAATATTAAAACGAGAAAGAATACAGTTGCCTTTGTCAACTCTTAGATACCCGTACGAACCGTTTTATATTTCCATTCATACAATTTTATATTTACATTCATATATACTCATTATACACATTATACTCTTATTTCTGTTAATAACTTTTTTTAATAATATAGCGTTACTTTATAATTGACGAAAGTGTTACTTGATTTTTTCAAATTTTCTAACAAATTTCTTTAACGAATTTTTTGCATTTTGTTTTACTCGATAATTTGAAATTGTTGAGGATATAATGCGTAGTACAAAAAAATGTAAATAAATAAACAACATAACGGTTGCTTGAAGAATTTTTTATTTATATGATATTGATATACATACATACTTATATAATATCATGTTTATTTACATATCGTATATGTCACTGATGAATGAATGATAAGAGTATAGATGTATATTATATAGCGCCGTATTTACATACATATGTACATATATGTATTTTATTGTACTTATAAGAAATTATTCTATGAATGGAAATATTTTTAAAGAAATATTGCAATGTATGGCGATATACTTATAATAATATAAATATACTATGTACGCATTAATATAATATAATATTTAAAATTATATTTACTATTTTGTATTAAGTAAATTTAATATACATTTACCGCTTAGTATTAAATGGTACTATAGAATATTTGAAAAAGTTTTGGATTGATAATCGTTATGTGGAAGGTTAGAATCTGCTTTTGAAGAATGTATAAACATATAGTTTGAATATAATATGTACAACCCATAGTTCTAGAAATTATAAAATTCACCGAAATTATTTTAAAATACTAAAATATTAAAAAAATAATATTGTAAGCAGAGTGACAGGCTGTTAACATATTAACGGTTCGTACGGGTATCTAAGAGTTGACAAAGGCAACTGTATTCTTTCTCGTTTTTAATATAAAGTTATTCTTTCCATTTTTATTTAAACTATAGGAAGATTTGAAAAGCTGCTCTCGTTCGGTTGTAGAAACTTTTTTAAAAAACTTAAATTTACATTTACTGGTACAATCCTTGCGATTAATTATTTGTTTTTCTGCAACATTTTGTCCACGAGAATTAATATGAGCTTTCCCAGATTGATGTAGTTTTTTACGAATATTTCTTTTCCATGTATTTTTATTTCTTTGCCGTTTTCGGTTACGTGTTGGAGTTCCTTCTACATATTTTTCTACATTTTCATCGTTACATAATATGGGTTCATGATTTCCTTCAACACTTGCGTTTAGTTAAGTGCTTGAGCTACTTGAGTTGACTCCATCTGATGTTACCAACCAAATCAAATAATTTTTACAAGCTTATATGGTTATTATATATGGTTATTATCATTCCATTTTTCAAATCACTTTTTTTTGTATTCTAAAAAATATTTATACTAATTAATAAACACTTGAATAAACTTAAATATCATAAAATTATTAAAATAAAAAATTTTTGATACTTACCGTCCGCAATAAATACTTTTAAAATTTAATACAAAACAATATTACGTTGTTTACAATAATGTCAAATTTTCCCGCCAAAAATTCAAAAAATCGATGGAAATAGTGCAAAAAGATTCTATCTACAAATTAATAAGCTACAAGGTTCTATCTACTTTATTTTTTTTAAAAACTAATTTAACAAAGTTCTTACTGGATGTTAGAACCTTATTATCTTATCAATGTCCAGAAAATTTGTAAATTGAACTCATTGTTTAGAGTAATTTTAAAATTAAATCAAAAATTGATTGAAATAAGTAAAAATAGGCAGGTTAGAATGAAAAAGCGTACTCGAAAACCAAAACATACATATATTACTCATTTTCATGTATTTTGTTGGTTAGAACCCTGTTATTCTAAGGTCACGTGTAGTTGACAGCAGTAGTCTAAGTCAATAACGAGGTGATCATTTATGTTAGTTAAAAAAAGAAATCTAAAAAATAATGTTTTTTGTTGATTAAAACAATTTTGTGTTATTAAAATATTTTAATAACAATTAGTGTTTAGTGCAAATGTATGACATTTACCTGAACCTACATGCGCTAGATTAACTAAACTCCTCAGAAATCATACACAGAAAATTTGACCTTTTACAAAATGTATGCTGACAAAATAATTGAATGCAAAAATATAAAAGCTACACAAATTCGCTGCTCCAAATCAACCAAATTTCACAGAAGTTATTGCCATAAAACTTGAGCAATATTTCAGATGTCTAAGCCCTCTTGCTTTAACAAACCAAATTTTGCTAAAGTTTACTAGTTTAATAAGTTTTAATAAGACTTTACTTTTTACAAAATTTCAGATACCTAGCTTCAATAGACACTGAGTTATTTTCTTATAAAGAAAGAAGTTGTATGGCGAATGCGCCATTCGAACTTGTTGGATTTCAATAGCGAAAATAACAATTTTACAAAGGTGAAATTCTAAAAATTTCAGAATCTAGATCCGTTATAATTATCGTGTGAAAATAACTATCTCCATGCAGGTATATAAAGAATGAGAGAAATGTAATATTTACATTCATAGAATACAATACAATATATTCATACATAGAAAAGACGGGTAAAAATGCATGCATGTATTTTCAAATTTTAAAGTTCGAACAGGTTATGCACTTCTATGAAAAAAATACTGTCCAATGGCCTACGTTTCATAGAAATCGGCCGTATGTCAAAAAATTTATGTTTGACTATTTATATAATAATGATGATTAATATATTATTTTCCTGAATTCGGGTAGCTTGTTTTTAGTCTTCCTGAATTCAGGTGGGTTTGTCTTTTTTATCAAATAAATGCACTCTCTTAATTTTCCAAAGTCCGTGCAAATGTACTCGAACAAATATTTTTAAATTTATTTTGTACATTTATTTTTGTTTTTAGTACATTTTTTCCAACAATTTTTTCATTCAACATTTTCAATAAATTGGTTAGTACCATGAAATCGTTCTAAATTAAAATCGTTAATTTGAAAACTGTAAGAAAAAGTTGATATAAAAATACAAAAGGGGGCTGGACGTAATCCCGTTTTCCGAAATCTCGTCAAGACAAAATCCCGCTTCTTTGTGTTTTTTTTTATTTATTAAGAACTACAAAAGGCTGTAGATTTTTTGGAGAATGTATACAATGTATACAATGTAAAATTTATGAACCCAAACGCCTTATGTCGAAAATAGAAATTAAAAAAGAAAAAAAAAAATTTAAAAAAGTCGCAGAAAGTGACATCTTCGTTTTTGTGGTCCGTTTTTTGGGGTGGCCTAAAAGTCTAACTTTTTTATTTTTATTCACTATATTGAAATTCTACTACAACACCGGTGAGTACTATTTTTTAATTCATGTCGGTCTGACTTCTTAATCTCAAAATACGGGGACTTTTTGCAACCTACGCTATTGCATAATCATCGGTTCCTTGTGAAAATACTTATATTATATTTATGCTTACTTCTGATTTGTTTCTAAATCCAATTTATCTTTATTTGTGTATCCAAAAATTTTTCAATATTCAATTTAAAAACCCTCGTCGCGAAAATGGGTCACCAATACAATGTAAAATCTCCGCTGTTAATAGTAACTTTTTTTTTCTTCACTTACTTCTTTTACCAAATTTTTAAATATAATTCACCATCGTTAAAACGTCACATCACGCCACGTTGTTAAATTGCCTGTATAGAAAGAATTCTTATTTAAAATTTCTTATTTTACGAACAAAATGTACTTATAACTTCTAAATCAAACAGAGCTGCTATACATACTCAAATAATATTGCTAATACTGCTATACATACATAAAAAGTTAGAAATTTTGTTATCTACATATTTTATTCGCCTATTTTTGTAAAGTATACTGTGCAAAATAATTGATGAAGGAACATAGGTATCATAATATTATGTTTATATCATATAATATATTTCTGTAATTAAATAGAATTACAGATTACAGAGAATACATACTGTTTTAATTTTAACTGATTGAAAGTTCTAACTAAAGTTTAACTGGTTGAAAGTTCATTAAATAAATTTTTTAGAATTAAAACAATTGTTAAAAAAAGCAATTTAAAAAAAAACTCAATTAATCCCATTATTGGTAAAATTGTACAAAATTAAAAAGAATTATAAAATATTAATTTGAATATAATATCTTAAAAGAAATACGGTTTAAAAATTCAAATTATACAAAAAAAAAGGTTTATGGTTAAATGTGTTAAATAATTCTTACATAATAAATAGCATAATAATTAATATTTCCTCGATTGAAAAATTTTTATAATTGCTTTAATTAGTTATATATTATGAAAATTTGTGTTAATGCATTTTTATTCCGATTTTGCTAAAGCTGACACAGCTCTTCGCTTTTTAACAGAGCTCATCGCTCAACAATATGACTCTTCGTTTGAGCGATACACATACAGCTCATCTCTTGAGTTAATCATATGTGAGCTAATTTAAATTTTAGTAGAGTATGAGTTGAGTGGGGTTCTTAAATTTTTTTTTATACCTTACACCTAAACTGCAGGGAATATTAACTTTGGTATGGTGTTTCTAACCACCAAAAGGAAGCGAGTTAGATATAGACATGTATATATATTCTTAATCAGGGTCACCTCTTGAGTCGATTTAACGATATCCGTCCGTTCGTACGATAAACGAGTATATCTCCAAAACCAACAAAGGTAGAACCTTTAAATTTAGTACAAGGGTGATCCGTCATGTTTTATTTATGTATCTAAAATTTCAGAGGTTTGGGCAATGGGTTTGGATTTTGGAAGCTTCCGAACGAGCCTCAGAGCAAACAAGCATATCTCCAAAGCCAATAAAGATAGAACCTTTATGTTTGATATAAGGGGTTTCTGTTATGTTTCCTTTTCTTTAAAATTGAAAACTGATATTTGAAAGGATTTGGACCATGGGTTCGGATTTTGGAAATTTCCGAACCAGCCAAAGAGTAAACGAGCATATCTCCAAAACCAACAAAGGTAAACCATTAAAATTGGTATAAGATTGTTCTGTAATATTTCCTCTGTCCCTGAAATTTGAGATGAATTGGAGTGGCGGTTCTGGTAGCTGACAGACGCCTCTCATAGCCTAACAACAATATCTTCGAAATTAATAAAGATAGAAGCTTGAAATTTTGTACAAGGGTGTCAAATTCAGTCTCTTTTACGTCCCTGAAATTTGACTTGAATAAGCAAGGAAAGGGAAGCAAAAACTTATGGATTTTTAATTTAATTGTTACATTTACTTGATTTTAATTAATTTAATTAATCCTAACTTATTTAATTATTTTTATTTTTATTAAAAAAAAAAAAATTAAATTTAGGTTTGGTATTTAATTTTACAAAACTCATAAAACCATAATAAAACAAAAAAATGACAAAAAAAAATAAACTTATACAATATCCTCTGACCTCTATTATAATATGTTCATATGTACATTTAATTAATTTTTTTTATGAAAAAGAAAACAATATCAAACATTTTATGTACCTAAGTATAGGTAAAAACAAAACGTTATGTCAATTATACAAAAAAAAAAACGCTAAACGTTTAATTTCAAAATAAAAGAATTCGGAAATTTAATTTTTCCAAATCATTTTTAAGTTCGTCGTCTTCACAATCTGTTTCATAATATTCTTCCCCATCATTCAAATTTTCAGATAATAGAAAATATTGTACACAACTTACGACAGTCAACATTAAATTGTATGTAAAAATTTAGGTTATTTACATCATCATATGACATCATAGTTTAATCAAAACTTCTGATGTGCATTTAAAATATCAGAAATATATCCAAGAAGATATGCGGTTTAAAATTATCATAAAAACTTTTTAAAACTAAAACACGATTAAACAATTTCGAATAATTTTCATGATTCTAAAAAGGAAATACATATATATTTTTTTAGTAATTAGTTAATCATATTTTTTAATTTTTGTTTTTCTCCCAAATTATATTGAAATAATCTGAAAATAATATCCAATAATTAAAAAGTAATGCAAATAATTCTTCGATTAATTCTTCTGTATATTGTAATATCTATAATTATAATTTAGTAGTTTTAAGCCACACACTACGTATTATGAATTCCGTTCCAAGCTTTGAACATCAGTAACTACATATTTTTTACGATTTTTCTACTATAAAATCTATACCATAACATATTAATAATAAAACAAACAACACATTTCATATTTACATTACAGTAGTATGGTACCTACGATAGTCGGTAGTAGTAACAAAATGTACATAACAGAATAACAAAAAAAAACACAAAATTATAAGAGACATTCTCACTTACTCTCTTTAAAATTGTGTATTTTTTTTTTCCTCGAGTCTCGACTCAACCTGTAGTGGCTCAACGGCTCAACTATTCTTTGGCTATATGTATGTGATGTACTTTAACTTATGCAGGTATAAAGAAAAAAATTTAAAAATTGATAAAAATTATCATTTATCATATGTATTGAAATTTTAAATAATGATGAAAGATATTGATCTGATATTAATAATCAATATGTATCCTAAGTATTTACTTATGGGCAGAGTCTATTTAAAATTTAAATATATAATTGTTTTGGTTTTGTACTTTTCTATTAAATTATTGCATTTATGTATGAATGTTTGTATATTATTTGAAGCAATTAGAAAACTTTTCTTATTTTACTCACATATAAGTACTTAAATTTTAATATTCAGCAATTCTTACAACCAAAATTAAATTTGAATAATATTTTATTTTTAAACTCCAAACTTCGTTTGTGCATTTACGAATGTTTTACGGATACCTATTCTGTTTTCCCCACGTACCTTTAAAACATTTATTTCGAACTCGATAAATAAATAGACATAATAGTCCTCACTCACAATACCACATAATCTAAATATACGTACACCAACTACAGGCTCTTTATACAATTTAATTCTGTTTTGGCATTATTTTAAAAATAATTTCAGTTAGTGTTCTGACGAATTTGGTTTTGCTTTCTGATTTTTTACGGATTGTACTTTTTTCATAAATTATATTTTTCTAAACTGCAACTATCTATTGTATGAATTGGCATTCAACATAGAATTTGACTACACATTAACAGGGCCCCTAGTATTTAATATAATAGGCATTATACATTATTTTTTGATTACTAATAATCATAATCAAAGCTTTGATTACGATTACTGTGGAATCATAATTGTCAAGTATTGTACATTACAAATAATACATTATTTTTACAATAATTCTGACTGAGGGGAACCATTTACCGATTTTGAGTATAATATTATGTAAAGTTTATTCATTTTATTACTCAATTATTTCATTTATATATAAGGATAGCATTCAGGTTATATCTCAGCTCAAAGAAAAAATATGGAAATTTTTCTTGTATATAAAATTTTGATAGTTTGAAGAAAAACTTTACATATAGAAATATTTTTTTTGTTGTAATTTTCATAACCAATAATATTAAATTTTGTAAACAATTTGTTTGTTTTAAAATAAACCCCATGCACAGACGAAAACTACCAACAAAAAAGAGAAATGCTAACAAAGATGAAAAATCACCAACCAAAACGAAGGATGCTATAAAGACGAAAGATGCAAAAAAAGACGAAGATTCATTATATATATAACAACAGATTATTAAAAAGAAATTGGTTTTAGTATTTTCTTTGTTTGTTTTTACAACAATTCAATTTTTATAATACGATATTTAATTTATTAATTGTATTTTGGAATATTCAAGAAAATAAAGGTTTCTGAGGGATTTTCTATTCAAAGATTTTATATAAATAATGCTAATAAAAAAATGAAAAACAATTAAATTTCAAAAATTATATTTTTATTATTTACATAATTACTTTTAAGAAGTGGTCTCATAAGTGGTCTCATAAGTGGTCTCATAAGTGGTGTCATAAGTGGTCTCAGAAGTGGTCTCAGAAGTGGTCTCAGAAGTGGTATATGGATAATAGGTTGTATAATAGTATGTATAATAACTATACCAGGTAGTATCAGGTAGTGCGGTTGTAGTTGTAGTAGTAGCACGAGTAGTAGTAGTAGTAGCACGAGTAGTAGTAGTAGGAGCACGAGTAGTAGTAGTAGTAGTAGGACGAGTAGTAGTTGTAGTAGCACTAGTAGTAGTAGTAGGAGCACGAGTAGTAGTAGTACTAGTAGTAGTAGTAGGAGCACGAGTAGTAGTAGTAGTAGTACTAGTAGTAGTTGATGGCGATGGTGTTGTACTAGTGGCATTTGCTAAAACTCCGTTACCTGTGTAGTCAGTTATCCATTTTACATAATTTGCTACATTTGTGTAAATTCCTGGGTAACCTTCCAAAGCTAGAAAAGAATAAACATTATCAGTAAATATATGTAAATGTATGATGTGCATACATATATTATTTATCACATTTTTCATCAATTTTACTTACCGCATTTATTACCAAATGATACAACACCAACTAATACTCCTGCACTAATTAATGGACCACCTGAATCCCCTTGACACGAGTCTTTGATTAATCCTTTCTCATTTACATCTGTTGCACAAATCATATTAGAGGTTAATGTTTTTCCATAAGCTAAATTACATTTGGCGAAGTTTGAAACAAGCAAATCAGCTTTCAATAATTTGTTACTTGTTATTCCTAGGTACTTAATTGTACCGTAACCAGATACGGTAACATGTGTATTTTCGACTGGGGTTGTGACTGTTATTTTTATTGGCATAACCAATGAATTGAATGGAATAGATGTTTTAGATTCAATTAATGCTATATCATTGTTAAATGTAGTTTCGGTATAATTTGGATGGTTAATCAATCTACTTATAGCGTAACGAGGATACGCGTTTGACTTATCTAGAACACCAACTGAAAATTTAATATCAGTTTCTGTTAACCCATCTGTACAGTGGCAAGCTGTCAAAAGCCATTTCTTGAATTAAAAAAAAATGTAAAGACATATTTTGTATAATATTTAAAAAATATTTTATTTTTTACCGTTGTAAGAATTGAACCACCACACATATATGGTCCAGGGTATATAAGAGCTTGATATGGAAAACTTGAAAGATCTGCACTAACTCCATTTACTATTCTTTCATCTGCTTCTAAATAAGCAACATTTGAAAGAAATAAAATTACTGCTATTAGTTGTGACAACATCTCGACAATTCTATGTGACAATTTCAACCAGAATGATAAATTCATAAAATTGCTCTCCTTTATATTGCCATTTTTTTGAATTACGTTTTGATTTTTTTCTATTTAATTTAGAAAACCAAATCCTCAAATATTTAGTTTTTAATTTAATATTATTATGAAGAAAAGTTCTTTGCACAAGTGAAATAATTTTTTTTTTTAAATTTCGTCATCATTTTGTTATATTTATACAAGTTTAAAATTTTTATTAGGATTATTTTTTAATTATTATATTTATTTTCAATTATACAATAAAATTTGCTTTGTTCACATTGTTCACTTATTTAATTATTTTTCCATTGTTTAACATTTTAACTAAGTTTAAAGTTTAATATTTACTAGAAAATCCCCTGTGCAATTGCACAATTTCTATAGATTCAAAAACATTTACGTTATCATACTGACTCCCTTAATAAACTACCTAAAAATTTCATTTTCACATCAGCAAAAAAACGTTGGAATCACTTACTTACTTGCTGTAATAGAAAAAAAACATAAAACAAATCTAAACACATAAATTAAAAATGCTAGGTACAGTTTATTAATTTTTTCTGCCCGTTTTTTAGTGGCGGTAATTTTTGACAGTTTTTTAATCATTGAGAAAAAATGGTCCAAGCTAAAAACACATTCAGGGTAAAAGTTCGTGCCGATATCTCAAAAATTGTTTGAAACACATGTATAAAGTGCACAATAAAAACCGGCGAAAAACCAACCAACACCAACCGCTACTACATTTTTTTTTGTTACATTTAAAACAATCCAACAATAATCGAAATAATATTAATATTTGTTAAAATTTTACTCTCTATTTTCTTTAGTTTTAAAAAAAAATTTTTATGTCGACGAAAAACAGTTGTTTTTAATTACCAAAACTACTTTCAAGTCTTTTGCGTTTATTTTTTTTTGCTTGAAAAAAATTTGCTGAATTTATTTTATTTAAATGTACTTTGGAAGAGGTCTTTGGAATATTTAATAAAAGATTCATGTCGCTGATAATGAAATTTCATAAATTTTCCGGGGTTTTTTTGACGGTCGTTTTCGACAGCTTTTTAATTTAATGGTCTAATAATAAATTAGTACAAAATTATGAATCTATTGTGAGAGAAGGCTTCTAAAATGATATTTTCTATGTTATTTTCTTTTTTTTTTAAGAAAAATATCCATTTCTATAATATTTGGTAAGTTTCCGACTTCTGTTATGAAATATAATTATTTAAGTCTGCCGAATTTTATATTAATAAAAAAATTTCGAATATTTTATGTTATGTTTTATATTAAAAATCTAAATTTCAACCTAAATAAACAAAACTATTTTAAAGTCTGTTACGAAGCTTTTACCAGCTTTTATACTAATGAAAACAAAATCAAGAATAAAATCGGCCTATTATTTTTTTCTTATAAATATGAGACTTACTATAAACTTTGCTCTTTTTACTTTCAGGCGTTTTAATTTTATTAAGAGTACCTATTTTTTTTTCCAAAACAAAGATTGAAAACGCCAACAGAAGATTAATAATTTTTTTTTAATTTACCGCTGCGACCAGTTCATAATGGATGTGGCGGTCAAATTTAAAAATTTAAAGTTTGCTGAATTTATTTTTATTGAAAATGTGTGTTTTTTAAGTATGTATTTTCCTTTTTTGACTGTACTCACTTTTAATGAACGGTTTGTGTCTCTGATAATACTTCTAGTGGAAAATTTGGTTTCTGGTAATAATATTTACTAAATTTATTTATATTTTTAATGAACGGTTTGTGTCTCTTGATAATACTTTGAGTCAAAGATTTGTGTCTCTGGTAATAAAATGTTAACTTATTAAATAAATATCATCATTGCCAGTTTAGTTTACATTCAGTGTGAGTGGTTTATTATAGATATAAAATATATTTTTTTACATGTTGGCAAGGTCTCGCCAACATCTTGTGTATTATATTATAGATTAGTCTATTCAGCTTCTTTTTTGTCATTTAAAATTCGATGAGCTTTAATTCACTTTATTTCTAACATTTTTTTAAATCAATTTAAGATAAATACCAAATTATGATTAGAGTAGACTGAAATTATGCTTTAAAACATATAACTTTCTTAATAAAAACTAATTCTATAAGTAAAAAATATTAAGGGAACTTGCTATACGCCATTACGAAATTTTGAGTTGACGGCATCGCATAACGGTATTCTATGATGCCACGATTCAGATATATGTTATATTATGTCCACAAATACCATTTAGTTGCCAAAAACGTCGTATTACAATTTTAAGAATAAAATAACAATTTTACAATTTTTTAGGTAACGGTGATAGACCACAATAGCACATTTTACGAACATTGTTTTTTTTCAAATTTGCTTATTAAGTTTCGCTCTGTTCGTCCATTTGTTTACAAAACTTCTACATCGTTTAACTTCAATTTTGGCCTGTTGTTCTAACTTAGACCTCGGTGATAAATATGGGGTGCGAGACCTTTTTCGCAAAATAAAAATGTCCATATAATTTTGCGATTTTTCTGAGGAAAAACTTCCTTTTTAAAACTTATTTAATAAAAGAAATTGGTTTTTTTTTTCAGTTCTACTGTACTTTTAATGAAAGAATAATGTAGCTTTAGAATAAGTGAATTTAAGAAACCCTATCGCTGTTTTTAAATGTTGATTGTTCGGGATGTTGTTATTAACAAGGACAAGTATAGATGTCGTTTTCAGAAGTTTCATTTATACAGATGATTATAGATTATAGGTGGTGCGACTGGTTCGGGTAGCTGCCATACAACTTCTCTGTTTAAATAAAAATAACTCAGTGTCTATTGTAGCTAGGTATCTGAAATTTTGTGAAGAGGTGTCAAGTTACATCACAACCATTTTTGTAAAATTTTGATCTAGATCTGTTCAGGCTTCTTGCACCGTTTAGGCGTCTGCAATCTTGCAAATGAAGATCAAGTTTTATGGCAACAACTTCTGTGCTGGTGCAATAGATTTGGGTGGCTGTCATACAACTCTACAATTTACATAAATATATGTCGGTAGTTATAACGTCGGTACTAAAACATCTGAAATTGTTTTAAAGTTGATCAAATTATATTGAAACAGGATGTATTACGTTTATACGGGTATCCCAGAGTTGACATAGTCAACTCTAATGTTTCTTCCTCGTTACTATTTCATTACCATTTGCACAACTGAAATAGTGTTTTATAAATTTCGTTATAATTTTTTTATATTTATACAAGATTAATATTTTTATATAATATTTTTATATTTCATATAAATTATAAAAGAAATTTTGTATTTTAATGATGTAGTTATAATTCTATTTCTGTCCTATAATCTTTTTATTTATCTTCAAATCTGACTATATCAGCAGAATCTCTTGCATCAAATTATAGTAATATTATATCTTTGAAACCTCAAACTTGAAAGCATTAAAGCGTAAAAAATTCTATGACAAAATTTGAATCGAATCGGACATTTAGACTAGAATATAGGAAACAAACTTTTGTGCCACACCGATAATAATTTATGACGGGTTTAATTTATTATCAAATTCTTCTGGAAAATTGAACGTAAATCGCTAGCAAAAACAGGTTAATGTATTGTAACTAACTTGACCTAATAAATTCTTTTGGCAAGGCGTATATCTTGTTAAAATTTTTTGTTCAAAAATTTCAACATGGTTTTCCGCCAGAATGGATTAACCGGAAGCAACGGAAATTTATCCCAGATTTTCTTTAAGGCCATATAATCGATTTGCAAAGTAGGACACAAATAGCTAAGCATAAATTTAGTTTAATGAGTTAATGCCTGGTAACAAAATTTATTTAACAAGCTCCTTTTGAAGTGAAGCCTGCACTCAAGCTATGAAATCAATGATAAGTTTTTAATAACAGTTTGAATCGGAATATATTAATCGACCTCAATGTGAGATAACATATAATACTTTTAGGAATGTTTGTGTAAAGTTTGGTTTAAAATTCTAGTGTCTAAAAATGGAAATTTTAATTATATAAAATATAATTTAACTTTTTAAAAGTGTATGTAAATAAATTTTTTTTTATTTATGTTTGTTAAATCAACTTCAAAATTATCCAATATTAGTTTAAAAAAACATGTGTACATGATGATTTAATTTAGGAACAATGTTATGTCTTAACTTATAACAATTGTCAATTTATAGAATATTAAATGTTATATAAAATATGACGATGCCTTAACATAATATTTTAAATATTCTAATACAAAACATTTGATTTAAATATTGTTTTGTATTTAGATTCTTCTGACATCATTTAGACATCCAAGTTGATAAAATAAAATTTAAATAGTAAAATTATCATGAAATTAATTGCCAGTTTGATCTATTAATAATAGTTCTAATATAAATTTTTAGAAATTGAATAAAATATAAAAGCAAATAAAAGCAAATTGAGATTTTTAAATTAATATTGATTTTTAATCGATTAAGGTTAATGAAATGATTTCTTAGAACAAAAACTGGGACATTTTTCCATAAATTTTGCATGGAAAAATCAGATGTACGTTTACATTTAGATTTATATAGGTAAAGGCTATAATTAGGTATATATAATAAATATTTTACTCTTTTTAGCATATTTTTCCTATTAGTTTGCCTATTAGTTTCGCTCTGTTCGTTCGCCCGTCCGTCTGTTTACAAAACTTCTACACTGTTAAAGATGAAGCAATGAAAATTTAACCGTGGATAGGTCTCATAAAAAAATTATTGTCGTAGAACAACTTTCTTATGTACAGCCCCTCAAGCTTTGAAAAGCAATATTTTTAAATGTGTATATTTCAAGTTCTGCTTAATATTGTAATTTAAAATCGATTATATCAATAATTAAATCAATTAGAATTAGCATTAGTTTTCCAGACATTTTTTTTTGTATTGCCCCTGTTTAAACTATTACTCTCGAAAAAAGAAAATCTGCAATTTTTTTAGACATTTGTAACTTAAGGACCCGTACAAACTTTTCGTCGGTAAGATATACAAACTTAAGCTCTGGTGCCTTACCACGTACTGATACTTTCGTTAAACGAAAATCGCATTCGAAAATTTGGAACTTTGAAAATTGAAAATCGCAGGGTTGCGAGTGCAAAATTAAATTTTTTATACTATATAATGCTTACACAGCACCAGTATCAAAAATTTAATTTCCAACCCTATTCGCAACCCTACGATTTTCGATTTTCAAAGTTCCAAATTTTTGAAAGCGGTTTTCGTTTAGCGAAAATAGCACTACGAGGTAAGGCACCTGATAATATATTTTTACATGTGTTAACGGCTTTTTTAGCTATGCAGGATTAGAGCGTTACAATCCCTCAAAATTGCAAAGAAGCCCTATTTTCAAATATATTTCTTCTGCGTAGTTGAATTTCAAACTAAAAGCGCTAAAAGTTCGGAACGTTTCTTACCTTTATAAAACAGTATCAAAATTATGCAATGTTTTGCAATTTAAATATGATATTTAAATATACCATTACACAATTTTGCAAAATTGGGCACTCTTCGCCACCCTTTTAGATAGAAACTTGAAATTTTGAAAAAAGGAAAAATGTTTAGAATTAGTATAAGTTTCCTCAGAATTTTATTCTGTACCATAATCTGTTTAAGAAAATTTTGCTTTTTTTAAGACACCGAGGCACAGATGCACACTGAGGCACCTGTATACATTTTTCGTCGTGAAGACTTAAAATTTAAAGCTCCGGTAATATATTTTTACTTGTGCGATATGCAATCATTGTCCATAACCATAGTTTTGTTTAAGGATGAATAATAAACTTCGTCATTGAAATGTATTTAATTTTTTAAGTTGTTTTTACTATATTGTTCTCGCGATATGCCGAACTACACCTATTCGACCTGGCCGTTATTAAGATTTTGTTTCTTCCTCTATTTCAGGGAACAGTTACCAAATTTTTTCATCTGCCTTGGGATTGGCGGCAACAATTTTTCACTCAGAATCTTCATCTACATCATCTCTTTGTTCCTTTTATTTGGAATGGATTCGTCAACCAGCAGCCCAAATAAGCTTGCGCTTTCTATGAGAGTTGTTTCTTTTTTTACTAACTTCAGTTTATTTTTCTCTTACTTATTATACTCTGAGTATATAATAGTAAGAGACATCCATATTTGTTGAGATTGGTGTTTTTTGTTATAATTAGAGAAAATTGTAAGGAAATCATACTTTTAGGCGAAATGATACTTGTGTGTATTTAATTTTCTTTTTAATTTTTAATATTCTAATTTAGTCTTTAGGATAGCCTACATTGCGGATGACGTTTACTGCCTGCCAAAAGTATGCAAAACATTTTGTCCTTTTCTTTATTTAATTTTTCAATTGTGTTAATGTAATTAGTTATTAATTGCAAAAATAATAAGTTTTGCTACGTGTTTTGAAATCTTGGAATTTTTTTAATATTATAGTGAATTTCTGATCTTATCTTTTTATAAGAAATATATTCATTTATCCTGTTTTCACTAATATTCGAATTTTGATATAAATAGTCAGCTGTAGTCAGCGGTATACAATGTATAAAAATGTGTATACAATAAAAAGTGAACAAATATAATTTTGTGGTTAGTCCCAGCGCAGGGGAAGAGGTAATAAAAAAATTTTTGAAGGTATATTGCAACTCGAAATTGGAAAAAAAACGAAAAAAATAATAAATAAAATCAAAGCATCAAAATACGGCATTAAATCATGTTTTGTGTGGTTCTTTTTTTTTCATTGCAGTACAAAATATATATTGGAAGACACATTAATAGATCAAACCAAAGTCAACCAAGGCAAAAATGTGGTAATAGAACTTTCAGATTATGGATCACATGTGTACTAAATATAGATAAAACAAAATATAGCTGAAAGCAAAAAAATTTTGAATTGTGCTTACATAGCTGACTTATATTATTCAGGAATGTATTTCATCAATAGGTCCACTGTAACTAGACTTAAATTTTTTTATTTGCTTTGTTTCAATCTGGCATCAAAATTTATAGAATATCGTGTAAAATAGCTACATCACAAAATTTATTTGAGCTAGTTATTAGAAAAATAATTAAGATATGAAATATTAAATATATATAATAATATAGTTCTAATATTTTTTTCTAATAATAATGTAATATGGCATATATATAAAATATTAATTTACTTAATTGATGTTATATAAAATTATAATATAATATTAACTAGGTTTAAATTTATATAAAAATTTATGTTAATTTATTGTAATTTACAGAAGAGTCGTATCTGCAACGAGTAGTGGTTGAAATCAAGTTCAGAGGTTGAATATTTATTTTCTTTTTGTTGTGATGAAAACATTTGAATTTTCTTTCATTGTATGAAGAATTTTTCTCATAAAATAGTTTTTTTTTTATACATTTTATACATTTGTATGTAAAAAATCACTTTAGAATGAAAGCCTTGTAATTTATAATTTTAAGAGAATTGTGGATCATTTTTACATTTTTACATAGTACCCGATTCAGTTTTTTCGGAATTACTACTCTTACAATCAATTATTAGGTAATTTACAAATAATGAAAATATCAAATAAATATAAAATAAGAAATTCAAAAATTTAATTTTACACAAACTTTCAAAACCAATTAAAAACTAGGAAAAATACAATTCGCCTTTTGAAGTTTTAACTTTTTAATCCGTACGAACTACGAACCCTTATTGTGTTCTAAATACAATATGGTATCACTTTGCTTATATATTTTTTTTTTAACTTTTCATTATTTAAAAAAAAAAACAAAAAAAATAGTATGGTACCTACATCAAGCCTTCGCTCATAATTTTCAAGTTATTTTGAATGACTTTTATGATTTCTTGAATTATCGTTCATATGGGTATAAAAAATAATATTTATAATATCTAATATTTATATATATACTACATTTTTACAATATTATCATAGAAGTTATACATACAATAAAACAACACTATAATTGGATATGTATACTTAATAATTATATACTTAAAGAACTTCTTCACGCAACCGTTACAATTTTTTTTATTTCAATTTTTTTGTGTTGCTGATTATGCACAATATTATATTTATGAATAACAAAACAATAAATAAAAACAAAAACCGAAATAATTGCATGTTACACTACGTTCTTAGGTTTTAAGTTATCCTAATGACGAACCGAACAGGCGAACAAATTTTTCGATTCTGATTCGATGCATACACTTAAGTGTATATATATCATGCTTATTTCGAGCTGAAATTGTAACTATATTTATCATACTTACAAACGGATGAGCATTTTTAATATAATCGAGATTATCGTACGGGTATAAAATTCAAAAATGGTGTATAGAGAAATGAAATGTAAATTTTCAGCTGTATTAAAATGTTTGTTCACAATTATTTATTATAGAACAAATTTCATATGTACGTTTATTCATGATTTTGCTTACCTTAATATTGACACCTATCACAATACTTTCAATTAAATTTCTAGAAAATAACTTAAAAAAATCATTTTTACCAGTATTTTTGAAGATTTTATGATACGAAGAGGATCATTGATTGGATATTTTGTTTTTCTTTAGGATGCCACAGTGATGTTTTTGTGTCAAGCCACACGATAATTTATAAGGATCGTTTTATTCTTCGTTTCATACTCTCTTTGCTATAAACAAATTTTGTGGTTTAAAGAGGGTATATAAACAAATTTTGTGATTTAAGAACAGACGGTATGAAACGAAGAGTAACATCCACTCTAGTGTATGGGTCCTATAAACAAATTTTGTGGTTTAAAAAAAAACGGTATAAAACAAAGTGAAACATTCCTCATAAATACTTGTGTAAGTTGATGCGATGTGAATTATTACACTGCCTTTTTCCCCTGGAGCTTTTAATGGAGCTCGATTAACAACCCCAATTATTCCTGAAAAACAGAATTGTGAAAAGATTACCTTTTATTCTTTATTTTAAGTTTCCTTCTTAGAAAATTACACACGTTTTTTTGTTAAAATATCCAACATTTGTGTAAGAATTTTAGAAAATTTTGATTGTCCTATAGCAACATTGAAGTCCTTATCGTCCCTCATGGTATATTATGTTTTTTCAGCAAAAAATTTTTAACACGTACGCAATTTTATTATCGGAAGAACAGTTTAGCGAGTAGTTTCTCGCATATTTTTTAATATATCTAGTAAACATTTAAGGCCTGCTTTTGATACTCTAAAGTATTTAATAAATCTAAAACAAAAAGCTTTTGATAAATTTTTTTTATCACAACGTTTTGTCATCGCCTCAGTCATGAGTCTTCAAGAATATGGGTGTTTCATTCAATAATTTGTCAAATTTTACACAATTTCGTATAATTGTTCGCTTGTGGGGTTTTAAGTTTTAAATTTCATTATAATATATAAGCACTTGAATAATGTTAGTTTTTATTTTAATTTAGTTGTGTCAATTGCAATTGAATGCTTTTTTTATATATTTCACAAGATACTCTAGCATAAATCTGTATACTATTTTAAAATTTTTGTTAGTAATATTATTGATCCTGTTTTTCACATATATTTTAATAATGTCCTTTGGATTTTATTTTCTATAAACATTTTTAATAACATATATGTTTTCTTATCATTTCTTTAGAGTAAAGCTATATTAGCTACTTGATGTTTTTCGAAAACTATGAACACTAATGAAAAAATTATTTTTCGGGTATTTTTTTGTGTTTTGAATGATAATGTATTAATGTGAAAATAACTAAATATTATACATTTAACATATTTTCATAATAATTATAAATGTATTTTCAGACTTCATTAAACTGTGTTGCTTCTGGGCTAGGTGCCGTAGTTATTGGTGCTACAACATCTGGGCCTGTGTATATAGTTATCCAATCTACATAATTCGCTACATTTGTGTAAATACCTGGGAAACCTTTCAAAGCTAAACCAATAACATATATTGAGTATATATAAAAAATAAAATATCAAGTTGTATTCTTATTAATATTACTTACCACATTCATTACCAAATGATACAACACCAACTAACACTCCATCACTAACTAACGGACCACCTGAATCGCCTTGACATGAGTCTTCAATTTCTCCATCAGTAGTCCTACCTGTTGCACAAATCATGTTGTTGGTTAATACTTTTCCATAAGCTGCACTACACTTAGTGAAATTTAAAATATATAAATCAGCTGACAACAAAATGTTACTCGATGACCCTCCAAACGTAGTTTTACCATAACCAGATACAATAACGGATGTACCTTCCTTTGGTACAATGCTTGTTATTTGGATTGGTCTAACTAAAGTATTGAATGTAATAAATCTTTCAGATTTTAATAATGCTATATCATTGTCCTTTGATTCATCGTCATACTGTGGATGCTGAACCAATTGAGCAACATCGAAAAAATTGCTAAAACCAACAGATCGCTTATCTAAAACTGCAACCGCAAAACTTATTTGTTTTTCAGTAAAATTATCTGTACAGTGAGCAGCTGTAACAACCCATTGCTTAATAATAGTCAATTAATATTTATTAATATGTTCAATTATTTTATATTTTACCGTTGTAAGAATTGATCCACCGCAATTGTATTGACCAGGGTATACAAGAACTTGATATGGAAATGAAGCAAGATTTGCCTCCACTCCGTTTACAATTCTCTCTCCAGCTTCTAAATGAGTAACATTTGCAAGAAACAAAAATAATGCTATTAATTGTGACAACATCTTGACAATTCTATGTGATAATTTAAACTAGAATGATTTTTATTTGCAAAAATTTATCGTTTATATGTTTTTTAAAATTATAATTATATTCTATTTATTTTAAATATTTTTTTTTTAAATATCGACAAATATTTAATTTTTAATTTTGAATTATTATGCTGAAAATTCTTTGCACAAGTGAAAAAATATATAAAATTTTTCATCAAATTTTTTTTTTATATTTATACAAGTTTAAAATTTTAAATAGTTATATTCTATTATATATAATTTAAATTATAAAATAGAATTCATTTTTTAATTGTGAAATTATTTCTATTCTATAACAAATTTTTGAACAATATTTTCTGAAGTCTGCTTAGTTTCACATTCTTAGCTTATATTTAGCTTTTATTAGCGCACTTCCTATGACATTAATATGGTATTTACCACACTTTATTCTTTTTTATATAAAAACTTCTATGTTAAATTGTTTGCAATCTCATTCTTATATTTTTGCTTTTCACAATAAATAATTTTGAAACAAAGTTAAAATCAATTTTGAAATTGATGAATGTTAATTGATTAATTGAAATTTTATTAAACCTCTTTATTTTAATTAAAAAAATTCTAACATAAGATTTGCTATATTCCGAACCGTACATGAGAAATGATGGTTTCTGCTATTACAATTTTGAAAGAGATCACTCAAAAAATTATGTTGTACTATATTGTTTATCGTCCATAAAACAAAACTTCTGAAGCAAACATTAAACCTGCTATGATATAGTGAATTATTGATTCAAAGTTGAGACTTGTGAAAGGAAAAGGTATTTGACTAAACATTTATTTATTTATTTTATTTATTATTTCATTCTCAAATACTTTTTACATCATTCTTATAAATCTATTCTTACAATCTAAAAATTTAAAATTCAAAATGTAGCTAGTCTAAAACAAACTACTATACAAGGATTTTTGAAACAAGAACATCATCAAATTTAATGTTTAATTACTGAAAATGTAGTAGCTTTAGTAGCTTTTTTATTTTACGAGAAAATAGTTTTAAAGCCACTTCATTAATTTAAAACTCAAAAGTTAATCAATACCAGTTATATAGAGGGGTGATGTGTATAAAAAAGTAACATCAAAAGTTAATATTAAAAGGAAAAATAAAATATAACAAAAAAAAAGTTTAAAAGAGTTTAAAATTATAAAAAAATTATATGAAAAAGAAAAATGCAAAAAGAAAAATATAAAAATATAAAAAATAAATTTAAAAATTTTTAATTTCATTTAAGGATCAAGAAAATAGCAAAAAATATAGAGAAAATATTAGAAGATTCTTAAATAAAATGCAAGCTGCTACATTGAGGAAGTATTTATAAGATGTGGTGCGAAAAGTAGGAACAGTAACCAGAAAGTTGTCGTTCACTCGAAGTGGATAGAAATTAGAAATTTTACTGTTTAAGTATCCACACCTAACAAAAAATATTTTTAACACCTTGTAACAACATAAATGTCTCAGAGGTAAAATATTTAAACAAACAAAAAGGGGCAGACTAGGAGAAATACGATCTTTGTTACAAATTTTACGGATAGAATATTTTTGCAAAACTAAAAGAGGCTGCACTTTATAATAGGCACCGCCCCAACAAAACAGACCATATTGCAATTTCGAATGAAATATCCCATAATAAATGGTTTTCAAAATATCCTCTGAACATACCTTATTTAATTTAAAAAAATATCTCAGAATTGAACAAAAGTATTATTTCAACGCCTCAATATGTGAAGACCAACTCAAATTACAATTCAAGATAACACCTAAATATTTGAACACTTGTACCCTCTATAATAAAACAATTTACACTGCACTCAACATTATCACAATAGGACTTTTGCATATTACTGTGAAAGCGTTGATTAGTAGCAAAACAGTTAGCTGTTAAAGGGAATCTCTTGCATTCAGTAGCATAGAAGACCATATCTGCTCCAAAAGGTCCTTGAAATGAAAAACTGAAGAACATAATTTTAGTTTTGCTACTAATCATAAGTTTATGTCTAGCGAACCAAGATCTGAGTAAGTTCAAGTCATGGTTTATTTAGCTGTTAAAGTAAGCGGGCAATTTGCTCCATAAACACAACCTATGTCGTCTGCAAAAGCAAGTAGCTTCCCCTTGAAATTCTGAGTAAAAAGTGAGTTTATGTAGATTAAGAACAGAATTGGACCTAAAACTGAGCCCTGTGGTACACCATTCTGTAGAGTTGCAAGATTACTGTAGCTGTCATTAACTTTTACCCTTTGTTTTTTCATTTTAAGATATGAAGCAAACCAATTTAGAGTAAACGCTCTAAAACCTGATTTTTCAAGTTTTTCCAAGAGCACTTGGTGTTTACCATATCAAAAGCTTTTATAATGTCTATACAAATAAGGTGGCTGTATTTTTTTTTTTCTAGATTAGAAAAGATTTTAGCACACAACTCCAATAAGGCATCTGTAGATTCTGTAGAATTCTGTAGATTTTTCCTCTTTAAAGCCAAATTGAATTGTGCTAAGAAAGTTTGTTCTGTTTAAAAAACTTAAAATTTTTTTTTTCATTAATTTCTCAAAAATTTTAGAAATTGATGAAAGTAGTGAGATGGGTCTGTAATTATTTACATCATTTTTGTCCCCTTTTTTAAATAATGGTAAAGTTTTAGCCATTTTCAGATTATCTAGAAAGGACGCACAAATAACACTAAAATTAAAGATGTAAGCAAGAATATAACTTACATTAATTGCAACATTTTTTAAAAGCACGTTAGAGATCCCATCATCCCTACCCGAGTTTGAATTTTTAAGAGAAGTAATTACTCTTTGAATTTCAAACGCTGATATAGGTTCAAAATAGAAACTAAGTTGCTGGTTATTATCATCAAGCAATTTCCACGTATTACAAATATAGCAACGATTAGAATAATCCTGGAAAACATTAGCAACATTAGAGAAATGGTTATTAAAAATATTAGCTATATCCGAACAAATCGTTATTGCTCTTCAGTCAATTTGCAAAGAAATGGAATCTTTAGATTTTCCTGCAATATTTCTACTAATAATATTATTTACTTTACTATTACTATGCTCAACTCATTTTTAAAAAAATTGTTTCGTGTAATTAAAATATCTCTTAATTTTTTATTCAAATTTTTATATCTTTTCCTAAAATTGACATTATCCGGATTCTTTTTACATATAATTCTTAAATTATTTTAATTTTAATTGTTTTTAATAATTATCGATTTATCTACGGCTTCAGTCTATTAAAATCACACTCATCTATATAAAATTTCAATAACCACAAAAATTTATCGTATGCCTCGAAACATCAGTTTCAGTAAACTTCTTCCCAGTTTTCATACAAAAGAAAGAGATTAAGTTTTATAAAATTTATTTTTTTATACTCTAAGAAAGCCTTTTTAAAATTTTTTTTTCAAAATTATTTATTAAACAAAAAATTGCCATTGAATGGTCAGTGATATTTAGATCAAAGCACGCACTTTCACACATACTAAGAGTAATACTCCCAAAACGAACATAAATATGATCTAAACATTTACCAGGCGATGACCTAGTTTGCTCGGAAATAACCGACGATAATCCATTAACGGCTAATGAGTTTTGGTAATTATAAACCTCTTCACTATTGATTAAAATATCAAAATTAAAATCACCGAATATTATCAAATTAGACGAACGTTCATTATCTAAAAATAACTTAAATTCTTCAAAAAACACATTAAAATTATATTTATGAAATCGAATCGAATGAATAAGTTTGACTTCTAATATTAAGTGAAATTTTTATTACATCTGCACTAAAAAAAATTAACATAGAAACTTGACAGTAATACTCACACTTAACAAAACATCCCACTCCGCCTGCCGCAAAAGAATCATTAGTCTTTGCAAAAAAGTTATAATCTGGAATATGATAATCATTAATTTCTTCATTATAAATCCAAATATCCGTAACAAAAATAATGTCAGGCCTCATGGCAAAAATTTCCAATTAGAGACAAGCACATCAAAATTCATTCTCAGGCTTCTGATATTTTGTTGAACTAAAAAATTTTTTTTATATGTTTCGAAATTAGAGCAAGTCTGGAAAACACTTTCACAATTTTTGGTATTTAAACAAAAGGTGGTTATGTCATTAACAAAATCATTTTCATGTAGATTAATGAAGAATTTTTTTAGCAAAAGCTAAAAAAAGAAAATATTTAATTTTATTTAAATCTGCAAATGATTTTAATATAATAACATCACCACCAATAACCTTTCTACACAACAAATTAGAGTTTTTAAACCATAAATACTTAAAATTTTTATTCTTTGCAATTTTCTTGGCTTCCACATAAAGTGCCTGCGAGTAACTTGTCAAACTGTTATTAATGAATATTCTACTGGAACTTTTCGTGTCTCCATCAAATAGGTTGCAAGTTAAGTTCTTATGACCAAGTGCTTTTTTTTCATAACCTTTGATTTTATGTTATCGTTTGAGAACTTAACGTATATAATATTCTTTACCTTAGGTACAGTATTAATAATAGAATCAGAATTATTATTCTGTGTTTTTATGTTTCTACATTTAATAAAACATTGCTCAATCTGATCTTCATTTATATTCAATCTGATCTAACCATCAACAAAAATTTTATTTGTTAATTGTTTGACATTATCATTATTAACATTAGGAACACCTACTATTTCAATAAATTTTTCTTTGCTTTTCTGATTTATCCAGTTCAATCTGCTTTCCAAACTACACAACTTCAATTTTAATGCTGCATTTTCTTCTTTTACTAAATTAATTAAGGTTAAAAAATCAATGTTTATTTTTTTTAAACTAACTAATTTATTACCATTGCCATATTATATTTTTCATCTTCCTCTATTTTATTAATTTCATTATTTAAAACTTTCTCATTGTTTGTATTATACATATGTGGAAATTCTCTTAATTTTCAACTAGTTGTAGTTGATAGTAGATAACTTCTATGAACTATCAACAAACTTAATATTTTTAAATATATTTTGAATATTTTTTTAATAATTTTTTTAACAAGCCTGTTTGAAGTCAGCCGAAAAGTTTTTGACGCATGTATGAGCACCACTTCTCTAACGCTTGGAACTTAGGTCCACTGATATGGATAAAAAATAATTATAGGAATGTAATGAACAAATGTTGGCGTTTTCCTTAAATCTTTGTAAATTGTAAATGTAATTATGACCGATTTTAGCGAACACACGAGGTGGAAAATAATTTCCACATGTGATATTCGAGTCCCAAACGAATTTTTAGATGCTGCATTTGCAATAATTATAATTTGTTTTATTTTTAAAATGTACATTAATACCTTTGTTTTCAACACGTCTACTAGCAATACTTGTACTTCGTATTTCTTTAATTCTAGTTTTTATTTTAAATTGGCTAAAAATGGAACTGTGTGGAAAGCAAAATTTGGATGAATTATTTGAATTCCACTTTCTTCTAATTCCTTTCCTATTAGAAAATTGTTGTCTATAATTTATTACAGGATCTCCTAATTTTAATTTTTGTAGTTAGTCTTGCATAATATAGTTAACTTAGACCACTTACACTCATTAAAAATTTTGTTATATTATACTGCAAGTTAAGCAACGAAATGTTATTGTTTTGATTGCGGTACAATAAAGAATAGTCACTACATTTAGATATAAAGTAAAACGTTTAAATAATTTCTTTTTGTGATGGACATTATATTAATTCATATAAAATATAAAAGAAACTATATATGTATATAATTTTGTATAAGATACATATTTCAATGATTTTGAAAGAAGTTGAATTGTTTCAGAAAAATAAGTTTTTGTTGTATGAATAGTAATATAGAAATTAATAGACAAATAATTCAGTAAAAGCAATAGTAAGAAGATTTTTATCTTTCATACTCTATTGTTTCGCACCACCATTGTAAATTTCTTGACAATTTTTGAAAAGATTAATCTTAAAATTTAAAACGGCATTATAAATATTAAAAAGAATTACAAATTCATGAGAGTCCGATAGCAAAAATCATAACACCAATTTGACGGTTACCCTTTTTTACCGCATTTAAATTGTGTTATCTCTATTTTACTTTTATATTACTCTACTTTATCTTACAATTCATATTATTTTTAATTAATTTTTTATCCACATAATACGGTCTTAAAATATGATAATTCTTGCATATTAATATAACTTTAAGCGTATTGTAATGTTTATACTAGACTTCAAAGTAGCTTTATAATAATTTATTAACATTATAATTTATTAATAATCTTTATTAATAATTTGTTACTCAATGTCTTCTATACTTTTTAAACACAGAGCTTTTATTTTTATTCTTATTAAACTTTTATTTTTATTCTATTTTGATATTTACAAGGGCATACAATGCCCCTGCAAATTGACGGGCCCTTTTCCTTGGGAATGTTAGCCAACGATTAAATACAATATTATATATGAGTTTATTTTAAGTAGGTCTGTTGAGACCCCCAGCACGGGGATCAAAATATTTTCTGTTTGGTCCCAGTTCAGCTGCTTCTTTGTCTGGATGTATTTCGAAATCGAAGTAAGCCCAAAATTGAGGGATGCCGGAGTTGTTACTTCACTGTTTGACCGAATTGCAGCTTTTGCGGTTCTACCCGCCTCTTCGTTGCCCTTTATCCCCAGGAATGCAACAAATGTTGATCCTGCCCATGTTCTCAATCAGGATATGTCTTGCCCACTTGATTTCATGAGATTTGCTGCGAGGACTTTCAAGTGCCGATACTGCGCTCAGGTTATCCATGTAGATAGCCTCCATCTCGCCTTGGTAAACCGAAGATAGGCTCGACATCTTCCCCATGATTGTTTGCTTCCCCTGTTGGAATACTGCATAACCCACTCCACTCCTTAGACGCATCTGTGTAAATTTCATTCGAAGTCCCTAGTTTCTTCCTAAGTTCTCCGAAGAGCGCCTTATGTATTTCGTCCGGCGTACCATTTTTATTATATACTGCCAGAGATGTATTAATAGTTCCATAAAAATGTGGAACGCTTCACGATTTTGTATATCATCGTTGCGCAGCGGCAATGCTAAACTTCTCTGTATAGTTCCAATTTTAGTATATGTTCTGTTGAAGCAAGAACCAGAGCGTTTTAATTAAAATTTTTATGCAAATGTATAAACTTCGTTTAACGAAAATTGTTGCCCCTTTCTTAGAAAAAAATTAATATTTCCGTTAAAAAAGAAGTATCTTAAAAGCTATTTTGAATTGGAACCTCCACCCAAAATTATCGATTTCTTGACGAATAATGAAACAATTAACGGAGGTTTGCTATTCTTACAAGCAGACTTAAAACTCCTATCAAAAGCTGATTTAAAATTTTATCCCTACATTATATTGAATATTTCTAAAAATTCTGCATAATAGTGAATGTGATGATCTATTCTAATTCTAGAAAACATATTTGTTTTATTCTTCTTTTTCTTTTATTTCCAAAAACTTTTTATAAAAAAAACATCATCTTTTCTTTTAACATTTACTGACGAACGCACCACTTTTTCTATTAATAGTATTAATAGCATTTATTGTAGTTACTTAGTTGAAAAGGCAGTTGAAAATGTTTTCAATATGCTATGTGAAAATGAAATATAAAATGTCAAATGTGTCATTATAATTTCGTATTCATATTTTCCATTTTCGTGCTTAATTTTACTTCACAAATTCACCATTTTTATATTTTTTCAAATTGATTGATAAATAAATACGTATTTTACAATATGTTAGGAGAGTTTTGTTTTTAAAATATTACTAGACTCATCAGTAAGCATTTGAGTTTCTAGAGAAATCTTCTGCGAGTTATTAGGACAAATTAAAATACTTTTACGTGAAACTTGTTTTTAAAAAAAGATTGTTGAAAAAAAAAAAAATTGTTTTTAATAAATACGTAATTAATAAACAAAACAAATGTCAACAAAAAAATAAATGCTATTTTTACGCTTCTAAATGTTTTCATTTATCCAGCAATTTTTGTACACTGCATAAAAAAACTAAAAAAAAAATAAACTAAATTACAAAAATATAATGCGAATACTCTTCGTTATACAAAACGAATACTCTTCGTTATACAAATCAATATAACTCTCGCTGCATCCATTTCTAAGTTTATATAAATCTATTGAAAAAAACGTACATGAATCACAAATGTTTTGTGAAACCATTCTTGGAATATATTCTAAGTTATCCATACTTTTTTCTAGAATGTAGTGATTCTAATGTACAATAAAAGTTTTTAAAACAACGTGAATTTTTCGCTCTACCGCTAATTAAGGGTTTGTTTTATGGGTCTATTTATTCTCTGTTTCTCAGTCTTTTTACTTCAATTTTTTAGTAGAAATGATATGGAAGGTTAAATTCTGAAATTTTTGTTTTTAAATTTACTTTAAAAACAGGTACAAATTCAGGATTCGACGATAATTTGTCTCTACACATTTTTATAAAACATAACCCGTACTGTTTTTAATTCTTTGAAGCCAGCCGTTTCTAGCGCTATGTTTTCCTTGATTTTTTAACACATTTTCAAAAAAGTTTCGAAAAATGTGGCTATTAGTTTCACTCTTTTAGTATATCCGTCTGTATGACGGCGTATTTACAAAACTTCTAGACCGTTTGAAATAGTGCAATGAAACTCTTTTAACTCCGAATAAGTATTCCAAAAAAAAAACAGCCCTGAAAGTTATAAAAACCTTATATTTAAATTGTTATAAATGGTTTATAACACAAGTTCTTATAAGGTATATTCAGTAAACGCCAAACAATACCTGCTTTTATAAGCTTTCTAAATATATATAAAATAAATATATAGTTGTGCCATGTTGTGTGGTATTTTATTTTACCGTTATGTCAAACGCGAGTTTTTAAAAAATTTTGACCCTTCTATTTTCTAAACGGTTGAGAAACTTGAAATTTTAAAATTAGATCTTCAGTTAGTTAGTTAGATATCAGAGAGTTAGTTAGATCTTCATGGAAATAAGTATTAGTCATTTCAAAAAATGTTTTTGTATCGCTCCCCGTTTTTTTATTACTTGTTAAAAGAAGATTCTTTACCTTTACCTTTATTAAATTTCTGCTAACAGGAAGATTTTGTTCCTTCAATTTGATGTATCACTTGTTCAGTGCTTTTTTCTCTTTTATAGAAATCGACTTTGAAATGCAATTCTTTTTTATTAAGGCGAATATATTTATATTTACTGCTTTTAGAACTTGTGTTTCTTTACCATATTGCTGATTTTACAGTCATTCATATTAATAAATATAAACATATTGTTAATTTTACAATTTTTTAGTCTGTCCGTTGATCTGTTTACAAAATTTCTTCACTCTTTAATGTGGAGGAATCATATTTTATTAATGTTTCGGTGTCATTAAAAAATTAATTTTCTCGAAGTACGTTTTTATGTAGCCACCATCCGTTACAGAGTTATAGCCGCTCAAATTTGGGGAAAGGCCTTTCAAATGTTTATATCGAATGTCATTCTGAATAGCTTTTAAATCTATAAATGTCAAATAATAGGATGGCAGAAATTCTGATAAATGACATTTTTAAGTTTTATATTTTGCAAAATTTTGTTTGCTCCTCGGATCGCTGTTTGTCAGGATCTTGATATTTGAAGAGGAAGAAGATTTTTGAGAATAAACATTAAGTTACTCAGAAAAAATTTTGTATTTCTCTTTGATTTTCTCTTGATTTTTTACAATAAAAAATTCTAATAAAAAAAATTGGAAATTTTGGTGGAAGGTTCCAAATACTAACACTATTTTTATTGTAATTTTAAAAAATTAGCGCTTTTAAAAAGCCTTTGCTTTTGCATACTGTTTTAGTTTCTTGTAAAATTAATTTTAAATGTAAAAATAGATCTAATATTCCTTTAATTTAAACCTATATTAAATCCAAAAATCAAATTTTGTATTTAAATAGGTAGATTTACGTTTAATTTTTAAAGAAAAAAATTACTTTTATTTAAAAAAATATTTTTATTCAAAATAAAAATAAATTTCAGTTTGTATTTTTGTAGAATGTTGTAAAAATTAAAAATTTAACATTAATTTTAAGACCGTTTGTCAAATTGACTTTTTAAAGTCAACGCTAGAACTTAATGGAAATATTTTTATGACGTATTATTTTTTTTTTTTGCTAAAGTTAAAATGATTTGTAAATTGAATATAAAGAAAAAATTTTTTCCAGGCTTTGATAAATTACGATTTTTTTGTTTTCTAACAGACTGGACGGAAAGATAATCAAACATATTTTAATAGAACATTTTTTTTCATTTTGAAAAATTACCGCCCAGTTAGTTGTTCAGTGATATTTATAAAAGTATAAATATATTTTGTTAAATATTTAAATTAAAATTTGAAATTTAAAACTGAATTAGAACACTTAAATCTAACTTTATTTTAAATTTTTGTTTTTGTTTTATTCTCCAAAACAAATTAAAACAAATTTTTACATATTTGATTTACAAATTGTTATACTTCGAAAAAAAAAAAAATAAAAAAAAAAAAAAATAGGAAAAAAATTAAAAAGAATTTAGTTTAAAATTGAACAATCAATTTAAAATTATATTCTTAAATTTTTGGTGTATCTAAAAGCAACTGTCATAATTAATTTAATTGCGGAATTCAAAACGAAAACGTCATAATTAATTTAATTGTATTAGGTGTTATGAACGTTTAATGTGTAAAAGGACCGTACTGCTGCTATTAAATAAATAATATTATCATTCATTATAAAACTAATTATTTCAGTTATTTCATTCATTTTTGAAACGCTTAAAAGATTTTGAAAATCTTCAAAAAATCCAATATTATAACCAACGATTTTTTTCTATATTTAAACTAAGGGGCCAACCTAAATCAAAGCGTACGACGTATAATTTCTGTCAAAATATTTTTTAATACATGAATTTATATGAGAGCACCGAAAATACGCGGTGTACTGTTTAAAATTTAAAAGCTGACAAAGCGTATAAAAAAATTTGTTGTATTTTGAGAAAATTAGATTAATTGATAATATAATAATGTTGTATAGACTAGTTTTTTTTTAAATTAAAATTTTTTATTTACAAAATAGAAATCAAAAAATTATTTTTTTTTTGTTGAATATGAGTTATGACACATTGAATAATGATTTTTTTGAGAAATTAATTATTATACGCGGGTATCAATTTCAGGATACGCCGACGTATCAACGTACTAGCGTATACAAATTGTATACCGTGGGCTTTTATTTAGGTTGACCTTTAAGTATGCATATGTATTAAGTATATGTATGTTCATAATAAAATGTTTGAATTTTTTTTTTTGAATAAATTGGCAACTTGGACCCGTTCAGTTGACTAAAGCGCTTTAAAATTATTAAATCGCTTAAAGCAATTTGATACTGAACGGTTTTCTTTTCAAACGCTTAAGTAAATCGTTTTTAATAATTTTGCAGCATAAAAAAACTATACATAATGGAGCAGCGACATTTGATTTGACAAAAAACAAAATTCTATTTTTAATTTTTATTTCTCAATTTTTATTTTTTATTTTTCAAAAAATTAATTTTCTCAACCAACAAAATTGACAAATAAAAATTTTTGCTGCAAACCGTTTAGTACAATTTTTGCAGCAGTATTCATTTTAAACGGTTCAATTCATCATTCGCTTCGCTGCATCAAACTGAACATGCCGATTAGAATGTAATACATATAATTAAATTTTTTTACTTAAAATTAATTTTATATTTAATTAAGAATAAAAGATTAAAAAAAACTTATTTAATAACTAACAAAAAAGTATTCATTTTTAATTTAGTTTTAAAACTAATATTGTGTGTTATTATGCTTTGAAAAAATATTAAAATTCCAAAGTTATTTATAAAAAAAATTCAGTCAACTGGATTTTTCTGATAACATTATATAATTGGTATAATATAATTAAATAAAAAATAAGTAAATATATTTCATATAATTAATGTCATGTCATGATATATAATAAAACACATATAAAATAATTCTTACATTAGATAATAGATGGCGCACAAATAAAATGTTTGAGTTTTCATTCATGTACAATAGCTACAGTACAGTAACCAACAGCTTAGTAATCAAAACTAATTAGTTCAGAAACTAAAGCTTATTCGATGATTTATGCTCCTTCGAATCTATGCTAGTAGTGAAAACGAGAAAAAAGAGATATATATATACATAATTATGGTATCCTCAAATACTAATAATTTTTATATTTTAAAAAGATATGACCCATCAAAGACAATTGTAGATATCGTTAATTTTAAAAATATGCCAAAAAAACACTTAAAAAAAATTATGTAACAAATGGAATAAAGTTTAAACGAAAGAAACCGAAAAAAAACAATAATATAAAAGTACTATTTTTAATACTTTTAAGCAATAACTTTTTAAATTAATTATTAGAACACAATACAAGTAAACCTTTGGTTATAAAAATTAATAACAATATTAATTAAAAATGAAAATTTATTTTATTAATAAAATAATTTTGATTTACCAATTATAACATCAATTTAATAATATTTTATTTAATAATGTTTTAAATAAAGTAAAAGAAAACTGTCATAAAATAAAAAAAAACCAAAAAAAAAACATATTCTAAAATGATACATGAATTTATAATTTCGTTTTAAAATAGTTAAATATGTATTAAAAAATATTTTATTCTAAATTAAAGATGAATGATTATTAACATAATTACAAAATATTAAGAAAATGTCGAACAAAATATTAATTAAGTTAATAAAATTGTGATTCAATCTAAATTTTTTTATTTCAAGTGTAAGTGTCAAACGGTCGAACTAAATAAACAGCTGCTATAAAGAAGTTCTTCTAATAATTAGTGTTTTGAACACGCAATTTAGTACAGTTATAAGAATTAAAAAAATTTTTTTTAACGAGGCCTTAGTGATATATAATGGGTAAGAGCGTATATAACATACGCTGTAAACATATAGGGCGTGTGAAATCGAATCACACACACGTCGTAAGAATAATTCTTCCTTACGTTTTACAGCCATGCCTCAAAAAAAAAACACTATGTAATTTCCATGTCACATTTATGTGGCAGCGGGAAATATACTTAAAAAAAAAATAAGAAATAATATATATTTAAACTACAGATATTAATAAAAATTTAATTTAATGTTATATCTAATGATATTTTAGTTCATTTTGACAGTGGGAAATTTTAAAGTTTCTTATAATGTAAAAAACAAAACAAAAAACGTAAAAAATTTACTTACCATGAGTATAAAAAATACTGTGCAAAAATATTTTTATTTGAAATTTGTTTTATATTGAAAAAATAAGGACTCGTTCACTTGTTGCGATTTAAAAATCTTAAACTTCTAGATGTGTCCAATTTTTAAAAAAACTTAAAACTAAATATAAACAGAAAAAAAAATATAAAAATTTATTACAAAAATCGAAAATGAATATAATCAGAATAAGAAGTTCAGTCAGTTGTTCTTACATCAAGACACAAATAACGAGAAAAGGAAAAATTATTTATTTGCGAATAGTAACAGCTTCGATATCATCTTATTTTTGATTTTCGTAATTAAATTTCATAATGTGTTATTTTATACTGTTCTTAAAAGTGAAATTTGTTAGAAATCAAAGTTTCATTAATTAATCTTAAAAATGTATAATTAAATGTTATAAAATTAAATGTGGTTAATGCTTTATTTAATTGAAAATTTTATATACTTATACAGTAGAAAATAATTTGTACAAAATTAATTTTACAAGAAAAAAAAAATAACAGAATTTGATTGTATTAAAATTGTTTGAAAATTCGCTGTATTTAATTTGAAGTACGTAATACTAAAAATTACTATTAATTTCCATCAAAACTTACAACAAAATTTGTAATTTCTCTTAAGAATTTTTTATATAAGAAAAGATTGTGAAAAATCAAGAGACACTTTTTTCAATTTTACAGTAACTCTATGTAAATAGGAAAAACTATTACTACATATAAAAGAAAATTATTAGAGTTTAAGTTTTATGTTTTATTTACTCACAAAAACCCGCCTAAGTTACAGGTGTCTAAAAATAATAAATTTCTAATTTTTTGACCCCCCTATACCAGTTCTTAAACACAGGAAGAGGTATGAAAAAATAAGATGATTTTCTCTTGAAGATTTTTCTTTTCGCAAAATTTCAAAGTTAAATCTAAAAGTGTTCTGCAGATATAAGGAAAATAAAATCTTGCAAAATTTTGTTTTCCCATAACGGTAAATTTAAATATGTACTAAATAAGCAAAATTGTATATAATTTTGATATTGATTATAAGTCTAAAAAAATGCCTAGTATTATGTTTGGGGTTTTAATTTTGAAAAAATGTTAAACAAAATCTGACATATACATATGTATGAATTTGACAGTTGGACTTTTTCAAATTTTGAGATACTGTAGCTAAGTAATGGGTAAGGCTCTGAAGGTAAAGAGTTCCGTAAACTAAAAATTTAAATGGTATACTAAAAAAATTGTAAAACATAAATTAATTTGTAATTTGTAATTTTTCTTATAAATTTTTTCTTTAGAGGGGTAATTATAAAGTATTAAGTTACACTTTCTTTAATATAAGGCAATCTCTCTTTTCATTAACAAAAAAAAGCCATCTCTAAAAAATTTTTTAGTGTTCTTATAGTGTTTAAACATTTTGCAAAAACTTAATTATATAGTAAATAGGCACCGTTTTATGAAAGATGCTGTAGCGGAACAACTCCTTCATCTAAAATATTTGAATCCTAAATTGACGTCTGTACCTAACAAAATCCACAAAGTGCTACTAAATTTAACAAATGTATACTACATCTTGTAATGGCAAATTTCACGATGCGGAGGCAGTGTTTATAATTGTTTCATATAAGTTAGCAACGCCAAATTTACCGTGGTTATTAATTACAAGAAATAAATAACTGATTATATATTTTTCTCTTTTTAATATGGTATAAAAATGAAATAAGAAACATGTAATTTGATTATTAGTTAATTGTAATTTTTATTTTGAATTATATTGAATTACACAAACTTAACAACAATATATGTTTAGCGCAAAAAAGGAATAGTATAGCATAACAAATATGATTTATAATCAAAATACAAAAAAAAAATATATCTAAAAATTTCATTCATTTTGCTTTTTTGTTTTTATTTTGTTTAGTACTTTAGGTATATAATTATAAAATTAATTTTTATATAGAAACTATTGCCATATTATTTTAGAGCTAGTAGTAGAACTAGGCCATATCCAAATTGGAGATGGTAATGGAACAATTGCTTCGTTCATTGTATCATTTATCCATTTGATATAATTGAATACTTTTGTATAAACTCCCGGAAAACCTTCAAAGGCTTAAAAGATAAAATAAATATGTTTTAAAATATATGTATATGTTATGTTTCTTTGTAAATGTATTAAAATATTTAAATTGAAACTATTCTATTTACCACATCCATGACCAAATGATACAACACCGACTAATTCTCCGTTAAAGGTTAATGGTCCACCTGAATCTCCTTGACATGAATCAAGACCTGGATAATCGGCACATATTTGATTTTCAGTTAATGCATTTTTATAAGCCAAATTACAAGTAGTATAATTTGTCATATATATTTGAACACTCAATAATTTGTAACTTGATAATCCTCCGGAAGCAGTCCTACCATAACCAGAAACTATAACTGCTGCATCTTCCGGTGGAACAAGTGCACCTAATCTAATTGGTTGAACAATACTACTAAATGGAATTTCTTTTGATGATCTCAATAATGCAATATCATTATCATAATTTAATGGATTGTAATTTGAATGTTGAGCCAATATTGAAACAGTGTAATAACTTTCATATTGAATATTTCTAATATCTTGGATACCAACAGCAAATTTAATTTGTGATGCAGAAAGTTGATAAGTGCAATGAGCAGCTGTTATAACCCATGTCTGAAAAATAAAAATAAAAAAAGAAAACAAATTGATTATTATAAGTTTTTTTTAATAATATATACATAATTATGTTCGCAATTTTTACTGATGAAATAATAGAGCCTCCACAAGTATAACCTCCTGGAAATACAGCAACTTGATATGGAATTATATTGATCAGGGTAGAAACACCACCAACAATTCTCTCTAATTTTTCAGATTTTACTTCTAAATTTGACAATTTTGCAAATAAAAACAGCACTGATACAAATATTTGTAAAGACATGTTGATTCCTTGTTATAATTGCAATTGGATTAAATTAAAAAACAAAAAAATTAAGCTTTTTTATAACAAAATTTTATTGACTTTAATATTTAACTTTAAATTTTAATATTTTTTAATATTTTTTTTATTTATTTTTAATATTGTTTTTTCAATATTATAATTAAATATTTTTTAATATAAATATATTTTCTATTTAAACAGAAATAGAAAATACTCTTTGCACAAGTGTACTAAAAATGTAGTAAAGTACTAAAAATGATAAGATTTTTCAATTTTCTGTTGAAATTTTCGATTCATCTTTCATCTTCGATTGCTAGGTAAACACAAATATAACTTTATTTTTGGTTTCTTTAAATCATTGAATTTCACAATTATTTCAGGTATTTAGGTTTGATTAATTTTTTTTTATTTTATTTTTAAAACTTTTCTTTTTGAAAGCTAATAAAATAATAAAATTAATTTCATTTACTTATGTTAATTTTACTTCAAAACAAAAATTTCTTATTGTTCTATAATTGTTAAAGAAGAAGGCGATTCCAACTCAGTACTCTTACTCCTTATACTGCGTATAGTCAACCGAAATATTTAATAAATTTATATTTGTGTTACTTTCTATTTTATTTAAAAACTAAATTTATTTTTTTTTTATCAAGAAGGGCGCGGTTGTTTGTGTTTTTAGTATGTTTTATGAATTTTTTTTAGTATAATTTGTAAAAAAAAATTGAAAAATTTGCTTATTAGTTTCACTCTGTCTGCCTGTCCGTCTTTATATAAAACTTCTAAATAATGTTCCAGAACAACTTTTTTTTGTAGCTCCATTTATTACAAAGCTACAACTCCTCAAAGTAGGAAAAAGCACTTTTTTCAAATTAATATATTTTTTTTTGGTGCATTTCCTGCCACATAAATGTAACAAAGAAATTACACAACCTTTCCTTTTTCAGGTGTTGCTGTAAATATCGTAAAGAAGAATTATTTTTACGACGTGTGTGGGATTCCAACCCACATTCCCTGGGTCTTTACATCGTATTTTATACGCTCTTATTCACTAAGCCACCGAGGCCTCTATTAATATATTTCAGGTTGAATTTATCAGTTTTTAGCACATTTCCAAAAATTTTTTGAAAAAATGTGCTTATTAGTTTCACTCTGTCCGCTCGTCCGTCCGTCTGTTCGTCCCTCCATTCGTCCGTCTGTTTACAAAACTTCTACACCGTTAAAGATTGAGAAAAAAAATTTTAACCATGGGTGGTAGGTCTCATAAAAAAAATAATTTTGTGGAACAACTTTTTCATGTAGCCCCTCAAACTTTGAGAAAGTTCTATTTTTAAATACATATATTTTATGTTCTGCTTAAGATTTTTAATCTGAAAACGTCATGCGACAGGTATTTTTTTTAACTTTGTAAATTAATATCAATATTACATAATTTTTTAAAATTTAATATTTAAATTTACCGTTATGTGAAAACCAAATTTTCCATGATTTTTCTACTTTCATAACTCCGGCACGCTTTTAGAAATTTGAAATTTTGAGGCAAGAAAGAACTTTTAGAATTAATATAAATTTGCTCAGAATTTTTTTTTGGATCACTCCCTGTTTATGAGCTATTAGGGCTCAAAAATTGAAAATTATCGATTTTTAAACACCTGTAACTTAGGAACCTGTACACATTTTACTCCGGAAAGATATAAAAATTAAAGCTACAGTAATATATTTTAACGTGTGTTAAAGCTTTATATTAGTTATATAGGGTTCTAAAGTTATAGCTTTTCAAAATTGCGAAAAAGCCCCATATTCAGATGTATACGAGCGCCCTGTTCGGTCACGGTTCGGTTTTTTATTTTTTCTTAAAAAAATGTAATTTGAACGAGAAAAAAACAATGTTCTGCTATTCGAATTTTTTCATTATTATTTAATTTCATTATTGTTACATAATTTAACTTAAAAAAATTGCATATTCTATTATTTACGTCAGTAAAATAAAGAAAACTCCATATAACTTAAAAATATTAACATTTCAACAATTAAAATTATTTGCACATTATTTTATTCTTAAGTATTTTAATATTATTTTTACCACTGGGTCACTTCTTTGGCAGAAATAAGAGAAGCCACTCTTCTGAGCATCGTATCAACCAATTTTTGATTAAATGGTGTAAAAGACTGCCAAATTTGAAGGAGCCGGGCTCGCAAATCTCTTAGACTTCTAGCTGGGTTTTTCTTAAATCCTTCTTCATTAAATGTCATAATGTTTCAATTGGTGACATATCAGAACTGCTAGAAGTCTAATCTAATAATAGGATACAATTTTCATTCAGTCAGTTAGTTGATTTTTTTGAGGTATCACATGCTGCACCATCTTGTTACTCGCCATAATTCGATTGCAATCGTTCAATCGATGGGAGCAAATGGGTGTCCAAGATGTTTGTGTACTTGTCGATGTTTACAGTTCCGTCTACAATATAGAGATCACCAACAATTTTTGCCGACATGCATCCACACACCATTACTGATGCAGAAAATTTCACCTTTTTGCTTAGACAATCATTCTGAAAAGTTTCATGTTTTTGTCTCAGTACTTTTGCCCTACTATCACCCACAGAAATTTCAAATCTGGACTCGTCACTCCAGATAACTGAATGCTATTGCCTCATAGTCCAGTTTCAATGCTGTTTTGCCCAAGCGAATCGGTTTTTTTTTCTGCTTTTTTTATTAACAATGGTTTATGCTTTGCCTACAATGTTTTTAACACAACCAAATGAAATTTTTAAAATTCGGAATTTAGAAATTTTTTTACTCTGTAAAATCCAAATACTATTTTTTTTAAGGTTGTGAATGTCAATGTTCGGCCAAATGAATTTCCAGTTGCTTCATTCCAAGCAACAGTTAATTCATTGAGATTGGCTCGACGATTTTTTTTTTGCAATTCGTTTTAATGCTCTAATATTAGCGTCTGTTACTTTCGATTTTGGTTTATATTTTTCTTTTTGATCAATGAAACCTGTGTTTTTGTACAAAAGAACAATATCTCCAACACTAGAACTAGTAACTTTCAATGTTGCAGCGATTTGGGAATATTTATTACCATTTTTATATAAATTAATAATAACTTCCCGAATTTCTTTTGAAATAGCTTTACCACGTGCCATTTTAATACTAAATTATTAAATTAAACCAAGATAATAATATATTTTAATTTTATTTAATAACTGTAATTGTTATTAAACAAAATACGTACAATCGGAAGATATTACCGCTACTTTATTAATAAGAATGAAGCAAACAAAAATAATATAGTGCATCAAATGTGTACACTTTTTTGTGAAATGTGAATACTTTTAAGTTATATGGTGTTTTCTTTATTTTTACTGACGTAAATAATACAATATACAATTTTTTTTAAGTTAAATTATGTAACAATAATGGAACTAAATAATAATGAAGAAATTCGAATAGCAGAACATTGTTTTTTTCTTGTTCAAATTTAATTTTTTTAAGCAAAAATAAAAAACCGAACTGTGACCGTACAGGGCTCGTATATCTCAGGCTCTGCGTAATAGTTTTGCAATCTAAAACTGCCAGAAGACCGGAAATTTTTATTATCTACATAAAGCAATATTAAAATTATGTAATATTTTGTAATTTACTATTTAAATTTGCCATTATGTGAAAACCACATTTTGCAAGAAATTTCTTTTTTCATAACTCCGGCATGCCTTTAGGTAGGAACCATTTGAAATTTTGAGGCAAGAAAGAACTTTTAGTATTAGTATAAGTTTCCTTAGAAAATTTTTTGTACTATCCCCTGTTTAAGAGGTATTAGGGCTGAAAAATTGAAAATTTGTTATTTTTAAGCAGCTGTACAAATTTTTCTTCGGCAAGACATACAAATTAAAGCTCCAATAATATACTTTTACGTGTGTTAACGGTTTTTGTTAGTTATAAAGGGTTCCGGATTTACAGCCCCTCAAAATTCCAGAAAAGTGTTATTAAAATTTCTTAAATTTTATTTTTTAAATTTTCAAATTTTTGTGCAAGTCACAATTCTAAACAGTTTGTATTGTGTTTGGGAAATGTGCATTTTTAAAAACCGTTGGTTTCCATTCTACCTCGTTTTAATCTGAAAACGCCACATGGTAGGATATTATTATATCATTTTTTGAAAATTAGTATTTGAATTTATCGTTATACGTAAAAACAAAATTTGTTATATTTTACTTCCTTTAGAACTCCGTCACATTTTTAGTTTCACCCTCAATTAACATAAATTACCTCAGAAAGTTTTTTTTTGTATCTCGCCCTGGCTTTAAAGCTATTTGAAGTTGAAAATTTGCTAAATTTAGATATCTGTAAGTTAGTCACCTGAACAAGTTTTTTCAAAGTAAAACGCAAAAATTAAAGTTTCGTTTTTATATATAGGGTTTGCTTAAAATTGAAGAAGGTGTCTGGTAATTTTTAACAATAAGTATACTAAATTTTAAGACAAATTTGGGATTAGTTACAATATTTTCAAATCTAGACTGTTTCTGTTGCCTTTTGAAAAATGTGCGCCTTTAGAAAGCTTTTATTTAATTGGGTTAATGTGTAGAAAAGTCTGATAAGATAGCTATATAGTTTTCTTATTTATAGCTATATTCGTTAATGCACACCAGTTTCTTCAATTGCTTGAATTTATAAAAGTAAAAGTTTGTTAAGGGACAAAAGGAAAATTGGCTAGTAGGAAAATTGGTCAGTAGTGAGATAACATAAAAAAATAAAAAAAAATACGATCAACAATCTTCAATAATTAAGAAGAGAAATAAGTACAAACTTTTTATAATTTTATTTCAGTTATTATTAATTTATATTTTCATTTTGTTTGTAATTATTTATTTTTATGTAAATATTTTTGTTAACTAAATACATAATATAATAATATACATCAGAGCCTCAAGTTGTGTCGATAATGTGTTCCAGACAAATGCGACGCATATCGAAAACGACGCAACTTGAAATTTATTTTTGGCGAAATATATGAGCCTTTGTTTCGCTCCTTTTTTCTTTTTTTTTCCGAATTTTATGTTTCTATACAAATTGCTATTGCTATACATATAGTTTGAATATGAATCATATTCAAATATATGAATGATAATATCTATACAATATTGTATTAATAAAGCTATGTAGTGTTAGGTGTCCATAGCTACGTATTTTTAGTTTTATTTTGTTTATGTTTCTATACAATGCATGCTTGATGCTATTGCTATGCTATATATATAGTTTAGTTTTAATATGAATGATAGAGCTTGTAGAGCTAAATGCTAATCATACCATACATATAATCTAAATCATATACATATTATGTATGTATGTACATAGAACAGAAATAAATTATACGATATTGTCTAGACTCTAGAGTATACATATATATGTCGGTAATGTACAAATTGTACATTGAAAATTGTTTGAAATTTTTTGATTTGTTACAATTATTGTGTATGAAAGACATTTTTTAAAAATAAATGAAGCTAAAAAATATGTGCATTGTATATAAAAGTTTGCTATTATTATATTTTATTAGAATATTCACAAATACATATGTATTTGTGAATATTCTAATAAAACTTCGTCGCTTCTTTTGAGGTATGTGATATATAACAAATGAACAAATTGAACAAATTCTGAATGTTGAACAAACAAATAAAAGAATGTTGAACAAATGAAAAAAATTCAGAAAATTCTTTTATTTTTAAAATTTATCCATTCTTTATAATCAGGAAATTCCCTTTTTCTATATTTTTGTGTTACATAATATGTATGTATTTTGCTATATGTATATACAAATGAAGACAAAAAGAAGATGAATTTTTTGTCTCAATTTTTGTCATAATCGTCGATTTTATTTCAAGTTGAGAAATTTCGAGTTGCGTCCAAAATACGAAGCAAGTTAAATTATGGTGTTAAAATTTTTAGCGACGCAAGTTGAAATGACGCAACTCGAGGCAATTGGGTACATATACAACATATGAAAAATGAAATGTCAGTTTTGAGTTTTGTAAACGATCTTTTGGGCACTATGTTATTTTAATTTTTAAATACACATATAAAACGAACAATTTTAATATCAATTCATCTTTCACATTTTATCTATTGTTTACTCTTTGCAGCATAGTTCTCAAAATTTTAATGTCTTTATTTTTTGTTCATAGTGTAAATCCTGTTTAATATTGTATTAGAATAATACAATGATGACATAATAATAATGACAACATTGAATGACGTCACGTATGTACATGTGCTTTCTAGGTACATTTTAATATACTATATAAAATATTTTATATTTAGTTTGACAATTCATTTTGGTGTGCGATGTACAATTAAAAAAGAATAAATAAAATAACAAAAGAAATTGTGTTGATCGGAGTAAACACTCAATAACAGATGGTTATAAATTGTGTACAGAAAAGTGTTTTTTTTTTAATTCAAATTTGAAATATAGGAAAGATTTCTGTTTTGTTGTAATGAAAATATAAAATATTTTTGTTTGTATTAAAAAAAATTTATATTAATAATAAAAATAATACAAAACAGAATGTAAAAATAGAGTTCGAAAAGATAATAAAAACAGTTTAGAATTGCGGTTTATAACACAATTTGTTATTTATTTTAGAATTATATATATAGTATATACATATATGTATGTATATATGTATATAAAGAAACGTTTCTGAAAAATCAATACTCACTTTCTTCAATTTTAAGTAAATCTTATGTAATTAGGAAAAGTTATTAAAACGTCCTGTAAATAAAAAATTTTGAAATTTGTAATTTTATGTTTTACTTTGAAAAAAATTGTATAGGTTTCTAAGTTACAAGTGTCTAAAGATAGCAAATTTTCATTTTTTGACCTCTAATACAGGGGGAAGTACAAATCAATTTTCAGAAGTAATTTATGCTAATTCTTAAAGGTTTCATTTTGTTTTGAAAATTTAAAGTTCTAACTAAAGTGTGCCGGAGTTATGAAAGAAGCAAAATCTTATTTTTACATAACTGTAAATTTAAATACTAAATTTCAAAATATTGTATAATTTTTAAATTGATTTTCACATTTTCATGCGGAATCTTAAATATATACATTTCTAAATTTTTGAGTGGTTGTAATTTCACAATGGGTGGGACTACATAAAAAACGTTATTCTGAAACATTTATGTTTTTACTAGACCTATCTATGATTAAAATTTCATTGGTTTAACGGTGGAAGATTAAGAAGTTTTGTAAACAGACAGACTGGAAGGATAGACAGATGGACAAGGTGAAGCAAATTTTTCAAATTTCTTTTTTTGATAGATGTCCTAAGAAGCTATGAACAGATAAGACAAAAGGAAATAACAAATTTATAATAAACCTAATATAGCATGAATTACGATAGGATCGGGTATAATAATATTACTCCTCCGTTTGTAACACTTCGAAATAAGCGAACTAGATATACCTTCAAAGGTATGAATCGGATCAGAAAAAAATTCTAAGACGTTTAAACCATGTCCGTCCGTCCGTCCGTCAGCACGCTAACTCAAAGACTAAGAAAACTAGAGTCTTGAAATTTACACAAAATATTCTGGGAGTAATTTGTAGGTTCCCTATTTTTTTTGGTTGAGTTTGGACCAAAACTTAGGGTAGCTCTCGAACACCTAACTTTTAGATCCCCACATTTTTTTTAAATAGAGCTATGAAATTTTAACTGCTGATAGATCTCACAAAAATATTAATTTTATTTTTAATAACTTTTTTTTGTAGCCCCATCCGTTACGGAGCTACAGCTCCCCAAAGGTTCAAAAAAGCTTTATATTTAAATTATTATAGCACAAGTTGTATAAGGTATATCTTCATTTTGAAAACTCCAAACGATTACTACTTTTATTAACTTTAAAAGTATATGTACAATAAATATATATTTATGGCATACGGTGTCTTAATTTACCGTTATGCGAAACTCAAATTTTGCAAAATCCTTTAACCCTTTTATCTTCTAAACGGTTTAAGTTGGAAACTTGAAATTTTGACAGAAGTTAGATCTTTGAAAATAAGTATGAGTCATTTCAGAAATTTTTTTTGTATCACTCCCCGTTTAGGAGCTGTAAGGGGTCAAAAACTGAAAATTTCCTATTTTTAAACACCTGTAACTTGAACACCTGTTAAAATTTTTTTGAAGTGATACACAAAAATTAAAGCTTCAACATTGTACTCTTATTTCTGTTAACAACTTTTTTTAATAATGTAGGGTTACTTTATAATTGACGAAAGTGTTACTTGATTTTTTCAAATTTTCTAACAAATTTCTTCCACAAATTTTTTGCATTTGTTTTACTCGATAATTTGAAATTGTTGAGGATATAATGCGTAGTACAAAAAAATGTAAATAAATAAACAACATAACGGTTGCTTGAAGAATTTTTATTTATATGATATTGATATACATACTTATATAATATCATGTTTATTTACATATCGTATATGCCACTAGTGAGTGAATGATAAGAGTATATATGTATATTATATAGTGCCGTATTTACATACATATATGTATTTTATTGTACTTATAAGAAATTATTCTGTCAATGGAATATTTAAATATAATATAATATCATATTTAAAATTATATTTACTGTTTTGTACTTAGTAAATTTAATATACATTTACCCCTTAGTATTAAATGGTACTATATAATATTTGAAAAAGATTTGGATTGATAATCGTTATGTGAAAGGTTAGAATCTGCTTTTGAAGAATGTACATATAAACATATAGTTTGAATATATGTACAACCCATAGTACTAGAAATTATAAAATTCACCCAAATTATTTTAAAATACTAAAATATTAAAAAAATAATATTGTAAGCAGAGTGACAGGCTGTGAACATACTAACGGTTCGTACGGGTATCTAAGAGTTGACAAAGGCAACTGTATTCTTCCTCGTTTTTTTAAATTTTGTTATAAAAACTAATTATTAAATATAATTGAAATCAGCATCAGCTTTTGGATTTCATTAATTTATTAAAAGTAAATTTTGTATAGTGCCAAGTATATTATCATAAGCATTATCATTTACTAACCATAAAAAATAAGATTATTTTATACTTTTGAGCGCATTTAATAAAGTATTAAATTTTAAGCAGTATCATTTGTATTTTTATACTTATTTTAAATTCACAGAATTTAAAAATTATGTTATTATAATTTATTTATGTAAAAAATGTCAAAAAAACTGTCAAAAAATGTCATTATACTGGTTAATTGCAAACAATATATTAGAAAGTTGTGGCTTTTTAAAATAGAAATCTATTCGGTTTTCATAGAATCTTCTATCCATTCGATATAATTTGCAACTTTTGTATAAACTCCTGGGAAATCTTTCCAACCTTAAAAAACAAATATATTAAGAAATATTAAATGATATTTAATTTTTTTAATTGATATTATTAGGTTTACCACATCCTTCACCAAATGATACAACACCAACTAATTCTCCCTTATAAGTTAATGGACCACCAGAATCACCTTGACAAGAATCAACGTTTTCTTTGTATGCACACATCATATTTTCTGTAAGATCGTCATTATGGATTGGTTTACATTTTTTAAAATTAAATATATTCAATTGAACACTCAATAAAATGAAACTTGGTATTCCTTCGTCAGAAGTTGCACCATAACCAGAAACTGTTACTACTTCTCCATCAGCTGGCACAATATTTGATAATTTAATTGGCTGAACTGTTTTACTGAATGTGATTTCTCTCGCCGATTTTAATAATGCAATATCATTATCAATTGTTACTGTATCATAGTTCGGATGTTGAACCAATTTTGAAACTTCGTAATAATTATGCTTTTCAAATATTCTTCTATCTTGGCAACCAACAGCAAATGAAATTTCATCTGCTGAATAGTATTTTTCGGTACAGTGAGCAGCAGTTAAAACCCATTTCTAAAAATTATATTGAAATAATCTAAACAAATCTTGATCATTTTTATTTTTTTTGTACCGATGAAATAACAGAACCTCCACAATATTTTGGGAATATAGCGACTTGGTATGGAACTGTTTCAATCCGTGTATCAGCACCATTAACAATTCTATCGAACTTTCCGGGATTTGCTTCTATATTTCCGATATATACAAATGATAATAATAATGATACTATAATCGAGGCCGACATTTTTATTTCTCGTTCAAAATTTAAACTACATTAAATTTCTAAATTAAGAATTAATTCTTTTTATAACAAAAATTTTATTGACTTTAAATATTTTTCTTTTTTTTTGATATGTTTGATATTTACATATGTATTTAATACAAATATTTTCAAAGAAAAACAATATAATATTTACACAAGTGCAAATTTTAATTTTTGGTTACTTTCTACTATTCATGATTAGCTTTTTTTTTTGATCTTTTGACAGTATCTTCTGTACTTCTTGTTTCTGTTTTTTTTATCAAATCATATTGTATATTTTTCAGGGTCACCATCATCTTAATACATAATATTTCTCAATATCTCACATTATCTCATTTGTATTTTTTCTCAAAAAAACACATCACATTGGAGATGAAGTTTTTGGTCTTATTTATACAAAAATTAAAATTACTCAACAATTTTAAAAAATCCTGTTTAATGTTTCGAGTATGATTCAAGAACAAGGTAGTATTTATTCCAAGATATTTTTCACATTTCCAAAATTATGTTATAAAGCATTCTAAAATTGAGATTATTTTTTTTTTTAAACGAATTGCCTAAAATGGCTTGTGTAGTTGATTTCAAAGGAAGAAATAAATTATTATTTCTCTTGCGGGGGGCATTTGAGCCAATTTTTTTTCCTTTCCGTTCTTTCTGAAAGGTTTGATGGATTCATCTCAAACCTTTCAAAAACATTATCTCAACTCAAAACAATTTCTTCTGTTAATTTGGTTCTGGTGTATTAACCCGTTCCACAAGTGGAATGTTAATTAGATCGAAGTGAATAGTGTTCAGTCTTACAGGACGCTTTAATATTTGCCTCTTACCAAAGCATTTCACTAGATTGATTGAATTACAATCTACTAACCTATTTCAGCACGTAGAAAATTTGTTACCAACGAATTGTGTTCAATTTTTCTAGGATGTTTTTCAAATAAATGAAGGAATTGAATAAAAAGTAAAAGAAATAAAAAGTAAAACCACAGTTCTAAGTGTCTATAAAATCTTATATGTTGTGAATGAATATCTTATATGAATAAATTTACTATGCAGAGCGATAAAGTGTAGTATTCAAAATTTGAGAACATCTATATAATACATAATAAATACACTGAGATAATCAAATAATATTTTCCTTTTTAAAATAAAAGAACAAAAAAAAAATACTAAAAACTTAAAATTGTCTCTTGCAAAACCTGGTAACTCTTCTAGTAAAATATAATTTAGAAATAACAAAATCTATATGACTGTACTATTCATAGTATCAATAATCCACGTGATATAATTTGCTACTTTTGTGTAAACTCCTGGAACACCATCTAAACCTAAAAAAAAAAAACAAATTGTCAATATAATAGAATATTTAAATGCAAATTTTTATCTTTACCACACTCTTTTCCAAATGATACAACACCAACTAATTCTCCGTTATAAGTTAATGGACCACCAGAATCACCTTGACAGGCATCACCTTCATTAACAGCACATATCATATTATTACTAATTCTAAAACCATGAAAATAATTACAAAATCCGGTTTCTACTATATATAAATCAACACTCAATAATTCATTGCTAAATTTTCCATTAAATTCTGTTTTTCCATAACCCGAAACGGTTACTAAGGCATTATCTGGTGGCACAGATTGTCTTAATTTAATTGGTTGAACGGTTGTACTAAAGACGATTTCTTTTGCGGATCTTAACAATGCAATATCATTATCCAATGTTCGTGTATCATATTCTGGATGTTGAGCTATTTCTGAAACATTGAATAATTTATATAAATTATTTTCGTTTATATTTTGAATGCCAACACCAAAAAAAATTTCTGATGCTAAACATTTTTCAGTGCAATGTGCAGCAGTTAGGATCCATGTCTAAACAAAAATAAGAAATATATATATTGATAAATTTCAACAATTTATTTTCTGTTTGGTTTTACCAATGAAACAATAGAGCCTCCACAAAGTCCTGGTTGAAATATAGCAACTTGGTATGGAATTATTTTAATTGGCGTAATTACACCATTAGTAATTCTTTCAAACTTTCTAGGTTTTGTTTGTAAATTTGCAAAATATGCAAATAAAATAATACCGATGATAAATGCCGCGATAACATGTTTATTACTTTTTTACGATTTAAATTAATTTAAAATTTAGCTATGAAAGTGAATTTATATTAAATATTTTATTGACGAAATATTTTTATTTTTTTTTTTTATGTATTCATTTTTAATTTTAAATGTACATTGTCTCAGCGCAAAGATATTGCTTGCTGTACAATTTTATTTCACTAAAGCTTTTACCTCAAAATAGACAAATTTAAAAACAGAGACATCCTTAAAATACTATGAAGAGGGTAACAAAAAATATTAATTTATTTAATAACTACAATTATTTATTTTAATTTTGTACTATAATTATAATTTTTCATTATGAGTTGTAGTCTGTTTTGAAAAGAAAATACTGTGTGTTACCATATCTTGTGGTGTGATATCGAATTGATTGCAAATTTCTTCTGCTGAGGTATTCAGAGTTTGAAAAATGTTTTTATGAATCCGTAAATCCGGTCTGGCCAATACCGAAAAAATCAGAAAGATTTAAATCTAGGTAGTGGCCGTTTGAGATCGTCCTCATATACTTTAAAATAACGGCGAAAAATTGTAAGGATACATTCTGTACAATTTTGTGAATACTATATAAAATGTCATTATGACTTAACATGATTCTTTTGAACATAGGAATGAAAATAGTCATTGATCACTTCTAAATAACTTTCCGAAATAATCGATTTGCTTAATTCCGTTCGATCAAATTGCACTTCATATTGAAATTCGTTCTGCTTTAAAGAATTCAAATTATCATGAAGATAAAATACGCTTCTAAATGTCTCAAAATGGCATTTAAAGATAAAATAAAATCCAAACATTTACTACAATATTTCCCATGAAGAAATTAATTTTAGGGAGCAAAAAATTTCATCACGAAACAATCTTAGAATTGCAAAAATAGGATTCTAAATGCCTCAAAATTGCATTTAAAGATAAAAATAAAATTCAAATTATTTTTACAATATTTCTGATGAAAAAATTAAATTTTAATGGGAAAAAATTTGATCACAAAATAATCTTAGAATTGCAAAAAGACCCTTCTAAATGCCTCAAAATCGCATTTAAAGATAAAAATAAAATGCAAATTATTTTTTACAATATTGATGAAAAAATTAAATTTTAGTGGGAAAAAATTTGATCACAAAATAATCTTAGAATTGCAAAAAGACCCTTCTAAATGTCTCAAAATCGTATTTAAAGATAAAAATAAAATTCAAATTATTTTTTACAATATTTCTGATGAAAAAATTAAATTTTAGTGGGGAAAAAAATTTGATCACAAAATAATCTTAGAATTGCAAAAAGACCCTTTTAAATGCCTCAAAATCGCATTTAAAGATAAAAATAAAATTCAAATAATTTTTACAATATCTCTAATGAAAAAATTAAATTTTGGTGGGTAAAAAATTTGATCACGAAATAAGCTTAGAATTGCAAAAAGACCCTTCTAAATGCCTCAAAATCGCATTTAAAGATAAAAATAAAATTCAAATTATTTTTTACAATATTTCTGATGAAAAAATTAAATTTTAGTGGGAAAAAAAATTTGATCACAAAGTAATCTTAGAATTGTAAAAAAACCCTTCTAAATGCCTCAAAATCGCATTTAAAGATAAAAATAAAATTCAAATTATTTTTTACAATATTAATTGAAAAAATTTGATCACAAAATAATCTTAGAATTGCAAAAAAACCCTTCTAAATGCCTCAAAATCGCATTTAAAGATAAAAATAAAATTCAAATTATTTTTTACAATATTTCTGATGAAAAAATTAAATTTTAGTGGGAAAAAAAATTTGATCACAAAGTAATCTTAGAATTGCAAAATGACCCTTTTAAATGCCTCAAAATCGCATTTAAAGATAAAAATAAAATTCAAATAATTTTTACAATATCTCTAATGAAAAAATTAAATTTTGGTGGGTAAAAAATTTGATCACGAAATAAGCTTAGAATTGCAAAAAGACCCTTCTAAATGCCTCAAAATCGCATTTAAAGATAAAAATAAAATTCAAATTATTTTTTACAATATTAATTGAAAAAATTTGATCACAAAATAATCTTAGAATTGCAAAAAAACCCTTCTAAATGCCTCAAAATCGCATTTAAAGATAAAAATAAAATTCAAATTATTTTTTACAATATTTCTGATGAAAAAATTAAATTTTAGTGGGAAAAAAAATTTGATCACAAAGTAATCTTAGAATTGCAAAATGACCCTTTTAAATGCCTCAAAATCGCATTTAAAGATAAAAATAAAATTCAAATAATTTTTACAATATCTCTAATGAAAAAATTAAATTTTGGTGGGTAAAAAATTTGATCACAAAATAATCTTAGAGTTGCAAAAAGACCCTTCTAAATGCCTCAAAAATAAAATTCAAATTATTTTTACAATATTTCTGATGAAAAAATTAAATTTTAGTGGGGAAAAAAATTAGATCACAAAATAATCTTAGAATTGCAGAAAGACGCTTCTAAATGCCTCAAAATCGCATTTAAAGATAAAAATAAAATTCAAATTATTTTTACAATATTTCTGATGAAAAAATTAAATTTTAGTGGGGAAAAAAATTTGATCACAAAATAATCTTAGAGTTGCAAAAAGAACCTTCTAAATGCCTCAAAATCGCATTTAAAGATAAAAATAAAATTCAAATTATTTTTACAATATTTCTGATAAAAAAATTAAATTTTAGTGGGAAAAAATTTGATCACAAAATAATCTTAGAATTGCAAAAAGACCCTTCTAAATGCCTCAAAATCGCATTTAAAGATAAAAATAAAATTCAAATAATTTTTACAATATTTCTGATGAAAAAATTAAATTTTAGTGGGGAAAAAAATTTGATCACAAAATAATCTTAGAATTGCAAAAAGACCCTTTTAAATGCCTCAAAATCGCATTTAAAGATAAAAATAAAATTCAAATAATTTTTACAATATCTCTAATGAAAAAATTAAATTTTGGTGGGTAAGAAATTTGATCACGAAATAAGCTTAGAATTGCAGAAAGACGCTTCTAAATGCCTCAAAATCGCATTTAAAGATAAAAATAAAATTCAAATTATTTTTTACAATATTAATTGAAAAAATTTGATCACAAAATAATCTTAGAATTGCAAAAAAACCCTTCTAAATGCCTCAAAATCGCATTTAAAGATAAAAATAAAATTCAAATTATTTTTTACAATATTTCTGATGAAAAAATTAAATTTTAGTGGGAAAAAAAATTTGATCACAAAGTAATCTTAGAATTGCAAAATGACCCTTTTAAATGCCTCAAAATCGCATTTAAAGATAAAAATAAAATTCAAATAATTTTTACAATATCTCTAATGAAAAAATTAAATTTTGGTGGGTAAAAAATTTGATCACAAAATAATCTTAGAGTTGCAAAAAGACCCTTCTAAATGCCTCAAAAATAAAATTCAAATTATTTTTACAATATTTCTGATGAAAAAATTAAATTTTAGTGGGGAAAAAAATTAGATCACAAAATAATCTTAGAATTGCAGAAAGACGCTTCTAAATGCCTCAAAATCGCATTTAAAGATAAAAATAAAATTCAAATTATTTTTACAATATTCTGATGAAAAAATTAAATTTTAGTGGGGAAAAAAATTTGATCACAAAATAATCTTAGAGTTGCAAAAAGACCCTTCTAAATGCCTCAAAATCGCATTTAAAGATAAAAATAAAATTCAAATTATTTTTACAATATTTCTGATAAAAAAATTAAATTTTAGTGGGAAAAAATTTGATCACAAAATAATCTTAGAATTGCAAAAAGACCCTTCTAAATGCCTCAAAATCGCATTTAAAGATAAAAATAAAATTCAAATAATTTTTACAATATTTCTGATGAAAAAATTAAATTTTAGTGGGGAAAAAAATTTGATCACAAAATAATCTTAGAGTTGCAAAAAGACCCTTCTAAATGCCTCAAAATCGCATTTAAAGATAAAAATAAAATTCAAATTATTTTTACAATATTTCTGATAAAAAAATTAAATTTTAGTGGGGAAAAAAATTTGATCACAAAATAATCTTAGAGTTGCAAAAAGACCCTTCTAAATGCCTCAAAATCGCATTTAAAGATAAAAATAAAATTCAAATTAATTTTACCAAATCTCTAATGAAAAAATTAAATTTTGGTGGGTAAAAAATTTGATCACGAAATAAGCTTAGAATTGCAGAAAGACGCTTCTAAATGCCTCAAAATCGCATTTAAAGATAAAAATAAAATTCAAATTATTTTTACAATATTTCTGATGAAAAAATTAAATTTTAGTGGGAAAAAATTTGATCGCAAAATAATCTTAGAATTGCAAAAAGACCCTTCTAAATGCCCCAAAATCGCATTTAAAGATAAAAATAAAATTCAAATTATTTTTTACAATACTTCTGATGAAAAAATTAAATTTTAGTGGGGAAAAAAATTTGATCACAAAATAATCTTAGAATTGCAAAAAGACCCTTCTAAATGCCTCAAAATCGCATTTAAAGATAAAAATAAAATTCAAGTTATTTTTACAATATTGCTGATGAATAAATTAAATCTTGGTGGGGAAAAAAATTTGATCACAAAATAATCTTGGAATTGCAAAAAAACGCTTCTAAATGCCTCAAAATCGCTTTTAAACATAAAATAAAATTCAAATTTTTTTATAATATTTCTGATGAAAAAATTAAATTTGAATGGATAAAAAATTTGATCACAAAATAATCTTAGAATTGCAAAAAGACGCTTCTAAATGCCTCAAAATCGCATTTAAAGATAAAAATTAAATTCAATTTATTTTTTACAATAAGTGATGAAATAATTAAATAATTACAATAATTTCTGATGAAAAAATTAAATCTTAGTTGGGAAAAAAATTTGATCACAAAATAATCTTAGAATTGCAAAAAGACGCTTCTAAATGCCTCAAAATCGCTTTTAAACATAAAATAAAATTCAAATTTTTTTATAATATTTCTGATGAAAAAATTAAATTTGAATGGCTAAAAAATTTGATCACAAAATAATCTTAGAATTGCAAAAAGACGCTTCTAAATGCCTCAAAATCGCATTTAAAGATAAAAATTAAATTCAATTTATTTTTTTACAATATTTCTGATGAAAAAATTAAATAGTGGGGAAAAAAACTTGATCACAAAATAATATTAGAATTGCAAAAAGACGCTTCTAAATGCCTCAAAATCGCATTTAAAGATAAAAATAAAATTCAAATTGTTTTTACAATATTGCTGATGAATAAATTAAATTTTAGTGGGGAAAAAAATTTGATCACAAAATAATCTTGGAATTGCAAAAAGACGCTTCTAAATTCCTCAAAATCGCATTTAAAGATAAAAATAAAATTCAAATATTTTTTACAATATTTCTGATGAAAAAAATTTAATTTTAGTGGGGAAAAAAATTTGATCACATAATAATCTTAGAATTGCAAAAAGACGCTTCTAAATGCCTCAAAATAGCTTTTAAACATAAAATAAAATTCAAATTTTTTTATAATATTTCTGATGAAAAAATTAAATTTGAATGGATAAAAAATTTGATCACAAAATAATCTTAGAATTGCAAAAAGACGCTTCTAAATGCCTCAAAATCGCATTTAAAGATAAAAATTAAATTCAATTTATTTTTTTACAATATTTCTGATGAAAAAATTAAATAGTGGGGAAAAAAACTTGATCACAAAATAATATTAGAATTGCAAAAAGACGCTTCTAAATGCCTCAAAATCGCATTTAAAGATAAAAATAAAATTCAAATTGTTTTTACAATATTGCTGATGAATAAATTAAATTTTAGTGGGGAAAAAAATTTGATCACAAAATAATCTTGGAATTGCAAAAAGACGCTTCTAAATTCCTCAAAATCGCATTTAAAGATAAAAATAAAATTCAAATATTTTTTACAATATTTCTGATAAAAAAATTAAATTTTAGTGGGAAAAAATTTGATCACAAAATAATCTTAGAATTGCAAAAAGACCCTTCTAAATGCCTCAAAATCGCATTTAAAGATAAAAATAAAATTCAAATAATTTTTACAATATTTCTGATGAAAAAATTAAATTTTAGTGGGGAAAAAAATTTGATCACAAAATAATCTTAGAATTGCAAAAAGACCCTTTTAAATGCCTCAAAATCGCATTTAAAGATAAAAATAAAATTCAAATAATTTTTACAATATCTCTAATGAAAAAATTAAATTTTGGTGGGTAAAAAATTTGATCACGAAATAAGCTTAGAATTGCAAAAAGACCCTTCTAAATGCCTCAAAATCGCATTTAAAGATAAAAATAAAATTCAAATTATTTTTTACAATATTAATTGAAAAAATTTGATCACAAAATAATCTTAGAATTGCAAAAAAACCCTTCTAAATGCCTCAAAATCGCATTTAAAGATAAAAATAAAATTCAAATTATTTTTTACAATATTTCTGATGAAAAAATTAAATTTTAGTGGGAAAAAAAATTTGATCACAAAGTAATCTTAGAATTGCAAAATGACCCTTTTAAATGCCTCAAAATCGCATTTAAAGATAAAAATAAAATTCAAATAATTTTTACAATATCTCTAATGAAAAAATTAAATTTTGGTGGGTAAAAAATTTGATCACAAAATAATCTTAGAGTTGCAAAAAGACCCTTCTAAATGCCTCAAAAATAAAATTCAAATTATTTTTACAATATTTCTGATGAAAAAATTAAATTTTAGTGGGGAAAAAAATTAGATCACAAAATAATCTTAGAATTGCAGAAAGACGCTTCTAAATGCCTCAAAATCGCATTTAAAGATAAAAATAAAATTCAAATTATTTTTACAATATTCTGATGAAAAAATTAAATTTTAGTGGGGAAAAAAATTTGATCACAAAATAATCTTAGAGTTGCAAAAAGACCCTTCTAAATGCCTCAAAATCGCATTTAAAGATAAAAATAAAATTCAAATTATTTTTACAATATTTCTGATAAAAAAATTAAATTTTAGTGGGAAAAAATTTGATCACAAAATAATCTTAGAATTGCAAAAAGACCCTTCTAAATGCCTCAAAATCGCATTTAAAGATAAAAATAAAATTCAAATAATTTTTACAATATTTCTGATGAAAAAATTAAATTTTAGTGGGGAAAAAAATTTGATCACAAAATAATCTTAGAGTTGCAAAAAGACCCTTCTAAATACCTCAAAATCGCATTTAAAGATAAAAATAAAATTCAAATTATTTTTACAATATTTCTGATAAAAAAATTAAATTTTAGTGGGGAAAAAAATTTGATCACAAAATAATCTTAGAGTTGCAAAAAGACCCTTCTAAATGCCTCAAAATCGCATTTAAAGATAAAAATAAAATTCAAATTAATTTTACCAAATCTCTAATGAAAAAATTAAATTTTGGTGGGTAAAAAATTTGATCACGAAATAAGCTTAGAATTGCAGAAAGACGCTTCTAAATGCCTCAAAATCGCATTTAAAGATAAAAATAAAATTCAAATTATTTTTACAATATTTCTGATGAAAAAATTAAATTTTAGTGGGAAAAAATTTGATCGCAAAATAATCTTAGAATTGCAAAAAGACCCTTCTAAATGCCCCAAAATCGCATTTAAAGATAAAAATAAAATTCAAATTATTTTTTACAATACTTCTGATGAAAAAATTAAATTTTAGTGGGGAAAAAAATTTGATCACAAAATAATCTTAGAATTGCAAAAAGACCCTTCTAAATGCCTCAAAATCGCATTTAAAGATAAAAATAAAATTCAAGTTATTTTTACAATATTGCTGATGAATAAATTAAATCTTGGTGGGGAAAAAAATTTGATCACAAAATAATCTTGGAATTGCAAAAAAACGCTTCTAAATGCCTCAAAATCGCTTTTAAACATAAAATAAAATTCAAATTTTTTTATAATATTTCTGATGAAAAAATTAAATTTGAATGGATAAAAAATTTGATCACAAAATAATCTTAGAATTGCAAAAAGACGCTTCTAAATGCCTCAAAATCGCATTTAAAGATAAAAATTAAATTCAATTTATTTTTTACAATAAGTGATGAAATAATTAAATAATTACAATAATTTCTGATGAAAAAATTAAATCTTAGTTGGGAAAAAAATTTGATCACAAAATAATCTTAGAATTGCAAAAAGACGCTTCTAAATGCCTCAAAATCGCTTTTAAACATAAAATAAAATTCAAATTTTTTTATAATATTTCTGATGAAAAAATTAAATTTGAATGGCTAAAAAATTTGATCACAAAATAATCTTAGAATTGCAAAAAGACGCTTCTAAATGCCTCAAAATCGCATTTAAAGATAAAAATTAAATTCAATTTATTTTTTTACAATATTTCTGATGAAAAAATTAAATAGTGGGGAAAAAAACTTGATCACAAAATAATATTAGAATTGCAAAAAGACGCTTCTAAATGCCTCAAAATCGCATTTAAAGATAAAAATAAAATTCAAATTGTTTTTACAATATTGCTGATGAATAAATTAAATTTTAGTGGGGAAAAAAATTTGATCACAAAATAATCTTGGAATTGCAAAAAGACGCTTCTAAATTCCTCAAAATCGCATTTAAAGATAAAAATAAAATTCAAATATTTTTTACAATATTTCTGATGAAAAAAATTTAATTTTAGTGGGGAAAAAAATTTGATCACATAATAATCTTAGAATTGCAAAAAGACGCTTCTAAATGCCTCAAAATAGCTTTTAAACATAAAATAAAATTCAAATTTTTTTATAATATTTCTGATGAAAAAATTAAATTTCAATGGGTAAAAAATTTGATCACAAAATAATGTTAGAATTGCAAAAAGACGCTTCTAAATGCCTCAAAATCGCATTTAAAGATAAAAATTAAATTCAATTTATTTTTTACAATAAATGATGAAATAATTAAATAATTACAATAATTTCTGATGAAAAAATTAAATTTTAGTGGGGAAAAAAATTTGATCACAAAATAATCTTAGAATTGCAAAAAGACGCTTCTAAATACCTCAAAATCGCATTTAAAGATAAAAATTAAATTCAATTTATTTTTTAGAATAAATGATGAAATAATTAAATAATTACAATAATTTCTGATGAAAAAAGTAAACTTAGTGGGGAAAAAAATTTGATCACAAAATAATCTTCGAATTGCAAAAAGACGCTTCTAAATGCCTCAAAATCGCTTTTAAACATAAAATAAAATTCAAAGTTTTTTATAATATTTGTGATGAAAATATTAAATGGCTAAAAAATTTGATCACAAAATAATCTTAGAATTGCAAAAAGACGCTTCTAAATGCCTCAAAATCGCATTTAAAGATAAAAATAAAATTCAAATTATTTTTACAATATTTTTGATGGAAAAATTAAATTTTATGGTGGAAAAAAATTTGATCACAAAATAATCTTGGAATTGCAAAAAGACGCTCTAAATGCGTCAAAATCGCTTTTAAACATAAAATAAAATTCAAATTTTTTTATAATATTTGTGATGAAAAAATTAAATTTGAATGGGTAAAAAATTTGATCACAAAATAATCTTAGAAATGCAAAAAGACGCTTCTAAATGCCCCAAAATCGCATTTAAAGATAAAAATTAAATTCAAATTATTTTTTTACAATATTTCTGATGAAAAAATTAAATAGTGGGGAAAAAAATTTGATCACAAAATAATATTAGAATTGCAAAAAGACGCTTCTAAATGCCTCAAAATCGCATTTAAAGATTAAATTAAAATTATTTTTACAATATTGCTGATGAATAAATTAAATCTTAGTGGGGAAAAAAATTTGATCACAAAATAATCTTGGAATTGCAAAAAGACGCTTCTAAATGCCTCAAAATCGCATTTAAAGATAAAAATTAAATTCAATTTATTTTTTACAATAAATGATGAAATAATTAAATAATTACAATAATTTCTGATGAAAAAATTAAATCTTAGTTGGGAAAAAAATTTGATCACAAAATAATCTTAGAATTGCAAAAAGACGCTTCTAAATGCCTCAAAATCGCTTTTAAACATAAAATAAAATTCAAATTTTTTTATAATATTTCTGATGAAGAAATTAAATTTGAATGGGTAAAAAATTTGATCACGAAATAAGCTTAGAATTGGAAAAAGACCGTTCTAAATGCCTCAAAATCGCATTTAAAGATAAAAATAAAATTCAAATTATTTTTACAATATTTCTGATGAAGCAAATTTAATTTTAGTGTGGAAAAAAATTTGATCACAAATTAATCTTAGAATTGCAAAAAGACGCTTCTAAATGCCTCAAAATCGCATTTAAAGATAAAAATTAAATTCAAATTATTTTTACAATATTGCTGATGAATATTGCTGATGAATAAATTAAATTTTAGTGGGGAAAAAATTTGATCACAAAATATTCTTGGAATTGCAAAAAGACCCTTCTAAATGCCTCAAAATCGCATTTAAAGATAAAAATAAAATTCAAATTATTTTTACAATATTTCTGATGAAGCAAATTTAATTTTAGTGTGGAAAAAAATTTGATCACAAATTAATCTTAGAATTGCAAAAAGACGCTTCTAAATGCCTCAAAATCGCATTTAAAGATAAAAATTAAATTCAAATTATTTTTACAATATTGCTGATGAATATTGCTGATGAATAAATTAAATTTTAGTGGAGAAAAAAATTTGATCACAAAATAATCTTGCAATTGCAAAAAGACCCTTCTAAATGCCTGAAAATCGCATTTAAAGATAAAAATAAAATTCAAATTATTTTTACAATATTGGTGATGAAAAAATTAAATTTCACTGGATAAAAAATTTGATCACAAATTGCAAAAAGACGCTTCTAAATGCCTCAAAATCGCTTTTAAACATAAAATAAAATTCAAATATTTTTTACAATATTTCTGATGAAAAAAATTTAATTTTAGTGGGGAAAAAAATTTGACCACAAAATAATCTTAGAATTGCAAAAAGACGCTTCTAAATGCCTCAAAATAGCTTTTAAACATAAAATAAAATTCAAATTTTTTTATAATATTTCTGATGAAAAAATTAAATTTCAATGGGTAAAAAATTTGATCACAAAATAATGTTAGAATTGCAAAAAGACGCTTCTAAATGCCTCAAAATCGCATTTAAAGATAAAAATAAAATTCAAATTATTTTTACAATATTTCTGATCAAAAAATTAAATTTCACTGGATAAAAAATTTGATCACAAAATAATCTTAGAATTGCAAGAAGACGCTTCTAAATGCCTCAAAATCGCTTTTAAACATAAAATAAAATTCAAATTATTTTTACAATATTTCTGATGAAAAAATTAAATTTTAGTGGGGAAAAAAATTTGATCACAAAATAATCTTAGAATTGCAAAAAGACTTCTAAATGCCTTCTAAATGCCTCAAAATCGCATTTAAAGATAAAAATAAAATTCAAATTATTTTTACAATATTTGTGATGAAAAAATTAAATTTTAGTGGGAAAAAATTTGATCGCAAAATAATCTTAGAATTGCAAAAAGACCCTTCTAAATGCCCCAAAATCGCATTTAAAGATAAAAATAAAATTCAAATTATTTTTTACAATACTTCTGATGAAAAAATTAAATTTTAGTGGGGAAAAAAATTTGATCACAAAATAATCTTAGAATTGCAAAAAGACCCTTCTAAATGCCTCAAAATCGCATTTAAAGATAAAAATAAAATTCAAGTTATTTTTACAATATTGCTGATGAATAAATTAAATCTTGGTGGGGAAAAAAATTTGATCACAAAATAATCTTAGAATTGCAAAAAGACCCTTCTAAATGCCTCAAAATCGCTTTTAAAGATAAAAATAAAATTCAAATTATTTTTACAATATTTTTGATGGAAAAATTAAATTTTATGGTGGAAAAAAATTTGATCACAAAATAATCTTGGAATTGCAAAAAAACGCTTCTAAATGCCTCAAAATCGCTTTTAAACATAAAATAAAATTCAAATTTTTTTATAATATTTCTTATGAAAAAATTAAATTTGAATGGGTAAAAAATTTGATCACAAAATAATCTTAGAATTGCAAAAAGACGCTTCTAAATGCCTCAAAATCGCATTTAAAGATAAAAATTAAATTCAATTTATTTTTTACAATAAGTGATGAAATAATTAAATAATTACAATAATTTCTGATGAAAAAATTAAATCTTAGTGGGGAAAAAAATTTGATCACAAAATAATCTTAGAATTGCAAAAAGACGCTTCTAAATGCCTCAAAATGGCATTTAAAGATAAAAATTAAATTCAATTTATTTTTTTACAATATTTCTGATGAAAAAATTAAATAGTGGGGAAAAAAACTTGATCACAAAATAATATTAAAATTGCAAAAAGACGCTTCTAAATGCCTCAAAATCGCATTTAAAGATAAAAATAAAATTCAAATTGTTTTTACAATATTGCTGATGAAAATATTAAATTTGAATGGCTAAAAAATTTGATCACAAAATAATCTTAGAATTGCAAAAAGACGCTTCTAAATGCCTCAAAATCGCATTTAAAGATAAAAATTAAATTCAAATTATTTTTTTACAATATTTCTGATGAAAAAATTAAATAGTGGGGAAAAAATTTGATCACAAAATAATATTGGAATTGCAAAAAGACGCTTCTAAATGCCTCAAAATCGCATTTAAAGATTAAATTAAAATAATTTTTACAATATTGCTGATGAATAAATTAAATCTTAGTGGGGAAAAAAATTTGATCACAAAATAATCTTGGAATTGCAAAAAGACGCTTCTAAATGCCTCAAAATCGCATTTAAAGATAAAAATTAAATTCAATTTATTTTTTACAATAAATGATGAAATAATTAAATAATTACAATAATTTCTGATGAAAAAATTAAATCTTAGTTGGGAAAAAAATTTGATCACAAAATAATCTTAGAAATGCAAAAAGACGCTTCTAAATGCCTCAAAATCGCTTTTAAACATAAAATAAAATTCAAATTTTTTTATAATATTTCTGATGAAGAAATTAAATTTGAATGGCTAAAAAATTTGATCACAAAATAATCTTAGAATTGCAAAAAGACGCTTCTAAATGCCTCAAAATCGCATTTAAAGATAAAAATTAAATTCAAATTATTTTTACAATATTGGTGATGAAAAAATTAAATTTTAGTGGGTAAAAAATTTGATCACGAAATAAGCTTAGAATTGGAAAAACACCGTTCTAAATGCCTCAAAATCGCATTTAAAGATAAAAATTAAATTCAAATTATTTTTACAATATGCTGATGAATATTGCTGATGAATAAATTAAATTTTAGTGGGGAAAAAATTTGAACACAAAATATTCTTGGAATTGCAAAAAGACCCTTCTAAATGCCTCAAAATCGCATTTAAAGATAAAAATAAAATTCAAATTATTTTTACAATATTGGTGATGAAAAAATTAAATTTTAGTGGGTAAAAAATTTGATCACGAAATAAGCTTAGAATTGGAAAAAGACCGTTCTAAATGCCTCAAAATCGCTTCAAAATTTTTATCAATTTAAAGATAAAAATAAAATTCAAATTATTTTTACAATATTTCTGATGAAGCAAATTTAATTTTAGTGGGGAAAAAAATTTGATCACAAATTAATCTTAGAATTGCAAAAAGACGCTTCTAAATGCCTCAAAATCGCATTTAAAGATAAAAATTAAATTCAAATTATTTTTACAATATTGCTGATGAATATTGCTGATGAATAAATTAAATTTTAGTGGGGAAAAAAATTTGATCACAAAATAATCTTGCAATTGCAAAAAGACCCTTCTAAATGCCTGAAAATCGCATTTAAAGATAAAAATAAAATTCAAATTATTTTTACAATATTGGTGATGAAAAAATTAAATTTCACTGGATAAAAAATTTGATCACAAATTGCAAAAAGACCCTTCTAAATGCTTCAAAATCGCATTTAAAGATAAAAATAAAATTCAAATTATTTTTACAATATTTTTGATGGAAAAATTAAATTTTATGGTGGAAAAAAATTTGATCACAAAATAATCTTAGAATTGCAAAAAGACCCTTCTAAATGCCTCAAAATCGCATTTAAAGATAAAAATAAAATTCAAATTATTTTTACAATATTTCTGATGAAAAAATTAAATTTTAGTGGGGAAAAAAATTTGATCACAAAATAATCTTAGAATTGCAAAAAGACGCTTCTAAATGCCTCAAAATCGCTTTTAAACATAAAATAAAATTCAAAGTTTTTTATAATATTTGTGATGAAAATATTAAATTTGAATGGCTAAAAAATTTGATCACAAAATAATCTTAGAATTGCAAAAAGACGCTTCTAAATGCCTCAAAATCGCATTTAAAGATAAAAATTAAATTCAAATTATTTTTTTACAATATTTCTGATGAAAAAATTAAATAGTGGGGAAAAAATTTGATCACAAAATAATATTGGAATTGCAAAAAGACGCTTCTAAATGCCTCAAAATCGCATTTAAAGATTAAATTAAAATTATTTTTACAATATTGCTGATGAATAAATTAAATCTTAGTGGGGAAAAAAATTTGATCACAAAATAATCTTGGAATTGCAAAAAGACGCTTCTAAATGCCTCAAAATCGCATTTAAAGATAAAAATTAAATTCAATTTATTTTTTACAATAAATGATGAAATAATTAAATAATTACAATAATTTCTGATGAAAAAATTAAATCTTAGTTGGGAAAAAAATTTGATCACAAAATAATCTTAGAAATGCAAAAAGACGCTTCTAAATGCCTCAAAATCGCTTTTAAACATAAAATAAAATTCAAATTTTTTTATAATATTTCTGATGAAGAAATTAAATTTGAATGGCTAAAAAATTTGATCACAAAATAATCTTAGAATTGCAAAAAGACGCTTCTAAATGCCTCAAAATCGCATTTAAAGATAAAAATTAAATTCAAATTATTTTTACAATATTGGTGATGAAAAAATTAAATTTTAGTGGGTAAAAAATTTGATCACGAAATAAGCTTAGAATTGGAAAAAGACCGTTCTAAATGCCTCAAAATCGCATTTAAAGATAAAAATTAAATTCAAATTATTTTTACAATATGCTGATGAATATTGCTGATGAATAAATTAAATTTTAGTGGGGAAAAAATTTGAACACAAAATATTCTTGGAATTGCAAAAAGACCCTTCTAAATGCCTCAAAATCGCATTTAAAGATAAAAATAAAATTCAAATTATTTTTACAATATTGGTGATGAAAAAATTAAATTTTAGTGGGTAAAAAATTTGATCACGAAATAAGCTTAGAATTGGAAAAAGACCGTTCTAAATGCCTCAAAATCGCTTCAAAATTTTTATCAATTTAAAGATAAAAATAAAATTCAAATTATTTTTACAATATTTCTGATGAAGCAAATTTAATTTTAGTGGGGAAAAAAATTTGATCACAAATTAATCTTAGAATTGCAAAAAGACGCTTCTAAATGCCTCAAAATCGCATTTAAAGATAAAAATTAAATTCAAATTATTTTTACAATATTGCTGATGAATATTGCTGATGAATAAATTAAATTTTAGTGGGGAAAAAAATTTGATCACAAAATAATCTTGCAATTGCAAAAAGACCCTTCTAAATGCCTGAAAATCGCATTTAAAGATAAAAATAAAATTCAAATTATTTTTACAATATTGGTGATGAAAAAATTAAATTTCACTGGATAAAAAATTTGATCACAAATTGCAAAAAGACCCTTCTAAATGCTTCAAAATCGCATTTAAAGATAAAAATAAAATTCAAATTATTTTTACAATATTTTTGATGGAAAAATTAAATTTTATGGTGGAAAAAAATTTGATCACAAAATAATCTTGGAATTGCAAAAAGACGCTTCTAAATGCGTCAAAATCGCTTTTAAACATAAAATAAAATTCAAATTTTTTTATAATATTTGTGATGAAAAAATTAAATTTCAATGGGTAAAAAATTTGATCACAAAATAATCTTAGAATTGCAAAAAGACGCTTCTAAATGCCTCAAAATCGCATTTAAAGATAAAAATTAAATTCAATTTATTTTTTTACAATATTTCTGATGAAAAAATTAAATAGTGGGGAAAAAAATTTGATCACAAAATAATATTAGAATTGCAAAAAGACGCTTCTAAATGCCTCAAAATCGCATTTAAAGATAAAAATAAAATTCAAATATTTTTTACAATATTTCTGATGAAAAAAATTTAATTTTAGTGGGGAAAAAAATTTGATCACATAATAATCTTAAAATTGCAAAAAGACGCTTCTAAATGCCTCAAAATCGCATTTAAAGGTAAAAATTAAATTCAATTTATTTTTTACGATATTTCTGATGAAAAACTTAAATTTTAGTGGGGGAAAAAAATTTGATCACGAAATAAGCTTAGAATTGCAAAAAGACGCTTCTAAATGCCTCAAAATCGCTTTTAAACATAAAATAAAATTCAAATTTTTTTATAATATTTCTGATGAAAAAATTAAATTTCAATGGGTAAAAAATTTGATCACAAAATAATCTTAGAATTGCAAAAAGACGCTTCTAAATGCCTCAAAATCGCATTTAAAGATAAAAATTAAATTCAATTTATTTTTTTACAATATTTCTGATGAAAAAATTAAATAGTGGGGAAAAAAATTTGATCACAAAATAATATTAGAATTGCAAAAAGACGCTTCTAAATGCCTCAAAATCGCATTTAAAGATAAAAATAAAATTCAAATTATTTTTACAATATTGGTGATGAAAAAATTAAATTTCACTGGATAAAAAATTTGATCACAAATTGCAAAAAGACCCTTCTAAATGCTTCAAAATCGCATTTAAAGATAAAAATAAAATTCAAATTATTTTTACAATATTTTTGATGGAAAAATTAAATTTTATGGTGGAAAAAAATTTGATCACAAAATAATCTTAGAATTGCAAAAAGACCCTTCTAAATGCCTCAAAATCGCATTTAAAGATAAAAATAAAATTCAAATTATTTTTACAATATTTCTGATGAAAAAATTAAATTTTAGTGGGGAAAAAAATTTGATCACAAAATAATCTTAGAATTGCAAAAAGACGCTTCTAAATGCCTCAAAATCGCTTTTAAACATAAAATAAAATTCAAAGTTTTTTATAATATTTGTGATGAAAATATTAAATTTGAATGGCTAAAAAATTTGATCACAAAATAATCTTAGAATTGCAAAAAGACGCTTCTAAATGCCTCAAAATCGCATTTAAAGATAAAAATTAAATTCAAATTATTTTTTTACAATATTTCTGATGAAAAAATTAAATAGTGGGGAAAAAATTTGATCACAAAATAATATTGGAATTGCAAAAAGACGCTTCTAAATGCCTCAAAATCGCATTTAAAGATTAAATTAAAATTATTTTTACAATATTGCTGATGAATAAATTAAATCTTAGTGGGGAAAAAAATTTGATCACAAAATAATCTTGGAATTGCAAAAAGACGCTTCTAAATGCCTCAAAATCGCATTTAAAGATAAAAATTAAATTCAATTTATTTTTTACAATAAATGATGAAATAATTAAATAATTACAATAATTTCTGATGAAAAAATTAAATCTTAGTTGGGAAAAAAATTTGATCACAAAATAATCTTAGAAATGCAAAAAGACGCTTCTAAATGCCTCAAAATCGCTTTTAAACATAAAATAAAATTCAAATTTTTTTATAATATTTCTGATGAAGAAATTAAATTTGAATGGCTAAAAAATTTGATCACAAAATAATCTTAGAATTGCAAAAAGACGCTTCTAAATGCCTCAAAATCGCATTTAAAGATAAAAATTAAATTCAAATTATTTTTACAATATTGGTGATGAAAAAATTAAATTTTAGTGGGTAAAAAATTTGATCACGAAATAAGCTTAGAATTGGAAAAAGACCGTTCTAAATGCCTCAAAATCGCATTTAAAGATAAAAATTAAATTCAAATTATTTTTACAATATGCTGATGAATATTGCTGATGAATAAATTAAATTTTAGTGGGGAAAAAATTTGAACACAAAATATTCTTGGAATTGCAAAAAGACCCTTCTAAATGCCTCAAAATCGCATTTAAAGATAAAAATAAAATTCAAATTATTTTTACAATATTGGTGATGAAAAAATTAAATTTTAGTGGGTAAAAAATTTGATCACGAAATAAGCTTAGAATTGGAAAAAGACCGTTCTAAATGCCTCAAAATCGCTTCAAAATTTTTATCAATTTAAAGATAAAAATAAAATTCAAATTATTTTTACAATATTTCTGATGAAGCAAATTTAATTTTAGTGGGGAAAAAAATTTGATCACAAATTAATCTTAGAATTGCAAAAAGACGCTTCTAAATGCCTCAAAATCGCATTTAAAGATAAAAATTAAATTCAAATTATTTTTACAATATTGCTGATGAATATTGCTGATGAATAAATTAAATTTTAGTGGGGAAAAAAATTTGATCACAAAATAATCTTGCAATTGCAAAAAGACCCTTCTAAATGCCTGAAAATCGCATTTAAAGATAAAAATAAAATTCAAATTATTTTTACAATATTGGTGATGAAAAAATTAAATTTCACTGGATAAAAAATTTGATCACAAATTGCAAAAAGACCCTTCTAAATGCTTCAAAATCGCATTTAAAGATAAAAATAAAATTCAAATTATTTTTACAATATTTTTGATGGAAAAATTAAATTTTATGGTGGAAAAAAATTTGATCACAAAATAATCTTGGAATTGCAAAAAGACGCTTCTAAATGCGTCAAAATCGCTTTTAAACATAAAATAAAATTCAAATTTTTTTATAATATTTGTGATGAAAAAATTAAATTTCAATGGGTAAAAAATTTGATCACAAAATAATCTTAGAATTGCAAAAAGACGCTTCTAAATGCCTCAAAATCGCATTTAAAGATAAAAATTAAATTCAATTTATTTTTTTACAATATTTCTGATGAAAAAATTAAATAGTGGGGAAAAAAATTTGATCACAAAATAATATTAGAATTGCAAAAAGACGCTTCTAAATGCCTCAAAATCGCATTTAAAGATAAAAATAAAATTCAAATATTTTTTACAATATTTCTGATGAAAAAAATTTAATTTTAGTGGGGAAAAAAATTTGATCACATAATAATCTTAAAATTGCAAAAAGACGCTTCTAAATGCCTCAAAATCGCATTTAAAGGTAAAAATTAAATTCAATTTATTTTTTACGATATTTCTGATGAAAAACTTAAATTTTAGTGGGGGAAAAAAATTTGATCACGAAATAAGCTTAGAATTGCAAAAAGACGCTTCTAAATGCCTCAAAATCGCTTTTAAACATAAAATAAAATTCAAATTTTTTTATAATATTTCTGATGAAAAAATTAAATTTCAATGGGTAAAAAATTTGATCACAAAATAATCTTAGAATTGCAAAAAGACGCTTCTAAATGCCTCAAAATCGCATTTAAAGATAAAAATTAAATTCAATTTATTTTTTTACAATATTTCTGATGAAAAAATTAAATAGTGGGGAAAAAAATTTGATCACAAAATAATATTAGAATTGCAAAAAGACGCTTCTAAATGCCTCAAAATCGCATTTAAAGATAAAAATAAAATTCAAATATTTTTTACAATATTTCTGATGAAAAAAATTTAATTTTAGTGGGGAAAAAAATTTGATCACAAAATAATCTTAGAATTGCAAAAAGACGCTTCTAAATGCCTCAAAATCGCTTTTAAACATAAAATAAAATTCAAATTTTTTTATAATATTTCTGATGAAAAAATTAAATTTCAATGGGTAAAAAATTTGACCACAAAATAATCTTAGAATTGCAAAAAGACCCTTCTAAATGCCTCAAAATCGCATTTAAAGATAAAAATAAAATTCAAATTATTTTTACAATATTTCTGATAAAAAAATTAAATTTTAGTGGGAAAAAATTTGATCACAAAATAATCTTAGAATTGCAAAAAGACCCTTCTAAATGCCTCAAAATCGCATTTAAAGATAAAAATAAAATTCAAATAATTTTTACAATATTTCTGATGAAAAAATTAAATTTTAGTGGGGAAAAAAATTTGATCACAAAATAATCTTAGAGTTGCAAAAAGACCCTTCTAAATGCCTCAAAATCGCATTTAAAGATAAAAATAAAATTCAAATTATTTTTACAATATTTCTGATAAAAAAATTAAATTTTAGTGGGGAAAAAAATTTGATCACAAAATAATCTTAGAGTTGCAAAAAGACCCTTCTAAATGCCTCAAAATCGCATTTAAAGATAAAAATAAAATTCAAATTAATTTTACCAAATCTCTAATGAAAAAATTAAATTTTGGTGGGTAAAAAATTTGATCACGAAATAAGCTTAGAATTGCAGAAAGACGCTTCTAAATGCCTCAAAATCGCATTTAAAGATAAAAATAAAATTCAAATTATTTTTACAATATTTCTGATGAAAAAATTAAATTTTAGTGGGAAAAAATTTGATCGCAAAATAATCTTAGAATTGCAAAAAGACCCTTCTAAATGCCCCAAAATCGCATTTAAAGATAAAAATAAAATTCAAATTATTTTTTACAATACTTCTGATGAAAAAATTAAATTTTAGTGGGGAAAAAAATTTGATCACAAAATAATCTTAGAATTGCAAAAAGACCCTTCTAAATGCCTCAAAATCGCATTTAAAGATAAAAATAAAATTCAAGTTATTTTTACAATATTGCTGATGAATAAATTAAATCTTGGTGGGGAAAAAAATTTGATCACAAAATAATCTTGGAATTGCAAAAAAACGCTTCTAAATGCCTCAAAATCGCTTTTAAACATAAAATAAAATTCAAATTTTTTTATAATATTTCTGATGAAAAAATTAAATTTGAATGGATAAAAAATTTGATCACAAAATAATCTTAGAATTGCAAAAAGACGCTTCTAAATGCCTCAAAATCGCATTTAAAGATAAAAATTAAATTCAATTTATTTTTTACAATAAGTGATGAAATAATTAAATAATTACAATAATTTCTGATGAAAAAATTAAATCTTAGTTGGGAAAAAAATTTGATCACAAAATAATCTTAGAATTGCAAAAAGACGCTTCTAAATGCCTCAAAATCGCTTTTAAACATAAAATAAAATTCAAATTTTTTTATAATATTTCTGATGAAAAAATTAAATTTGAATGGCTAAAAAATTTGATCACAAAATAATCTTAGAATTGCAAAAAGACGCTTCTAAATGCCTCAAAATCGCATTTAAAGATAAAAATTAAATTCAATTTATTTTTTTACAATATTTCTGATGAAAAAATTAAATAGTGGGGAAAAAAACTTGATCACAAAATAATATTAGAATTGCAAAAAGACGCTTCTAAATGCCTCAAAATCGCATTTAAAGATAAAAATAAAATTCAAATTGTTTTTACAATATTGCTGATGAATAAATTAAATTTTAGTGGGGAAAAAAATTTGATCACAAAATAATCTTGGAATTGCAAAAAGACGCTTCTAAATTCCTCAAAATCGCATTTAAAGATAAAAATAAAATTCAAATATTTTTTACAATATTTCTGATGAAAAAAATTTAATTTTAGTGGGGAAAAAAATTTGATCACATAATAATCTTAGAATTGCAAAAAGACGCTTCTAAATGCCTCAAAATAGCTTTTAAACATAAAATAAAATTCAAATTTTTTTATAATATTTCTGATGAAAAAATTAAATTTGAATGGATAAAAAATTTGATCACAAAATAATCTTAGAATTGCAAAAAGACGCTTCTAAATGCCTCAAAATCGCATTTAAAGATAAAAATTAAATTCAATTTATTTTTTTACAATATTTCTGATGAAAAAATTAAATAGTGGGGAAAAAAACTTGATCACAAAATAATATTAGAATTGCAAAAAGACGCTTCTAAATGCCTCAAAATCGCATTTAAAGATAAAAATAAAATTCAAATTGTTTTTACAATATTGCTGATGAATAAATTAAATTTTAGTGGGGAAAAAAATTTGATCACAAAATAATCTTGGAATTGCAAAAAGACGCTTCTAAATTCCTCAAAATCGCATTTAAAGATAAAAATAAAATTCAAATATTTTTTACAATATTTCTGATAAAAAAATTAAATTTTAGTGGGAAAAAATTTGATCACAAAATAATCTTAGAATTGCAAAAAGACCCTTCTAAATGCCTCAAAATCGCATTTAAAGATAAAAATAAAATTCAAATAATTTTTACAATATTTCTGATGAAAAAATTAAATTTTAGTGGGGAAAAAAATTTGATCACAAAATAATCTTAGAATTGCAAAAAGACCCTTTTAAATGCCTCAAAATCGCATTTAAAGATAAAAATAAAATTCAAATAATTTTTACAATATCTCTAATGAAAAAATTAAATTTTGGTGGGTAAAAAATTTGATCACGAAATAAGCTTAGAATTGCAAAAAGACCCTTCTAAATGCCTCAAAATCGCATTTAAAGATAAAAATAAAATTCAAATTATTTTTTACAATATTAATTGAAAAAATTTGATCACAAAATAATCTTAGAATTGCAAAAAAACCCTTCTAAATGCCTCAAAATCGCATTTAAAGATAAAAATAAAATTCAAATTATTTTTTACAATATTTCTGATGAAAAAATTAAATTTTAGTGGGAAAAAAAATTTGATCACAAAGTAATCTTAGAATTGCAAAATGACCCTTTTAAATGCCTCAAAATCGCATTTAAAGATAAAAATAAAATTCAAATAATTTTTACAATATCTCTAATGAAAAAATTAAATTTTGGTGGGTAAAAAATTTGATCACAAAATAATCTTAGAGTTGCAAAAAGACCCTTCTAAATGCCTCAAAAATAAAATTCAAATTATTTTTACAATATTTCTGATGAAAAAATTAAATTTTAGTGGGGAAAAAAATTAGATCACAAAATAATCTTAGAATTGCAGAAAGACGCTTCTAAATGCCTCAAAATCGCATTTAAAGATAAAAATAAAATTCAAATTATTTTTACAATATTCTGATGAAAAAATTAAATTTTAGTGGGGAAAAAAATTTGATCACAAAATAATCTTAGAGTTGCAAAAAGACCCTTCTAAATGCCTCAAAATCGCATTTAAAGATAAAAATAAAATTCAAATTATTTTTACAATATTTCTGATAAAAAAATTAAATTTTAGTGGGAAAAAATTTGATCACAAAATAATCTTAGAATTGCAAAAAGACCCTTCTAAATGCCTCAAAATCGCATTTAAAGATAAAAATAAAATTCAAATAATTTTTACAATATTTCTGATGAAAAAATTAAATTTTAGTGGGGAAAAAAATTTGATCACAAAATAATCTTAGAGTTGCAAAAAGACCCTTCTAAATGCCTCAAAATCGCATTTAAAGATAAAAATAAAATTCAAATTATTTTTACAATATTTCTGATAAAAAAATTAAATTTTAGTGGGGAAAAAAATTTGATCACAAAATAATCTTAGAGTTGCAAAAAGACCCTTCTAAATGCCTCAAAATCGCATTTAAAGATAAAAATAAAATTCAAATTAATTTTACCAAATCTCTAATGAAAAAATTAAATTTTGGTGGGTAAAAAATTTGATCACGAAATAAGCTTAGAATTGCAGAAAGACGCTTCTAAATGCCTCAAAATCGCATTTAAAGATAAAAATAAAATTCAAATTATTTTTACAATATTTCTGATGAAAAAATTAAATTTTAGTGGGAAAAAATTTGATCGCAAAATAATCTTAGAATTGCAAAAAGACCCTTCTAAATGCCCCAAAATCGCATTTAAAGATAAAAATAAAATTCAAATTATTTTTTACAATACTTCTGATGAAAAAATTAAATTTTAGTGGGGAAAAAAATTTGATCACAAAATAATCTTAGAATTGCAAAAAGACCCTTCTAAATGCCTCAAAATCGCATTTAAAGATAAAAATAAAATTCAAGTTATTTTTACAATATTGCTGATGAATAAATTAAATCTTGGTGGGGAAAAAAATTTGATCACAAAATAATCTTGGAATTGCAAAAAAACGCTTCTAAATGCCTCAAAATCGCTTTTAAACATAAAATAAAATTCAAATTTTTTTACAATATTTCTGATGAAAAAATTAAATAGTGGGGAAAAAAACTTGATCACAAAATAATATTAGAATTGCAAAAAGACGCTTCTAAATGCCTCAAAATCGCATTTAAAGATAAAAATAAAATTCAAATTGTTTTTACAATATTGCTGATGAATAAATTAAATTTTAGTGGGGAAAAAAATTTGATCACAAAATAATCTTGGAATTGCAAAAAGACGCTTCTAAATTCCTCAAAATCGCATTTAAAGATAAAAATAAAATTCAAATATTTTTTACAATATTTCTGATGAAAAAAATTTAATTTTAGTGGGGAAAAAAATTTGATCACATAATAATCTTAGAATTGCAAAAAGACGCTTCTAAATGCCTCAAAATAGCTTTTAAACATAAAATAAAATTCAAATTTTTTTATAATATTTCTGATGAAAAAATTAAATTTCAATGGGTAAAAAATTTGATCACAAAATAATGTTAGAATTGCAAAAAGACGCTTCTAAATGCCTCAAAATCGCATTTAAAGATAAAAATTAAATTCAATTTATTTTTTACAATAAATGATGAAATAATTAAATAATTACAATAATTTCTGATGAAAAAATTAAATTTTAGTGGGGAAAAAAATTTGATCACAAAATAATCTTAGAATTGCAAAAAGACGCTTCTAAATACCTCAAAATCGCATTTAAAGATAAAAATTAAATTCAATTTATTTTTTAGAATAAATGATGAAATAATTAAATAATTACAATAATTTCTGATGAAAAAAGTAAACTTAGTGGGGAAAAAAATTTGATCACAAAATAATCTTCGAATTGCAAAAAGACGCTTCTAAATGCCTCAAAATCGCTTTTAAACATAAAATAAAATTCAAAGTTTTTTATAATATTTGTGATGAAAATATTAAATGGCTAAAAAATTTGATCACAAAATAATCTTAGAATTGCAAAAAGACGCTTCTAAATGCCTCAAAATCGCATTTAAAGATAAAAATAAAATTCAAATTATTTTTACAATATTTTTGATGGAAAAATTAAATTTTATGGTGGAAAAAAATTTGATCACAAAATAATCTTGGAATTGCAAAAAGACGCTCTAAATGCGTCAAAATCGCTTTTAAACATAAAATAAAATTCAAATTTTTTTATAATATTTGTGATGAAAAAATTAAATTTGAATGGGTAAAAAATTTGATCACAAAATAATCTTAGAAATGCAAAAAGACGCTTCTAAATGCCCCAAAATCGCATTTAAAGATAAAAATTAAATTCAAATTATTTTTTTACAATATTTCTGATGAAAAAATTAAATAGTGGGGAAAAAAATTTGATCACAAAATAATATTAGAATTGCAAAAAGACGCTTCTAAATGCCTCAAAATCGCATTTAAAGATTAAATTAAAATTATTTTTACAATATTGCTGATGAATAAATTAAATCTTAGTGGGGAAAAAAATTTGATCACAAAATAATCTTGGAATTGCAAAAAGACGCTTCTAAATGCCTCAAAATCGCATTTAAAGATAAAAATTAAATTCAATTTATTTTTTACAATAAATGATGAAATAATTAAATAATTACAATAATTTCTGATGAAAAAATTAAATCTTAGTTGGGAAAAAAATTTGATCACAAAATAATCTTAGAATTGCAAAAAGACGCTTCTAAATGCCTCAAAATCGCTTTTAAACATAAAATAAAATTCAAATTTTTTTATAATATTTCTGATGAAGAAATTAAATTTGAATGGGTAAAAAATTTGATCACGAAATAAGCTTAGAATTGGAAAAAGACCGTTCTAAATGCCTCAAAATCGCATTTAAAGATAAAAATAAAATTCAAATTATTTTTACAATATTTCTGATGAAGCAAATTTAATTTTAGTGTGGAAAAAAATTTGATCACAAATTAATCTTAGAATTGCAAAAAGACGCTTCTAAATGCCTCAAAATCGCATTTAAAGATAAAAATTAAATTCAAATTATTTTTACAATATTGCTGATGAATATTGCTGATGAATAAATTAAATTTTAGTGGGGAAAAAATTTGATCACAAAATATTCTTGGAATTGCAAAAAGACCCTTCTAAATGCCTCAAAATCGCATTTAAAGATAAAAATAAAATTCAAATTATTTTTACAATATTTCTGATGAAGCAAATTTAATTTTAGTGTGGAAAAAAATTTGATCACAAATTAATCTTAGAATTGCAAAAAGACGCTTCTAAATGCCTCAAAATCGCATTTAAAGATAAAAATTAAATTCAAATTATTTTTACAATATTGCTGATGAATATTGCTGATGAATAAATTAAATTTTAGTGGAGAAAAAAATTTGATCACAAAATAATCTTGCAATTGCAAAAAGACCCTTCTAAATGCCTGAAAATCGCATTTAAAGATAAAAATAAAATTCAAATTATTTTTACAATATTGGTGATGAAAAAATTAAATTTCACTGGATAAAAAATTTGATCACAAATTGCAAAAAGACGCTTCTAAATGCCTCAAAATCGCTTTTAAACATAAAATAAAATTCAAATATTTTTTACAATATTTCTGATGAAAAAAATTTAATTTTAGTGGGGAAAAAAATTTGACCACAAAATAATCTTAGAATTGCAAAAAGACGCTTCTAAATGCCTCAAAATAGCTTTTAAACATAAAATAAAATTCAAATTTTTTTATAATATTTCTGATGAAAAAATTAAATTTCAATGGGTAAAAAATTTGATCACAAAATAATGTTAGAATTGCAAAAAGACGCTTCTAAATGCCTCAAAATCGCATTTAAAGATAAAAATAAAATTCAAATTATTTTTACAATATTTCTGATCAAAAAATTAAATTTCACTGGATAAAAAATTTGATCACAAAATAATCTTAGAATTGCAAGAAGACGCTTCTAAATGCCTCAAAATCGCTTTTAAACATAAAATAAAATTCAAATTATTTTTACAATATTTCTGATGAAAAAATTAAATTTTAGTGGGGAAAAAAATTTGATCACAAAATAATCTTAGAATTGCAAAAAGACTTCTAAATGCCTTCTAAATGCCTCAAAATCGCATTTAAAGATAAAAATAAAATTCAAATTATTTTTACAATATTTGTGATGAAAAAATTAAATTTTAGTGGGAAAAAATTTGATCGCAAAATAATCTTAGAATTGCAAAAAGACCCTTCTAAATGCCCCAAAATCGCATTTAAAGATAAAAATAAAATTCAAATTATTTTTTACAATACTTCTGATGAAAAAATTAAATTTTAGTGGGGAAAAAAATTTGATCACAAAATAATCTTAGAATTGCAAAAAGACCCTTCTAAATGCCTCAAAATCGCATTTAAAGATAAAAATAAAATTCAAGTTATTTTTACAATATTGCTGATGAATAAATTAAATCTTGGTGGGGAAAAAAATTTGATCACAAAATAATCTTAGAATTGCAAAAAGACCCTTCTAAATGCCTCAAAATCGCTTTTAAAGATAAAAATAAAATTCAAATTATTTTTACAATATTTTTGATGGAAAAATTAAATTTTATGGTGGAAAAAAATTTGATCACAAAATAATCTTGGAATTGCAAAAAAACGCTTCTAAATGCCTCAAAATCGCTTTTAAACATAAAATAAAATTCAAATTTTTTTATAATATTTCTTATGAAAAAATTAAATTTGAATGGGTAAAAAATTTGATCACAAAATAATCTTAGAATTGCAAAAAGACGCTTCTAAATGCCTCAAAATCGCATTTAAAGATAAAAATTAAATTCAATTTATTTTTTACAATAAGTGATGAAATAATTAAATAATTACAATAATTTCTGATGAAAAAATTAAATCTTAGTGGGGAAAAAAATTTGATCACAAAATAATCTTAGAATTGCAAAAAGACGCTTCTAAATGCCTCAAAATGGCATTTAAAGATAAAAATTAAATTCAATTTATTTTTTTACAATATTTCTGATGAAAAAATTAAATAGTGGGGAAAAAAACTTGATCACAAAATAATATTAAAATTGCAAAAAGACGCTTCTAAATGCCTCAAAATCGCATTTAAAGATAAAAATAAAATTCAAATTGTTTTTACAATATTGCTGATGAATAAATTAAATTTTAGTGGGGAAAAAAATTTGATCACAAAATAATCTTGGAATTGCAAAAAGACGTTCTAAATTCCTCAAAATCGCATTTAAAGATAAAAATAAAATTCAAATATTTTTTACAATAATTTCTGATGAAAAAATTAAATCTTAGTTGGGAAAAAAATTTGATCACAAAATAATCTTAGAATTGCAAAAAGACCCTTCTAAATGCCTCAAAATCGCATTTAAAGATAAAAATAAAATTCAAATTATTTTTACAATATTTCTGATGAAAAAATTAAATTTTAGTGGGGAAAAAAATTTGATCACAAAATAATCTTAGAATTGCAAAAAGACGCTTCTAAATGCCTCAAAATCGCTTTTAAACATAAAATAAAATTCAAAGTTTTTTATAATATTTGTGATGAAAATATTAAATTTGAATGGCTAAAAAATTTGATCACAAAATAATCTTAGAATTGCAAAAAGACGCTTCTAAATGCCTCAAAATCGCATTTAAAGATAAAAATAAAATTCAAATTATTTTTACAATATTTTTGATGGAAAAATTAAATTTTATGGTGGAAAAAAATTTGATCACAAAATAATCTTGGAATTGCAAAAAGACGCTCTAAATGCGTCAAAATCGCTTTTAAACATAAAATAAAATTCAAATTATTTTATAATATTTGTGATGAAAAAATTAAATTTGAATGGGTAAAAAATTTGATCACAAAATAATCTTAGAATTGCAAAAAGACGCTTCTAAATGCCTCAAAATCGCATTTAAAGATAAAAATTAAATTCAAATTATTTTTTTACAATATTTCTGATGAAAAAATTAAATAGTGGGGAAAAAATTTGATCACAAAATAATATTGGAATTGCAAAAAGACGCTTCTAAATGCCTCAAAATCGCATTTAAAGATTAAATTAAAATTATTTTTACAATATTGCTGATGAATAAATTAAATCTTAGTGGGGAAAAAAATTTGATCACAAAATAATCTTGGAATTGCAAAAAGACGCTTCTAAATGCCTCAAAATCGCATTTAAAGATAAAAATTAAATTCAATTTATTTTTTACAATAAATGATGAAATAATTAAATAATTACAATAATTTCTGATGAAAAAATTAAATCTTAGTTTGGAAAAAAATTTGATCACAAAATAATCTTAGAAATGCAAAAAGACGCTTCTAAATGCCTCAAAATCGCTTTTAAACATAAAATAAAATTCAAATTTTTTTATAATATTTCTGATGAAGAAATTAAATTTGAATGGCTAAAAAATTTGATCACAAAATAATCTTAGAATTGCAAAAAGACGCTTCTAAATGCCTCAAAATCGCATTTAAAGATAAAAATTAAATTCAAATTATTTTTACAATATTGGTGATGAAAAAATTAAATTTTAGTGGGTAAAAAATTTGATCACGAAATAAGCTTAGAATTGGAAAAAGACCGTTCTAAATGCCTCAAAATCGCATTTAAAGATAAAAATTAAATTCAAATTATTTTTACAATATGCTGATGAATATTGCTGATGAATAAATTAAATTTTAGTGGGGAAAAAATTTGAACACAAAATATTCTTGGAATTGCAAAAAGACCCTTCTAAATGCCTCAAAATCGCATTTAAAGATAAAAATAAAATTCAAATTATTTTTACAATATTGGTGATGAAAAAATTAAATTTTAGTGGGTAAAAAATTTGATCACGAAATAAGCTTAGAATTGGAAAAAGACCGTTCTAAATGCCTCAAAATCGCTTCAAAATTTTTATCAATTTAAAGATAAAAATAAAATTCAAATTATTTTTACAATATTTCTGATGAAGCAAATTTAATTTTAGTGGGGAAAAAAATTTGATCACAAATTAATCTTAGAATTGCAAAAAGACGCTTCTAAATGCCTCAAAATCGCATTTAAAGATAAAAATTAAATTCAAATTATTTTTACAATATTGCTGATGAATATTGCTGATGAATAAATTAAATTTTAGTGGGGAAAAAAATTTGATCACAAAATAATCTTGCAATTGCAAAAAGACCCTTCTAAATGCCTGAAAATCGCATTTAAAGATAAAAATAAAATTCAAATTATTTTTACAATATTGGTGATGAAAAAATTAAATTTCACTGGATAAAAAATTTGATCACAAATTGCAAAAAGACCCTTCTAAATGCTTCAAAATCGCATTTAAAGATAAAAATAAAATTCAAATTATTTTTACAATATTTTTGATGGAAAAATTAAATTTTATGGTGGAAAAAAATTTGATCACAAAATAATCTTGGAATTGCAAAAAGACGCTTCTAAATGCGTCAAAATCGCTTTTAAACATAAAATAAAATTCAAATTTTTTTATAATATTTGTGATGAAAAAATTAAATTTCAATGGGTAAAAAATTTGATCACAAAATAATCTTAGAATTGCAAAAAGACGCTTCTAAATGCCTCAAAATCGCATTTAAAGATAAAAATTAAATTCAATTTATTTTTTTACAATATTTCTGATGAAAAAATTAAATAGTGGGGAAAAAAATTTGATCACAAAATAATATTAGAATTGCAAAAAAACGCTTCTAAATGCCTCAAAATCGCATTTAAAGATAAAAATAAAATTCAAATATTTTTTACAATATTTCTGATGAAAAAAATTTAATTTTAGTGGGGAAAAAAATTTGATCACATAATAATCTTAAAATTGCAAAAAGACGCTTCTAAATGCCTCAAAATCGCATTTAAAGGTAAAAATTAAATTCAATTTATTTTTTACGATATTTCTGATGAAAAACTTAAATTTTAGTGGGGGAAAAAAATTTGATCACGAAATAAGCTTAGAATTGCAAAAAGACGCTTCTAAATGCCTCAAAATCGCTTTTAAACATAAAATAAAATTCAAATTTTTTTATAATATTTCTGATGAAAAAATTAAATTTCAATGGGTAAAAAATTTGATCACAAAATAATCTTAGAATTGCAAAAAGACGCTTCTAAATGCCTCAAAATCGCATTTAAAGATAAAAATTAAATTCAATTTATTTTTTTACAATATTTCTGATGAAAAAATTAAATAGTGGGGAAAAAAATTTGATCACAAAATAATATTAGAATTGCAAAAAGACGCTTCTAAATGCCTCAAAATCGCTTTTAAACATAAAATAAAATTCAAATTTTTTTATAATATTTCTGATGAAAAAATTAAATTTCAATGGGTAAAAAATTTGACCACAAAATAATCTTAGAATTGCAAAAAGACGCTCGTAAATGCCTCAAAATCGCTTTTAAACATAAAATAAATTTCAAATTTTTTTTATAATATTTCTGATGAAAAAATTAAATTTCACTGGATAAAAAATTTGATCACAAAATAATCTTAGAATTGCAAGAAGACGCTTCTAAATGCCTCAAAATCGCTTTTAAACATAAAATAAAATTCAAATTATTTTTACAATATTTCTGATGAAAAAATTAAATTTTAGTGGAGAAAAAAATTTGATCACAAAATAATCTTAGAATTGCAAAAAGACTTCTAAATGCCTTCTAAATGCCTCAAAATCGCATTTAAAGATAAAAATAAAATTCAAATTATTTTTACAATATTTCTGATGAAAAAATTAAATTTTAGTTAAAATTCAAATTATTTTTACAATATTTCTGATGAAAAAATTAAATTTTAGTGGGGAAAAAAATTTGATCACAAAATAATCTTGGAATTGCAAAAAGACGCTTCTAAATGCCTCAAAATCGCTTTTAAACATAAAATAAAATTCAAATATTTTTATAATGTTTCTGATGAAAAAATTAAATTTTACTGGATAAAAAATTTGATCACGAAATAAGCTTAGAATTGCAAAAAGACCCTTCTAAATGCCTCAAAATCGCTTTTAAACATAAAATAAAATTCAAATTTTTTTATAATATTTCTGATGAAAAAATTAAATTTTACTGGATAAAAAATTTGATCACGAAATAAGCTTAGAATTGCAAAAAGACCCTTCTAAATGCCTCAAAATCGCATTTAAAGATAAAAATTAAATTCAATTTATTTTTTACAATATTTCTGATGAAAAAATTAAATTTTAGTGGGGGAAAAAAATTTGACCACAAAATAATCTTAGAATTGCAAAAAGACGCTCGTAAATCCCTCAAAATCGCTTTTAAACATAAAATAAAATTCAAATTTTTTTATAATATTTCTGATGAAAAAATTAAATTTTAATGGGTAAAAAATTTGATCACAAAATAATCTTAGAATTGCAAAAAGACGCTTCTAAATGCCTCAAAATCGCTTTTAAACATAAAATAAATTTCAAATTTTTTTTATAATATTTCTGTTGAAAAAATTAAATTTCACTGGATAAAAAATTTGATCACAAAATAATCTTAGAATTGCAAGAAGACGCTTCTAAATGCCTCAAAATCGCTTTTAAACATAAAATAAAATTCAAATTATTTTTACAATATTTCTGATGAAAAAATTAAATTTTAGTGGGGAAAAAAATTTGATCACAAAATAATCTTAGAATTGCAAAAAGACTTCTAAATGCCTAAAAATCGCATTTAAAGATAAAAATAAAATTCAAATTATTTTTACAATATTTCTGATGAAAAAATTAAATTTTAGTGGGGGAAAAAATTTGATCACAAAATAATCTTAGAATTGCAAAAAGACTTCTAAATGCCTTCTAAATGCCTCAAAATCGCATTTAAAGATAAAAATAAAATTCAAATTATTTTTACAATATTTCTGATGAAAAAATTAAATTTTAGTGGGGAAAAAAATTTGATCACAAAATAATCTTGGAATTGCAAAAAGACGCTTCTAAATGCCTCAAAATCGCTTTTAAACATAAAATAAAATTCAAATTATTTTTACAATATTTCTGATGAAAAATTAAATTTTAGTGGGGAAAAAAATTTGATCACAAAATAATCTTAGAATTGCAAAAAGACGCTCGTAAATCCCTCAAAATCGCTTTTAAACATAAAATAAAATTCAAATTTTTTTATAATATTTCTGATGAAAAAATTAAATTTTAATGGGTAAAAAATTTGATCACAAAATAATCTTAGAATTGCAAAAAGACGCTTCTAAATGCCTCAAAATCGCTTTTAAACATAAAATAAATTTCAAATTTTTTTTATAATATTTCTGTTGAAAAAATTAAATTTCACTGGATAAAAAATTTGATCACAAAATAATCTTAGAATTGCAAGAAGACGCTTCTAAATGCCTCAAAATCGCTTTTAAACATAAAATAAAATTCAAATTATTTTTACAATATTTCTGATGAAAAAATTAAATTTTAGTGGGGAAAAAAATTTGATCACAAAATAATCTTAGAATTGCAAAAAGACTTCTAAATGCCTAAAAATCGCATTTAAAGATAAAAATAAAATTCAAATTATTTTTACAATATTTCTGATGAAAAAATTAAATTTTAGTGGGGGAAAAAATTTGATCACAAAATAATCTTAGAATTGCAAAAAGACTTCTAAATGCCTTCTAAATGCCTCAAAATCGCATTTAAAGATAAAAATAAAATTCAAATTATTTTTACAATATTTCTGATGAAAAAATTAAATTTTAGTGGGGAAAAAAATTTGATCACAAAATAATCTTGGAATTGCAAAAAGACGCTTCTAAATGCCTCAAAATCGCTTTTAAACATAAAATAAAATTCAAATTATTTTTACAATATTTCTGATGAAAAATTAAATTTTAGTGGGGAAAAAAATTTGATCACAAAATAATCTTAGAATTGCAAAAAGACGCTTCTAAATGCCTCAAAATCGCTTTTAAACATAAAATAAAATTCAAATATTTTTTACAATATTTCTGATGAAAAAATTAAATTTTAGTGGGGAAAAAAATTTGATCACAAAATAATCTTAGAATTGCAAGAAGACGCTTCTAAATGCCTCAAAATCGCTTTTAAACATAAAATAAAATTCAAATTATTTTATAATATTTCTGATGAAGAAATTAAATTTGAATGGCTAAAAAATTTGATCACAAAATAATCTTAGAATTGCAAAAAGACGCTTCTAAATGCCTCAAAATCGCATTTAAAGATAAAAATTAAATTCAAATTATTTTTACAATATTGGTGATGAAAAAATTAAATTTTAGTGGGTAAAAAATTTGATCACGAAATAAGCTTAGAATTGGAAAAAGACCGTTCTAAATGCCTCAAAATCGCATTTAAAGATAAAAATTAAATTCAAATTATTTTTACAATATGCTGATGAATATTGCTGATGAATAAATTAAATTTTAGTGGGGAAAAAATTTGATCACAAAATATTCTTGGAATTGCAAAAAGACCCTTCTAAATGCCTCAAAATCGCATTTAAAGATAAAAATAAAATTCAAATTATTTTTACAATATTGGTGATGAAAAAATTAAATTTTAGTGGGTAAAAAATTTGATCACGAAATAAGCTTAGAATTGGAAAAAGACCGTTCTAAATGCCTCAAAATCGCATTTAAAGATAAAAATAAAATTCAAATTATTTTTACAATATTTCTGATGAAGCAAATTTAATTTTAGTGGGGAAAAAAATTTGATCACAAATTAATCTTAGAATTGCAAAAAGACGCTTCTAAATGCCTCAAAATCGCATTTAAAGATAAAAATTAAATTCAAATTATTTTTACAATATTGCTGATGAATATTGCTGATGAATAAATTAAATTTTAGTGGGGAAAAAAATTTGATCACAAAATAATCTTGCAATTGCAAAAAGACCCTTCTAAATGCCTGAAAATCGCATTTAAAGATAAAAATAAAATTCAAATTATTTTTACAATATTGGTGATGAAAAAATTAAATTTCACTGGATAAAAAATTTGATCACAAATTGCAAAAAGACCCTTCTAAATGCTTCAAAATCGCATTTAAAGATAAAAATAAAATTCAAATTATTTTTACAATATTTTTGATGGAAAAATTAAATTTTATGGTGGAAAAAAATTTGATCACAAAATAATCTTGGAATTGCAAAAAGACGCTTCTAAATGCGTCAAAATCGCTTTTAAACATAAAATAAAATTCAAATTTTTTTATAATATTTGTGATGAAAAAATTAAATTTCAATGGGTAAAAAATTTGATCACAAAATAATATTAGAATTGCAAAAAGACGCTTCTAAATGCCTCAAAATCGCATTTAAAGATAAAAATTAAATTCAATTTATTTTTTTACAATATTTCTGATGAAAAAATTAAATAGTGGGGAAAAAAATTTGATCACAAAATAATATTAGAATTGCAAAAAGACGCTTCTAAATGCCTCAAAATCGCATTTAAAGATAAAAATAAAATTCAAATATTTTTTACAATATTTCTGATGAAAAAAATTTAATTTTAGTGGGGAAAAAAATTTGATCACATAATAATCTTAAAATTGCAAAAAGACGCTTCTAAATGCCTCAAAATCGCATTTAAAGGTAAAAATTAAATTCAATTTATTTTTTACGATATTTCTGATGAAAAACTTAAATTTTAGTGGGGGAAAAAAATTTGATCACGAAATAAGCTTAGAATTGCAAAAAGACGCTTCTAAATGCCTCAAAATCGCTTTTAAACATAAAATAAAATTCAAATTTTTTTATAACATTTCTGATGAAAAAATTAAATTTCAATGGGTAAAAAATTTGATCACAAAATAATCTTAGAATTGCAAAAAGACGCTTCTAAATGCCTCAAAATCGCATTTAAAGATAAAAATTAAATTCAATTTATTTTTTTACAATATTTCTGATGAAAAAATTAAATAGTGGGGAAAAAAATTTGATCACAAAATAATATTAGAATTGCAAAAAGACGCTTCTAAATGCCTCAAAATCGCATTTAAAGATAAAAATAAAATTCAAATATTTTTTACAATATTTCTGATGAAAAAAATTTAATTTTAGTGGGGAAAAAAATTTGATCACATAATAATCTTAAAATTGCAAAAAGACGCTTCTAAATGCCTCAAAATCGCATTTAAAGGTAAAAATTAAATTCAATTTATTTTTTACGATATTTCTGATGAAAAACTTAAATTTTAGTGGGGGAAAAAAATTTGATCACGAAATAAGCTTAGAATTGCAAAAAGACGCTTCTAAATGCCTCAAAATCGCTTTTAAACATAAAATAAAATTCAAATGTTTTTATAATATTTCTGATGAAAAAATTAAATTTCAATGGGTAAAAAATTTGATCACAAAATAATCTTAGAATTGCAAAAAGACGCTTCTAAATGCCTCAAAATCGCTTTTAAACATAAAAATTAAATTCAATTTATTTTTTACAATATTTCTGATGAAAAAATTAAATTTTAGTGGGGGAAAAAAATTTGACCACAAAATAATCTTAGAATTGCAAAAAGACGCTCGTAAATGCCTCGAAATCGCTTTTAAACATAAAATAAAATACAAATTTTTTTATAATATTTCTGATGAAAAAATTAAATTTCAATGGGTAAAAAATTTGACCACAAAATAATCTTAGAATTGCAAAAAGACGCTCGTAAATGCCTCAAAATCGCTTTTAAACATAAAATAAATTTCAAATTTTTTTTATAATATTTCTGATGAAAAAATTAAATTTCACTGGATAAAAAATTTGATCACAAAATAATCTTAGAATTGCAAGAAGACGCTTCTAAATGCCTCAAAATCGCTTTTAAACATAAAATAAAATTCAAATTATTTTTACAATATTTCTGATGAAAAAATTAAATTTTAGTGGAGAAAAAAATTTGATCACAAAATAATCTTAGAATTGCAAAAAAAACTTCTAAATGCCTTCTAAATGCCTCAAAATCGCATTTAAAGATAAAAATAAAATTCAAATTATTTTTACAATATTTCTGATGAAAAAATTAAATTTTAGTGGAGAAAAAAATTTGATCACAAAATAATCTTGGAATTGCAAAAAGACGCTTCTAAATGCCTCAAAATCGCTTTTAAACATAAAATAAAATTCAAATATTTTTTACAATATTTCTGATGAAAAAAATTTAATTTTAGTGGGGAAAAAAATTTGATCACAAAATAATCTTAGAATTGCAAAAAGACGCTTCTAAATGCCTCAAAATCGCTTTTAAACATAAAATAAAATTCAAATTTTTTTATAATATTTCTGATGAAAAAATTAAATTTTACTTAATAAAAAATTTGATCACGAAATAAGCTTAGAATTGCAAAAAGACCCTTCTAAATGCCTCAAAATCGCTTTTAAACATAAAATAAAATTCAAATTTTTTTATAATATTTCTGATGAAAAAATTAAATTTTACTGGATAAAAAATTTGATCACGAAATAAGCTTAGAATTGCAAAAAGACCCTTCTAAATGCCTCAAAATCGCATTTAAAGATAAAAATTAAATTCAATTTATTTTTTACAATATTTCTGATGAAAAAATTAAATTTTAGTGGGGGAAAAAAATTTGACCACAAAATAATCTTAGAATTGCAAAAAGACGCTCGTAAATGCCTCGAAATCGCTTTTAAACATAAAATAAAATTCAAATTTTTTTATAATATTTCTGATGAAAAAATTAAATTTCAATGGGTAAAAAATTTGACCACAAAATAATCTTAGAATTGCAAAAAGACGCTCGTAAATGCCTCAAAATCGCTTTTAAACATAAAATAAATTTCAAATTTATTTTATAATATTTCTGATGAAAAAATTAAATTTCACTGGATAAAAAATTTGATCACAAAATAATCTTAGAATTGCAAGAAGACGCTTCTAAATGCCTCAAAATCGCTTTTAAACATAAAATAAAATTCAAATTATTTTTACAATATTTCTGATGAAAAAATTAAATTTTAGTGGAGAAAAAAATTTGATCACAAAATAATCTTAGAATTGCAAAAAGACTTCTAAATGCCTTCTAAATGCCTCAAAATCGCATTTAAAGATAAAAATAAAATTCAAATTATTTTTACAATATTTCTGATGAAAAAATTAAATTTTAGTGGAGAAAAAAATTTGATCACAAAATAATCTTGGAATTGCAAAAAGACGCTTCTAAATGCCTCAAAATCGCTTTTAAACATAAAATAAAATTCAAATATTTTTTACAATATTTCTGATGAAAAAAATTTAATTTTAGTGGGGAAAAAAATTTGATCACAAAATAATCTTAGAATTGCAAAAAGACGCTTCTAAATGCCTCAAAATCGCTTTTAAACATAAAATAAAATTCAAATTTTTTTATAATATTTCTGATGAAAAAATTAAATTTTACTGGATAAAAAATTTGATCACGAAATAAGCTTAGAATTGCAAAAAGACCCTTCTAAATGCCTCAAAATCGCTTTTAAACATAAAATAAAATTCAAATTTTTTTATAATATTTCTGATGAAAAAATTAAATTTTACTGGATAAAAAATTTGATCACGAAATAAGCTTAGAATTGCAAAAAGACCCTTCTAAATGCCTCAAAATCGCATTTAAAGATAAAAATTAAATTCAATTTATTTTTTACAATATTTCTGATGAAAAAATTAAATTTTAGTGGGGGAAAAAAATTTGACCACAAAATAATCTTAGAATTGCAAAAAGACGCTCGTAAATGCCTCGAAATCGCTTTTAAACATAAAATAAAATTCAAATTTTTTTATAATATTTCTGATGAAAAAATTAAATTTCAATGGGTAAAAAATTTGACCACAAAATAATCTTAGAATTGCAAAAAGACGCTCGTAAATGCCTCAAAATCGCTTTTAAACATAAAATAAATTTCAAATTTATTTTATAATATTTCTGATGAAAAAATTAAATTTCACTGGATAAAAAATTTGATCACAAAATAATCTTAGAATTGCAAGAAGACGCTTCTAAATGCCTCAAAATCGCTTTTAAACATAAAATAAAATTCAAATTATTTTTACAATATTTCTGATGAAAAAATTAAATTTTAGTGGAGAAAAAAATTTGATCACAAAATAATCTTAGAATTGCAAAAAGACTTCTAAATGCCTTCTAAATGCCTCAAAATCGCATTTAAAGATAAAAATAAAATTCAAATTATTTTTACAATATTTCTGATGAAAAAATTAAATTTTAGTGGAGAAAAAAATTTGATCACAAAATAATCTTGGAATTGCAAAAAGACGCTTCTAAATGCCTCAAAATCGCTTTTAAACATAAAATAAAATTCAAATATTTTTTACAATATTTCTGATGAAAAAAATTTAATTTTAGTGGGGAAAAAAATTTGATCACAAAATAATCTTAGAATTGCAAAAAGACGCTTCTAAATGCCTCAAAATCGCTTTTAAACATAAAATAAAATTCAAATTTTTTTATAATATTTCTGATGAAAAAATTAAATTTTACTGGATAAAAAATTTGATCACGAAATAAGCTTAGAATTGCAAAAAGACCCTTCTAAATGCCTCAAAATCGCTTTTAAACATAAAATAAAATTCAAATTTTTTTATAATATTTCTGATGAAAAAATTAAATTTTACTGGATAAAAAATTTGATCACGAAATAAGCTTAGAATTGCAAAAAGACCCTTCTAAATGCCTCAAAATCGCATTTAAAGATAAAAATTAAATTCAATTTATTTTTTACAATATTTCTGATGAAAAAATTAAATTTTAGTGGGGGAAAAAAATTTGACCACAAAATAATCTTAGAATTGCAAAAAGACGCTCGTAAATCCCTCAAAATCGCTTTTAAACATAAAATAAAATTCAAATTTTTTTATAATATTTCTGATGAAAAAATTAAATTTTAATGGGTAAAAAATTTGATCACAAAATAATCTTAGAATTGCAAAAAGACGCTTCTAAATGCCTCAAAATCGCTTTTAAACATAAAATAAAATTCAAATTATTTTTACAATATTTCTGATGAAAAAATTAAATTTTAGTGGGGAAAAAAATTTGATCACAAAATAATCTTAGAATTGCAAAAAGACTTCTAAATGCCTAAAAATCGCATTTAAAGATAAAAATAAAATTCAAATTATTTTTACAATATTTCTGATGACAAAATTAAATTTTAGTGGGGAAAAAAATTTGATCACAAAATAATCTTAGAATTGCAAAAAGACGCTTCTAAATGCCTCAAAATCGCTTTTAAACATAAAATAAAATTCAAATTTTTTTATAATATTTCTGATGAAAAAATTAAATTTTACTTAATAAAAAATTTGATCACGAAATAAGCTTAGAATTGCAAAAAGACCCTTCTAAATGCCTCAAAATCGCTTTTAAACATAAAATAAAATTCAAATTTTTTTATAATATTTCTGATGAAAAAATTAAATTTTACTGGATAAAAAATTTGATCACGAAATAAGCTTAGAATTGCAAAAAGACCCTTCTAAATGCCTCAAAATCGCATTTAAAGATAAAAATTAAATTCAATTTATTTTTTACAATATTTCTGATGAAAAAATTAAATTTTAGTGGGGGAAAAAAATTTGACCACAAAATAATCTTAGAATTGCAAAAAGACGCTCGTAAATCCCTCAAAATCGCTTTTAAACATAAAATAAAATTCAAATTTTTTTATAATATTTCTGATGAAAAAATTAAATTTTAATGGGTAAAAAATTTGATCACAAAATAATCTTAGAATTGCAAAAAGACGCTTCTAAATGCCTCAAAATCGCTTTTAAACATAAAATAAAATTCAAATTATTTTTACAATATTTCTGATGAAAAAATTAAATTTTAGTGGGGAAAAAAATTTGATCACAAAATAATCTTAGAATTGCAAAAAGACTTCTAAATGCCTAAAAATCGCATTTAAAGATAAAAATAAAATTCAAATTATTTTTACAATATTTCTGATGACAAAATTAAATTTTAGTGGGGGGAAAAATTTGATCACAAAATAATCTTAGAATTGCAAAAAGACTTCTAAATGCCTTCTAAATGCCTCAAAATCGCATTTAAAGATAAAAATAAAATTCAAATTATTTTTACAATATTTCTGATGAAAAAATTAAATTTTAGTGGGGAAAAAAATTTGATCACAAAATAATCTTGGAATTGCAAAAAGACGCTTCTAAATGCCTCAAAATCGCTTTTAAACATAAAATAAAATTCAAATTATTTTTACAATATTTCTGATGAAAAATTAAACTTTAGTGGGAAAAAAATTTGATCACAAAATAATCTTAGAATTGCAAAAAGACGCTTCTAAATGCCTCAAAATCGCTTTTAAACATAAAATAAAATTCAAATTATTTTTACAATATTTCTGATCAAAAACTTAAATTTTAGTGGGTAAAAAATTTGATCACGAAATAAGCTTAGAATTGCAAAAAAACGCTTCTAAATGCCCCAAAATTGCTTTTAAACATAAAATAAAATTCAAATTTTTTTATAATATTTCTGATGAAAAAATTAAATTTCAATGGGTAAAAAATTTGATCACAAAATAATCTTAGAATTGCAAAAAGACGCTTCTAAATGCCTCAAAATCGCTTTTAAACATAAAATAAAATTCAAATTTTTTTATAATATTTCTGATGAAAAAATTAAATTTTACTGGATAAAAAATTTGATCACGAAATAAGCTTAGAATTGCAAAAAGACCCTTCTAAATGCCTCAAAATCGCATTTAAAGATAAAAATTAAATTCAATTTATTTTTTACGATATTTCTGATGAAAAACTTAAATTTTAGTGGGGGAAAAAAATTTGATCACGAAATAAGCTTAGAATTGCAAAAAGACCCTTCTAAATGCCTCAAAATCGCATTTAAAGATAAAAATTAAATTCAATTTATTTTTTACAATATTTCTGATGAAAAAATTAAATTTTAGTGGGGGAAAAAAATTTGACCACAAAATAATCTTAGAATTGCAAAAAGACGCTCGTAAATGCCTCAAAATCGCTTTTAAACATAAAATAAAATTCATATTTTTTTATAATATTTCTGATGAAAAAATTAAATTTCAATGGGTAAAAAATTTGATCACAAAATAATCTTAGAATTGCAAGAAGACGCTTCTAAATGCCTCAAAATCGCTTTTAAACATAAAATAAATTTCAAATATTTTTTATAATATTTCTGATGAAAAAATTAAATTTCACTGGATAAAAAATTTGATCACAAAATAATCTTAGAATTGCAAGAAGACGCTTCTAAATGCCTCAAAATCGCTTTTAAACATAAAATAAAATTCAAATTATTTTTACAATATTTCTGATGAAAAAATTAAATTTTAGTGGGGAAAAAAATTTGATCACAAAATAATCTTAGAATTGCAAAAAGACTTCTAAATGCCTTCTAAATGCCTCAAAATCGCATTTAAAGATAAAAATAAAATTCAAATTATTTTTACAATATTTCTGATGAAAAAATTAAATTTTAGTGGGGAAAAAAATTTGATCACAAAATAATCTTGGAATTGCAAAAAGACGCTTCTAAATGCCTCAAAATCGCTTTTAAACATAAAATAAAATTCAAATTATTTTTACAATATTTCTGATGAAAAATTAAACTTTAGTGGGAAAAAAATTTGATCACAAAATAATCTTAGAATTGCAAAAAGACGCTTCTAAATGCCTCAAAATCGCTTTTAAACATAAAATAAAATTCAAATTATTTTTACAATATTTCTGATGAAAAATTAAACTTTAGTGGGTAAAAAATTTGATCACGAAATAAGCTTAGAATTGCAAAAAAACGCTTCTAAATGCCCCAAAATCGCTTTTAAACATAAAATAAAATTCAAATTTTTTTTATAATATTTCTGATGAAAAAATTAAATTTCACTGGATAAAAAATTTGATCACAAAATAATCTTAGAATTGCAAAAAGACGCTTCTAAATGCCTCAAAATCGCTTTTAAACATAAAATAAAATTCAAATTTTTTTATAATATTTCTGATGAAAAAATTAAATTTTACTGGATAAAAAATTTGATCACGAAATAAGCTTAGAATTGCAAAAAGACCCTTCTAAATGCCTCAAAATCGCATTTAAAGATAAAAATTAAATTCAATTTATTTTTTACGATATTTCTGATGAAAAACTTAAATTTTAGTGGGGGAAAAAAATTTGATCACGAAATAAGCTTAGAATTGCAAAAAGACCCTTCTAAATGCCTCAAAATCGCATTTAAAGATAAAAATTAAATTCAATTTATTTTTTACAATATTTCTGATGAAAAAATTAAATTTTAGTGGGGGAAAAAAATTTGACCACAAAATAATCTTAGAATTGCAAGAAGACGCTTCTAAATGCCTCAAAATCGCTTTTAAACATAAAATAAAATTCAAATTATTTTTACAATATTTCTGATGAAAAAATTAAATTTTAGTGGGGGAAAAAAATTTGACCACAAAATAATCTTAGAATTGCAAAAAGACGCTCGTAAATGCCTCAAAATCGCTTTTAAACATAAAATAAAATTCATATTTTTTTATAATATTTCTGATGAAAAAATTAAATTTCAATGGGTAAAAAATTTGATCACAAAATAATCTTAGAATTGCAAGAAGACGCTTCTAAATGCCTCAAAATCGCTTTTAAACATAAAATAAATTTCAAATTTTTTTTATAATATTTCTGATGAAAAAATTAAATTTCACTGGATAAAAAATTTGATCACAAAATAATCTTAGAATTGCAAGAAGACGCTTCTAAATGCCTCAAAATCGCTTTTAAACATAAAATAAAATTCAAATTATTTTTACAATATTTCTGATGAAAAAATTAAATTTCAATGGGTAAAAAATTTGATCACAAAATAATCTTAGAATTGCAAGAAGACGCTTCTAAATGCCTCAAAATCGCTTTTAAACATAAAATAAATTTCAAATTTTTTTTATAATATTTCTGATGAAAAAATTAAATTTCACTGGATAAAAAATTTGATCACAAAATAATCTTAGAATTGCAAGAAGACGCTTCTAAATGCCTCAAAATCGCTTTTAAACATAAAATAAAATTCAAATTATTTTTACAATATTTCTGATGAAAAAATTAAATTTCAATGGGTAAAAAATTTGATCACAAAATAATCTTAGAATTGCAAGAAGACGCTTCTAAATGCCTCAAAATCGCTTTTAAACATAAAATAAATTTCAAATTTTTTTTATAATATTTCTGATGAAAAAATTAAATTTCACTGGATAAAAAATTTGATCACAAAATAATCTTAGAATTGCAAGAAGACGCTTCTAAATGCCTCAAAATCGCTTTTAAACATAAAATAAAATTCAAATTATTTTTACAATATTTCTGATGAAAAATTAAATTTTAGTGGGGAAAAAAATTTGATCACAAAATAATCTTGGAATTGCAAAAAGACGCTTCTAAATGCCTCAAAATCGCATTTAAAGATAAAAATTAAATTCAATTTATTTTTTACAATATTTCTGATCAAAAACTTAAATTTTAGTGGGTAAAAAATTTGATCACGAAATAATCTTAGAATTGCAAAAAGACGCTTCTAAATGCCTCAAAATCGCTTTTAAACATAAAATAAAATTCAAATTTTTTTATAATATTTCTGATGAAAAAATTAAATTTTACTGGATAAAAAATTTGATCACGAAATAAGCTTAGAATTGCAAAAAGACGCTTCTAAATGCCCCAAAATCGCTGTTAAACATAAAATAAAATTAATTTTTTTATAATATTTCTGATGAAAAAATTAAATTTCAATGGGTAAAAAATTTGATCACAAAATAATCTTAGAATTGCAAAAAGACGCTTCTAAATGCCTCAAAATCGCTTTTAAACATAAAATAAAATTCAAATTTTTTTATAATATTTCTGATGAAAAAATTAAATTTTACTGGATAAAAAATTTGATCACGAAATAAGCTTAGAATTGCAAAAAGACCCTTCTAAATGCCTCAAAATCGCATTTAAAGATAAAAATTAAATTTAATTTATTTTTTACGATATTTCTGATGAAAAACTTAAATTTTAGTGGGGGAAAAAAATTTGATCACGAAATAAGCTTAGAATTGCAAAAAGACCCTTCTGCCTCAAAATCGCATTTAAAGATAAAAATTAAATTCAATTTATTTTTTACAATATTTCTGATGAAAAAATTAAATTTTAGTGGGGGAAAAAAATTTGACCACAAAATAATCTTAGAATTGCAAAAAGACGCTCGTAAATGCCTCAAAATCGCTTTTAAACATAAAATAAAATTCAAATTTTTTTATAATATTTCTGATGAAAAAATTAAATTTTACTGGATAAAAAATTTGATCACGAAATAAGGTTAGAATTGCAAAAAGACCCTTCTAAATGCCTCAAAATCGCGTTTAAAGATAAAAATTAAATTCAATTTATTTTTTACGATATTTCTGATGAAAAACTTAAATTTTAGTGGGGGAAAAAAATTTGATCACGAAATAAGCTTAGAATTGCAAAAAGACCCTTCTAAATGCCTCAAAATCGCATTTAAAGATAAAAATTAAATTCAATTTATTTTTTACAATATTTCTGATGAAAAAAATTTAATTTTAGTGGGGAAAAAAATTTGATCACAAAATAATCTTAGAATTGCAAAAAGACGCTTCTAAATGCCTCAAAATCGCATTTAAAGATAAAAATTAAATTCAATTTATTTTTTACAATATTTCTGATGAAAAAATTAAATTTTAGTGGATAAAAAATTTGATCACGAAATAATCTTAGAATTGCAAAAAGACGCTCGTAAATGCCTCAAAATCGCTTTTAAACATAAAATAAAATTCAAATTTTTTTATAATATTTCTGATGAAAAAATTAAATTTCAATGGGTAAAAAATTTGATCACAAAATAATCTTAGAATTGCAAGAAGACGCTTCTAAATGCCTGAAAATCGCTTTTAAACATAAAATAAATTTCAAATTTTTTTTATAATATTTCTGATGAAAAAATTAAATTTCACTGGGTAAAAAATTTGATCACGAAATAATCTTAGAATTGCAAAAAGACGCTCGTAAATGCCTCAAAATCGCTTTTAAACATAAAATAAAATTCAAATTTTTTTATAATATTTCTGATGAAAATATTAAATTTCAATGGCTAAAAAATTTGATCACAAAATAATCTTAGAATTGCAAGAAGACGCTTCTAAATGCCTCAAAATCGCTTTTAAACATAAAATAAATTTCAAATTTTTTTTATAATATTTCTGATGAAAAAATTAAATTTCACTGGATAAAAACTTTGATCACGAAATAATCTTAGAATTGCAAAAAGACCCTTCTAAATGCCTCAAAATCGCATTTAAAGATAAAAATTAAATTCAATTTATTTTTTACAATATTTCTGATGAAAAAATTAAATTTTAGTGGGGGAAAAAAATTTGACCACAAAATAATCTTAGAATTGCAAAAAGACGCTCGTAAATGCCTCAAAATCGCTTTTAAACATAAAATAAAATTCAAATTATTTAATAATATTTCTGATGAAAAAATTAAATTTTACTGGATAAAAAATTTGATCACGAAATAAGCTTAGAATTGCAAAAAGACCCTTCTAAATGCCTCAAAATCGCATTTAAAGATAAAAATTAAATTCAATTTATTTTTTACAATATTTCTGATGAAAAAAATTTAATTTTAGTGGGGAAAAAAATTTGATCACAAAATAATCTTAGAATTGCAAAAAGACGCTTCTAAATGCCTCAAAATCGCATTTAAAGATAAAAATTAAATTCAATTTATTTTTTACAATATTTCTGATGAAAAAATTAAATTTTAGTGGATAAAAAATTTGATCACGAAATAATCTTAGAATTGCAAAAAGACGCTCGTAAATGCCTCAAAATCGCTTTTAAACATAAAATAAAATTCAAATTTTTGTATAATATTTCTGATGAAAAAATTAAATTTTACTGGATAAAAAATTTGATCACGAAATAATCTTAGAATTGCAAAAGGACGCTCGTAAATGCCTCAAAAGCGCTTTTAAACATAAAATAAAATTCAAATTTTTTTATATTTCTGATGAAAAAATTAAATTTCAATGGGTAAAAAATTTGATCACAAAATAATCTTAGAATTGCAAGAAGACGCTTCTAAATGCCTCAAAATCGCTTTTAAACATAAAATAAAATTCAAATTATTTTTACAATATTTCTGATGAAAAAATTAAATTTCAATGGGTAAAAAATTTGATCACAAAATAATCTTAGAATTGCAAGAAGACGCTTCTAAATGCCTCAAAATCGCTTTTAAACATAAAATAAATTTCAAATTTTTTTTATAATATTTCTGATGAAAAAATTAAATTTCACTGGATAAAAAATTTGATCACAAAATAATCTTAGAATTGCAAGAAGACGCTTCTAAATGCCTCAAAATCGCTTTTAAACATAAAATAAAATTCAAATTATTTTTACAATATTTCTGATGAAAAAATTAAATTTCAATGGGTAAAAAATTTGATCACAAAATAATCTTAGAATTGCAAGAAGACGCTTCTAAATGCCTCAAAATCGCTTTTAAACATAAAATAAATTTCAAATTTTTTTTATAATATTTCTGATGAAAAAATTAAATTTCACTGGATAAAAAATTTGATCACAAAATAATCTTAGAATTGCAAGAAGACGCTTCTAAATGCCTCAAAATCGCTTTTAAACATAAAATAAAATTCAAATTATTTTTACAATATTTCTGATGAAAAATTAAATTTTAGTGGGGAAAAAAATTTGATCACAAAATAATCTTGGAATTGCAAAAAGACGCTTCTAAATGCCTCAAAATCGCATTTAAAGATAAAAATTAAATTCAATTTATTTTTTACAATATTTCTGATCAAAAACTTAAATTTTAGTGGGTAAAAAATTTGATCACGAAATAATCTTAGAATTGCAAAAAGACGCTTCTAAATGCCTCAAAATCGCTTTTAAACATAAAATAAAATTCAAATTTTTTTATAATATTTCTGATGAAAAAATTAAATTTTACTGGATAAAAAATTTGATCACGAAATAAGCTTAGAATTGCAAAAAGACGCTTCTAAATGCCCCAAAATCGCTGTTAAACATAAAATAAAATTAATTTTTTTATAATATTTCTGATGAAAAAATTAAATTTCAATGGGTAAAAAATTTGATCACAAAATAATCTTAGAATTGCAAAAAGACGCTTCTAAATGCCTCAAAATCGCTTTTAAACATAAAATAAAATTCAAATTTTTTTATAATATTTCTGATGAAAAAATTAAATTTTACTGGATAAAAAATTTGATCACGAAATAAGCTTAGAATTGCAAAAAGACCCTTCTAAATGCCTCAAAATCGCATTTAAAGATAAAAATTAAATTTAATTTATTTTTTACGATATTTCTGATGAAAAACTTAAATTTTAGTGGGGGAAAAAAATTTGATCACGAAATAAGCTTAGAATTGCAAAAAGACCCTTCTGCCTCAAAATCGCATTTAAAGATAAAAATTAAATTCAATTTATTTTTTACAATATTTCTGATGAAAAAATTAAATTTTAGTGGGGGAAAAAAATTTGACCACAAAATAATCTTAGAATTGCAAAAAGACGCTCGTAAATGCCTCAAAATCGCTTTTAAACATAAAATAAAATTCAAATTTTTTTATAATATTTCTGATGAAAAAATTAAATTTTACTGGATAAAAAATTTGATCACGAAATAAGGTTAGAATTGCAAAAAGACCCTTCTAAATGCCTCAAAATCGCGTTTAAAGATAAAAATTAAATTCAATTTATTTTTTACGATATTTCTGATGAAAAACTTAAATTTTAGTGGGGGAAAAAAATTTGATCACGAAATAAGCTTAGAATTGCAAAAAGACCCTTCTAAATGCCTCAAAATCGCATTTAAAGATAAAAATTAAATTCAATTTATTTTTTACAATATTTCTGATGAAAAAAATTTAATTTTAGTGGGGAAAAAAATTTGATCACAAAATAATCTTAGAATTGCAAAAAGACGCTTCTAAATGCCTCAAAATCGCATTTAAAGATAAAAATTAAATTCAATTTATTTTTTACAATATTTCTGATGAAAAAATTAAATTTTAGTGGATAAAAAATTTGATCACGAAATAATCTTAGAATTGCAAAAAGACGCTCGTAAATGCCTCAAAATCGCTTTTAAACATAAAATAAAATTCAAATTTTTTTATAATATTTCTGATGAAAAAATTAAATTTCAATGGGTAAAAAATTTGATCACAAAATAATCTTAGAATTGCAAGAAGACGCTTCTAAATGCCTGAAAATCGCTTTTAAACATAAAATAAATTTCAAATTTTTTTTATAATATTTCTGATGAAAAAATTAAATTTCACTGGGTAAAAAATTTGATCACGAAATAATCTTAGAATTGCAAAAAGACGCTCGTAAATGCCTCAAAATCGCTTTTAAACATAAAATAAAATTCAAATTTTTTTATAATATTTCTGATGAAAATATTAAATTTCAATGGCTAAAAAATTTGATCACAAAATAATCTTAGAATTGCAAGAAGACGCTTCTAAATGCCTCAAAATCGCTTTTAAACATAAAATAAATTTCAAATTTTTTTTATAATATTTCTGATGAAAAAATTAAATTTCACTGGATAAAAACTTTGATCACGAAATAATCTTAGAATTGCAAAAAGACCCTTCTAAATGCCTCAAAATCGCATTTAAAGATAAAAATTAAATTCAATTTATTTTTTACAATATTTCTGATGAAAAAATTAAATTTTAGTGGGGGAAAAAAATTTGACCACAAAATAATCTTAGAATTGCAAAAAGACGCTCGTAAATGCCTCAAAATCGCTTTTAAACATAAAATAAAATTCAAATTATTTAATAATATTTCTGATGAAAAAATTAAATTTTACTGGATAAAAAATTTGATCACGAAATAAGCTTAGAATTGCAAAAAGACCCTTCTAAATGCCTCAAAATCGCATTTAAAGATAAAAATTAAATTCAATTTATTTTTTACAATATTTCTGATGAAAAAAATTTAATTTTAGTGGGGAAAAAAATTTGATCACAAAATAATCTTAGAATTGCAAAAAGACGCTTCTAAATGCCTCAAAATCGCATTTAAAGATAAAAATTAAATTCAATTTATTTTTTACAATATTTCTGATGAAAAAATTAAATTTTAGTGGATAAAAAATTTGATCACGAAATAATCTTAGAATTGCAAAAAGACGCTCGTAAATGCCTCAAAATCGCTTTTAAACATAAAATAAAATTCAAATTTTTGTATAATATTTCTGATGAAAAAATTAAATTTTACTGGATAAAAAATTTGATCACGAAATAATCTTAGAATTGCAAAAGGACGCTCGTAAATGCCTCAAAAGCGCTTTTAAACATAAAATAAAATTCAAATTTTTTTATATTTCTGATGAAAAAATTAAATTTCAATGGGTAAAAAATTTGATCACAAAATAATCTTAGAATTGCAAGAAGACGCTTCTAAATGCCTCAAAATCGCTTTTAAACATAAAATAAATTTCAAATTTTTTTTATAATATTTCTGATGAAAAAATTAAATTTCACTGGATAAAAAATTTGATCACGAAATAATCTTAGAATTGCAAAAAGACGCTCGTAAATGCCTCAAAATCGCTTTTAAACATAAAATAAAATTCAAATTTTTTTATAATATTTCTGATGAAAAAATTAAATTTCAATGGGTGAAAAATTTGATCACAAAATAATCTTAGAATTGCAAGAAGACGCTTCTAAATGCCTCAAAATCGCTTTTAAACATAAAATAAATTTCAAATTTTTTTTATAATATTTCTGATGAAAAAATTAAATTTCACTGGATAAAAACTTTGATCACGAAATAATCTTAGAATTGCAAAAAGACGCTCGTAAATGCCTCAAAATCGCTTTTAAACATAAAATAAAATTCAAATTTTTTTATAATATTTCTGATGAAAAAATTAAATTTCAATGGGTAAAAAATTTGATCACAAAATAATCTTAGAATTGCAAGAAGACGCTTCTAAATGCCTCAAAATCGCTTTTAAACATAAAATAAAATTCAAATTATTTTTACAATATTTCTGATGAAAAAATTAAATTTCAATGGGTAAAAAATTTGATCACAAAATAATCTTAGAATTGCAAGAAGACGCTTCTAAATGCCTCAAAATCGCTTTTAAACATAAAATAAATTTCAAATTTTTTTTATAATATTTCTGATGAAAAAATTAAATTTCACTGGATAAAAAATTTGATCACAAAATAATCTTAGAATTGCAAGAAGACGCTTCTAAATGCCTCAAAATCGCTTTTAAACATAAAATAAAATTCAAATTATTTTTACAATATTTCTGATGAAAAAATTAAATTTCAATGGGTAAAAAATTTGATCACAAAATAATCTTAGAATTGCAAGAAGACGCTTCTAAATGCCTCAAAATCGCTTTTAAACATAAAATAAAATTCAAATTATTTTTACAATATTTCTGATGAAAAATTAAATTTTAGTGGGGAAAAAAATTTGATCACAAAATAATCTTGGAATTGCAAAAAGACGCTTCTAAATGCCTCAAAATCGCATTTAAAGATAAAAATTAAATTCAATTTATTTTTTACAATATTTCTGATCAAAAACTTAAATTTTAGTGGGTAAAAAATTTGATCACGAAATAATCTTAGAATTGCAAAAAGACGCTTCTAAATGCCTCAAAATCGCTTTTAAACATAAAATAAAATTCAAATTTTTTTATAATATTTCTGATGAAAAAATTAAATTTTACTGGATAAAAAATTTGATCACGAAATAAGCTTAGAATTGCAAAAAGACGCTTCTAAATGCCCCAAAATCGCTGTTAAACATAAAATAAAATTAATTTTTTTATAATATTTCTGATGAAAAAATTAAATTTCAATGGGTAAAAAATTTGATCACAAAATAATCTTAGAATTGCAAAAAGACGCTTCTAAATGCCTCAAAATCGCTTTTAAACATAAAATAAAATTCAAATTTTTTTATAATATTTCTGATGAAAAAATTAAATTTTACTGGATAAAAAATTTGATCACGAAATAAGCTTAGAATTGCAAAAAGACCCTTCTAAATGCCTCAAAATCGCATTTAAAGATAAAAATTAAATTTAATTTATTTTTTACGATATTTCTGATGAAAAACTTAAATTTTAGTGGGGGAAAAAAATTTGATCACGAAATAAGCTTAGAATTGCAAAAAGACCCTTCTGCCTCAAAATCGCATTTAAAGATAAAAATTAAATTCAATTTATTTTTTACAATATTTCTGAAAAACTTAAATTTTAGTGGGGGAAAAAAATTTGATCACGAAATAAGCTTAGAATTGCAAAAAGACCCTTCTAAATGCCTCAAAATCGCATTTAAAGATAAAAATTAAATTCAATTTATTTTTTACAATATTTCTGATGAAAAAATTAAATTTTAGTGGGGGAAAAAAATTTGACCACAAAATAATCTTAGAATTGCAAAAAGACGCTCGTAAATGCCTCAAAATCGCTTTTAAACATAAAATAAAATTCAAATTTTTTTATAATATTTCTGATAAAAAAATTAAATTTTACTGGATAAAAAATTTGATCACGAAATAAGCTTAGAATTGCAAAAAGACCCTTCTAAATGCCTCAAAATCGCGTTTAAAGATAAAAATTAAATTCAATTTATTTTTTACGATATTTCTGATGAAAAAATTAAATTTTAGTGGGGGAAAAAAATTTGATCACGAAATAAGCTTAGAATTGCAAAAAGACGCTTCTAAATGCCTCAAAATCGCATTTAAAGATAAAAATTAAATTCAATTTATTTTTTACAATATTTCTGATCAAAAACTTAAATTTTAGTGGGTAAAAAATTTGATGACGAAATAATCTTAGAATTGCAAAAAGACGCTTCTAAATGCCTCAAAATCGCTTTTAAACATAAAATAAAATTCAAATTTTTTTATAATATTTCTGATGAAAAATTAAATTTTAGTGGGGAAAAAAATTTGATCACAAAATAATCTTGGAATTGCAAAAAGACGCTTCTAAATGCCTCAAAATCGCATTTAAAGATAAAAATTAAATTCAATTTATTTTTTACAATATTTCTGATCAAAAACTTAAATTTTAGTGGGTAAAAAATTTGATCACGAAATAATCTTAGAATTGCAAAAAGACGCTTCTAAATGCCTCAAAATCGCTTTTAAACATAAAATAAAATTCAAATTTTTTTATAATATTTCTGATGAAAAAATTAAATTTTACTGGATAAAAAATTTGATCACGAAATAAGCTTAGAATTGCAAAAAGACGCTTCTAAATGCCCCAAAATCGCTGTTAAACATAAAATAAAATTAATTTTTTTATAATATTTCTGATGAAAAAATTAAATTTCAATGGGTAAAAAATTTGATCACAAAATAATCTTAGAATTGCAAAAAGACGCTTCTAAATGCCTCAAAATCGCTTTTAAACATAAAATAAAATTCAAATTTTTTTATAATATTTCTGATGAAAAAATTAAATTTTACTGGATAAAAAATTTGATCACGAAATAAGCTTAGAATTGCAAAAAGACCCTTCTAAATGCCTCAAAATCGCATTTAAAGATAAAAATTAAATTTAATTTATTTTTTACGATATTTCTGATGAAAAACTTAAATTTTAGTGGGGGAAAAAAATTTGATCACGAAATAAGCTTAGAATTGCAAAAAGACCCTTCTGCCTCAAAATCGCATTTAAAGATAAAAATTAAATTCAATTTATTTTTTACAATATTTCTGATGAAAAAATTAAATTTTAGTGGGGGAAAAAAATTTGACCACAAAATAATCTTAGAATTGCAAAAAGACGCTCGTAAATGCCTCAAAATCGCTTTTAAACATAAAATAAAATTCAAATTTTTTTATAATATTTCTGATGAAAAAATTAAATTTTACTGGATAAAAAATTTGATCACGAAATAAGCTTAGAATTGCAAAAAGACCCTTCTAAATGCCTCAAAATCGCATTTAAAGATAAAAATTAAATTCAATTTATTTTTTACAATATTTCTGATGAAAAAAATTTAATTTTAGTGGGGAAAAAAATTTGATCACAAAATAATCTTAGAATTGCAAAAAGACGCTTCTAAATGCCTCAAAATCGCATTTAAAGATAAAAATTAAATTCAATTTATTTTTTACAATATTTCTGATGAAAAAATTAAATTTTAGTGGATAAAAAATTTGATCACGAAATAATCTTAGAATTGCAAAAAGACGCTCGTAAATGCCTCAAAATCGCTTTTAAACATAAAATAAAATTCAAATTTTTGTATAATATTTCTGATGAAAAAATTAAATTTTACTGGATAAAAAATTTGATCACGAAATAATCTTAGAATTGCAAAAAGACGCTCGTAAATGCCTCAAAATCGCTTTTAAACATAAAATAAAATTCAAATTTTTTTATAATATTTCTGATGAAAAAATTAAATTTCAATGGGTAAAAAATTTGATCACAAAATAATCTTAGAATTGCAAGAAGACGCTTCTAAATGCCTCAAAATCGCTTTTAAACATAAAATAAATTTCAAATTTTTTTTATAATATTTCTGATGAAAAAATTAAATTTCACTGGATAAAAAATTTGATCACGAAATAATCTTAGAATTGCAAAAGGACGCTCGTAAATGCCTCAAAATCGCTTTTAAACATAAAATAAAATTCAAATTTTTTTATAATATTTCTGATGAAAAAATTAAATTTCAATGGGTAAAAAATTTGATCACAAAATAATCTTAGAATTGCAAGAAGACGCTTCTAAATGCCTCAAAATCGCTTTTAAACATAAAATAAATTTCAAATTTTTTTTATAATATTTCTGATGAAAAAATTAAATTTCACTGGATAAAAACTTTGATCACGAAATAATCTTAGAATTGCAAAAAGACGCTCGTAAATGCCTCAAAATCGCTTTTAAACATAAAATAAAATTCAAATTTTTTTATAATATTTCTGATGAAAAAATTAAATTTCAATGGGTAAAAAATTTGATCACAAAATAATCTTAGAATTGCAAGAAGACGCTTCTAAATGCCTCAAAATCGCTTTTAAACATAAAATAAAATTCAAATTATTTTTACAATATTTCTGATGAAAAAATTAAATTTTAGTGGGGAAAAAAATTTGATCACAAAATAAGCTTAGAATTGCAAAAAGACCCTTCTAAATGCCTCAAAATCGCATTTAAAGATAAAAATTAAATTCAATTTATTTTTTACAATATTTCTGATGAAAAAATTAAATTTCACTGGATAAAAACTTTGATCACGAAATAATCTTAGAATTGCAAAAAGACGCTCGTAAATGCCTCAAAATCGCTTTTAAACATAAAATAAAATTCAAATTTTTTTATAATATTTCTGATGAAAAAATTAAATTTTACTGGATAAAAAATTTGATCACGAAATAAGCTTAGAATTGCAAAAAGACCCTTCTAAATGCCTCAAAATCGCATTTAAAGATAAAAATTAAATTCAATTTATTTTTTACAATATTTCTGATGAAAAAATTAAATTTTAGTGGGGGAAAAAAATTTGACCACAAAATAATCTTAGAATTGCAAAAAGACGCTCGTAAATGCCTCAAAATCGCTTTTAAACATAAAATAAAATTCAAATTTTTTTATAATATTTCTGATGAAAAAATTAAATTTTACTGGATAAAAAATTTGATCACGAAATAATCTTAGAATTGCAAAAAGACGCTCGTAAATGCCTCAAAATCGCTTTTAAACATAAAATAAAATTCAAATTTTTTTATAATATTTCTGATGAAAAAATTAAATTTCAATGGGTAAAAAATTTGATCACAAAATAATCTTAGAATTGCAAGAAGACGCTTCTAAATGCCTCAAAATCGCTTTTAAACATAAAATAAAATTCAAATTATTTTTACAATATTTCTGATGAAAAAATTAAATTTTACTGGATAAAAAATTTGATCACGAAATAATCTTAGAATTGCAAAAAGACGCTCGTAAATGCCTCAAAATCGCTTTTAAACATAAAATAAAATTCAAATTTTTTTATAATATTTCTGATGAAAAATTAAATTTTAGTGGGGAAAAAAATTTGATCACAAAATAATCTTGGAATTGCAAAAAGACGCTTCTAAATGCCTCAAAATCGCATTTAAAGATAAAAATTAAATTCAATTTATTTTTTACAATATTTCTGATCAAAAACTTAAATTTTAGTGGGTAAAAAATTTGATCACGAAATAATCTTAGAATTGCAAAAAGACGCTTCTAAATGCCTCAAAATCGCTTTTAAACATAAAATAAAATTCAAATTTTTTTATAATATTTCTGATGAAAAAATTAAATTTTACTGGATAAAAAATTTGATCACGAAATAAGCTTAGAATTGCAAAAAGACGCTTCTAAATGCCCCAAAATCGCTGTTAAACATAAAATAAAATTAATTTTTTTATAATATTTCTGATGAAAAAATTAAATTTCAATGGGTAAAAAATTTGATCACAAAATAATCTTAGAATTGCAAAAAGACGCTTCTAAATGCCTCAAAATCGCTTTTAAACATAAAATAAAATTCAAATTTTTTTATAATATTTCTGATGAAAAAATTAAATTTTACTGGATAAAAAATTTGATCACGAAATAAGCTTAGAATTGCAAAAAGACCCTTCTAAATGCCTCAAAATCGCATTTAAAGATAAAAATTAAATTTAATTTATTTTTTACGATATTTCTGATGAAAAACTTAAATTTTAGTGGGGGAAAAAAATTTGATCACGAAATAAGCTTAGAATTGCAAAAAGACCCTTCTGCCTCAAAATCGCATTTAAAGATAAAAATTAAATTCAATTTATTTTTTACAATATTTCTGACGAAAAAATTAAATTTTAGTGGGGGAAAAAAATTTGACCACAAAATAATCTTAGAATTGCAAAAAGACGCTCGTAAATGCCTCAAAATCGCTTTTAAACATAAAATAAAATTCAAATTTTTTTATAATATTTCTGATGAAAAAATTAAATTTTACTGGATAAAAAATTTGATCACGAAATAAGCTTAGAATTGCAAAAAGACCCTTCTAAATGCCTCAAAATCGCGTTTAAAGATAAAAATTAAATTCAATTTATTTTTTACGATATTTCTGATGAAAAACTTAAATTTTAGTGGGGGAAAAAAATTTGATCACGAAATAAGCTTAGAATTGCAAAAAGACCCTTCTAAATGCCTCAAAATCGCATTTAAAGATAAAAATTAAATTCAATTTATTTTTTACAATATTTCTGATGAAAAAAATTTAATTTTAGTGGGGAAAAAAATTTGATGACAAAATAATCTTAGAATTGCAAAAAGACGCTTCTAAATGCCTCAAAATCGCATTTAAAGATAAAAATTAAATTCAATTTATTTTTTACAATATTTCTGATGAAAAAATTAAATTTTAGTGGATAAAAAATTTGATCACGAAATAATCTTTGAATTGCAAAAAGACGCTCGTAAATGCCTCAAAATCGCTTTTAAACATAAAATAAAATTCAAATTTTTTTATAATATTTCTGATGAAAAAATTAAATTTCACTGGATAAAAAATTTGATCACGAAATAATCTTAGAATTGCAAAAAGACGCTCGTAAATGCCTCAAAATCGCTTTTAAACATAAAATAAAATTCAAATTTTTTTATAATATTTCTGATGAAAAAATTAAATTTCAATGGGTAAAAAATTTGATCACAAAATAATCTTAGAATTGCAAGAAGACGCTTCTAAATGCCTCAAAATCGCTTTTAAACATAAAATAAATTTCAAATTTTTTTTATAATATTTCTGATGAAAAAATTAAATTTCACTGGATAAAAACTTTGATCACGAAATAATCTTAGAATTGCAAAAAGACGCTCGTAAATGCCTCAAAATCGCTTTTAAACATAAAATAAAATTCAAATTTTTTTATAATATTTCTGATGAAAAAATTAAATTTTACTGGATAAAAAATTTGATCACGAAATAAGCTTAGAATTGCAAAAAGACCCTTCTAAATGCCTCAAAATCGCATTTAAAGATAAAAATTAAATTCAATTTATTTTTTACAATATTTCTGATGAAAAAATTAAATTTTAGTGGGGGAAAAAAATTAAATTTTAGTGGGGGAAAAAAATTTGACCACAAAATAATCTTAGAATTGCAAAAAGACGCTCGTAAATGCCTCAAAATCGCTTTTAAACATAAAATAAAATTCAAATTTTTTTATAATATTTCTGATGAAAAAATTAAATTTTACTGGATAAAAAATTTGATCACGAAATAAGCTTAGAATTGCAAAAAGACCCTTCTAAATGCCTCAAAATCGCATTTAAAGATAAAAATTAAATTCAATTTATTTTTTACAATATTTCTGATGAAAAAAATTTAATTTTAGTGGGGAAAAAAATTTGATCACAAAATAATCTTAGAATTGCAAAAAGACGCTTCTAAATGCCTCAAAATCGCATTTAACGATAAAAATTAAATTCAATTTATTTTTTACAATATTTCTGATGAAAAAATTAAATTTTAGTGGATAAAAAATTTGATCACGAAATAATCTTAGAATTGCAAAAAGACCCTTCTAAATGCCTCAAAATCGCATTTAAAGATAAAATAAAATTCAAATTTTTGTATAATATTTCTGATGAAAAAATTAAATTTTACTGGATAAAAAATTTTATCACGAAATAATCTTAGAATTGCAAAAAGACGCTCGTAAATGCCTCAAAATCGCTTTTAAACATAAAATAAAATTCAAATTTTTTTATAATATTTCTGATGAAAAAATTAAATTTCAATGGGTAAAAAATTTGATCACAAAATAATCTTAGAATTGCAAGAAGACGCTTCTAAATGCCTCAAAATCGCTTTTAAACATAAAATAAATTTCAAATTTTTTTTATAATATTTCTGATGAAAAAATTAAATTTCACTGGATAAAAAATTTGATCACGAAATAATCTTAGAATTGCAAAAGGACGCTCGTAAATGCCTCAAAATCGCTTTTAAACATAAAATAAAATTCAAATTTTTTTATAATATTTCTGATGAAAAAATTAAATTTCAATGGGTAAAAAATTTGATTACAAAATAATCTTAGAATTGCAAGAAGACGCTTCTAAATGCCTCAAAATCGCGTTTAAAGATAAAAATTAAATTCAATTTATTTTTTACGATATTTCTGATGAAAAAATTAAATTTTAGTGGGGGAAAAAAATTTGACCACAAAATAATCTTAGAATTGCAAAAAGACGCTCGTAAATGCCTCAAAATCGCTTTTAAACATAAAATAAAATTCAAATTTTTTTATAATATTTCTGATGAAAAAATTAAATTTTACTGGATAAAAAATTTGATCACGAAATAAGCTTAGAATTGCAAAAAGACCCTTCTAAATGCCTCAAAATCGCGTTTAAAGATAAAAATTAAATTCAATTTATTTTTTACGATATTTCTGATGAAAAACTTAAATTTTAGTGGGGGAAAAAAATTTGATCACGAAATAAGCTTAGAATTGCAAAAAGACCCTTCTAAATGCCTCAAAATCGCATTTAAAGATAAAAATTAAATTCAATTTATTTTTTACAATATTTCTGATGAAAAAAATTTAATTTTAGTGGGGAAAAAAATTTGATCACAAAATAATCTTAGAATTGCAAAAAGACGCTTCTAAATGCCTCAAAATCGCATTTAAAGATAAAAATTAAATTCAATTTATTTTTTACAATATTTCTGATGAAAAAATTAAATTTTAGTGGATAAAAAATTTGATCACGAAATAATCTTTGAATTGCAAAAAGACGCTCGTAAATGCCTCAAAATCGCTTTTAAACATAAAATAAAATTCAAATTTTTTTATAATATTTCTGATGAAAAAATTAAATTTCACTGGATAAAAAATTTGATCACGAAATAATCTTAGAATTGCAAAAAGACGCTCGTAAATGCCTCAAAATCGCTTTTAAACATAAAATAAAATTCAAATTTTTTTATAATATTTCTGATGAAAAAATTAAATTTCAATGGGTAAAAAATTTGATCACAAAATAATCTTAGAATTGCAAGAAGACGCTTCTAAATGCCTCAAAATCGCTTTTAAACATAAAATAAATTTCAAATTTTTTTTATAATATTTCTGATGAAAAAATTAAATTTCACTGGATAAAAACTTTGATCACGAAATAATCTTAGAATTGCAAAAAGACGCTCGTAAATGCCTCAAAATCGCTTTTAAACATAAAATAAAATTCAAATTTTTTTATAATATTTCTGATGAAAAAATTAAATTTTACTGGATAAAAAATTTGATCACGAAATAAGCTTAGAATTGCAAAAAGACCCTTCTAAATGCCTCAAAATCGCATTTAAAGATAAAAATTAAATTCAATTTATTTTTTACAATATTTCTGATGAAAAAATTAAATTTTAGTGGGGGAAAAAAATTAAATTTTAGTGGGGGAAAAAAATTTGACCACAAAATAATCTTAGAATTGCAAAAAGACGCTCGTAAATGCCTCAAAATCGCTTTTAAACATAAAATAAAATTCAAATTTTTTTATAATATTTCTGATGAAAAAATTAAATTTTACTGGATAAAAAATTTGATCACGAAATAAGCTTAGAATTGCAAAAAGACCCTTCTAAATGCCTCAAAATCGCATTTAAAGATAAAAATTAAATTCAATTTATTTTTTACAATATTTCTGATGAAAAAAATTTAATTTTAGTGGGGAAAAAAATTTGATCACAAAATAATCTTAGAATTGCAAAAAGACGCTTCTAAATGCCTCAAAATCGCATTTAACGATAAAAATTAAATTCAATTTATTTTTTACAATATTTCTGATGAAAAAATTAAATTTTAGTGGATAAAAAATTTGATCACGAAATAATCTTAGAATTGCAAAAAGACCCTTCTAAATGCCTCAAAATCGCATTTAAAGATAAAATAAAATTCAAATTTTTGTATAATATTTCTGATGAAAAAATTAAATTTTACTGGATAAAAAATTTTATCACGAAATAATCTTAGAATTGCAAAAAGACGCTCGTAAATGCCTCAAAATCGCTTTTAAACATAAAATAAAATTCAAATTTTTTTATAATATTTCTGATGAAAAAATTAAATTTCAATGGGTAAAAAATTTGATCACAAAATAATCTTAGAATTGCAAGAAGACGCTTCTAAATGCCTCAAAATCGCTTTTAAACATAAAATAAATTTCAAATTTTTTTTATAATATTTCTGATGAAAAAATTAAATTTCACTGGATAAAAAATTTGATCACGAAATAATCTTAGAATTGCAAAAGGACGCTCGTAAATGCCTCAAAATCGCTTTTAAACATAAAATAAAATTCAAATTTTTTTATAATATTTCTGATGAAAAAATTAAATTTCAATGGGTAAAAAATTTGATTACAAAATAATCTTAGAATTGCAAGAAGACGCTTCTAAATGCCTCAAAATCGCTTTTAAACATAAAATAAATTTCAAATTTTTTTTATAATATTTCTGATGAAAAAATTAAATTTCACTGGATAAAAACTTTGATCACGAAATAATCTTAGAATTGCAAAAAGACGCTCGTAAATGCCTCAAAATCGCTTTTAAACATAAAATAAAATTCAAATTTTTTTATAATATTTCTGATGAAAAAATTAAATTTCAATGGGTAAAAAATTTGATCACAAAATAATCTTAGAATTGCAAGAAGACGCTTCTAAATGCCTCAAAATCGCTTTTAAACATAAAATAAAATTCAAATTATTTTTACAATATTTCTGATGAAAAAATTAAATTTTAGTGGGGAAAAAAATTTGATCACAAAATAAGCTTAGAATTGCAAAAAGACCCTTCTAAATGCCTCAAAATCGCATTTAAAGATAAAAATTAAATTCAATTTATTTTTTACAATATTTCTGATGAAAAAAATTTAATTTTAGTGGGGAAAAAAATTTGATCACAAAATAATCTTAGAATTGCAAAAAGACGCTTCTAAATGCCTCAAAATCGCATTTAAAGATAAAAATTAAATTCAATTTATTTTTTACAATATTTCTGATGAAAAAATTAAATTTTAGTGGATAAAAAATTTGATCACGAAATAATCTTTGAATTGCAAAAAGACGCTCGTAAATGCCTCAAAATCGCTTTTAAACATAAAATAAAATTCAAATTTTTTTATAATATTTCTGATGAAAAAATTAAATTTCACTGGATAAAAAATTTGATCACGAAATAATCTTAGAATTGCAAAAAGACGCTCGTAAATGCCTCAAAATCGCTTTTAAACATAAAATAAAATTCAAATTTTTTTATAATATTTCTGATGAAAAATTAAATTTTAGTGGGGAAAAAAATTTGATCACAAAATAATCTTGGAATTGCAAAAAGACGCTTCTAAATGCCTCAAAATCGCATTTAAAGATAAAAATTAAATTCAATTTATTTTTTACAATATTTCTGATCAAAAACTTAAATTTTAGTGGGTAAAAAATTTGATCACGAAATAATCTTAGAATTGCAAAAAGACGCTTCTAAATGCCTCAAAATCGCTTTTAAACATAAAATAAAATTCAAATTTTTTTATAATATTTCTGATGAAAAAATTAAATTTTACTGGATAAAAAATTTGATCACGAAATAAGCTTAGAATTGCAAAAAGACGCTTCTAAATGCCCCAAAATCGCTGTTAAACATAAAATAAAATTAATTTTTTTATAATATTTCTGATGAAAAAATTAAATTTCAATGGGTAAAAAATTTGATCACAAAATAATCTTAGAATTGCAAAAAGACGCTTCTAAATGCCTCAAAATCGCTTTTAAACATAAAATAAAATTCAAATTTTTTTATAATATTTCTGATGAAAAAATTAAATTTTACTGGATAAAAAATTTGATCACGAAATAAGCTTAGAATTGCAAAAAGACCCTTCTAAATGCCTCAAAATCGCATTTAAAGATAAAAATTAAATTCAATTTATTTTTTACAATATTTCTGATGAAAAAAATTTAATTTTAGTGGGGAAAAAAATTTGATCACAAAATAATCTTAGAATTGCAAAAAGACGCTTCTAAATGCCTCAAAATCGCATTTAAAGATAAAAATTAAATTCAATTTATTTTTTACAATATTTCTGATGAAAAAATTAAATTTTAGTGGATAAAAAATTTGATCACGAAATAATCTTTGAATTGCAAAAAGACGCTCGTAAATGCCTCAAAATCGCTTTTAAACATAAAATAAAATTCAAATTTTTTTATAATATTTCTGATGAAAAAATTAAATTTCACTGGATAAAAAATTTGATCACGAAATAATCTTAGAATTGCAAAAAGACGCTCGTAAATGCCTCAAAATCGCTTTTAAACATAAAATAAAATTCAAATTTTTTTATAATATTTCTGATGAAAAAATTAAATTTCAATGGGTAAAAAATTTGATCACAAAATAATCTTAGAATTGCAAGAAGACGCTTCTAAATGCCTCAAAATCGCTTTTAAACATAAAATAAATTTCAAATTTTTTTTATAATATTTCTGATGAAAAAATTAAATTTCACTGGATAAAAACTTTGATCACGAAATAATCTTAGAATTGCAAAAAGACGCTCGTAAATGCCTCAAAATCGCTTTTAAACATAAAATAAAATTCAAATTTTTTTATAATATTTCTGATGAAAAAATTAAATTTTACTGGATAAAAAATTTGATCACGAAATAAGCTTAGAATTGCAAAAAGACCCTTCTAAATGCCTCAAAATCGCATTTAAAGATAAAAATTAAATTCAATTTATTTTTTACAATATTTCTGATGAAAAAATTAAATTTTAGTGGGGGAAAAAAATTTGACCACAAAATAATCTTAGAATTGCAAAAAGACGCTCGTAAATGCCTCAAAATCGCTTTTAAACATAAAATAAAATTCAAATTTTTTTATAATATTTCTGATGAAAAAATTAAATTTTACTGGATAAAAAATTTGATCACGAAATAAGCTTAGAATTGCAAAAAGACCCTTCTAAATGCCTCAAAATCGCATTTAAAGATAAAAATTAAATTCAATTTATTTTTTACAATATTTCTGATGAAAAAAATTTAATTTTAGTGGGGAAAAAAATTTGATCACAAAATAATCTTAGAATTGCAAAAAGACGCTTCTAAATGCCTCAAAATCGCATTTAACGATAAAAATTAAATTCAATTTATTTTTTACAATATTTCTGATGAAAAAATTAAATTTTAGTGGATAAAAAATTTGATCACGAAATAATCTTAGAATTGCAAAAAGACCCTTCTAAATGCCTCAAAATCGCATTTAAAGATAAAATAAAATTCAAATTTTTGTATAATATTTCTGATGAAAAAATTAAATTTTACTGGATAAAAAATTTTATCACGAAATAATCTTAGAATTGCAAAAAGACGCTCGTAAATGCCTCAAAATCGCTTTTAAACATAAAATAAAATTCAAATTTTTTTATAATATTTCTGATGAAAAAATTAAATTTCAATGGGTAAAAAATTTGATCACAAAATAATCTTAGAATTGCAAGAAGACGCTTCTAAATGCCTCAAAATCGCTTTTAAACATAAAATAAATTTCAAATTTTTTTTATAATATTTCTGATGAAAAAATTAAATTTCACTGGATAAAAAATTTGATCACGAAATAATCTTAGAATTGCAAAAGGACGCTCGTAAATGCCTCAAAATCGCTTTTAAACATAAAATAAAATTCAAATTTTTTTATAATATTTCTGATGAAAAAATTAAATTTCAATGGGTAAAAAATTTGATTACAAAATAATCTTAGAATTGCAAGAAGACGCTTCTAAATGCCTCAAAATCGCTTTTAAACATAAAATAAATTTCAAATTTTTTTTATAATATTTCTGATGAAAAAATTAAATTTCACTGGATAAAAACTTTGATCACGAAATAATCTTAGAATTGCAAAAAGACGCTCGTAAATGCCTCAAAATCGCTTTTAAACATAAAATAAAATTCAAATTTTTTTATAATATTTCTGATGAAAAAATTAAATTTCAATGGGTAAAAAATTTGATCACAAAATAATCTTAGAATTGCAAGAAGACGCTTCTAAATGCCTCAAAATCGCTTTTAAACATAAAATAAAATTCAAATTATTTTTACAATATTTCTGATGAAAAAATTAAATTTTAGTGGGGAAAAAAATTTGATCACAAAATAAGCTTAGAATTGCAAAAAGACCCTTCTAAATGCCTCAAAATCGCATTTAAAGATAAAAATTAAATTCAATTTATTTTTTACAATATTTCTGATGAAAAAAATTTAATTTTAGTGGGGAAAAAAATTTGATCACAAAATAATCTTAGAATTGCAAAAAGACGCTTCTAAATGCCTCAAAATCGCATTTAAAGATAAAAATTAAATTCAATTTATTTTTTACAATATTTCTGATGAAAAAATTAAATTTTAGTGGATAAAAAATTTGATCACGAAATAATCTTTGAATTGCAAAAAGACGCTCGTAAATGCCTCAAAATCGCTTTTAAACATAAAATAAAATTCAAATTTTTTTATAATATTTCTGATGAAAAAATTAAATTTCACTGGATAAAAAATTTGATCACGAAATAATCTTAGAATTGCAAAAAGACGCTCGTAAATGCCTCAAAATCGCTTTTAAACATAAAATAAAATTCAAATTTTTTTATAATATTTCTGATGAAAAAATTAAATTTCAATGGGTAAAAAATTTGATCACAAAATAATCTTAGAATTGCAAGAAGACGCTTCTAAATGCCTCAAAATCGCTTTTAAACATAAAATAAATTTCAAATTTTTTTTATAATATTTCTGATGAAAAAATTAAATTTCACTGGATAAAAACTTTGATCACGAAATAATCTTAGAATTGCAAAAAGACGCTCGTAAATGCCTCAAAATCGCTTTTAAACATAAAATAAAATTCAAATTTTTTTATAATATTTCTGATGAAAAAATTAAATTTTACTGGATAAAAAATTTGATCACGAAATAAGCTTAGAATTGCAAAAAGACCCTTCTAAATGCCTCAAAATCGCATTTAAAGATAAAAATTAAATTCAATTTATTTTTTACAATATTTCTGATGAAAAAATTAAATTTTAGTGGGGGAAAAAAATTTGACCACAAAATAATCTTAGAATTGCAAAAAGACGCTTCTAAATGCCTCAAAATCGCTTTTAAACATAAAATAAAATTCAAATTTTTTTATAATATTTCTGATGAAAAAATTAAATTTTAGTGGATAAAAAATTTGATCACGAAATAATCTTAGAATTGCAAAAAGACCCTTCTAAATGCCTCAAAATCGCATTTAAAGATAAAATAAAATTCAAATTTTTGTATAATATTTCTGATGAAAAAATTAAATTTTACTGGATAAAAAATTTTATCACGAAATAATCTTAGAATTGCAAAAAGACGCTCGTAAATGCCTCAAAATCGCTTTTAAACATAAAATAAAATTCAAATTTTTTTATAATATTTCTGATGAAAAAATTAAATTTCAATGGGTAAAAAATTTGATCACAAAATAATCTTAGAATTGCAAGAAGACGCTTCTAAATGCCTCAAAATCGCTTTTAAACATAAAATAAATTTCAAATTTTTTTTATAATATTTCTGATGAAAAAATTAAATTTCACTGGATAAAAAATTTGATCACGAAATAATCTTAGAATTGCAAAAGGACGCTCGTAAATGCCTCAAAATCGCTTTTAAACATAAAATAAAATTCAAATTTTTTTATAATATTTCTGATGAAAAAATTAAATTTCAATGGGTAAAAAATTTGATTACAAAATAATCTTAGAATTGCAAGAAGACGCTTCTAAATGCCTCAAAATCGCTTTTAAACATAAAATAAATTTCAAATTTTTTTTATAATATTTCTGATGAAAAAATTAAATTTCACTGGATAAAAACTTTGATCACGAAATAATCTTAGAATTGCAAAAAGACGCTCGTAAATGCCTCAAAATCGCTTTTAAACATAAAATAAAATTCAAATTTTTTTATAATATTTCTGATGAAAAAATTAAATTTCAATGGGTAAAAAATTTGATCACAAAATAATCTTAGAATTGCAAGAAGACGCTTCTAAATGCCTCAAAATCGCTTTTAAACATAAAATAAAATTCAAATTATTTTTACAATATTTCTGATGAAAAAATTAAATTTTAGTGGGGAAAAAAATTTGATCACAAAATAAGCTTAGAATTGCAAAAAGACCCTTCTAAATGCCTCAAAATCGCATTTAAAGATAAAAATTAAATTCAATTTATTTTTTACAATATTTCTGATGAAAAAATTAAATTTCACTGGATAAAAACTTTGATCACGAAATAATCTTAGAATTGCAAAAAGACGCTCGTAAATGCCTCAAAATCGCTTTTAAACATAAAATAAAATTCAAATTTTTTTATAATATTTCTGATGAAAAAATTAAATTTTACTGGATAAAAAATTTGATCACGAAATAATCTTAGAATTGCAAAAAGACGCTCGTAAATGCCTCAAAATCGCTTTTAAACATAAAATAAAATTCAAATTTTTTTATAATATTTCTGATGAAAAAATTAAATTTCAATGGGTAAAAAATTTGATCACAAAATAATCTTAGAATTGCAAGAAGACGCTTCTAAATGCCTCAAAATCGCTTTTAAACATAAAATAAATTTCAAATTTTTTTTATAATATTTCTGATGAAAAAATTAAATTTCACTGGATAAAAAATTTGATCACGAAATAATCTTAGAATTGCAAAAGGACGCTCGTAAATGCCTCAAAATCGCTTTTAAACATAAAATAAAATTCAAATTTTTTTATAATATTTCTGATGAAAAAATTAAATTTCAATGGGTAAAAAATTTGATCACAAAATAATCTTAGAATTGCAAGAAGACGCTTCTAAATGCCTCAAAATCGCTTTTAAACATAAAATAAATTTCAAATTTTTTTTATAATATTTCTGATGAAAAAATTAAATTTCACTGGATAAAAACTTTGATCACGAAATAATCTTAGAATTGCAAAAAGACGCTCGTAAATGCCTCAAAATCGCTTTTAAACATAAAATAAAATTCAAATTTTTTTATAATATTTCTGATGAAAAAATTAAATTTCAATGGGTAAAAAATTTGATCACAAAATAATCTTAGAATTGCAAGAAGACGCTTCTAAATGCCTCAAAATCGCTTTTAAACATAAAATAAATTTCAAATTTTTTTTATAATATTTCTGATGAAAAAATTAAATTTCACTGGATAAAAACTTTGATCACGAAATAATCTTAGAATTGCAAAAAGACGCTCGTAAATGCCTCAAAATCGCTTTTAAACATAAAATAAAATTCAAATTTTTTTATAATATTTCTGATGAAAAAATTAAATTTCAATGGGTAAAAAATTTGATCACAAAATAATCTTAGAATTGCAAGAAGACGCTTCTAAATGCCTCAAAATCGCTTTTAAACATAAAATAAAATTCAAATTATTTTTACAATATTTCTGATGAAAAAATTAAATTTTAGTGGGGAAAAAAATTTGATCACAAAATAAGCTTAGAATTGCAAAAAGACCCTTCTAAATGCCTCAAAATCGCATTTAAAGATAAAAATTAAATTCAATTTATTTTTTACAATATTTCTGATGAAAAAATTAAATTTTACTGGATAAAAAATTTGATCACGAAATAAGCTTAGAATTGCAAAAAGACCCTTCTAAATGCCTCAAAATCGCATTTAAAGATAAAAATTAAATTCAATTTATTTTTTACAATATTTCTGATGAAAAAATTAAATTTTAGTGGGGGAAAAAAATTTGACCACAAAATAATCTTAGAATTGCAAAAAGACGCTCGTAAATGCCTCAAAATCGCTTTTAAACATAAAATAAAATTCAAATTTTTTTATAATATTTCTGATGAAAAAATTAAATTTTACTGGATAAAAAATTTGATCACGAAATAATCTTAGAATTGCAAAAAGACGCTCGTAAATGCCTCAAAATCGCTTTTAAACATAAAATAAAATTCAAATTTTTTTATAATATTTCTGATGAAAAAATTAAATTTCAATGGGTAAAAAATTTGATCACAAAATAATCTTAGAATTGCAAGAAGACGCTTCTAAATGCCTCAAAATCGCTTTTAAACATAAAATAAAATTCAAATTATTTTTACAATATTTCTGATGAAAAAATTAAATTTTACTGGATAAAAAATTTGATCACGAAATAAGCTTAGAATTGCAAAAAGACCCTTCTAAATGCCTCAAAATCGCATTTAAAGATAAAAATTAAATTCAATTTATTTTTTACAATATTTCTGATGAAAAAATTAAATTTTACTGGATAAAAAATTTGATCACGAAATAAGCTTAGAATTGCAAAAGACCCTTCTAAATGCCTCAAAATCGCATTTAAAGATAAAAATTAAATTCAATTTATTTTTTACAATATTTCTGATGAAAAAATTAAATTTTAGTGGGGGAAAAAAATTTGACCACAAAATAATCTTAGAATTGCAAAAAGACGCTCGTAAATCCCTCAAAATCGCTTTTAAACATAAAATGAAATTCAAATTTTTTTATAATATTTCTGATGAAAAAATTAAATTTCAATGGGTAAAAAATTTGATCACAAAATAATCTTAGAATTGCAAGAAGACGCTTCTAAATGCCTCAAAATCGCTTTTAAACATAAAATAAAATTCAAATTATTTTTACAATATTTCTGATGAAAAAATTAAATTTTAGTGGGGAAAAAAATTTGATCACAAAATAATCTTAGAATTGCAAAAAGACTTCTAAATGCCTTCTAAATGCCTCAAAATCGCATTTAAAGATAAAAATAAAATTCAAATTATTTTTACAATATTTCTGATGAAAAAATTAAATTTTAGTGGGGAAAAAAATTTGATCACGAAATAAGCTTAGAATTGCAAAAAGACCCTTCTAAATGCCTCAAAATCGCATTTAAAGATAAAAATTAAATTCAATTTATTTTTTACAATATTTCTGATGAAAAAATTAAATTTTAGTGGGGGAAAAAAATTTGACCACAAAATAATCTTAGAATTGCAAAAAGACGCTCGTAAATGCCTCAAAATCGCTTTTAAACATAAAATAAAATTCAAATTTTTTTATAATATTTCTGATGAAAAAATTAAATTTTACTGGATAAAAAATTTGATCACGAAATAATCTTAGAATTGCAAAAAGACGCTCGTAAATGCCTCAAAATCGCTTTTAAACATAAAATAAAATTCAAATTTTTTTATAATATTTCTGATGAAAAAATTAAATTTCAATGGGTAAAAAATTTGATCACAAAATAATCTTAGAATTGCAAGAAGACGCTTCTAAATGCCTCAAAATCGCTTTTAAACATAAAATAAAATTCAAATTATTTTTACAATATTTCTGATGAAAAAATTAAATTTTACTGGATAAAAAATTTGATCACGAAATAAGCTTAGAATTGCAAAAAGACCCTTCTAAATGCCTCAAAATCGCATTTAAAGATAAAAATTAAATTCAATTTATTTTTTACAATATTTCTGATGAAAAAATTAAATTTTACTGGATAAAAAATTTGATCACGAAATAAGCTTAGAATTGCAAAAGACCCTTCTAAATGCCTCAAAATCGCATTTAAAGATAAAAATTAAATTCAATTTATTTTTTACAATATTTCTGATGAAAAAATTAAATTTTAGTGGGGGAAAAAAATTTGACCACAAAATAATCTTAGAATTGCAAAAAGACGCTCGTAAATCCCTCAAAATCGCTTTTAAACATAAAATAAAATTCAAATTTTTTTATAATATTTCTGATGAAAAAATTAAATTTCAATGGGTAAAAAATTTGATCACAAAATAATCTTAGAATTGCAAGAAGACGCTTCTAAATGCCTCAAAATCGCTTTTAAACATAAAATAAAATTCAAATTATTTTTACAATATTTCTGATGAAAAAATTAAATTTTAGTGGGGAAAAAAATTTGATCACAAAATAATCTTAGAATTGCAAAAAGACTTCTAAATGCCTTCTAAATGCCTCAAAATCGCATTTAAAGATAAAAATAAAATTCAAATTATTTTTACAATATTTCTGATGAAAAAATTAAATTTTAGTGGGGAAAAAAATTTGATCACGAAATAAGCTTAGAATTGCAAAAAGACCCTTCTAAATGCCTCAAAATCGCATTTAAAGATAAAAATTAAATTCAATTTATTTTTTACAATATTTCTGATGAAAAAATTAAATTTTAGTGGGGGAAAAAAATTTGACCACAAAATAATCTTAGAATTGCAAAAAGACGCTCGTAAATGCCTCAAAATCGCTTTTAAACATAAAATAAAATTCAAATTTTTTTATAATATTTCTGATGAAAAAATTAAATTTTACTGGATAAAAAATTTGATCACGAAATAATCTTAGAATTGCAAAAAGACGCTCGTAAATGCCTCAAAATCGCTTTTAAACATAAAATAAAATTCAAATTTTTTTATAATATTTCTGATGAAAAAATTAAATTTTACTGGATAAAAAATTTGATCACGAAATAATCTTAGAATTGCAAAAAGACGCTCGTAAATGCCTCAAAATCGCTTTTAAACATAAAATAAAATTCAAATTTTTTTTATAATATTTCTGATGAAAAAATTAAATTTTACTGGATAAAAAATTTTATCACGAAATAAGCTTAGAATTGCAAAAAGACCCTTCTAAATGCCTCAAAATCGCATTTAAAGATAAAAATTAAATTCAATTTATTTTTTACAATATTTCTGATGAAAAAATTAAATTTTAGTGGGGGAAAAAAATTTGACCACAAAATAATCTTAGAATTGCAAAAAGACGCTCGTAAATCCCTCAAAATCGCTTTTAAACATAAAATAAAATTCAAATTTTTTTATAATATTTCTGATGAAAAAATTAAATTTCAATGGGTAAAAAATTTGATCACAAAATAATCTTAGAATTGCAAAAAGACGCTTCTAAATGCCTCAAAATCGCTTTTAAACATAAAATAAATTTCAAATTTTTTTTATAATATTTCTGTTGAAAAAATTAAATTTCACTGGATAAAAAATTTGATCACAAAATAATCTTAGAATTGCAAGAAGACGCTTCTAAATGCCTCAAAATCGCTTTTAAACATAAAATAAAATTCAAATTATTTTTACAATATTTCTGATGAAAAAATTAAATTTTAGTGGGGAAAAAAATTTGATCACAAAATAATCTTAGAATTGCAAAAAGACTTCTAAATGCCTCAAAATCGCATTTAAAGATAAAAATAAAATTCAAATTATTTTTACAATATTTCTGATGAAAAAATTAAATTTTAGTGGGGGAAAAAATTTGATCACAAAATAATCTTAGAATTGCAAAAAGACTTCTAAATGCCTTCTAAATGCCTCAAAATCGCATTTAAAGATAAAAATAAAATTCAAATTATTTTTACAATATTTCTGATGAAAAAATTAAATTTTAGTGGGGAAAAAAATTTGATCACGCTTCTAAATGCCTCAAAATCGCTTTTAAACATAAAATAAAATTCAAATTATTTTTACAATATTTCTGATGAAAAATTAAATTTTAGTGGGGAAAAAAATTTGATCACAAAATAATCTTAGAATTGCAAAAAGACGCTTCTAAATGCCTCAAAAATCGCTTTTAAACATAAAATAAAATTCAAATTATTTTTACAATATTTCTGATCAAAAACTTAAATTTTAGTGGGTAAAAAATTTGATCACGAAATAAGCTTAGAATTGCAAAAAGACGCTTCTAAATGCCCCAAAATCGCTTTTAAACATAAAATAAAATTCAAATTTTTTTATAATATTTCTGATGAAAAAATTAAATTTCAATGGGTAAAAAATTTGATCACAAAATAATCTTAGAATTGCAAAAAGACGCTTCTAAATGCCTCAAAATCGCTTTTAAACATAAAATAAAATTCAAATTTTTTTATAATATTTCTGATGAAAAAATTAAATTTTACTGGATAAAAAATTTGATCACGAAATAAGCTTAGAATTGCAAAAAGACCCTTCTAAATGCCTCAAAATCGCATTTAAAGATAAAAATTAAATTCAATTTATTTTTTACGATATTTCTGATGAAAAACTTAAATTTTAGTGGGGGAAAAAAATTTGATCACGAAATAAGCTTAGAATTGCAAAAAGACCCTTCTAAATGCCTCAAAATCGCATTTAAAGATAAAAATTAAATTCAATTTATTTTTTACAATATTTCTGATGAAAAAATTAAATTTTAGTGGGGGAAAAAAATTTGACCACAAAATAATCTTAGAATTGCAAAAAGACGCTCGTAAATGCCTCAAAATCGCTTTTAAACATAAAATAAAATTCATATTTTTTTATAATATTTCTGATGAAAAAATTAAATTTCAATGGGTAAAAAATTTGATCACAAAATAATCTTAGAATTGCAAGAAGACGCTTCTAAATGCCTCAAAATCGCTTTTAAACATAAAATAAATTTCAAATTTTTTTTATAATATTTCTGATGAAAAAATTAAATTTCACTGGATAAAAAATTTGATCACAAAATAATCTTAGAATTGCAAGAAGACGCTTCTAAATGCCTCAAAATCGCTTTTAAACATAAAATAAAATTCAAATTATTTTTACAATATTTCTGATGAAAAAATTAAATTTTAGTGGGGAAAAAAATTTGATCACAAAATAATCTTAGAATTGCAAAAAGACTTCTAAATGCCTTCTAAATGCCTCAAAATCGCATTTAAAGATAAAAATAAAATTCAAATTATTTTTACAATATTTCTGATGAAAAAATTAAATTTTAGTGGGGAAAAAAATTTGATCACAAAATAATCTTGGAATTGCAAAAAGACGCTTCTAAATGCCTCAAAATCGCTTTTAAACATAAAATAAATTTCAAATATTTTTTACAATATTTCTGATGAAAAAAATTTAATTTTAGTGGGGAAAAAAATTTGATCACAAAATAATCTTAGAATTGCAAAAAGACGCTTGTAAATGCCTCAAAATCGCTTTTAAACATAAAATAAAATTCAAATATTTTTTACAATATTTCTGATGAAAAAATTAAATTTTAGTGGGGAAAAAAATTTGATCACAAAATAATCTTGGAATTGCAAAAAGACGCTTCTAAATGCCTCAAAATCGCTTTTAAACATAAAATAAAATTCAAATTATTTTTACAATATTTCTGATGAAAAATTAAATTTTAGTGGGGAAAGAAATTTGATCACAAAATAATCTTGGAATTGCAAAAAGACGCTTCTAAATGCCTCAAAATCGCATTTAAAGATAAAAATTAAATTCAATTTATTTTTTACAATATTTCTGATCAAAAACTTAAATTTTAGTGGGTAAAAAATTTGATCACGAAATAAGCTTAGAATTGCAAAAATACGCTTCTAAATGCCCCAAAATCGCTTTTAAACATAAAATAAAATTAATTTTTTTATAATATTTCTGATGAAAAAATTAAATTTCAATGGGTAAAAAATTTGATCACAAAATAATCTTAGAATTGCAAAAAGACGCTTCTAAATGCCTCAAAATCGCTTTTAAACATAAAATAAAATTCAAATTTTTTTATAATATTTCTGATGAAAAAATTAAATTTTACTGGATAAAAAATTTGATCACGAAATAAGCTTAGAATTGCAAAAAGACCCTTCTAAATGCCTCAAAATCGCATTTAAAGATAAAAATTAAATTTAATTTATTTTTTACGATATTTCTGATGAAAAACTTAAATTTTAGTGGGGGAAAAAAATTTGATCACGAAATAAGCTTAGAATTGCAAAAAGACCCTTCTAAATGCCTCAAAATCGCATTTAAAGATAAAAATTAAATTCAATTTATTTTTTACAATATTTCTGATGAAAAAATTAAATTTTAGTGGGGGAAAAAAATTTGACCACAAAATAATCTTAGAATTGCAAAAAGACGCTCGTAAATGCCTCAAAATCGCTTTTAAACATAAAATAAAATTCAAATTTTTTTATAATATTTCTGATGAAAAAATTAAATTTTACTGGATAAAAAATTTGATCACGAAATAAGCTTAGAATTGCAAAAAGACCCTTCTAAATGCCTCAAAATCGCGTTTAAAGATAAAAATTAAATTCAATTTATTTTTTACGATATTTCTGATGAAAAACTTAAATTTTAGTGGGGGAAAAAAATTTGATCACGAAATAAGCTTAGAATTGCAAAAAGACCCTTCTAAATGCCTCAAAATCGCATTTAAAGATAAAAATTAAATTCAATTTATTTTTTACAATATTTCTGATGAAAAAATTAAATTTTAGTGGGGGAAAAAAATTTGACCACAAAATAATCTTAGAATTGCAAAAAGACGCTCGTAAATGCCTCAAAATCGCTTTTAAACATAAAATATAATTCAAATTTTTTTATAATATTTCTGATGAAAAAATTAAATTTTACTGGATAAAAAATTTGATCACGAAATAATCTTAGAATTGCAAAAAGACGCTCGTAAATGCCTCAAAATCGCTTTTAAACATAAAATAAAATTCAAATTTTTTTATAATATTTCTGATGAAAAAATTAAATTTCAATGGGTAAAAAATTTGATCACAAAATAATCTTAGAATTGCAAGAAGACGCTTCTAAATGCCTCAAAATCGCTTTTAAACATAAAATAAATTTCAAATTTTTTTTATAATATTTCTGATGAAAAAATTAAATTTCACTGGATAAAAAATTTGATCACAAAATAATCTTAGAATTGCAAGAAGACGCTTCTAAATGCCTCAAAATCGCTTTTAAACATAAAATAAAATTCAAATTATTTTTACAATATTTCTGATGAAAAAATTAAATTTTAGTGGGGAAAAAAATTTGATCACAAAATAATCTTAGAATTGCAAAAAGACTTCTAAATGCCTTCTAAATGCCTCAAAATCGCATTTAAAGATAAAAATAAAATTCAAATTATTTTTACAATATTTCTGATGAAAAAATTAAATTTTAGTGGGGAAAAAAATTTGATCACGAAATAAGCTTAGAATTGCAAAAAGACCCTTCTAAATGCCTCAAAATCGCATTTAAAGATAAAAATTAAATTCAATTTATTTTTTACAATATTTCTGATGAAAAAATTAAATTTTAGTGGGGGAAAAAAATTTGACCACAAAATAATCTTAGAATTGCAAAAAGACGCTCGTAAATGCCTCAAAATCGCTTTTAAACATAAAATAAAATTCAAATTTTTTTATAATATTTCTGATGAAAAACTTAAATTTTAGTGGGGGAAAAAAATTTGATCACGAAATAATCTTAGAATTGCAAAAAGACGCTCGTAAATGCCTCAAAATCGCTTTTAAACATAAAATAAAATTCAAATTTTTTTATAATATTTCTGATGAAAAAATTAAATTTTAGTGGGGGAAAAAAATTTGACCACAAAATAATCTTAGAATTGCAAAAAGACGCTCGTAAATGCCTCAAAATCGCTTTTAAACATAAAATAAAATTCAAATTTTTTTATAATATTTCTGATGAAAAAATTAAATTTTACTGGATAAAAAATTTGATCACCAAATAATCTTAGAATTGCAAAAAGACGCTCGTAAATGCCTCAAAATCGCTTTTAAACATAAAATAAAATTCAAATTTTTTTATAATATTTCTGATGAAAAAATTAAATTTCAATGGGTAAAAAATTTGATCACAAAATAATCTTAGAATTGCAAGAAGACGCTTCTAAATGCCTCAAAATCGCTTTTAAACATAAAATAAATTTCAAATTTTTTTTATAATATTTCTGATGAAAAAATTAAATTTCACTGGATAAAAAATTTGATCACAAAATAATCTTAGAATTGCAAGAAGACGCTTCTAAATGCCTCAAAATCGCTTTTAAACATAAAATAAAATTCAAATTATTTTTACAATATTTCTGATGAAAAAATTAAATTTTAGTGGGGAAAAAAATTTGATCACAAAAAGACTTCTAAATGCCTTCTAAATGCCTCAAAATCGCATTTAAAGATAAAAATAAAATTCAAATTATTTTTACAATATTTCTGATGAAAAAATTAAATTTTAGTGGGGAAAAAAATTTGATCACAAAATAATCTTGGAATTGCAAAAAGACGCTTCTAAATGCCTCAAAATCGCTTTTAAACATAAAATAAAATTCAAATATTTTTTACAATATTTCTGATGAAAAAAATTTAATTTTAGTGGGGAAAAAAATTTGATCACAAAATAATCTTAGAATTGCAAAAAGACGCTTCTAAATGCCTCAAAATCGCTTTTAAACATAAAATAAAATTCAAATATTTTTTACAATATTTCTGATGAAAAAATTAAATTTTAGTGGGGAAAAAAATTTGATCACAAAATAATCTTAGAATTGCAAGAAGACGCTTCTAAATGCCTCAAAATCGCTTTTAAACATAAAATAAAATTCAAATTATTTTTACAATATTTCTGATGAAAAATTAATTTTTAGTGGGGAAAAAAATTTGATCACAAAATAATCTTGGAATTGCAAAAAGACGCTTCTAAATGCCTCAAAATCGCTTTTAAACATAAAATAAAATTCAAATATTTTTTACAATATTTCTGATGAAAAAAATTTAATTTTAGTGGGGAAAAAAATTTGATCACAAAATAATCTTAGAATTGCAAAAAGACGCTTCTAAATGCCTCAAAATCGCTTTTAAACATAAAATAAAATTCAATATTTTTTACAATATTTCTGATGAAAAAATTAAATTTTAGTGGGGAAAAAAATTTGATCACAAAATAATCTTAGAATTGCAAGAAGACGCTTCTAAATGCCTCAAAATCGCTTTTAAACATAAAATAAATTTCAAATTTTTTTTATAATATTTCTGATGAAAAAATTAAATTTCACTGGATAAAAAATTTGATCACAAAATAATCTTAGAATTGCAAGAAGACGCTCGTAAATGCCTCAAAATCGCTTTTAAACATAAAATAAAATTCAAATTTTTTTATAATATTTCTGATGAAAAAATTAAATTTCAATGGGTAAAAAATTTGATCACAAAATAATCTTAGAATTGCAAGAAGACGCTTCTAAATGCCTCAAAATCGCTTTTAAACATAAAATAAATTTCAAATTTTTTTTATAATATTTCTGATGAAAAAATTAAATTTCACTGGATAAAAAATTTGATCACAAAATAATCTTAGAATTGCAAGAAGACGCTTCTAAATGCCTCAAAATCGCTTTTAAACATAAAATAAAATTCAAATTATTTTTACAATATTTCTGATGAAAAAATTAAATTTTAGTGGGGAAAAAAATTTGATCACAAAAAGACTTCTAAATGCCTTCTAAATGCCTCAAAATCGCATTTAAAGATAAAAATAAAATTCAAATTATTTTTACAATATTTCTGATGAAAAAATTAAATTTTAGTGGGGAAAAAAATTTGATCACAAAATAATCTTGGAATTGCAAAAAGACGCTTCTAAATGCCTCAAAATCGCTTTTAAACATAAAATAAAATTCAAATATTTTTTACAATATTTCTGATGAAAAAAATTTAATTTTAGTGGGGAAAAAAATTTGATCACAAAATAATCTTAGAATTGCAAAAAGACGCTTCTAAATGCCTCAAAATCGCTTTTAAACATAAAATAAAATTCAAATATTTTTTACAATATTTCTGATGAAAAAAATTAAATTTTAGTGGGGAAAAAAATTTGATCACAAAATAATCTTAGAATTGCAAGAAGACGCTTCTAAATGCCTCAAAATCGCTTTTAAACATAAAATAAAATTCAAATTATTTTTACAATATTTCTGATGAAAAATTAATTTTTAGTGGGGAAAAAAATTTGATCACAAAATAATCTTGGAATTGCAAAAAGACGCTTCTAAATGCCTCAAAATCGCATTTAAAGATAAAAATTAAATTCAATTTATTTTTTACAATATTTCTGATCAAAAACTTAAATTTTAGTGGGTAAAAAATTTGATCACGAAATAAGCTTAGAATTGCAAAAAGACGCTTCTAAATGCCCCAAAATCGCTTTTAAACATAAAATAAAATTAATTTTTTTATAATATTTCTGATGAAAAAATTAAATTTCAATGGGTAAAAAATTTGATCACAAAATAATCTTAGAATTGCAAAAAGACGCTTCTAAATGCCTCAAAATCGCTTTTAAAAATAAAATAAAATTCAAATTTTTTTATAATATTTCTGATGAAAAAATTAAATTTTACTGGATAAAAAATTTGATCACGAAATAAGCTTAGAATTGCAAAAAGACCCTTCTAAATGCCTCAAAATCGCATTTAAAGATAAAAATTAAATTCAATTTATTTTTTACGATATTTCTGATGAAAAACTTAAATTTTAGTGGGGGAAAAAAATTTGATCACGAAATAAGCTTAGAATTGCAAAAAGACCCTTCTAAATGCCTCAAAATCGCATTTAAAGATAAAAATTAAATTCAATTTATTTTTTACGATATTTCTGATGAAAAATTAATTTTTAGTGGGGAAAAAAATTTGATCACAAAATAATCTTGGAATTGCAAAAAGACCCTTCTAAATGCCTCAAAATCGCATTTAAAGATAAAAATTAAATTCAATTTATTTTTACGATATTTCTGATGAAAAAATTAAATTTTAGTGGGGGAAAAAAATTTGACCACAAAATAATCTTAGAATTGCAAAAAGACGCTCGTAAATGCCTCAAAAATCGCTTTTAAACATAATCACAAAATAATCTTAGAATTGCAAAAAGACGCTTCTAAATGCCTCAAAATCGCTTTTAAACATAAAATAAAATTCAAATATTTTTTACAATATTTCTGATGAAAAAATTAAATTTTAGTGGGGAAAAAAATTTGATCACAAAATAATCTTAGAATTGCAAGAAGACGCTTCTAAATGCCTCAAAATCGCTTTTAAACATAAAATAAAATTCAAATTATTTTTACAATATTTCTGATGAAAAATTAAATTTTAGTGGGGAAAAAAATTTGATCACAAAATAATCTTGGAATTGCAAAAAGACGCTTCTAAATGCCTCAAAATCGCATTTAAAGATAAAAATTAAATTCAATTTATTTTTTACAATATTTCTGATCAAAAACTTAAATTTTAGTGGGTAAAAAATTTGATCACGAAATAAGCTTAGAATTGCAAAAAGACGCTTCTAAATGCCCCAAAATCGCTTTTAAACATAAAATAAAATTAATTTTTTTATAATATTTCTGATGAAAAAATTAAATTTCAATGGGTAAAAAATTTGATCACAAAATAATCTTAGAATTGCAAAACCCCGCTTCTAAATGCCTCAAAATCGCTTTTAAACATAAAATAAAATTCAAATTTTTTTATAATATTTCTGATGAAAAAATTAAATTTTACTGGATAAAAAATTTGATCACGAAATAAGCTTAGAATTGCAAAAAGACCCTTCTAAATGCCTCAAAATCGCATTTAAAGATAAAAATTAAATTCAATTTATTTTTTACGATATTTCTGATGAAAAACTTAAATTTTAGTGGGGGAAAAAAATTTGATCACGAAATAAGCTTAGAATTGCAAAAAGACCCTTCTAAATGCCTCAAAATCGCATTTAAAGATAAAAATTAAATTCAATTTATTTTTACGATATTTCTGATGAAAAACTTAAATTTTAGTGGGGGAAAAAAATTTGACCACAAAATAATCTTAGAATTGCAAAAAGACGCTCGTAAATGCCTCAAAATCGCTTTTAAACATAAAATAAAATTCAAATTTTTTTATAATATTTCTGATGAAAAAATTAAATTTCAATGGGTAAAAAATTTGATCACAAAATAATCTTAGAATTGCAAGAAGACGCTTCTAAATGCCTCAAAATCGCTTTTAAACATAAAATAAATTTCAAATTTTTTTTATAATATTTCTGATGAAAAAATTAAATTATTCACTGTAGATAAAAAATTTGATCACAAAATAATCTTAGAATTGCAAGAAGACGCTTCTAAATGCCTCAAAATCGCTTTTAAACATAAAATAAAATTCAAATTTTTTTATAATATTTCTGATGAAAAAATTAAATTTTAGTGGGGGAAAAAAATTTGATCACGAAATAAGCTTAGAATTGCAAAAAGACCCTTCTAAATGCCTCAAAATCGCATTTAAAGATAAAAATTAAATTCAATTTATTTTTTACGATATTTCTGATGAAAAATTAATTTTAGTGGGGAAAAAAATTTGATCACAAAATAATCTTGGAATTGCAAAAAGACGCTTCTAAATGCCTCAAAATCGCATTTAAAGATAAAAATTAAATTCAATTTATTTTTACAATATTTCTGATCAAAAACTTAATTTTAGTGGGTAAAAAATTTGATCACGAAATAAGCTTAGAATTGCAAAAAGACGCTTCTAAATGCCCCAAAATCGCTTTTAAACATAAAATAAAATTCAAATTTTTTTATAATATTTCTGATGAAAAAATTAAATTTCAATGGGTAAAAAATTTGATCACAAAATAATCTTAGAATTGCAAAAAGACGCTTCTAAATGCCCAAAATCGCTTTTAAACATAAAATAAAATTAATTTTTTTATAATATTTCTGATGAAAAAATTAAATTTCAATGGGTAAAAAATTTGATCACAAAATAATCTTAGAATTTCAAAAAGACGCTTCTAAATGCCTCAAAATCGCTTTTAAACATAAAATAAAATTCAAATTTTTTTATAATATTTCTGATGAAAAAATTAAATTTTACTGGATAAAAAATTTGATCACGAAATAAGCTTAGAATTGCAAAAAGACCCTTCTAAATGCCTCAAAATCGCATTTAAAGATAAAAATTAAATTCAATTTATTTTTTACGATATTTCTGATGAAAAACTTAAATTTTAGTGGGGGAAAAAAATTTGACCACAAAATAATCTTAGAATTGCAAAAAGACGCTCGTAAATGCCTCAAAATCGCTTTTAAACATAATCACAAAATAATCTTAGAATTGCAAAAAGACGCTTCTAAATGCCTCAAAATCGCTTTTAAACATAAAATAAAATTCAAATATTTTTTACAATATTTCTGATGAAAAAATTAAATTTTAGTGGGGAAAAAAATTTGATCACAAAATAATCTTAGAATTGCAAGAAGACGCTTCTAAATGCCTCAAAATCGCTTTTAAACATAAAATAAAATTCAAATTATTTTTACAATATTTCTGATGAAAAATTAAATTTTAGTGGGGAAAAAAATTTGATCACAAAATAATCTTGGAATTGCAAAAAGACGCTTCTAAATGCCTCAAAATCGCATAAAGATAAAAATTAAATTCAATTTATTTTTTACAATATTTCTGATCAAAAACTTAAATTTTAGTGGGTAAAAAATTTGATCACGAAATAAGCTTAGAATTGCAAAAAGACGCTTCTAAATGCCCCAAAATCGCTTTTAAACATAAAATAAAATTCAAATTTTTTTATAATATTTCTGATGAAAAAATTAAATTTTACTGGATAAAAAATTTGATCACGAAATAAGCTTAGAATTGCAAAAGACCCTTCTAAATGCCTCAAAATCGCATTTAAAGATAAAAATTAAATTCAATTTATTTTTTACGATATTTCTGATGAAAAACTTAAATTTTAGTGGGGGAAAAAATTTGATCACGAAATAAGCTTAGAATTGCAAAAAGACCCTTCTAAATGCCTCAAAATCGCATTTAAAGATAAAAATTAAATTCAATTTATTTTTTACAATATTTCTGATGCAAAAATTAAATTTTAGTGGGGGAAAAAAATTTGACCACAAAATAATCTTAGAATTGCAAAAAGACGCTCGTAAATGCCTCAAAATCGCTTTTAAACATAAAATAAAATTAATTTTTTTATAATATTTCTGATGAAAAAATTAAATTTCAATGGGTAAAAAATTTGATCACAAAATAATCTTAGAATTGCAAGAAGACGCTTCTAAATGCCTCAAAATCGCTTTTAAACATAAAATAAATTTCAAATTTTTTTTATAATATTTCTGATGAAAAAATTAAATTTCACTGGATAAAAAATTTGATCACAAAATAATCTTAGAATTGCAAAAAGACGCTTCTAAATGCCTCAAAATCGCATTTAAAGATAAAAATTAAATTCAATTTATTTTTTACAATATTTCTGATGAAAAAATTAAATTTTAGTGGGGGAAAAAAATTTGACCACAAAATAATCTTAGAATTGCAAAAAGACGCTCGTAAATGCCTCAAAATCGCTTTTACACATAAAATAAAATTCAAATTTTTTTATAATATTTCTGATGAAAAAATTAAATTTCAATGGGTAAAAAATTTGATCACAAAATAATCTTAGAATTGCAAGAAGACGCTTCTAAATGCCTCAAAATCGCTTTTAAACATAAAATAAATTTCAAATTTTTTTTATAATATTTCTGATGAAAAAATTAAATTTCACTGGATAAAAAATTTGACCACAAAATAATCTTAGAATTGCAAAAAGACGCTCGTAAATGCCTCAAAATCGCTTTTAAACATAAAATAAATTTCAAATTTTTTTTATAATATTTCTGATGAAAAAATTAAATTTCACTGGATAAAAAATTTGATCACAAAATAATCTTAGAATTGCAAGAAGACGCTTCTAAATGCCTCAAAATCGCTTTTGAACATAAAATAAAATTCAAATTATTTTTACAATATTTCTGATGAAAAAATTAAATTTTAGTGGGGAAAAAAATTTGATCACAAAATAATCTTGGAATTGCAAAAAGACGCTTCTAAATGTATCAAAATCGCTTTTAAACATAAAATAAAATTCAAATATTTTTTACAATATTTCTGATGAAAAAATTAAATTTTAGTGGGGAAAAAAATTTGATCACAAAATAATCTTAGAATTGCAAGAAGACGCTTCTAAATGCCTCAAAATCGCTTTTAAACATAAAATAAAATTCAAATTATTTTTACAATATTTCTGATAAAAAAAATTTAATTTTAGTGGGGAAAAAAATTTGATCACAAAATAATCTTAGAATTGCAAGAAGACGCTTCTAAATGCCTCAAAATCGCTTTTAAACATAAAATAAAATTCAAATATTTTTTACAATATTTCTGATGAAAAAATTAAATTTTAGTGGGGAAAAAAATTTGATCACAAAATAATCTTAGAATTGCAAGAAGACGCTTCTAAATGCCTCAAAATCGCTTTTAAACATAAAATAAAATTGAAATTATTTTTACAATATTTCTGATAAAAAAAATTTAATTTTAGTGGGGAAAAAAATTTGATCACAAAATAATCTTAGAATTGCAAAAAGACGCTTCTAAATGCCTCAAAATCGCTTTTAAACATAAAATAAAATTCAAATATTTTTTACAATATTTCTGATGAAAAAATTAAATTTTAGTGGGGAAAAAAATTTGATCACAAAATAATCTTAGAATTGCAAGAAGACGCTTCTAAATGCCTCAAAATCGCTTTTAAACATAAAATAAAATTCAAATTATTTTTACAATATTTCTGATGAAAAATTAAATTTTAGTGGGGAAAAAAATTTGATCACAAAATAATCTTGGAATTGCAAAAAGACGCTTCTAAATGCCTCAAAATCGCTTTTAAACATAAAATAAAATTCAAATATTTTTTACAATATTTCTGATGAAAAAAATTAAATTTTAGTGGGAAAAAAATTTGATCACGAAATAAGCTTAGAATTGCAAAAAGACCCTTCTAAATGCCTCAAAATCGCATTTAAAGATAAAAATAAAATTCAAATTATTTTTACAATATTTCTGATGAAAAAATTAAATTTTAGTGGGGAAAAAAATTTGATCATAAAATAATCTTGTAATTGCAAAAAGAGGCTTCTAAATGCCTCAAAATCGCTTTTAAACATAAAATAAAATTCAAATATTTTTTACAATATTTCTGATGAAAAAAATTAAATTTTAGTGGGTAAAAAATATGATCACAAAATAATCTTCGAATTGCAAAAAGACGCTTCTAAATGCCTCAAAATCGCATTTAAAGATAAAAATTAAATTCAATTTATTTTTTACAAAATCGCATTTAAAGATAAAAATTAAATTCAAATTATTTTTACAATATTGCTGATGAATATTGCTGATGAATATTGCTGATGAAAAAATTAAATTTTAGTGGGAAAAAATTTGATCACAAAATAATCTTAGAATTGCAAAAACCCTTCTAAATGCCTGAAAATCGCATTTAAAGATAAAAATAAAATTCAAATTATTTTTACAATATTTCTGATGAAAAAATTAAATTTTAGTGGGAAAAAAATTTGATCACAAAATAATCTTAGAATTGCAAAAAACCCTTCTAAATGCCTGAAAATCGCATTTAAAGATAAAAATAAAATTCAAAATATTTTTTACAATATTTTAGATGAAAAAATTAAATTTCAATGGGTAAAAAATTTGATTACAAAATAATCTTAGAATTGCATAAAGACGCTTCTATATGCCTCAAAATCGCTTTTAAACATAAAATAAAATTCAAATATTTTACAATATTTCTGATGAAAAAATTAAATTTCACTGGGTAAAAAATTTGATCACAAAATAATCTTAGAATTGCAAAAAGACCCTTCTAAATGACTCAAAATCGCATTTAAAGATAAAAATAAAATTCAAATTATTTTTACAATATTGCTGATAAATATTGCTGATGAATAAATTAAATTTTAGTGGGGAAAATTTGATCACAAAATAATATTAGAATTGCAGAAAGAAGTTTCTAACTGCCTCAAAATCGCATTTAAAGATAAAATCAATTACAAATATTTTTTACAATATTTCTGGTGAAAAAATTTAATTTAAATGTGAAAATAAGATGTGGCAAATTTCGTAAGGGAGAAATATTCTTCCGATGTGCGCGAGATTCGATTCAATATTCCCTCGAATTTTTTGCCCACTAAGTTGCCGAGGCCACTTAAAATGATTTATTTTTTTGGGGAATTATTTTTTTGTGATGATAATGAATGATACTAAAAACAGAAAAAAAAAATAGTAGCAATATTTTTTGTTTTAATAACAATAACACCCGGAAAGGGTGTAGGATTTAGTGTGTCAACGCTAAAGAATATACCCGCATATATAAAAAAGATACCCGCATATATGTTGCTTAAATCAAAATTTTATCATCTTTACAAAATTTCAAATATCTCATTTAATTAAGTAGCTGGATATATTTATGTAAATCTTTAAGTTGTATCCCAGCTACTCGACCCAGCAATCAACCAAATTTCAAATTTATGTTCCATAAATTTTGAATATTTTTTTATCAAATAGTTAAACCAAATTTAGCAGAAGTTGCTGCCATAAAATTTAACTTCGTTTGCTAAATTGTAAATACTAGATTATATAGACACTGCGTTATACTTATATAAACAAGATTCAGTAGACCAACTATATTCCGCAGATGTCGTTAGCATAAAACTTAACTGCTTCTGACAAAACTTTATATATCTACATTAATTTATTGAATCATCTAAAAAGAAGTTGTTGAACATTATTTTTTGTACACATAATCATCAATATATGTGTACAAAATTTCAATATTATCTTCTCCTTTGCAGTCAAAATATAATGGCAAATTTATTGTACCCTTAGAAATATGTTCATACGGGTATTATAATGACAATGATAAGTGATAACAATAATGATTTCTAAATAAAATTAATTATTCTAAATGTATAACAAGTGGGAAACATTTTGAAGGGAACTCGTCATCATCGTCAATAGTATTTTTCTTTTATACGTTATCTTTTGCTTTCTAATCTAGAACCAAACAAATTTTTCCAGAGTGTATGATTTGGAGTCGATTTACTTTCATTACTGCAATGTTTGTCGAGTAATCTAAAAACATCTTTGAGTTTGTGCTTTTTTATTACACTCACCGACCACCATGATCTTCGAAATATATACGATTAGCTTGGCTTAAAAGATTTAAAAAGATTTTAAATGGCTTTTATGTCGTTTTTACATTACATCTTGTGGGAAAGTACAATTGGGGGCTAAAGATGAATATGCAACAACAGAATAAATGTAACATTCATCCTTTTTGTGAAAAAAATTTTTTTTTTTAAATCGATAAATGCGAATCATACTACATATTGTAACTGACTGATAGCATCACCTCTGCAACATAATATAATATTGATATATACTAATATTAAAAATTAGCTTCTACAGTGTATCTGCCTTCCGTTATTACCTCAGGTATGCGGATTTATTGTTTTCATTCAGTGTCACTTAATTCAAAATGTTCGTATCACTGTTCTATTCTTCCTAATTCCTAATCCCTTATCAGTTTGTTGTCTTAGAAGTCAAGGGTTCCATCTCAATATATTGGTTATTTTTTAAAATCATAAAAGTTTAACTCAAAGTAAATGTAAGATCAAGTTAATATATTAAATGTATGACAATTTATTGTTTAATCTTTAATGTTCAAGGAGTCACTTTTACTATTTTGCTGATTTTCTTCGAGAATTAGCATATATACTTATGCATTCAATACAATTTCTTGGAAATAACTTCCAATAATTTCTTCTTCTGTAAAGCCTCAATTATCAATTCAAATGTAAAAGAAAAGTAAAGTAAAAACTTGAAATTAACTTTAAAAAATATCTGCATAGTATTTTCTTTTAATTAAAAAGTTTTTCATAAAAGAAAATATTGTGGAATTTTAATAAAAGAACTGGAAGCAAAATAAATTTTATAACTATTCCCTACTATTTTTTTTTTCATCAAAAATAAAAAGAACAAAAAATAAATAAATCTATGAAAGTTCTCATCAAATAATTCAAGTATTATTTTTATTTTATTCTAAAATTTAATAATAAATTTTAGGTTTCTTTTTAATTGTTTGAGTTAACTGATATTAAAGGAAAATATTTCATTTATCTTTTTTCTAAAATATTTTATCTGTTGAAAATAATCTCTGTATTAATTCAAAAAAATATATTTGGACAGGTGTATTTAAAAATATCGAATTTTCACCCCTTACACCTCCTAAACGGGTATAGCGATACATTTTCTTAATTAACTCATATATACATACTTATTTCCAAAAATCATAACTCCTCTCAAAATGTCAAGTTTCTAATTTAAACCGTTTGGAACCTAGAAGTCGCCAAAAATTTTGCAAATATTGAGTTTCACGGAAAGGTAAATTCAAATACTGTATGGCCAATTATATAATTATTGTAAAGCTAATTAAAGCAGCTATCGTTTGGCGTTTCCAAATATTGAAAATTAATTTTATAAATAATTTTAATCGAAAAGGAAAACGGATCATCAATTTGTGTGTAATGTTAATATTATAAATAAATAACTATCTATCTAAAATTTTATACAACCATTTTTTTTTTTAAATATGCTTTATTTTAAATATTTAATTATAATAAATCTGATACAATATTTCTTTTTTCTGTTATATATTGGACATCTACAACATCGGAAGTATGATATACACACTGTCTATAATGATCAATTAAACTTTTCTTAAATAAGCTTATATTAATTATGTATTCAAATTGTGATGAAGGATCAGTTCTTAAAAATGTATTTAGAACTCTAAGAAGAGGATATTTTTCACCACAAAGTCCTTTAAAGTCATCATCTTCTAAGGTAACAGCAGCAACTCCACCTAAATTATTATCAATAACATATTTTGCTTTAAGTTCTAGGCTTCTTGCATTTTCAAAACCAACCCATTGATCATTTTTAATTGCATATGGATTTTTTTGAATATTTTGCCATTTAACAGCCCATGATTGTTCAAGTAATCTTTGACATATTTCCATAAAACTAATAAATCCGGCAGCTTGAAAATTTTCTGTTCTTAATCCCGGACCAGAAAATTTAGAACCTGGTTCAGTGTTATCTTCATTTTCCAATGTAAATGTCCTACCAAAAAATGGTATACCTAAAATCAATTTTTCTGGTTTAGCACCACCGTTAATCCAAGTTTTTACAACAGAATCTACACATAATTCATTATCTGTTTCATCTGGATGCAAATAAAGTGCACTTGCTAATCCAATATGATCACTCCAATCACCATATAGATCATATGATATTAAAAATATATAATCGGCAAATTCATTGACTTCTTTGATATCGTATGAATCTTGTATAGTTCCAGCTAAACCGTGACACATAACAACAAGCATTAAATGTCTTTTTTGCATTCTGATATAAAAAAAAAGCTTATTAATATTAAAATATTTTCATAAGTTATTTAAGTTTGTGCGTTAAGAGGTAGGTACGGTTGTGGAATGTTTCAAAGAAAAGATGTAAAATAATTCTAAATAAAACAAATATTTTTTATTATATATCTCTCGAAGAGTTTACAGTTAACAGATTTCAAGGTTACAGAATCCGTGAAAATTAAAATCTTTGTTAATATGTGAAAGTCTAAAATGATTTAAGTTAGACATAGTTTTTGAGACCTATTTAAATGAAAACAACTTTTAAAAATATATTTTGGATTCTGTTATCTTTGAGAAACATTAAAATAATGTTTTGCTTGTTTTAATCTTTTCGATAATTTTCTTGTTTTTTTCCACTTTCCAAAACCTTACAAATTATTGTATGTATATTTTGTAAATATTTACTCTGTTTTTAATTTTTTTAAAAGTGAACTAAAAGTATCTTTATCTGTATCTGGGTTGCCACCATTAGAACCAGGATATGTCCAATGTAAAGTTATCCCATTAAAATTATGTCGCTGTGCAAATTCAATAATACTTTTAACAAATCTATTCTGATTATCTTCATTTTTAAATAGAACTGAATATCTACTTGATCGTTCTGAATCAGCCCATCCACCCACAGCAATTAGCGTTTTTAATTTTGGATTATAATGCTTTTTATTGTTAAATTTTTTTATATTAGCTTAAAATGAAAAATATAAAAAAAAAAAAAATATTTGTAAATTAATAGTAAACAAATATTACCTCTTCCAAATTTTTGTTCTAAATCAAAAGCTGGATTTAATGATTTTATTTTACCATCATCTTTAACACCCACATATGAGTAAATTAAATGCGTACAATAAGTTTCATTAATTTCATCTACTTTAAATCTACCACCACCTGCTCTTTCTCCATTTGTATATAAACAAAATATTAGTTCTAGAAAATAATTAAAGAAATTAAAAATAATTTTATATTGAAATGTATTTAACTAATTGTTACTATCATTATTAGCTTCAATTTTATTCAAATCCAATAATAAAATTAAAAATATTATAATTTTTATTAGCGTTAAATAATTCATATTGATGATTGTTTTGTAAGATGAAAACTATAACTAATGGATTAACTAAAAAAAAATTGTTTCTAATGAAAGTAAAAATTCTAAACCATTATGTGTAATTTTTTATTGTAGGAAATTTAGTTTCCAATTATCATAGATTTAATAAGAAAAAATTTATCTTAAATAATATTCAAATCAATTGAGTGATCAACGGCTTTAGTAAAGTTACTGATTCTAAAAATGAAGCTTTGTCAAATATAAATAATAAATGGCCGGCCCTGTGCTCCAAAAGTGCAGTTACATGAGAACTTGAAATATTTAAATGCTGATTAAGGAGATTTAGTCAATCAGACCATTGGAAAAAGGTATTTAACACCATTTAGTCAATCAGACCATTGTGAAAACTCAAGGTGTACTGGATATTTGTTTTAAATATGAAATCGTCAATGTGTCGTATATTCTTTACCCTTTTTTCATCGTATGTCAAAAGTAGTAGAATATAAAATAGAATATACGATATTCGTACGTAGTTACATATATGATGTATAATGAAAATTGTATGAGATTTTTTGAATTGTTACAAATAAATGTACTTTCATTTTGTAAAAATAAATTAAGCTAAAAAATATGTATATTATATATAAATACTTGCTATTATTGGAATGAGTATTCGTGATTATTTAATAGTAGATCCTTAAAATTTATAACATGTGTGCAAAATAATTTTCTTGCAATTCACAAAATTATTTGTTGAAGTTTGTATCAAAATTAATATTATGATTTTAATATGTATGCATCACAAATTCAATAATATTGCACTTTTTTCATTTAAATCAAATATTTTTTTCTTAAAAATTTATTAAAAACTAGAAATTTGATTGCTAAAAATAGAATGTTTTACGTATTAATTGAAATATGTCGCAAAGTTCAAAACATAAGTACTAGAAAATATTTCGTCAGTTCTTAAATTTTATTTTTAATAAAATTTAAAATTTTTATTTATATTTTTTTTCCTATAAAAATTTTATGCTCTAGTTATAATAACTGCACCACCACAACCAAGGCTACGGTTACCAACTACATTGTAGGGCTACTAGTTATAATAACACGATTTTTGTAACTGTAGTTGTTAAAATTATTAGTTTGTTTATTTTTTGGCAATTCTCTGCTACAAATTGAAAATTTTAAAAAAATTCACATATATTCGCGGCGACTGTCGCGTCTTTATAACTCAAAACTTAGATTTTATTTTTAAGATTAATATTGTAAACACATTTGTTAAAAAAATTTTGCTATAAACACTCTTTTTACCTTTCACAATTCCGACGCCGACAGCAAAAATCACAAAATGTTGTTTATTTTATATGTTTTGTTCACAATATTTTGTTTTTAAATGAAATAAAAAACTGAAAAATTAATGAAAATTATAAAAAATTTTAAATTTGAATTTAAAATATTTCTATAATCTTTGACAAAGATTATAAAAAATTTCTTGCTCCCTTACTAATTCTATTAACTTTTCGTGAAAATTCATGTTCTTAAAATAATTTAATTTAAAAATTCATAACGATGTAAAATAAATTATAAAAAAAAAACTTCTATCAAAATCTATGGAAACAAACAAAAATAAACTTTTTTGTCATTTATTGTATTTATAAATTATTTGACAGCCGGCGGAAAAAATAGAAATAGAATTTAATTTTGCAAGAGCGATTCTCCTGCTTTCCGTCGCAGCGACCGAATTGTGTTTACGGTGTAAAATGTGATTATAGATACAATCAATCTGTAACATGTAATAGATTTACAGATTTTTTCAAAAAAGATTCATTAAAAAAAAAATGTAGAAATTCGAACTTGTAGCTTTAATCTAACAGTTAAATATAATCTGCTAACAGTTAAATATAATCTGAAATAACAATATTGCTTTATAGGCAATCATACCAAAATGATATTTGAGAATTAAGTATATTCGAATAAAAAAGAAACAAAATATTTATATGTATATATATATGTGTATTTTTATATGGTTCAGAACCATAGAACTTAGAACTGAAATATTTTTTATTGTTGTTTTCACATAACACTCCGGCTTATACTTTAAACCAAGTAAGAAATTAACACATTATTGTAAAGCTGCGTTCATTCTTGGAAGAAGTATTTCGTTGAATGTAATTTTCTTTAACAGTTTAACGGATCTCGAAAAAAATGATATCTTCAATTTTATTTGATAGAAGCTTAAAGTGGTTAAAAATTAATTTTTTCGATGACACCATGACTTTAATTACTTTATTTTTGGTCTATCGAAAGGTTTCAAAAAAAAAAATCTATTCTTTTCTATAATTATACATATATTTATCAATATTTTAAATATTAATTTTGTTTTCAATTGGGAAACACCTCTTTTCATTTCCATATGAATTAATTTGTGATACTATAACCAGTACATAACTTTTGTAATTTATAAATAATTTTTTATATAATGATTTCTTCTATATTTAAATTAAAAAATTACATAATGGTTACCATTGTACTAATTTAGTATACAATATTGCGCTGTTGTCAACATCATTTATATTTATTTAGTGTTATAGTTAACAAAATTTAAAGTAAAGTTATATTTAAAAATAAAAATTACTTATGGGGAAACAATTAAATACATTGTTTTAATTAATTTTAGTATAAGAACTGACCAGTACTAACTAATTTCAGATTATCTTTACAAAAAAAAAAAAGCATTATTATTCAAAATATGCTTTATGTGTACTATAACTCTATAAGCTAATAAGATTTTCTAAAATTTTCTAATATGACTGAATCTTCTGATACAACCATTTGATATTTTTCAATCCATGATAAAATAAATTACATATTATGAAAGGCTGAATATTATACAATTGAAGTTTACATTACTTACGGCAATAATTTTACTGTATTTAATGAGGAAACTTTTTTTTTTTTCACTGCATACAAAACATGACTTTAGTTTAGTGAATTTTATGTTTTGGCTTAAGTCATGATTTGATAATTTTTTATTGTTGCAAAGAATTCAGTTTTCATTTAGTTCAAAATGAGGAGTTACAGTTACGTATAATAGTATTATCAGTTATTTTACGCTATATTATAATGTCACGATTCCCAATATATGTATATGTTGTTGTGTGCGCGCAAAAGTCGGAAAATGTATTACAATTACTAAAAAATAAAATAAATAAAAAAATTTTTTAAAAAAACAGCTTTTTTGAACTAAAAAGTAGAAAATAAATTTTTAATAGCAAATTTTTCTGTAATTTTCTAAACTATATTGTTACAATCGAGATTTCTTTGAAAAAGTTTATTTCAATATGTCAAATATATATACAAATATAAATATATATAAGTTTTAAAGTCTGTGAAATTAATATAAAAGCTGGAGGCAAAATTTAAAAATATAAGTTTATAGTTATGCGTTTGTTGCCTCCAGCTTTTATTTTAATTTCACAGACTTTAAAACTTATTTATACTAATTGTTTTTCGATATTATTATTTTAAAATCATGTATTGTCATCGGGATCTGATCTAATGAAGAAAATTTAAAGTCTCTAACTCAACGGGAAGTGTGTTTAAAATGGCTTCTAAGATTCCATCCTTTACCCAACCAAGTTAATAAAAAGCTGTTAATAAAGTTTTTTTTTTGCATTTTTTATGTAAATTTTTACGCATTTTTTTAATAGTAAATTATTATCTTTTTCTTGTAGGTAAACTGTTTTAAGAACTATTAGATATCAAAAATCTAATCTAATCTAAATTATTTGTATTGTCTTTTGAAAAATGTGCATCTGTAAGTACCTTGTTTTGTGTAACAAACATTTTTAAGCCTATTTTTGAATAATTTTGGTTGTCTTGTTTGATAACAGCCCAAATTTGACAGGAACAGATAATTTTTTATCCATATTTGCTTAAAAACAAAAAGTAGATATACAATTTTCATCATATCTATGCACTAATCATTTATGTGTCAACGTGTGATTTTTATCAAATATTTCTTGTAGATCAAAGGTTTGATAAAGATCATACGTTGCAATATGACAACATTAGCTGTAGTTTTACATTATGAAATTAAAATAGTTTTTCTTTTTTTTTTAATTCATAAGGCGTTTTTGTTTTAAATTCTAAGACATAATTTTATTTTGTATGGCAACACTATTTTGATACAATGAGTGCTTTAATTTATCTATTATGTATACGAACAAAATTGATTTCAAATGATTTTATTTTATATTATCGAAATTTTCATAAATAATATTTTCCAAAAATGGAAATTTTATAAATTAAGATTTAAAAAAAAAAATAAGAGATGAAAATAACAGATTTCGTACTTGATCCATAATATTTGTTTCAAAGAACAAACCAACGCATTTTTTAAAAGAATAACCATCCATTTGTTATTGTATTTAATTCAACCTTTTTTTTTAACACTAAAAAAATTTCCATTTATTTTCTTTTAATAATTGCATTAAATATTTCTAGAACATTTTCCAAAAAAAAATTTTGTTTATTATTTTTGCTTTGACCATCTTTTGACCGTCTTTTTATAAAACTTCTAAATCGTTTGTGATTAAATGAAAATGAGACAAAGAATGAAATTTTAGGCATTGATAAGATTTTTGAAAAAAATCCTTTTTTCTGTAGCTGTTGTGCAGCTACAATTACAACCTTTATGTAGTTGAATTAATTCTATATTAAAAGAAATGAGTATAACCCAAGATCTGTTCGATATTATTTTAAATATGAAAACGTCAAACAAGTGGAAATTTCTTAAACTTTATAAAACCAATTGCAAATAAATATAATTGTTTTAAATGCAACATTTATAGAAATGTTGACTCTCTTACATCTTTTGGACATCTCTTTAGAATCCTGATATTTTCGAGGGATAAGATTTTAAAGAATGAGTTATTTAAGTTATATATAAGTTATTTCGATTTCAATATTATGATTCAAAAATTCGATTTATTTATATAACGAAAGTTTTTTTTTATGCTGACGTTTATTAGAACGATGGATTAGATTAATACCCGATATATGATTAAAAAAAAACTGTAGGAACAAAAACTTTTCTTTATTAATTATTACAATTTCCTTTATTAAAAATTCATAAATATGATCCTTATCAATCCATTAAGAGCCCTTTACTGCATCATCAATAAATTAATATAATTAAGTATATTTGAATATAATAAAATTAACATTTCAGACGTTTTAAAATTTTAGGTCTTTTTTTTTTTTTATATTTAAAAAAACTTTTAATAATATACATTTAAAATTATGTTTTTATAATAAATGTAAGGTAATAAATTATTAATAATATTGATTGGATTCCATACCAAAAAAAAAATATTTATATTTAAAATAATTTTAATGAAACGTTCCAGATGGTTCATCTTTTATAGGTGAATCAAAAACATAAAAAGAATTTTTTTAAATTATTTTATTGAAGTTTTTCGATTTTCCTACACTTTACTTTATTCAACATTGGTAGTATTTGGTGAGATAGGAGTAGATCAATAAGTTGGAATTGAAGAATATGATGGTTTATTTAAAACGATGGACTATTTAAAATTTTCTATTCTATTTTTACTTATTACATTTAAATCACAAATATTGTTCTTCTCTGGAACAATTATCTATTGGCATGGTGCTTAATTATCTATTGGCATAAAATGTGTAGTTATGATAAATGAAAAATTGAGAGGATGCAATTTGGATGTGTGTTGAAAGAAATACATAAAAAATGTAAGTAGTCTCAATTGTATTTCTTTTTGGGAAGTTATAGAATTTTACACTTTTCCAATTTATATAGGAGTTAGGCTGTTCATTTAGAATATCATTTAAATTTTTTTTTAAGCGCCGGTATTTTGTTCTACTGAAGTTTAACGAAACTAAATTTTTGCCAAATGTATTTTAATTATTTTTTATTATTTATAATATTGCATCAATTATCTGATAAGATTCCAAAAAGTTAAAGTTAAAGCCGATTATTTTCTAACTTCCAAAAAAATTGTGTCATTAACTGTAAGGTTATCATTAAGCGATAATGATATTAAAGGCCTTAATATCTCTTTAAAAATTAAGGGGACAAATTACTTAAAAAAGTGTGGCATCTTTGTTTATGGAGGGAACTTTTGATAGAGCTTAAATGAAGGTGTCGAATATTTGCTTGGGTTTTTATTGAGCTCATAGTTGTTAGATTACAGAGTGACTAAAAATAAAAAAATAACTTCTAGAAAATTTTTAATTATGACTGACTTTGTGCGAAATTTTAATAAATACACATGCTTTTTAGAATTTTGATTTTATGACCACTTTCCACAAATACTATAAGCATCTATACAATAAAATTTCTTGTATCTTTACATTTATCCTTAACTTTTTTAATATTAATAAAGTATAATTCGCACAGCAACAAGGTTTCAAGATAACATTCTAAATTTTTTTCATTCAAGATACAAGATGTTGGTTGGTATTTTGTTCATTCAAAATAATTTTCTTTGTAATTTCAAGTAGTAAATATTACCACTCATTCATCTTTTTCATTATGCACAAAATGTGTCGAATCTTGTTCGAAACAACTGGAAATAATGTATTGTAATAAAGTGTTTACTTTTCATCTAGACAACAATTTGAAAATTAAAATGGAAAAAAAACACAAGACTTAATAAGTTTTATTACCTTCGATGCTTTCTTCCATCAACTTTGTGGAGTTTATAAATATGCTGTTTATATTCTTCATGTCGGCGTAAAATGGTCAATTAAAAGTAGTTCTCCTTGATGGATCTACAGTTTTTTTTCTCTTTTCAAAAATAAAAATGTATACTGTTACAATAAAAATTTTTTGGCAAACATTTTGTACCACCTTTATTTTGATTTTAAGTTGGGTATTCTTGATTTTATTTCTGCTACTGTAGCTTTTCCATTTAACCATCCATTTAACCATCCAGTCTGAATATGGTATAAGATTTGTTCCTATCCTAATCACCATATTGTTGCCATGCTGTGTTTATATTAAATTTTTAATATAAATCAATTAAATTAAAAAAAAAAATGTGTTATTAACAGGATTATAGAACTGATAAACACTTATATATACAATACATGTACAGTTTATGAACGTTAAAGATGTATTTTTCAAAATTAAAGGAAATTTTACAACTTCAAGCATATTTCATAAAATGGGAAATAAAATATTGGGAATTATTAAAAAAAATAACTCAAAAAATGAGTGAAATTTTTATTACAAGAAAAATTAAAACAGAAAGTATTAAAGGAAATGTTTTTGTTTGTTTGTATTTTTTTTTTTTTTGCCATAGACTAAAAAATTGTTTCAAATTTGACAATAACGAATTTAGTTGTCGTTAGTTCGCTAACTGTTTATACAATAAAAATGGCGCGATTGTTTTTATTTTGGTGAAATTTCAAATATTAAAAAAAAACTTAAATTTCTGTAAAAATTCATTATTTTTTATGAAAACACAAATAATAATAAATACAAATAAAATTCATTTAAATTTCAATTAAAGTATAAAAAATGAGATGTTAAAAGAGAATTCATTATAATTAAATTCTCAAAACTAATTAATAATAATTAAGTGAATAGCCTTTCTATCTTAAAAAAAAAAAATGGATAATATTGAGTGTAAATGCGATATTTTATTGGATGACTCAACAATTAAAATCTATTGGATTTTTTTTTTTCATTAATGAAATAAATGATTTATGATGAAGTGTAACAATTGATTTTTTAATATGATTATGTGTACAGTTATGGAAGAAAATTTATGAATTATAGTATATTATGCAGTAAATCGGTAATAAATCATATAGTAAAATGTATATATATAACCATATATCATAAAATTATATGTATACCTGGTAATAATTTTAATTTGTAAAACAAAAATGTAGTTTGTCCTGCAACTTTATTAGTACCTATATATATTAGAAAATACTAATTTTTAAAGTTTTAAGTATAACATAAACTTTTTTTCTTTAAAATATTGAGAAAATGGTAAATAGTTTTGTTGCTGCCTTTTTTGACTATATACTTTAACTTGGTTAGGTAAATATTTTAATTTTAAACTTTTCTGAATTTTAGATGTTCAAATAAATAAAATATTTAATAAATATACTTAATTTAAAATTGATTCAAATTTTGATACAAAGTGGTAGAATGATGAATGTATGTGTACTAGATGCTATATATGATATTAACATTCTAGAGCAAAATTTGTTGTACAAATTTTTTAATTTTATCAAAATAACAAAGTTAATGAAAAAATTAAAGTAAGTAGTGTTTTAAAAAATTGAGAACTAAAACACAGTATTAATTAGAAAAATATGAATTAAAGCATGAATTGAAAAAAATAAAACTTTTATCCCCAAACATTCTTTTTTAAATAAATGTTAGGGTATTTATATGTTTGTGTGTAGTCAAAGAATAAAAATTTTTTTTTTTGTAAATAATTTTTATAAATTTTTTAAATTAAACAAATATTAAAGGATAAACAATATTTTAAATATAAAGACTTTCAAAACCAACTATAGAAAATTAAAAAAATAATTACAGTTATTAAAAATTTTTGTACCGTTGTTTGCTTTATGAATGAACCCATCGACCTTTAAGTTAAAGTACTTTGACAATTAGAACTAATGAGACTCTTTTATTATTTTAATGCACATGCAGTTTTATTTTAAAAAATAATGTTTAACTTTTGAAGTTGTTTCTTTCATTTTGATAAATTGATCACCATTTAACATTAACAGCTTAATTCAAAATATGCCTGTCAATTTGAAATCAATTTCCATTCCCTAAACTTAACTTTCATTGATCAGATAGTACATTAATAGTAAATGTCATAATCTATTGTTTGCTCAAAAAAAAGGAGAGATGTAATAGTTCTATACACTCATAGGGTATCGGGCTCGTTCCACTCCTCTATAGGGTTTTTTGATAATTTCCACCTACAATCGCAACAAAAAAAAAAAAAATGGATTTTGATCCTCAAAATCGTAATGAAAATTTCAAAATCAAATTATAGAGGTCCATAAAATTTACATTTTAAAATATTTGATACAGTCAAATCCAACTAAATAAAATATATTCATAATTAAATAATTTTATTTTTTTTAATCCTTTATATATAACTAACAAAATAAAACTAATTATTAATATATACAAAAATACTAATAATTAATAAAAACTAAAAGTCCTTGATTTCTATTATGAATTTATATTATTTCAAAAGTTTTTATTCATCACTTATTATAAAACTTTCATATACGTATTATTTTTTAAGAATTTTGTATATAATATTTATATATTAATTTTGGTTGTACCACCATTATAAACAATATATATATATATATATATATATACATTATATATTTAAAAACCAAAAAAAAAAAAAGACTTAAAGTAAATCTAAGAAATTAATAAATTGTTCGGTGATTTACACCACCTACACACGGTTCCTTTTATACCGTGTGTTCATTCGATATTAAAGGAAGGTTCGGTATAAAAGGAACAGATTATTAATATGTTAAATTCATTATTCATTGGAGAATTATAAAATAAAACGTAGCAAAATTATTATATTTTGTATAATAATTTAAAATGGGATATTATACATAATATATTTATAAATCTATAATATTATTTGTTTATAATAAAGATTAATATTCAAACTTATACAATTTTGTTGTTATATCAGTAACGTAAAATTTATTAGATGTTTTGTCAAAGCAAAGTAATTATAATATTTTAATGTAGTCATCATTATTATTATAAAATATTGTATCACAATTTTTACATATATATATATACATATATATATATACTCAACTATTATATATATATATATAGCAGTATGTATATATATATATAATATTTGACTAATAAAAATTAATTTAATTGAAATTGGAGATAAAAATTTGTATGGTATAATTTATGGATCTATAACAGTTGGCCTAAAGCCATTTCACAAAAAGACATTTTGCCTATAACGCCATTTGACAAAAAAGTCTTATTGCAAAATGAACTTTCACAAAAAGACTTAACAAAAGGGACACTTCAAAAATACTTTTAACAATAGGTACACTTCGGAAAAAGATTTCTAACAATAGCGACACTTCGCAAAATTCAAAATAATTAATTATTAAAAAAGGCAAATTCTATGTGAGACATGGAATTTAATCAAAAACTTTATATCCCTCATAATTCAGAATCTGTTATATACATACATATATATATAAATATTCTGGAAAAAACGAATACCTTGAAAACAACTTTAAACTCGTTTCTAATTATATTTTCTACATATATATTTCAATTACATCACTTTTAAAATAGGTTAAATAACTGCCGCCTCCAAACCCCCGCTAAACAAATTATTAAAAGTCTGATTTTAAAATTAACTAAAATTTCTCCTAATATAAGACTAATATACATGTATCTATGTATATCTTTTTAATAAATACAATTATTATAGAAATATTTGTTTGTTTAATATTAGTTTGTAAAAAGTCTTTTTGTGAAGTGTCCCTTTTGTTAAAAATTTCCTTTTTGCAATACGTCTTTGTTTTTGTCAAATGACATTAGACGAAATGTTTTTTTTTGCGAACTGGATTTAGGCAAACTCGGATGCTCCCATAAATTTATACATAATTTTCGCATTTATGTTTTTTTTTTTGTTTGGTGATTTGACTTGTGTATTCTTTTTCTTTTGTAATATATAGGTATAACATTTCTATTTGGAAAGTTGTTTCTTTTTTCAAATTTTTTTATTTATTTCATATTTTAACCTAGAATTTAATTATTTAATAATTTTAATTTTCAAAACTATATATATGTAAATATGGTAAAATTAATGATACTCTAAAGTAAACGGGTATGATATCCAATTTATTTTTACTATTAACCATTACTGCCATTTTATTTTTTAGTTTATTCCCCTACCACATAAATATGACAAGGATATTGCACAGTTTTTCTTTTTCAGATGTGGCTGTAAGTGTCGTAAGGGGGACACTTACAGCCATTCTTACGACGTATGTGGAATTCGAAACCACACTCCCTCGGTGTTTACAACGTATTTCATATACGCTTTTACCCATTAGGCCACCGAGGTCCCGACTATCACAATTTATACAACTTAAGTTTCATTTCTTATGTTACAGTATAAATTTCAATTCATCGTGGGATTTTTGTTTTGGCTTCCGCAAACATTACAAATAAAACGAACATGTATTATATGATGTTGTCAAAAATTTGTTTGTAGGAGTTGATTGTTGATGATGTACGGCGGAGGCAATTTCATTGTATCTTTGAACGATTTTTTTTTGCCGATAAGTATATACAAATACAATATACCATGGTTTGCCGATATATATACCAAATTGTAAAATTAAATTGCTTTATATAATTAGCACATTGATCTGCCACCTTGAAATTTTTTACCGAATCAAAGAAAAATGTTACCAAACTTGACCTTCTTGCTTTTTATATATTCAAAAATAATTTTGTTTTAAGTTTATGAAAACGGATACAAAACCATAACGAACTAAAACAATTTTAAATAATATAAACTGTTCATAAATGCATTATTTTAAACTATTTCTTATGTTTTTAAATGCTTTTTACAAAAATTCTCTATAATTTGGCAAAGAGTAAATAGTACCTTTTAAAAATCAATTAAGTGTTAAAATATTTATACCCATGTATAATTTAATGTATATTGGGGGTATTTAATTTATTTTTTATTTTTGCATTTTTTTTATTATAAAAAATTATTTTTCTGCTACTAATTGGTGGAAAAATATCAGTTAAAGTTATCGGGTTATAAAATATCTTAAGAATCGAGGTATTGAAAAACAAATCTATCAGTAAATTGATACTTTATTTTAAAATAAATATAATCGATAAATTTAATTAAATAAAATTAATTATAGAATTTTTTAGTGACATAAAATTTGCTTGATATGTTGGGAATTCTTATATTATATAAGTTATATGATTTTTCTGAACTAAAATATTCGGAGTTCCAAAAATAAATCAATTTTAATTTTTATACATTTTTTTACTATTTGAAAACAGAAGACAGCTGATCAAAGTAAACCATTTTGTGCTTTTAATTTTTGTGTACATAGTGTTGCTCGTGAAAGAAAAGAAAAGAAGAAATGAAAAGAAAAGGAAATAAACCGACATTTTTTTGCTTCTGTTTTAATTATTCGGCTTCTTTTATTCTCCTTCAAAACGATTTTATAAAATTTATTGATATGACAATAAAAATTCGAAGCAACTTGTTTTTTTTTCATTAATTTAATTTTTTTTTTAGGTATAAAAACAAGTCCTTGAAGAAATTCACGGTTTTTTTTCTATTTTTTTTTTTGGGGCGAAATTCAATGAATGTGGTGCAATATTAAAATCCTATTTAATGTATAGTTATAACTTTATCTGTTGTATTCAATGGTATTTATAGTTGTATTCATTAAATATAAAGATGATAGTAAAAATAAGATTTTTTGAACTTTTGTTGTTATGACATACAATACATATATACCATATAAAAAATGTTGATCATCTAATTTATCTAAGTAGGAATATAAAACCAAAGGCATATTTTTTGGGGAATAACTCTTACGACGTGTGTGGGATTCGAATTCATACTCCTTTAGTGTTTACAGCATATTTTATACGCTCTTACCTACTAGGCCACCGAGGCTCCAGGATTTTTCAAAAGACTATAAAAATAGAAAATATTGTGACTCTTAGAATTTTATATAAAAGAGAAAAAATGTTAAAAATCAAGAGAAACTTTGTTCAATTTTACGAAAGTCTTATAATTAAGAAAAGCTGTTAACACATTTAAGCATATAATGCTGAATCTTTAATTTTTGTGGTTTAATTTAAACAAAATTGGTGCAGGTCAACAGGTGTCTAAAAATAGATAATTTCCAATTTTTGATACCTATAATAGCTTTTAAACAGGTGCTGGAACAAAAAATATTTAAAAATATGGTACAAAAAAAGTAGTACTGAAAGATCTTTCTTCTCTCAAAATTGCAATATTCTATTTAGAAACGTTGTAAAAATATGAAGGAAAGAAAATTGTGCAGAATTTTCTTTTCAGATAACAGTAAAATTAAAAAATTGCATTATTTTGATATTGATTTATAAAGAAAATTAATTAAAAAAATTTTATCTTGACATTATATAGTTTTAAAAGAAAATAAATAAAAATTTTTATTTTAATGTCAATGTTTGTTCAGCTGATGATAAAGTGATGATAAAATAATTTCCTTGCAAAGGAAACTTAAAGTTGAAGTTTTAATATTTGATCAATTTGATCAAATATTATTTACAGTTACGGTCTATTAGACATTAGATAAACATTTAGTTAGGTAATTTTTAATAGATTTCTTTCGAAAAAGTCTTATTAATGTGACAGAAACCATATGTTATAAATTTCATCACCATTTAAGTTTCAGAACAAAATTATGACATGCATGTTCGTCTAAATCATGATATCATCTCATTAATTAAAAAAAAATATTTTTGTTTATATGAGATAATGCGATGACAATATGTATTTATATCATAATTATATTTTTGAAAATGTTGATGAACATTGATGGTAGAGCAAACTACATTTGATAATTGATCTTATTTGTTTTGATGTTTTAATCAAAAGTTTAAAATATCAGTTCATCAGTTCATCAGTTCATCAAATCATCAGTTTAAAATATTTACAACTTTAAATTGGTATATCATTCAAATTCTGAGCCGAAACAAATGATCGAAAAAAATAAATTGGATTAAATCAAATTCATATTATTAAATTTTTTTGTTGTTGTATCTTAATATTTTAATCGGTTTGGTTTAGAGTTAGTAGAAGTGTTGTTTCTTGTCTAAATTGTTCAATGAAATAACGATGACCTGAGTTAAGGCCCTGCCAAATAAAGCCCCCGGGATAATGAGAAATAACGCCCTGGGGTGTTGTTTCTCTTTCAATTAAATCTTCGACTTCTTGAGAAATAAAGCCTCGAGTTATTATTTTTCATTAATTATGTAATAACATCCATTTTTGTAATATTCAAACCTGAAAAAAATTTAAAAATATTAACTTATCTATAATATAATACACAAGATGTTGGCGAGACCTTGCCAACATGTAAAAAAATATATTTTATATCTATAATAAAACACTCACACTGAATGTAAACTAAACTGGCAATGATGATATTTCTGTATATTTATTTAATAATTTCAAATTTTATTACCAGAGACACAAATTTTTGACTCAAAGTATTATCAAGAGACACAAACCGTTCATTAAAAATATAAATAAATTTAGTAAATATTATTACGAGTGACCTAATTTTCCACTAGAAGTATTATCAGAGACACAAACCGTTCATTAAAAGTGAGTACAGTCAAAAAAGGAAAAGTACATACTTAAAAAACACATTTTCAATCAAAATAAATTCAGCAAATTTTTAATTTTTAAATTTGACCGCCACGTGCATTATGAACTGGTCGCAGCGGTAAATTAAAAATAAATTATTAATCTTCTGTTCGCATTTTCAATTTTTGTTTTGGAAAAAAAAATATAAAAATAGGTACTCTTAATAAAATTAAAACGCCTGAAAGTGAAAAAGTGAGAGTGAGCAAAGTTTATAGTAAACCTCATATTTATAAGAAAAAAATAATAGGCCGATTTTATTTTTGATTTTGTTTTCATTAGTATAAAAGCTGGTAAAAGCTTCATAACATACTTTAAAATAGTTTTGTTTACTTAGGTTGAAATTTAGATTTTTAAGCTAAATTTTCGGTAAAACTGGTATAACATAAAATATTCGAATTTTTTTTATTAATATAAAATTCGGCAGACTTAAATAATTATATTTCATAACAAAAATCAGAAACTTACTAAATATTATAGAAACGGATATTTTTCTTAAAAAAAAAAGAAAAAATAACATAGAAAATATCATTTTAGAAGCCTTTTCTCACAATAGATTCATAATTTTGTACTAATTTATTATTAGACCATTAAATTAAAAAGCTGTCGAAAACGACCGTCACAAAAAAAAAGACCCCGAAAATGTATGAAATTACATTATCAGAGACATGAATCTTTTATGAAATATACCAAAGACCTCTTCCAAAGTACATTTAAATATAATGTAAATAAATTCAGCAAATTTTTTTCAAGCAAAAAAAAAATAAACGCACAAGACTTGAAAGTAGTTTTGGTAATTGAAGTAATTTCGCGGCGAAAACAACTGTTTTTCATCTAAATAAAAATTTTTTTTTTAAAACTAAAGAAAAATAGAGAGTAAAATTTTAACAAATATTAAAATTATTTCGATTATTGGGAGTGTTTTAAATGTAACAAAAAAAAAAATGTCGTAGCGGTTGGTGTTGGTTGGTTTTTCGCCGGTTTTTATTGTGCACTTTATACATGTGTTTCAAACAATTTTTGAGATATCGTCACGAACTTTTACCCTGAATGTGTTTTTAGCTTGGACCATTTTTTCTCAATAATTAAAAAACTGTCAAAAATTATCGCCACGAAAAAACGGCGAGAATAGATTAATAAACTGTACCTAACATTTTTAATTTTATGTGTTTAGATTTGTTTTATGTTTTTTTTCTATTACAAGTAAGTAAGTGATTTCAACGTTTTTTTAATGGTGCTGATGTAAAAATGAAATTTTTGAAAAATGAAACGCAAAAGACTTGAAAGTAGTTTTGGTAATTGAAGTAATTTCGCGGCGAAAACAACTGTTTTTCATCTACATAAAAATTTTTTTTTTAAAACTAAAGAAAAATAGAGAGTAAAATTTTAGCAAATATTAAAATTATTTCGATTATTGGGAGTCTTTTAAATGTAACAAAAAAAAAAAGTCGTAGCGGTTGGTGTTGATTGGTTTTTCGCCGGTTTTTATTGTGCACTTTATACATGTATTTCAAACAATTTTTGAGATATCGGCACGAACTTTTACCCTGAATGTGTTTTTAGCTTGGACCATTTTTTCTCAATAATTAAAAAACTGTCAAAAATTATCGCCACGAAAAAACGGCGAGAATAAATTAATAAAGTGTACCTAACATTTTTAATTTTATGTGTTTTATGTTTTTTTTTCTATTACAAGTAAGTGAGTGATTTCAAAGTTTTTTTTAATGGTGCTGATGTAAAAATGAAATTTTTAGGTAGTTTATTAAGGGTGATATAACGTAAATATGATAACGTAAATGTTTTTGAATCTATAGAATTTGTGCAATTGCACAGGGGATTTTCTAGTATATAAGTAAAATATTAGATGTAAAACAATGTATATATTTAATATTTATATATTTGTCTATGCGAGATTTTATATTAGGAAGTATATTTAAGTTGGTTAAAAAATCAAAGTTGATCCTTTTTTCAGAGTATTTATGAATTCATAAAAACTCAACAACACCCTGGGGCTTTATTTCTCATAGAAGTCGTAGTTCAACTTAAAATAGAAATAAAACCCTGGCCTTTATTTCTCATATTTTGGGGGCTTTATTTCTCAATTACTATGAGAAATAAAACCCCAGGGCGTTATTTCTCATTAAATTGGAAATAACACCCCGGGGACTTTTTTTCGCAGGGCCTTAATTCAGGTCACCGAAATAACTGTTTTGAAACGTCATTCCGTTCAGGAATTTTTTTTTTGTAATGAAATTTTAAAAATTATGTTCTGTTTTACAGTAGACATCTATGGAAAAATAAAATGTCCGTGAAATATATTTTGTTGGATTTTGACTTCGGTTAATATTTGGGCTTCTATTGACGTTCATATTTAATATTTAATATTTATTTTTTTTTCAATTTCTCGTTGTAGGTACCGAATTTCATGTTCTTATGTAAGCATTTTCCACAAAGGACTTTAAAAACATTATTTTTTTTGGAGCTGTATTCTCTAACAGCTTCTCAAGAAATAATTTAAGATGAACTCGAATCTGTAACAATCTATAATCTAGAATTTAGAAATTTTTGAACTAGAACAAATCTAATTTTCAACAAATATAACTAAAAACAAGATTTAAACATTTCTTTTTTCTTGTTTTTTTTTTTTTTTTTCATATTTTATGAAGAGGGAGAACTTTTTAACTTTTTAATTTTTCCCAACACAATGTTAGGTAATCTATTAGTTTTAACTTAATGTCAAAAGAACCGTGTAAATACGATGAGGATATTTTTTTCTTGTATATACAAAAAATATAATTCATAATATATTAATATACTTGTATGTATGTGTTTGTTTGTCTTATAACTGAACCATAAATAAATATTTTCGTTATTTTTATGTGTCTGAAATGGTGACATAGATATCATTTAGGTTTTTGTTGTATAGAACATGGCCACCAAAATGAAAAATTGGCAATTATTTTTTTCTTTTTCCTTTTCTTTGTTTTTTTTTTTTTGTTTGTTGGGCTGCGTACAATCTTTGGTTGTTCTTTTTCTATAATAAAAGGAAACCCGCAACACTTCATATCATGTATACAAAAAATACGAACACTATTTATTTAATATTATAAAAGGGATGAATGTAATTTTTTGTTTTTGTTTTTTTTTTTTTTTTTTTTGAAAATCTTTTCTAAATAAATGGTAAAAATAAATTTATACATAGTATACAACATACATAATATATATATAGAAGATGAAAGAATGGATTTTTATGTCAGGCAAATTTCATTATCTGACTAGAAAATATCATGACATTTAAAATTTTTGCTTTTACATTCAAATATTGACAAAGAGAAAAAAAAAGGATAGCAAGCCAACTCGTATTAATAGAATGAATAGCGAAAAATTTAACCGATAGAAGACATTATGACGGCAGACTAAAATACTGTTATAATTATTATTTTTCTATATAATGTTAGTATTTTAGTAATCAAAATTAGAAACCATGCAAGCAGCAGCAGCAGCAGCAGAAACAACAACAGCAATAAAATTATACAAAAAAGAAGAAAAAAAGAATAAAAAAAATTTAAATATGCATAGTGTAAATTACGTTATTGAATTTATGGTGTACTAATAAATTAGTGCTCTGTCATTGACATGAACAACAAAGCTTGAATATTAATAAGAAAACTTTTGTACATAATTAAGTTAAATTTTTTGTTTTTTTTTTGTTTGTTATTAGTTGAAAATGTTCTCCTTTAAATTTGGTTATTAATTGGAAATTTTTGTGCAATGGACAAAGTTTTCATATAACTGTGGGTACAATTGCTGCTATAGAATTGTGTGAATTTTTGATACTTGAATTAAATCAAAACTTGTAGTAAAAAGTGATTTGAGCAAATAAGTGGTTATGTCTATTTAATGAATATGAAAAACCTCTTTATTTTTATGTAGAAATCGAATTAAAACTTTTTTTTTTTTTTTTACAAAATTAAATAGAGTGAATTAGAAACCTAAATATGAATTAAATTTTAACATCTTGTTTTTAGTTATACAAAACATCAAATTATATTCTTATGTACGAATCCTTAATACATAATCAATTTTTATTGGATTGTTCTGTTTTTCATGATTTTGTTTGAAAATTTGAATTCGGATTGAAAATTACTTGCCATAATAAATTTACTGGATGTGTTCTTACTTTAATAAAAACGTTTAAATAGTTATACTTATAGTTCCTGTACGTTAATTAATTTTTTGATTTTAAAATTTTTATTAGTTATTAACCGAGTTGAGTTACTATGAAATAAACTGAATTCTAGATATCTAAAGTTAGCAAACAAATCGAAATTTAAATTCTTTTTTTTGAAATTTCTGAACTGGCTCCTATTAAAATTTAAATTGATATAAATGGATAACATATAAATACCTTTAGAACAGGTAGAACATTAATATTAATATTTTACGGGGAACAAAATAGGGATAATAATAAAAACCTTATACAAAAAGGTGACCATATAATATGCCGGCATGACAATTCATAAATAAATGAAACTACATGTAATCTCTAGATTATCATTTTTACCGTATTATCTAATTAGTTACTTGATTTTTAGCACATTATTAGTTTCACTGTGACTGTCTGTCTATTTACAAAACTTCTACACTGTTTCAATTGGAGCAATGTAATTTTAATCGTATATGGATACGTGTTATTAAAATATTAATGTTGCAGAAAAACTTTTATTATTTTACTTTATGTAGTTTTATCCATTTGCGAAGTTAGGGTCCCATAGTTGGAAAACACTTTATTTTCAATTGTTTATATTTCAAGTTCGGCGATTAATATTCGTTCAATCAAAAAACGTCATAGAACATTGAAATTTTTTAAATTTAATTAATATAAAAATTATATAAAATTTTGCAATTAATTTTACTATTTTGTAGAATCGTAATTTTGCAAAAATTTAAAAATTCTTTGTATCTGCAGAACGATTTTAGAGCTTTGAAATTTCGTGAGGAAAAATATCTTTGAAAATAGTACCAGTTACTTCAGAGAATTTTTGTACTTCAACCGCATACTTCAACTCAAGAGTTACATTAGGGGGTTAAAAAATCGCTATTTTCAGATACTGTGTTTTATTTGTTGTAAGTAGAAAATAGAAATTGAAGTTTACATGTGTTAATTACTTTTTTTTTTTTTTTAACTATACAGGGTTTCCTTAAAATTAAAGAAAATTCTCTTAATTTTTCATAATTTTTTTCTTACATACAAAAATTCTAAAAAAAATTACAAAATTTCGATATAAAATATGATAAAATTCTTGAAAAAGTACGCTTTAAAAATCTTTGGTTTTACATACTGTCGTGTTTAAATTTAAATTTCAAAAAATGAACGCAAAGATAAAATAATAAAAATGATAAAAAATTCGTAATTTCTCTGTTAGTATTTTGTGGTTTTTAGGTAAATATAAATATAAATCTTTTTATCTAAAACTTTTACATATATAGATCATGTTTTATTTTCCAAAAAATTGAACACAAGATTTTAAAGTTATGGTAGACAAGTATAGTTAAATCTTATAAAATATTGTCAAAGTAATTTTGGTATATGCTCAATTAAATTTTACAAAGTTTTTTTAAATATACTTTTTTTTTTTTTTAATAATATTTTCTTAAAATAACAAAAAAGTCAACCAAAAATAAAACCACAAAAACTAATATTGTAAAATATATCTTTTCCTTTCTATTTTGAATTTTAATTTAAAGAATTTGTTTTTTTTTTTATTTCATTCAATTAAATATCAAATGTATATTTAACTTATATTATTATTCTTCTATTAAATTAAAAGTCAATCTAAAATATAAGTATCTAAAATTAATTGGGTCAAGGTAGTTTCAGTAAATTTTTAATTAAATTCTCATTCTTTTCTATTTAATTTTTTTGTAGTCGTATTATTTTGATTTCTTACCAGGTTTTAGTTGGTAGTACAGCATTTATTTATTCTTTGTTTTAAGGTTTTACAATCTTAGCATCTTAAAAATTCAAATCTAATAACACATACAAAACATATTCAGAGTGTTCGTCCAATAAAAGTTCGAAAAGAATAAAAGTAATAGGGAAAATCAAGATTAGCGATGACCTAGATAAAGAAAAATTGAAATGATCCCTATAACAAGTCCTTTAAACAATTTGAAATATACAAAAAAAAAAAAAAATTAACACAATTGGTGGATAACAAGAATATTAGAAAAGATAAGTTTGGCTACAAAGCAACGTTTTTATCACAAGTACAATATAATGGAATGTTAATTTCAAAAAATAATACAAGGAAGCATATTAGATATCCTCAATGAATCAAAAATCAATAGATCAAGGGTGATATTAGAATAAAATCTGTTGCTCACTAAAATCTGTAGTTAATCAGATCAAAGATCAAAGAAATGAATATTTTATAAAATGGACTTGGGGAAAAGTAATAACTTTGAATAGAGTACGGCGACGAAACTCTTACGGAAAGATCTTTCGTAACAGCACTTTGAGAAATAGAACCTTTTTTAAAAATCAAAATAAACTTTTTATACCCTACACATTAAATATAGGGTATATTAACTTTGGTATGGTGTTTGTAACCACCAAAAGGAAGCGAGTTAGGTATAGACATGTATATATATTCTGAATCAGGATCACCTCATGAGTCGATTTAGCGATGTCCGTCCGTCCGTACGCATAATAACTCAAAAAATAATGATGCTATCTTGATGAAATTTATACTTTAGGTTAACAATGACTAAGGTAAGGCGGAGATTGTAAATGGGTGAAATCGGACCATGCGTTGGAGTACCTCCCATACAACTCCCAAAACCGAATACGCATATCTTCGAAATTAATAAAGATAGAAACTTAAAATTTTGTACGAGGATGTGTTTTATTGAATTCCTGATATCTCTAAAATTTGAGATGAATTGGAGTGTTTGTTCGGGTACCTCCCATACAAATCCCAAAACCGAATAAGCATATATTCGAAATTAATAAAGATAGAAACTTCAAATTTGGTACTAGGGTGTTGTTTCCCGAATCCCTTATTTGTCCAACATTTAAGATGAATTGGAGGAGCTGTTCGGGTACCTCCCATACAACTCTCAAAATCGAACAAGCATATCTTCGAAATTAATAAAGATAGGAACTTCAAATTTGATACGAGGATGCTGTTGCCTAAATCCCTGATTTACCTGAAATTTGAGATGAATTGGAGTGGTCGTTCGGGTACCTCCCATACAACTCCCAAAACCGAACAAGCATATCTTCGAAATTAATAAAGATAGAAACTGCAAATTTGATACCAGAGTGTTGTTTCCTGAATCCCTGATTTGCCTAAAATTTCGGGTGAATTGGAATGGTTGTTCGGGTATCTTCCACATAACTCTCAAGACCGAACAAGCATATCTTCGAAATTAATAAATATAAAAACTTGAAATTTGATATAAGAGTATTCTACCCTGTTCTGATGATGTCTCTAAAATTTGAGATGAATTGGGGTGGTGGTCCGGGTACCTTCACACACTTCCCGAGACCTTACAAGCATATCTTCGAATTTAATAAAGATAGAAATCTGAAATTTTGTGCAAAGGTTGTAAAAGCATTTATTTTTTTTAGCTTATATGAAATACCTAACTAAAATAACTTATAGATTTTTAATTTAATTTGAATTTTTTAGGTGTAGGGTATAAATAAGTCGGTTGCATCAACTTACTGTTACATTTACTTGTTTTTTTAAAAGAAGACTCCCAATTTTCATTATATGAAGAACAATTAAAAATATCTGTGTTCAGGTAATTTCGAACAACATTATATTAGAAAGGATTAAAATGATTTTATTTTAATATTAAAATACTTTATACATTCTATTCGAATAATCTATAAATAGATTTTTTTTTTTAGAAAATAAATAAAAGAATTCTATTTTCTCTTTCAGATAAATATTTAAGGATTTTCAAATAAATTATAGATACATATGAACAATTAATTAATATATGCAATAAAAAACTATGGTTACTGCAGTATGTAAATATTTTTTATTGTAATTTTCCTCACGTGAAATTAACAATACATAATACAATATAACAAAATTAAAATAAATTTTTGAAACATTTTAAAATAAATAAATTTTTCTAGAATGAATTTTATTTTTCATATATTTATGTATCTGTAATAAGTAGATTTTTAAAGTAAAATACACAAACGATTAGATATTATAAAAGATTTTATTATAAATAGGTACTAGTATTAATTTTGTGCAAGAGAAAACCGAGTGAAATAATAATAGAATAAAGCTAATTTAATCTTTATAGTGCTTAAATATAGTTATTATAATTTTGTTTATTAGTTTCTTCCTACATATATATGTGTTGATATGTATAGGAATGAATGTATAAATGAAATAACTCGAACAAATTTATTTTTGAAAAGCAAATTTTGTATTTACAAGATCTCGGCTCAACAAAATGAACTGCAATTTTGCAGGTGAATTTTTAAGAATATTTATACTAGATGTGAAACAATTAAGTGCTATGGTTTCACAACTATAACTGATGACTTTCAAATAAAAATTGAAAAGACGATAATTTAAATATGATAGAATCAAATTTGATAAAATTTCTATTTTACTTCATTTATATCAAAAATTTAATTTTCTACAAAATTTTTGGCCATATTTGACTATATAACAAATGCGGCTTATAGAAATTTAATTTAAATATGAAATAAATATTTATCTTTTTCTATTACTATCTGTTTCAAAAGTAATTCTTTTATGTAGCTACCTAACAATTAACTATATAATTAACTAATGAAATTAACCACAATCATTTAGATCTAATAGCAATAACAAATTACATATACCAAATTAGAATTTTTTTTTCAACAGATTCGGAGTAGCTGTCATATACAACGGTAAAATTTATATTCTTATATTTTGATACTTAATTAAATTAAACATTTCAAGTTTTATAAAAGTTTTATAGTTATAACTTCTCTGAAATTTATTTAGATTGGTGCAGCAGGTTTAAGTAGCTGTTTTACTTATTGCAATCATTCTCCAACTATATAGTTTTAATTTTTTTTGAAAAATGTGGAGTAAAAGAAATTTTTTTTATATTACTGAATTAGTTTTTCTCAATTTTATGTCAAAATCTACAAAATCTAAATTTATTGACACAATTTTTATACAAAAATATTTTAAATTTAACGTTTTTTTTTTTTTTGTTAAAGGTAAAAAAAGAAACAAGTCTGTTTGTTCAATACTCAATAACACCGTCGTTTTTAAAGATATTTTCGAAAAATCTTATTATTCCAATATGATTAACATTAAATTATATTTTCTTTTTTCTCCAACTTATTTTAAAAGTAAATAATACTCAGATTTATCCAAATAAACGGAAAAAAAGAATAAATTGGTTTTTTTTTTTATAAAAGAAAAATATTTTTTGTTTGATTTATGACTTAGTACTTGTTGAAAGATCAAAATGTTATTTTTGTAAGAAAATTTGAACATATATTTTTCTTTAAGAATTTAAAGAATTTCAGAAGTATTCAAAAAAATTTTTTTTGGAGGACTGAAATATAAGGTAATTTTTTAAAAAAATTTCTCGTGTCGGTGGTGTAAATAATTTTTATAAAATTTTGTAGACAATGTACTTTAGCTTTTTTATGTGCTATTATTAACTTATAATACAGTAAATCCAGTCTAGTTGGGGCAACCCAATTGTTGGGATAGAATAAAATAGCTTAATTAGCGAATAGTCCTATTATAGAATTTTTCAATTAGCTGGTTTCTATACATATACCTATTACCTACTTATATCACAATCCATGATGTTGTTAAACCTTCTAAAAATTATAATTTATGATTGAAGTACAATAAAAAGTATCAAGATTCGATTTTCTCTAAAAAAAATTTTTTTTTCTTTAAAAATTATTTAGGCCTTAAAATTAGGCTACCAGACAATTTTTTTGTTTTTTGAAATTTCGCACAAAAAAATTTAATAAAAAATAATAAACTACAGTAAAAATTCCGATCGATTGGTGATGGAGTCTTTAAGGGGTTAATATCGGTTAATTATATCCGTATTGCAATTTCAACCAACAATCAGTTTACTATATAATTAATATACCTTGAAACATTAAAACAATAATATCAGTTCAAGACTAGAAGAAAGATCAACAGAATGTTGTTTCAAATGATGTATCAAATTTGGGATTTAACCGTTAGTTTAGGTACAGAATGATTTTAAAGAAAAAACGACATATTATTTGCTTTTTTTTTTTAATTTCTCACAAAAATTTTTATATAACAGTACATTTTTATTACTTTACTTGTTTTTTTTTTTTGCTTTTTTACATTCTAAAAATCGTGTCAACCACTCTCCTCTTTTGTTACCATTTTGCAGTTATGATGAATACTATTTTATCAAAAATTCAAAAATTTCAAAAGAAAAACGTATTTTAACTATTAACAAAACTAATTAAAAAAAAAAATCCAAAACTTGTTTTAATAAATAAAACAACTGATCCCTAATGCAATTAATTTTATATACCTATCATTATTCAAAGGAGATTGTAAGAGAAGCATTTGTCGAATATTATAACTTTTAGATCACTTTCTATTCTACGTTATACAGTTACATACAAAAGGATCAAAATATTATATTTATATAGGTAGGAAGTATATATTATAATATTTATTGTGTCTGTTATATTTTAATTTAATTTAGATATTTTTAATTCAGTTTATCTTATTACACATATACATCTTACGAATATACACCTACATTATAAAGGATTAAAATATAACATGTATAAAAAAAAATTTCGAAACCAAAAATATAAAACTACAAATATTAAAATTGTGTGTTGAAATAAAAAAAAAAAACACATACACAGCTTCTGGTTATTTTAATAAAAGTAATCTAATTTTATTGACAGTTAAGTTACAATATTTACATTGTGTCAGTCTCAAATTGACAAAGTAGTAGCTAACCTAAGACTGTATATACAATATTTTCATATACTGTGTTTACATTATAATAATTGTTCATATTTAACAATAAAATCATAGTGATGATATAGAAAATTAAGGATTTCTTCTTAAAAATACTGTAAATATAAAAAAAATTAAAGAACATAAAAAGAAAATTATGTTTGTAGGATATACAGTGGTTAACATTCAAAAGAAAAGGATCAAAAACTAAAATTTTGACGAATTCAAATAAAATATAATGGATTATGGATTACTAACGTGTGTCTATTTATAAATCAAATATATTTTAAGAGAAAAACAAAATAAAATAAAAAATTGGAAAAACAAAATCATTTTACAACTTATTGACTTACCATTTACCATAAAGACGAAGAATTTTTTTAAAAATTGTCTCATTCGCCGGTGTATAATATTGAAAATTTGAAAAAAATCATAAATAAAAATGTAAAAAAGGAAACCAACAAGATATTTATCAAAAAGGATTTCCATTTTGGCTTTTATTCATTTTTAATTTGTTTGTTGTTTAACTATTGGTTAACATTTCGTTCCTCTTTCAATCTATTTTAGAAATATTTATTTTTATAGTATTTTGTATAACCGAATATTTTATTCTATAATTACAAAGCAATAAAATACAAATTATGTGTTTTCAAAATTTGAATAAAACAACGCAAAATATAAACCAAAAGTTTGTAAAAGCGTAATAAGACAATAAAAAGAGTTTAGAAATAACGTATAACTGGGGCCTCGATGGCCTAGTAAACACCGAGGGTGTGTGGGTTCGAATCCCACACATCGTAAGAGTTATTCCTCCTTACGAGACTTTCAGCCACGCCTTTACAGGAAAGGCTGTGCAATTTCCTGTCCACATTTATACATTTAAAAAAAAAAAAAATAACGTATAACGTATTTTGAAAAAATTTGTGCTGGTGTCTAGGTTACAGGTGTATGAATACACCAAATTTGCTATTTTAGATCCTCAACCAACATTAAACAGGGAGTGGTACAAAAAATTTCTAATAATTAAAATTTTATTAATTTCTCTCGAATTCTAACTAAAAGCTTTTAGAGATACGAAAGAAGAAAAATCTTGTAAAATCTTGTTTTGACATAACGGTAAATGTAAATAAAAAATTGTACTTTTTTGTGATATTGATATTGATTTAAAGCTAAAGTCAATTTCTGTTGTTGTTTCGTGATTTAGATTGAAAAAATATTAAACAGAAAATAAGATAATACACATTTAAAATTAGACTTTTTTAAGCAACATCTCCGTAATGGATGAGGTTACAAAAAAGTTGTTCTACAAAATAAATTTTTTTTTGTAAAAACCTAGTAGAAGTTTTGTAAACAGACGAACGAACAAAGTGAAATAATAAGCATATTTTTAAAATTTTTTTTCAAAAATGTGTTAAAAAGTAGAGCTTTAAATGTGTAAACTTAAGAATAAACAAAAAATTTTTTTTGGCACAGCACTAGGAGTCTGAAGAACGGATTAATAGGACAAAAAGTAATTCTATATATATAAATGATATATGTTTGATAGAATCTTCATATGCAATTTGGTTGCAATCGGATCGATGATTTTTACATGAATCCTGGATTAAAAACAAACCTTCTACTTTATATACATAGATTTTTTCATAAACGCACAATGCAATAAATTAATAACGTCAGATGTCTATAAACGGTTCATACATTTGCTTAAATTTTTAAACTACATTGCAATAATCGTATGTATGACAGAAATTCATTAGAAAAAAAGTCACGTACGCATTATGAAATTTTATACCGCGGAAGTGTCATTTACGCATTTTTAGTTTACATTTAATTTTTTTTTGTTTATTAACATATCACAATATTATAGACCTTCGATTTATGGAATATACTTAGCTTATTTTCGCAATTTATAAATGACAAATATAAATTTATTTTTAAGAATTGGGCAAATCTATACTAGAATAAGAAAATTTCGTTTCTTTAGCAAATTTAGCATTTTAGTACATTCCTATCATTTATGTTTTGAATCGAAAGAAAATTCATCATAAACAGTCAAAGATTCAAAGATAGTCATCACTCAAAAAAAAAAAAAAAAACGCATAAAAAAACAATATAAGTGAAAACGGCTTATATCCCTTTTTCTCGTATTATCTTTTTTTTTGAAGTATTCAAAATTTGTATCCAAGAAGTGGTTTTTGTTTTTGTTGTGTTATTATAACCCTAAATTCCAGTAACTTTCATTATAAAAGGACTTCCAATGCTATCAAGGTTTTTAAAATAAAATTAAAAATATAAAAAAGAAAAAAATATATCAAATAAGGATAGAAAATGACTTTTCCCAGTTATTATTTTATTACACTTCTTTTGTAACTTTTTTAAGATGATGAAATGAATACAAAAAAAAAAAAAAAAAGCAAACTCAATTTAAATTTAAAAGTTTTTGTATTTCGGGAAAAATTATGTAATTTATTATTAAAGAATATAATATAAAACCTGCAATTAAAAACGGTACAAAATCACCCTTTTCCAGAATATTTTAATAAAGTTTTCTTTTGGAATTTCTCAAATTTATTTTTAAATATTTTACTTAAGAATTAATTAGTTTTTTTTTCTTGTTTGGAATTTTGGAGGGATTAAAATTACTAAATTAATTTGATCATATTTATATAAACAAAACCATGAAATAATTTCCTACTACAGGAAAATAAATGTAAACATTAGTTATTTTCAGTTCTTTATACTTTTTACCTTTAGGTCAACATCTCGTACCAACTATGCTTAAATTTAGAAAAAATGAAATATTCTGCATTCAATCTATTTATGTTTTAGATCTTTACATTAACCAATGTTGAAACATCCCAGATTCGTTAAAATTTCTAGTTGCTAAAGAGTGTGAAGGATAAATACTACCGCTTTGTCTCCTAAAACCAGATATGTACCAAAATGTTTATTTTACTATTAATATATTCTGAAAACCGATTTGGTCGTTTCGTTCTATTGCAACAACACCCGTGCAATCGACAGTATATAAAAGGATTTGCAATAGATTGATAATTTTTCAAATTACATATTTGCAAAAAATTATTAAGTTTCAAAAAATTTATAAGGTTTTTCAAATGTTCGAAGGTACTGTAATTTTTAATGCATTTTTTTGTTCTTTACTATACGCCACTTTAGTGTTATATAATATTAAAAAAGAAAGGATATTTAGAAAATTTCGGCAATTAATTTTTTTTTTTAACATAATATATAAATATATGCACATTTTTCAATTGAATCTCATCTGTACTAAGGTATCGTCACCTAATAAGCTTTGTTTTATTAATACGCCTACATTAAAATATAAGCATCACACTGGTCACCTACATTAAAATATAAACATTATAAAATAAAAAATAAGAGGTATTTTTGTTGTGTTGGTTATAAGGATAACGTGTTGTCATCGTCTCTTCGTCTCAAATCAATCCAGCCAATGGTGTAGTGGTTAAGACACCGGCCTTCCATACGAAAGATCTCGGGTTTAAACCCCGGTTGGGTCATATACATTAATAAAAAATAATATAGATTTTTCTTATACTATATAATTAAATTAAATAAAAGTATAATTAAATAAATATAAATATGTTCTATATATATATAATAAAATAATAATAAACCATAATTCTTGAACAAGATAATAGTTGGCGTGGAAATGAAAAAAGAAACGTCTTAGTCTTGTACAATAGGTACAGCCGAGTAATCGACGGCTTAGTGAGATTAAAGATTCACGAAACTGAAGCTTAGTCAAATATGAATAATATATTACTAACCATATGCATCTACTAACCCTATGCTCCTTATAGGAGTGGCAAGGAAAAAAAAAAACGAGTTGTTGTATTTGAAAGTTGTATGGTTGTAAAGCTAGCGTGTCATATGCTTGCGTAGTCAAAAATAGTAATTTGTTGTGATTTAAATTTAGTTCCTTCCTTCATTATTATTATTGTTAATAATCTCTTCTGTTTCCTTTGAATAGAACAAAACATTGTTTTCGTCATTTGCTATATTCTGAGTTTGTTTTTGCATTTGGTTTTTTGAAATTTTTTTTGTCTTTATCGTTCCCTCCTCATTCTATATGATATGTTCCATATATATAAGGTGGATTTGTTCCATTTTGTGGTTATATTGAATTTTTATCATTAAAATTTAAAATCGCTTGTTTTAATTTATTTATTCTCTTTTTCAGAAATACATTTTCTGCTTTTAAGTCTTAGTTGGAGTTTTTATTGGACTGTTTTACATTTTTCGTTATATTATGGCTATTTATTTAGTGACTTACATCACTTATAGAGGTTATATGTATATTCTTTTTAGCACATTTCCAAAAAAATTTTGAAAAAATGTGCTTATTAGTTTCACTCTGTCCGTCCGTCCGTCCGTCCGTCTGTTTACAAAACTTCTACACCGTTAAAGATAGAGAAAAAAAATTTTAACCATGGGTAGGTCTCATAAAAAAAATAATTTTGTGGAACAACTTTTTCATGTAGCCCCTCCCATTACGGAGCTACAGCCCCTCAAACTTTGAAAAAGTCCTATTTTTAAATGCATATATCTTATGTTCTACTTAAGATTTTTTCAATCTGAAAACGTCATTCGACAGGTATTTCTTTTATCTTTGTAAATTAATATCAAAATTATACAATTTTTTTAAATTTAGTATTTAAATTTACCGTTATGTGAAAATCAAATTTTGCATGATTTTTCTACTTTCTTAACTCCGGCACGCTTTTAGATAGAAGCTTGAAATTTTGAGGCAAGAAAGAACTTTTAGAATTAGTATAAGTTTGCTCAGAAATTTTTTTTGGACCACCCCCTGTTTATGATATATCAGGGCTTAAAAATTGAAAATTTGCTATTTTTAAACACCTGTAACTTAGGAACCTGTACACATTTTACTTCTGCAAGATATAAAATTTAAAGCTACAGTAATATATTTTAATGTGTGTTAAAGGTTTGTTTTAGTTGTAAAGGGTTCCAAAGTTGCAGCTCTTCAAAATTGCGAAAAAGTCCCATTTTCAGATGTATATATCTCAGGCCCTGCGTAATAGTTTTGCAATCTAAAACCGCCAGAAGATCGAAAATTTTATTATCTATATAAAACAATATCAAAATTATGCAATATTTTGTAATTTACTATTTAAATTTACCGTTATGTGAAAACCATATTTTGCATGAAATTTTTTTTTCCATAACTCCGTCACGCCTTTAGATAGAAATTTTGAGACAAAAAAGAACTTTTAGAACTAGTATAAGTTTCCTCAGTTAAAATTTTTTGGTAACACCCCCTCTTTAAGAGTTATTACGCCTCAAAAATTGAAAATTTGCTATTTTTACACACCTGTAACTTAGGCACCTGTAAAAATTCTTCTTCGGCGAGGCATGAAAATTAAAGGTTCAATAATATATTTTTACTCGTGTTAATGGCTTTTCTTAGTTATATAGGATTCCGGACTTACGGCCCTTCAAAATTTCAAAAATATCCTATTTTCACGTTTTTTCGTATTACATGAAATTTTCAAATTTTTGTGCAAGTCAAAATTCTAAACAGTTTGTATTGAGTTTGGAAATGTGCGCTTTTAAAAACCGTTGGTTTACATTCTACCTTGTTTCTTTATTGGTTTAGTTACATATTTTATGTTGGAACCTACTTGAGTCGTCACCTTTGATAAAATTTTACAGTACAAATTTCTTTTTGTTAATATCATTAAATTTTGAAATAACATATTTCGTAGCTTCTCATTTTGATAAAATGTGGTTAGTGGTTTATTATCGTTTAGTGGTTTATTATCATAAGAAGGATTTGCCGGTATTGCTAAGAAAAAAAAAAATAACCAATAACTTTTATTTACAACTTATACTTAATTTTTATATTTCAAATATCGAACTTTCATTTTTTTTTTTAATTTTTTATACATTTTAGTAGGCACTAAAGTTAATTAAATAAATGTTGCTTTAAAGTTACGAAATTAGTTAGTTTGCTTATTGTAATTATAGTATGTACAAAAATTTGTTTTCTTATTGAAATGCAATAGACATCCTAAATTTATTTTTGACTATAATTCTGGTTGAAGAATGAATGTAATTGAAATATTTGTAAGCATGTGTTATAATATTCAATTATACTTATATGGTGGAACTAGCCAACTTGTGGATTCATAAGTAGAGTTTCAAAGTAAAAAAGTATTATTTGGAAACAAATTTTATGAGTCAGTACAAACCTTTTTAAAAAAAATGTGATCTTTTCGAAAAAAATTCGACTATCATGAAGAGATTCGACTATCAAAATTCGACTATCATGAAGAGATTTTGAAATCATGAAATCATGAAATCATGAAAACTATCAAAATTCGACTACCATGAAGAGATTTTGGCGCTCCACCAAGTATTGTTTCCATTTCCTGGTATTTTTTAATTTAATTACAATAACTAGTAATATAAAATATAATAATTTATTATATAAAAAAAAATAAAAAAACAAATATAAAATGAAGACATTTTAATTCTAGTCTTTACTCTTAGAATATTACCAATGTTGGACAATATTCTGTAACATAAAACAAAAAAGAAAAAATATTATTGCTTGCCTAAAACTTCTTAAATGAGATCAGTTTATTTTAATTTGTTTTTATATTTGATAAAATAGCTTTTCAAAAAACACAATACGTTAAGTAAGTGTTGACTTAACAACGACTTTTTCTTAGATGAAAATGCAGTAGCTATTAAGAAAACCCTTTCGTTGTCAGTGGATGTTGGTCTAATTGTTTTTAAGAAATGAAATCCCGGGATGGAAACTCTACTTTCAACAATAAATATCAAAACACTTTTTATTATTTTTATTTTCCGCTCACTCTATTTATTTTCGGAGCTTCTACATTTATGTGTGAATTATTTATAGCTCCAATTACATTTGCAATTTTTTTTTTTTGGTTTCGAAGTTTCTACAATTTTTTTTCTTCTCACTTCTCGTCATTTTACGAATTCATGTCCAACACTAATTATCCATTTTTAAACATGTCGAATAGCATATACTAAGCCAAATTGGTTTAATAATACCAAACTAATTTTCAAGTTGTCGGTATGTTAAACTTTATCTGTCAAATTTCATTTTTTTTCTTCCATCACTTCAAGTTTCTGTAGTATATTCAGATTGAGAATAACAATCTAAATACCTTAATTTAAATATTTTATACTTTCAAAAAAAAAAAAAAATGTATGTGAAGTTAGTTACTAAACCAATAAGTCACAGTAAAACGAGATAATCTAAAATGACATTTAAATTTTCACTGTACGTATTAATAGTTTCCATAAAATTATTTATTTTTGTGTGTTCCTCTTCACAAGAATCTTTGAAGTCTATCTGAAGTTTCTTCACTTGAACTTTCATATGATGAACTATCACTTTTTTACTATCTTGTACATATTCATTATATTTATTATTTATTTTGAAAATGAAATGTCAGAAATCAGAATGTCATTTTTTATATGTTAATAGATTTTGCCAAATAATTTATCCAAAAAGTAAAGTTTTAATTTTTATTGAAATAAGATTCAAATTGGTTTTTTGGTAAAGTAAGTTTGTTGGGAAGTAAAACGGTTAGTTTGTCATTATTTAGAATTATTTTAGTTTATTGGAGTCCTCAGTAGGTATAAATTCAATTTTACCTGGACAACTTCCAAATTATTTCTCAAAACTATCAAACCTTTATTTTTAAAATTAATAAAATATGGTCTATGAGTTGAGAGACTAATTTATAAAAACTTAAAAAATGTTGATTTTAATATTTTAAATGAGCTACTGTACTGTAGTTGCTACATCATTAACCTAATGAACGTTGAGGCTGGATTGTTATTTAATAGTGATTATGGGATCAAAATCCCTCATATTCTATATTTTTTCCATATTAATTTCTTAAATTTTCCATATTTCAATCTTTCCAAATATTGTTACCTCCTCTTCTCTTGAATTCTATTTTGCAGCTGTAAGTGAACGTTGTTTTCTCCTAAGGTAGATACTACCTCCTCCAAAGCCAGAATAGTGTAGTATAATGACTGGATAGTGTAGTATAAAGGAAGAAGTCCGAAGATTGTTCAAAAAAAGACTACATAATCGTTCTTTCGCAGAATGACAGATCTTTTTTTAGTTTTAGATATTAAAACAGACTAAGCAATAATTTCCATCTCTATACAGTTATTGTTACAGGAAGATTTTTAAAAATGATTTAAAAAGAAAAATTAAAAAACTTATTTAAAATTTAGAATTTAAAATAACAACTTTAATCATGTAAATAAGAAAAACTTTTTTATAAAAAATGTTTCCTTATTGTTTCACATATTTATTTACAAAATGTGTGTACAAAGAATAATGAATGGGAATATGGGACATTGGTATAAAAATAAGCTTTTTTAAACTGATATGTAATTCCAATTTATTTTGTTCCTTTTCTTTTTCCAAATGTATACATAACATTTCTACACATACATATAAAATATTATAATAATAATCAGGACATAATATTATACATATATAATATTATGTCCTGAACTCAAAAACGTATAAGTTTTATGTTTTTTTACATGGTCATTATCATAATATTATAATAATGAGTCATTTTTATCATCCTTTATATGACATAATTTGTATAAAAAAAGGGTCACTCTTTTTACATAATTCGGATGAAGATTACAAATAACTCATCAAATTTAAGTTTTTTCTTTAATGTTTGCGACTTTATGTCCAATAAAATGAATGCAATATTATTCAAACCCAGAAATGAAAATAATAAAAATAACAAAAAGGAGACTAAAAAGGAAACAAAATTAACTTTGGGTGAAATAATTTTTATTGGATGACGATGATGGTGGCCATTATGAGCTTGGATATAATAATGAACATTTATAGTGGATTAAAATTTTGTTAGTAATTTTAGAAACATTCATATTCAACCAGGAAAAGAAATAAAATAACATACATACTCTTATATTCTTATATTCAACGATATATCAACGTTTAATCCTTCCGTAGAGTATATTACGTGAAAAAGAAAAACGTAACTAAACCACGTGAACAAATTTGTTTTTTTTTCATATATTTTTTTTTGTAGTATATGGTTTACTGTTATTTTTTATAACTTTATGTTTTATACATTCATTTTTTGAATTTTTTTTTTTGAATTCGTTTTCGAAAAATACTGTATTCATAACTTTTTAGGTTACTTCGGTTTAACCTTACAATAAGTGATGAAGTGGTGGTTCTGGTTCCTATTTTTTTTCTGTTTGTATAGACTAGTATAGTTATAGTAAATTAAACTCTTCTTTAGTTCAAATAATCTGATAATTAATATAACTGTTTAAGTTTTGCAATAACTCAGAAATTCTAAATATTAAGGTCTTCGATTATAGGAATGAAATTATATGAGAAGTTAATAAGAAAAATTGTTACTTATTTCTTTCATTGTTTGGAATATTTATAGATTGGGGAATATATAAGGTCATGAGTTCTATAATTTAGTAGAGGTTCATCTTATGAAAGTTTCCCTACATTTATCGAAAACGAGATGGTTTATAAATAATGACCTATAAAAGTTCAGTATTTTATAATTTTCTAATAAAGATTTAAATTTTATCATAATTCATCTTTACAATAGTACGTAAGCATCTTTTACATAAAATATGTGTATTAAGTTCCACAAGCGGGGGTGTCAACACAAAGTTTAAAATTTATATTATGGACATTACACAGTTAATCGAAAAACTCATTTACATGCTTGTTTCATGTCAACTATTCAAACTTATAGAAGAATACTGTGGTGGAAATTCAATTGAAGCTGTTCGACAGACCATGATGTCAACACATTTTTACGAAATTAGTAAACATCTAACATTAAACGATTTTTCGATTATGAAAGATTGTAAAATTCCGGAAGACTATTCATTATTCAAATCCATGGTAATAAATGATTATCTGATGAAGTGTTTTGATATGTCGTCATTCTTGTTAAGCAGTGAGTGCCAGATTTCAAAACTCACATAATACATTTCGATAACTTTCCTTACCTCTTATAGATACATTATGAAGCTAATGCATAAATTGAGCATGTACGATTGATGATGAAAATAGAAGGACAGTTATCCCGAAGAATAATTGTAATGCTCAGAGTATCGATATTAGCATTGTATTATGGAAGGATACAAAACGTGCTCGGGCTGGCATTTAGATATACATTGGAGTGAAGAGAAATCGTTTTGCAGCGAATCCAAAGTCAGCTATTGATTTAACAGATAGGATGATAGAACGATATAATATTCGTCCCAAGATACAAAGTTTATCATTGAAGTTGTTTTTTTTTTATCATGGAATTGATTTAACAATAGCTAATACTAATATTCTTTGCAGTAGTATTCATAATTGACAGAGAAAAGAGGGTGAAAAAGTGACTCCAAAATTACCAAAATTGATCAATGTATTTGCAAATTCTTTGCCATTTGGATGCCAGCAAGAATTTGAAAAACATCAAACAAAAATGCAGCTAAATCAACGCCAGCAGGAAGTAAAAAAATTAGAATACTTGGGTAAATACTCTCATTACAATAATCTTGGGTACAACAAGTCTGTCATTGAAATCTAAAGAGAAATTGTGTCTTTCGGGATATAAAAGTGGTTTAAAAATTGGTCATACTGAATAATAATATTACAATTTTCCAGCCTTTTTAATTATCTTTTCTTTAAAATATTATTTTCTTATTGGTAATCTAATTTTATATTATTTATAATAATTGCTTGTATTAAAATACAACAATAAAAAATATACCTACATTTTTCATTTTAATCTTTTCCTGGTCGGGCCTTTTGACAGCCTACTTTTTTTCTGGCCATCCAATATCTTTATTTGTTATTATTTTCAATATTCATTTTAGAGATTATGGCAGGATAATTCTATGTAAACAGTTAACTTAAATGTCTTTGATTGGGTTTTATTACTTCCTAAGAACTTGAGATTATTATTTAATGGAATTCATTAAACCTTTTATTTGTTGGTATTATATTTCATCAGAATATAAAAAAGGCTATGTAGCCTATTTAATTTACTCTAATATATTTAATTTTTTGATACGAGAGTATAATAGAATTTAATAGATTTCACCACTATTGTGCTAATTCTTATGCAAATAGTTTGTTTTGTTTTTTGGTCAAAATATTAAAATAAATTCCATGTGTCAAAATCCAATTTACTTTACGAATAAGATTCTAAGTATAAAATTACATAATATCAGATATAATATGAAAATATAAAATAAATATTAAAGATATTCATGTATAATATTTGACTAATTTTCCAATTTGTATGTATTGCAAATATTTTTGTTCCTTATCGTATATAGTGAAAAATTGAGAATGTTATTATATTAAAATCACTCAAAAAAAGATACAATGTGCCACTCAACTTAATAGTTAGTATATCTATACTGTACTTTACAAGTCATTATTTTATTGCAGTTTCTAAAGAATATCATTAGAAATTTAAAAAAACAAGATTTTGTAACACAAATTTAATTCAGTTCCGAATTATTTAATGAGTTGAAATTATCAAGCTTAGCCATAACTCTGATGACAATACATGGTTTTGATATAATTATACAAACAAAAAAACGAAACCATATTATAGTTAATCACTACCAAAAACCAAATAATTATTATTTTAGAACATCTATAGGTAAGAAGAAATTTTATAGGGGTGAACGTAAACAGAGGCAATAGTAATCCTAGTAGTATCAATTAGAAAAACTACTCATACACTTTCTATACAATCATTAATAAAAAGTTGTGAAATTTTTGATTTTAAAAGTTTTTTCACCTCATAGCTGACTAAGGAATTGATATTGAGAGAGATAACCTTCAAAATCATATTTGACCCAATCTTAGTGAATTCAGGTAACATTAAAAGCGGTCCAGGAAGTTGACAAAATATGGATCTGGAATAATTGAGCTGGATCAAATTTTGCAGTATCCTGCTGTGTGATGGAACCGTTCCTAACATTTAACGGCAATGGAAGCACACATTTTCTCGATTGTGACATCAAAGTAACCTATACTTTTGATAGATAATGTTTAATCTGTTACAGTCTTATCAACAACAATATCATACAGCACATTATTTGTTATTGCGATGGTATAACAACTTTATAAAAGGAACGATATTTAACTCTTTGGTCATATAATTTAGGTTTGACAACATTTTTCTTATTCAATTTAAAAAAAAAAATTATTTTTCTAATAGTTGATAACAGCAAAGAAAATCTTTTAAATCATTTTTGACGTTTTTATTGGTTATCGTTAATAAAAGTTTTACAGCAATGTAAACACTTTAACATAAAATATAATAAAATATGATTTTAATTTTTTACAGTTCTCTTTCATCGTTTATTACAGTTCCAATTATAAATACACACGAAAAAAAAATAAACATAAAACTGTTATACTACATTACAAATTATTTTAGGACATTTTATTTGTTTTGTATTTAAAGGTATAGTATTTAATATGGGGAGATTGTATAAAGTAATTTTGAAAGTTTAGAGTAATCTTTAATTTAATTAATTTTTACTTAAAAACTTTACTTTGTACACAAAATATTTTTTTTTTCTGAGTACAAGAAAATCTGTACATATTAAATTGAACTTAGAATATTGTATTAAGTTCATTTTGATCTCAGTAATTTTTCAAACAGGATAGGATAGGAAATATTTAGACTTTCAAAATTTTAATTAATGCTACAATTGACATGTGGGTTTTTAAAGTTTAAAAATGCCAGAATTTAAAGAGTGCAGTGTGAATTCATTCCATAAGACGAATATTTCTGCTTTTTTCAATGCAGATTAAGTTCAATTTTGTTGTTGAGTTTTTTTAAAACATTCTTAGTTCAAAATCTTGCAGAGTCAAATATATATTCATATTAATTCTGCAAAAATCGTATAGCCCTGATTTTCTGACTAACTCAAAAATCCCTCCTAATTTTTATCATTGATTCAACGAAGCAACTGTATATGAATATTTTGAAAAAGGTGAAAACACTGATTTTATAATCAACTTTAAAATGTCCCGAAATCAATAAGCTCACATTTATTCTGGCGACTGTAATAATTTTTTTTTATTTTCCTAAAGAATAATAATACAACATGACTTTGGAACATCTAATAAGTTTTTGGCCAGAATTTTGTACAATTGTATGGAAATTGTAGCCTTATTAGAGGTTTCGAAAGTCAAATAATACCATATGATATCGAAAGTCAAATAATAATACTATATGATATTAATTCGTGTGGGGAAAATTGACAGTCCCGTTAATAATTTTTTTTTCTTATCTTAATTTTACTGAATTTTATTTCTTTTATTCTCTATTTCTAATTTTATAAACTATTTAGAATTAAATATTTTTGCAAGAAAATTATTTTTGTAATAATAGTATATTTTGTATTTTCTAATAATGGTAAAACTAAAAATTTTATATTTCACATTATAGTTTATTTTTATTCTTCTGTGGAATAAAATTAAACAAAAGTTACTTTAGCTAACAGTATATAGACTTTAATTTCCGCCGGAATTTCGCACAACTTTCATATCCACATGCGAATTTAACAAAAAAACAAAAAAAAACTCTAAGAAAACGAATATTTGTTTTCATCTTTTATTTAACTTTTATACTAACATAAATCACTTTTATTCTTCAGTTTTAGAAAAGAATAAATTTTTCTCCTTTTTCAGAATCGCAGTCTAGAATCGGAAATGAAAATGTTTTTCCAACTATTTATGCTTTCCGTAATAAAAATTTTTTCTTTCAGAAATAAAAAAAAAAACAACGAACAAAATGTACTCTAAAAACTATATTTGAAATTCTTAATAAGAATGTTATAGAAGAAAAACAAATTCTTCTCGAGGGTTTTTTGAAGTTTTATCTTATACATATTCCAAGTTATATAGTATAAAAAACAAAACGGTATTCATCTTCAATATTTTAAGATATTCACCTTCACTACTTTGAGATATTCATCTTCATCTTTTTCAGTTAAAATTAAAAATTTTGTATTTGTGAAACTCCTTTCTTTTTTTGAACCTTTTTTGAACCTTTATATTGCTATTTCCCCTATTTGATTTTCACAGTCTTATTTAGACTATAGATATCTTTTAAAACTTTATATTGTTAATACAATAGCAGTTTAAAAACTTTATCTAGAGTCGACTATAGAGTGTGATACAGAAACTCGCGTGTAATATGTTTTAAGTTATGTTTTCCTTTTGATGTTGTTTAAGATAGTATAGCAATCATAATGTACGTTTATTTATCCATTGATAACATTTTGCCTTCTTTTTTTGATTTCTTTAAAAAGAGCAAAGCAAGAAATTGATACCAGCTGGTACGCGTACCATATTTTTATTACTTACTTTGGGTAATAAACTTTTAGAACATTTTTTATTAAAGCAGGAATAAAATTTTCAAGATCAGGGTTTCACATTTACATGTGAATTATATTTGATGAAATATTGAAGATATGATACTTTTTAATAAAATAAATCATTCAGTTCACAAAATCTATGCTATTTCTTTATATAGAAATTAAAGTATTTCAAAGTATTTATTTTATAAGGTTAGAAATAAGTAAATATTATATATTATATTTTCCTTTAGAAATTTTTTAGTTTTTTGTTGCAACTTTTATAGTGCTTTCCTTTGTTAAATTTATAGTGCTTTTTTTATCTATCTACAGCAAACCTTATAAAATATTAAAGTTTTAGGGAAGTTATTCTAAAATATAAAAAATTGCATAAACTTTTTATTTAAACCACTTTTCAGAACAATTCAGGCAATTTTTAATTTAGAAGTTTAGCATACAGAAAAATAAAGAAAAATAGAATAAAAACTTGCAAAAAAAAAAAAAAAATGGGAAAAAACAAAAACTGTTTTTTATTAATTTTTGATCTAATTCAGCATTTACCCTTCTTCGCTAGGTTCAAATTAATGATAAATAATTAACACATACATAATATCCATAATATATCTGTCTTCAGTTCTAATGAGTGTCGTATTTTTTTTATAAAAGACTTATATGTAAATTCGTGATATTTATTAGAGACACAAACCATATCGGTTTTCAAGTCTGCACATTTTTTTTAAATTCACAACAAAAATCTTAAGAGAATTTTAAATGTGCATTTAATAAAAATTGTATCAATGAATCCAATTAATCGTAAAACACTCTCATTGTAATACAAAATTTTAAGACACAAAAGAACTATGCAATTTCGACCATAAATTTTACGGTCTTTTTGTATGAACATTTGTCTTTTTGGGTGCATGGAAGATAACAAAATGTCCCTTCCTTTAGTATTCGGAATTCGGAATTATATTAAAAATCACTTCCTTTAGTATTCGGAATTACTAAAGAGGGTACTAAATTAAATAGGGTTGGAGAGTCGTCATTCAAAAGTACCAGATTATCATTTTCTTTTACCCATTTTTCGACAAATTTTTCTATTGGCTATTCTTTCTTCCCAAATCTGATTTCTAGAATTGAAATCACCTAAAATAATAATCGGTCTCGTTATTAAACTCTCCAGATCTTCTTTTCTATAATCCGTAGAGTGCTCAAGATACATATTTAAAATAGTTATTGGAGTAGAAAAATTAGGGAAATTTACACTTATAGCACTAACATGAATATTTTAATTTAAATCTAAACCTGTTTATTTATTTAGCTGAACGAAAGTTTTGACTGAAGGTATTTGTGACGTTTTATATATTTTCTCATATTCAGTATAAGCTTCGCACGTTTTGAGCAATGTAAATTAGTTTTTATTTTCAAACTTCAATATTGACGGATTTTTTTTCCTTTAAGCCTGTTAATATTCCTTCTGATTCAACATCAATTAAGTCACGATCAAATATCATTCCTTAGGAGAAGTTTAAATTTTTATTTAGTTCTGCAATGATATTGATATTTCCAAGTTTGGTTTACTTTAAGAAAATTTCTGCAATTTTTTTTATTAGGTACTTCTAAGCTGATGTTGCCAGTTCTATCCCAGGACGCTTTGAATGTTGTGTATATTCCCTCCAAGTATTAATTGATGACAAATGCGTTATATTTTCTTAATGGTTTTTCATTATCAACTGTCCTTATATTAAGAAACTTTTTCCCTTCTTTATTATGGTTTTAGATTAGGTTCAGAAAATGAATTGCTTCGAATTTATTAATATTATTCCTTTTTTTTTCGGATTCTTTCTCGTTTAAGATGTTGAATCCGATAAGGCCTCCATTAGGAAGCATATTAAATTTATTTTGTTTTTTTACAAATTTATTTTTTTACACTTTACTGGAAAGATTTATTCTTTAGTTCAATTTATAATTTATTTTGTTTTTTATTGTTTTAGAATCAAATAAATAAAAATAACAGACCTGGTAGCTAGTGCTAAAAAAACAAATTGAATTGTAAAATTTTTTAAATATACAATTAATAAAAATAATAATAACAATAATAATATTGTTTTAGATAATGATATATTTGCGATTGTTTTAAGATTATCAGAACGATAAAAGATGTTCTCTTTGCTTCGTAGAAAATCACGGAAATATTTTAATTTTTATTTTTATTATTTTTTTGTTATAGCAGTTTCGAGAGAAAACAAATTATTACATATTTTTAGAGGTTTCGGAAGAAAACGGAAGTTTATTACATATTTGTAAATATTCACTTTTAATTATTAAACATTATACTTATTAATATTTAGCCACTAAAAAATATGACTGTTATTATACCCTACACCTAAAGTATAGGATATATTAACTTTGGTATGCAGTTTGTAACCACCAAAAGGAAGCGAGTTAAATATTTGGACATGTATATATATTCTGAATCAGGATCACCTCCTGAGTCGATTTAACGATTTCCGTCCGTCCGTTCGCATGATAACTCAAAAACTAGTAAAGCTATCTTAAATTTTAGTAGGTTACTAATTACGAAAGGAAGGCTAAGTTCGAATCTGGACAAAATCGGTCCATGGGTTCGGATTCTGGAAGCTACCGAATGATTCCGGAGCAAACGAGATTATCTCCAAAACCAACTAAAATCTTAAATTCTTAGATAGAATCTTTAAATGTTTTACAATGATGTTCCTTCCCGTTTGATTTCTGTCTCTGAAATTTAAGAGAATTTGGTCCATAGGTTCGTATTTTGGAAACTTCCGAACGAGCTCAAGAATAAACGAGCACATCTCCAAAAACCAACAAAAGTAGAACCTTTAAATTTAGTACAATGGTGTTCTGGCATGTTTTCTTCATGTCCCTGAGATGGATTTGATGAATTGGAGTGGCAATTCGGATACCTGACACACACCTCACAGAGCAAGTATATCTTCAAAAAACAAGTATATCTTCGAAATTAATAAAGATAGAAACTTGAAATTTTGTACAATGGTGTTACAGGATGCCTCTTTTACGTTCCTGAGTTGAATAAAGAAGAAAAGGGAAGAAGTTCAAGCAGCTGCCAAAAAACTTATGGATTTTTAATTTAATTGGAATTATTCAGGTGTAGGGTATTAATAAGACGATTGCATCGACTTACTGTTACTTTTACTTGTTTTATTATTACCTTATGTATAAATATTATTTTTTTTTTTAATTCTTTGTTTTTATCATTTTGTAATTTATCTTTTCATTTTTATTTACTTTTACAAAATTCTCTTTTAAAATATGCAAAAAAAACTGGTGGAAATTTATAAAAATTTTCTCCATTTATTAAAAATTGTTCCAAAATAAAAAAGTTTAAAAATAAAATTTCATATTGTTCTGTTTTTGATTTAATATATACAAAATATTAAAAGATTGCTTTAATAAATATTCTTTTTGTTGTCATTTTATTTTTGTTTTTGTTCTTAATATAACAACCAAAACTATTTATAAATTTCCTTTTGTTTTAATTTTTTCTATATATTTTTAAAATTTTTTAATCTGTTTGTGGTACAATGTGTACATATTATTGCTTTTATTTATTTCATCTGATATAAAGAAAAAAAAGAAATTGAAAGTAAAAATTAATTTTTTTATAGACAAAATAAAATTTGTTTTATTTTGTTTTCTATATAAATTTAAATCTTTATAATATTATTTATGTCAATTCTTAAAATAATTCATGCCAATAGTTTTAATTGAGATATTTCCAGTTTTCTGTTTTTCAAAATAACTATTTTTGTTTATTGTATTAAGTTACAGTTATAAGTTTAGAATTTTGGAGACTGTAAGTGGTTAGCTATTAAGGATTTACAGTTAATATTGTGTCAACTATAGCTAAATCTTATTGGGAATAAAATCAATTATGTTTCTTCTAAAATACTTCCAACGTACAACGAGAGAGGCAGCAAGTGCTTATCTACATTTTACATTGTGGAAGTCCTTAGATGGATCAAAACTGGTTATTGAAACTCATTCGTTTTTAGAACTGCTAGAATGTGGAACAATCTTCCATCAAATATGTTCATCTCTGTCAATAATATTTCATTCTACAATTTATAACAATTAACAAAGAATATTTTCTGCTTCGTTTCTGATTTAACCTCCACCTCTTCCTTAATAATACCCCATTTCCTTCCCGTTTTCTGTTCCTCTTGGGTTACTATCACAAACTTGTATTTCTTTTGGCTGCATTTCATTTGCCTGAATTTACATTTGTCAGTATATCATTTGCCTGCATTATCATTTGACTGTATATTCATTTGTCTGTATTTCATTTGACTGCATTTCATTTGACTGCATTTCATTTGCCTGTATTTCATATTATTCTAATATATATTATATAAATATTCTGTAAAAGGCGTATAACTTTGATTCTGAAATCACTTAAAGTCCCTCCTAATTCAGATTCTTACATATACATATATGTATATGAATATTTTGGAAAAAGCGTAAAGCCCTGCTCAATTAAAATCTCTCCTAATTTAGAATGAAATACAAGCAAATGAAATACAGGCATATGACACGCTCCCGTTCCTTATTTAGCTAAAACTACCCTAAGAATCCGTTCCTAGTGTTTTAGTTAGAAATCAATAGTTTCTCCTACTCGTTGTTCTTTTATTTAAAATTTAATGGATATTTAGTTTTATCTGTTTTTTGGTTATCTAAAATTTTTATGGCTAATTTTAAATTTTTTTTTTTTTCATTAGTATTTAAAAAAGTTGTAGAAGATGGTTTGAGTCACTGTGTCAGTTGTTTGTGGCGCACACTGTTTGTTGAATTAGTTTTATTTTTTTTGTTAAATAAAATGTTCAGACTTACTTTGTTCAGAATTATTCTGTTGGAGAAAGCAAATTTTGTCGTCCTTTTGCTTTGTCTAATACATATTAAAGCTAAAAATTCAGGACTTATAGTTAAGAAATTACGTTTTTTTTTAACAGAAGGACACATGTAAAGGATCTTTTTGTAAATTATTACATAAGTTTATGTAATAAGTGTTTTATTTATTTTGAGTAGAATATTACCTGAAACTCATTATTACAAAATAATAGAGAAGGTGTTTGTACTCAACAGTACGCCAGTGTCTAGTTTTTAGGCATTCCAAGGTAAAGTAGTTCCTTTAACGATTTTATAAAAACAAGTGTGTTTACTTTTATTACTTTTTTATTTCATTACACAAGTTTTGTATTAGGGATTTTTTTTTAATTTAATGCCTTTTACTTTAGTGGCGATAAATTATTTAACTTCCATTAAATTTTATAAATTTCTTTTTATCATAGTTTTACTCTAAATCAGATCACTCAAGAATAATATCATAAAATCAAAATTTATTTATATCTATATATATATCTATATATATATAAATATACAAAATAATATTTTCTACCCCTAGGTTAAGGGTTTTTTATGAGGAACATAAAGTATAACCTAAGATTTAGAATCTCAATTCCATTAATGCCAATTATATAATTTTCCAGCAGAAAATTAAAAATGCAGATTCAGAATTTTGATTTAAAGAAATTAAAATATGAACAAAAATCGTACCAGTAAAAATTTTTTTATCAAAGCATCTTCATTATGATGATAATGATGGTAAAGTTGTGGAATTATATTAAGTTGTGTTGGAAAATGGGAAAATTTATTAAATAGTTTAAAATTAAAATTTTATTTTCATATTTTTCAAATATTTCAGCCAATGGTGTAGTTTTTAAGATATCATCCTTTCAAAAATAAAATGGATTTGTTTTAGAATACATTTTCAGTATAATATAATTAGATTAAAAATATTTATTTATTTATATTATTATTACATACATAAATGTAATGCAATATTATTGAACCACCGGCTACTAAGGCCATTATAGATTTTTATACTATTATTAAATTATATACTAATATTATTTATTTTGTTTATATTATATACTATAAATTTTACATTATATTTGGTCGTAAGGGGGTATGTAAAGAAAAAAACACTTACGACCTGTGCAGGGATCGAACCCACACTCCTTCGGTTAATCCGCCACACGCCTACCCACTAGGCTACCGAAGCTCCAGATTAAAAATAAATATATAAATATATCCTATAATTAATATTATATCGTAATATACACAATCTCTTTTGATTTTGAATATTTATAGTTATTAAAACGAACAAAAAATTATTCTGAAAGGTGGAATTTATTTCGCTATTTGTGTTCGTTTTGGTCTTCCAAATATACCCTATAAATATTGAAAACCGAAAGAAAATCACCCTATATAATAATATCCAAAAATAAAATAATACTTGTTTGAGATGAATAGGTGGTGCATGGATACTAATCCGAAACCGATTAATCAACGGACTATTGAAATTAATTAATCAAGATTAATCAAGAAACTGAAGCTTATAGTCAAATATGAATAATAAATGTTTTAATGGATTCCCTATCCTATACTTGGAAGTTGGAAGAAAAAAAATATTTTGTTATTATTTTTATTTATTTATATGTAACTGTATATGTAATAAAAATAGTTTTTTTCATTTCAGACTTAACACGTTTTTTAAAGTCCGTCACATATCTTGAATATTTATAAAAAAAGAGTTCACATAAAAGCAGTGCCATCAATAAGCAGCTCAAAGGGGCCAGTTAAATGCAGTAAAACTAAGGAGAACTTATTATATTCCATATAACTCCTATTGACTATTTTTAAAGCCATATTAAATATTATTGTAATAAAATAATGAAAAAAATTTAAAAAAGTTATTGTAATTGATGTTGTATATATTTAAATCAATTTAGTAAAAAATATATCTAATTTTTAAATAATTAAATTGTTTTACAGTAAATTGAAAATACTCACTTCATGTTAAAGTTTATTCTAAAAATATGAAGAAAAAAAAACCAATAGCTATAATTTCAATTACGAAACTTTCCTTTTATAATTCATAATCCTTTTTTATTTGTTTTTGTTTAAAAAGGCAATAAACACTTCTTTAACGATTACATTCCTGTGTAATGTCATTACCTTAATTTCTTTATTTTTATATGCGAATAATAATATAAAATGTTAACTAAAATTTACCCACATTTTTTAAGCACATTTTACAAAAAATTTTGTAAAATTTACTTATTAGTTTTACTCTGTCCATCTGTTTACAAAACATTTTAACCGTATAAAATTAAGCTAATATAATTTCAACCATACAACATTTTTATAATATAGGCACATTATGAATTTACAGCCCTTCAACTCTTCAAATTTGGAATTAACTCTGATTGCAAATGTCTATTTATCAAATTCTGCCAAATAGTTTTTTTAATTTAAAAATCTCAAATCACAATAAACTCTCTAAATCTTTATAAATTTTTATAAAATATTTTGAAATTTAGTAGGTATTTAAAACAGTTATGTAAACACTTCTAGTGAACGATACCTCCATATCTCTGAAACACTTTTAGTCAAAATACATTAAAATTTTGATAGAAAATTTTTAAAAATTTCTGTGGCTTAAAATATTTTATCAAAAATGTTTGTAGTTCCCCGGGGTTAAAATCTACTAAGGATTTGAAATTTTCTATTTTTAGACATCAGTAAAAAGGAGCAACTTCGTAAATATAAAGATTCGATATAGGAGGGTTTCTTTAAAATTTATGAAGGTAGCCTTTCATTTCTTACAATTTTTTATTATATAAAAAATTCGAAAAAAATAAAAAACAAGGGAGAATGTAAACCAACGGTTTTTAAAAGCGACTTACACTGTGACTTACACAAAAATTTGAAAATTTCATGTAATAAGAAAAAATGTGAAAATAGGACATTTTTGAAATTTTGAGGGGCCGTAAGTCCGAAATCCTATATAACTAAGAAAAGCCGTTAACACATGTAAAAATATATTATTGAACCTTTAATTTTCATGTCTTGCCGAAGAAAAATTTGTACAGGTGCCTAAGTTACAGGTGTCTAAAAATAGCAAATTTTCAATTTTTGAGGCGTAATAACTCTCAAAGAGGGAGTGTTACCAAAAAATTTTCTGAGGAAGCTTATACTAATTCTAAAAGTTCTTTCTTGTCTCAAAATTTCAGGTTCCTATCTAAAGGGGTGCCGGAGTTATGAAAAAAGAAATTTCATGCAAAATGTGGTTTTCACATAACGGTAAATTTAAATAGTAAATTACAAAATATTACATAATTTTGATATTGTTTTATATAGATAATAAAATTTTCGATCTTCTGGCGGTTTTAGATTGCAAAATTATTACGCAGAGTCCGAGATATATACATCTGAAAATGGGGCTTTTTCGCAATTTTGAAGAGCTGCAACTTTGGAACCCTTTACAATTAAAATAAACCTTTAAACCTTTAACACACGTAAAAATATATTATTGTAGTTCAATTTTTATATCTTGCAGAAGTAAAATATGTACAGGTTCCTAAGTTACAGGTGTTTAAAAATAGCAAATTTTCAATTTTTAAGCCCTAATAGCTCATGAACAGGGGGTAGTCCGAAAAAATTTTCTGAGCAAACTTATACTAATTCTAAAAGTTCTTTCTTGCCTCAAAATTTCAAGCTTCTATCTAGAAGCGTGCCGGAGTTATGAAAGTAGAAAAATCATGCAAAATTTGGTTTTCACATAACGGTAAATTTAAATACTAAATTTAAAAAAATTGTATAATTTTGATATTAATTTACAAAGATAAAAGAAATACCTGTCGAATGACGTTTTCAGATTGAAAAAATCTTAAGCAGGACATAAGATATATGCATTTAAAAATAGGGCTTTTTCAAAGTTTGAGGGGCTGTAGCTCCGTAATGGGGGAGGGGGCTACATGAAAAAGTTGTTCCACAAAATTATTTCTTTTATGAGACCTACCTATGCTTAAAATTTTTTTTCTCTATCTTTAACGGTGTAGAAGTTTTGTAAACAGACGGACGGACGGACGGACAGACAGAGTGAAACTAATAAGCACTTTTTTTCAAATTTTTTTTGGAAATGTGTTAAAAAACAAGTTTTGATGCAAAAGTAATAATTGTCTTTTTGAAAATGTACACCTCTAAAAACCTTTGATGTGATAAACTCTCTTGTTTCTTTATTTAAAACAATTTTTTTTTTGTTACAAATTTATTTCTTTACATTTTTCTTAAAGCAATTAATAAAAATTATTTACTGAGAGAGGAAAAACAAACAGGAAAACAATCAAAAAACCACAAAAACTTTTCTTATCTGGAACAGTAATGTTTCTTTTATTTTCGTATTTTTAGTTTTCTTAATGTTAAATGTTATTTTCAAATTAGTACCACTTCCTGAATTATTTTAGTTATCCTTTTACAACATACATATATTTTTTTTCTTTTATCCTTTTTATTCATACCATGTCTATATATACCGAAGTTATTTTACAACTTGTTTAAAAGGAATTGAAACAAATAGCAATAAAAATGAAAACTTCTCTAGGACAAATATTAAAAACTTATATAAGGTCAAAAGAAAACACATGAATGAGTGAAAGGGAAAGAAAGAGAGAAAGGAGTCTGAGAAGTTTTAATCAACAGAAAAAATATAAAAATTGTTTATGTTTTTTTTTTTTTTGTTATTTACTGTTACTCTTGATCAGTTAAATGAAAAACTTTTTTGATATCTTCTTCAGATTTTAGAGCTAAAATAAGAAAAAAAAAAAAATTAATTTTTAAATTGCTTTTTTCTCTTACATTTTTTGTTTTTTGGATTGAAACTATTTGTTAGTAGCATAATTTTCAATAAAAAAAGTAAGAAAATTGTTAGAACAGCAAAAGCCTCAAGTGAAATAAAATTTTCTAGTTTAACTTACTGCAATTAAAAGCTGTACTTTATTTAAATTTTTAATTAATATTACAATAATTGTGTACAATAGACATGACCTGATGTTATCGGAAGATCTAATTTTGTTTGATTTATTTTAAATTTGAGAAGAAAAAGAGTTAATTAATTATTTGTAACTGTAATAAGTTTTCGTCCTGGACTCAACTATTTAAATATAGAATATATACTGAAAATATACTCCTGGCCTATCCTCCCATTTTTTTGCGAGGATAGGCGGTAATCATTGAACGGACACTATAAAGCACATGTTTCCTAAGATTGTGCAGGAAGTTAATCTACTGATGACCACATCTCTTTTTTTAAACCAGATAATAGGTTATATAACCTTTAGTATTCATGTGTACTGTCTGGTCATAGGAAGTTTAGGGAATGAAAATTGATTTGAAATTGACGGTCGAATTGATCTATTTTACATTTTAACCGATTAGTCTTATACTTAAATAAAATTCTATGAAAATCATCTGTGATGTATAAAAATTAATTGAAAAGAATAATTAAACTATGTAAAAAGATTTTACAGTTTAAGTACTTTGTGAATCGTTAAACCAACATCTTCCTGTTGATTTTTTTTACTTATCTTAACATTCAAAAATTTCTGATTAATTGATAAATATTAGCTAAGTATAATATCAAAGTTTAACGACACATGAATGGGTTACACGATAGTAAAGTAAGTTCTGTGAACTTTTTATAAACACTTTTTAAATTCTTATTATTTTTTTTTCTCCTTCCAAATATATTATAATCACGACCGACCTTTCAGTACCAATTATTCTCTAAAAAATAAATCAAGCAAATTGAAGCATTGGTTTGTAATAAATCATTTCTTCTGTCATCTATTATAAGATTTTTTTGTTTACTTTTTTTTTTTTTACTTTTTTTTACTTGCATTGTATTTTTAATAGTTACTTTGTTTTTTTTTTTTTTTTTTTTTTTTTACTTTTCTCTTGTCTGACACAGTAGTGGTGGTAAATATGACACTATTTTATATGAGTAGTCACTATTATTTTTTGTCACTTTCATTATTTTTATGAAAAAAAAAAAAAAATCTTCATAATATTGTCATCAAATGTATATACATATACTTTTTTTTAAACATTTTGAAAAATACATCAGACACAAAATAAATAAAAAATGAGTATAAGAAAAAAATGTAATTTGGTGGTTGTCAAATAAATAATAGTGGATTCGGTTCGTTATTCGTTTAAATTACATTTTCATGGTATAGATTTACAGTTCTAACCATTTTAAATATTTAGACAAAGACAATAAATAAAATTAGATGTGTAAAGTATCTACAAAGACTATTAATTATATAATATGTGTTGTCTTTAGTTTAGGGTTGCAAACTGTACTTTAATGTTCGGTTTTTTTTTTTTGAAAGACTTCTGATTAAACACATTTTTTTCAGATACCTACAAATACCTACATACCTATACATATCACATACCTATACCTATATATATCGCACAAATCAAGGGAAACAATAAAATGGAGTGTTCGGATTCACTTTTTAATCAAAAATTATTTTATGGTAGAGCATAAAAAAAATTATAAATTCATTGAAATTTGTTCCTGAAAAGTGTTTTATTAGATATAAAAAACTTTATAAGGTCTCCCGTTTAAAGCCTGAAGTATCTGATTTTTTAAGTTACGCATATAGCGCCTCATATTTATTTAATTTAATATTGCATTGCACGATGAACCTATAGATTTATTTGGTGTACCTGAAATTTTCCTACACATAGATCGTAAGTATGCCTTGAAGTTATTTATGATATAGAATAAACATTATACAGACCAGAACATTTTAGAAAAAAAAAACAATCTTTTCTGACATCTTTCTCCCTTTTCTGTTATTTTTAGTGTTCTGAGCCTGGAGTCAAACAAACCGACGGAAGGTAAAGTATAATAATATTTAAGGTATAGTGATAATAGTCTTTGAATTGTTAAGGCTAGTATTACACCAATTAAATCCAAAGAATTTTGTTACAGTAGTTTGCAAGGTGGTAAAATTAGAAATACTTCTTTAATTGACACAAGGTCCTTTTGTTAATTATTACAAGGAAGATTAAAAACAAATTCCAGATAATTCCAGACACAATTTAATAACAGGAAATAATTTTAAACAATAAAAAATTGGAAACACAATATCCAACTATATTGAATAATCTGCGCTTTTATTAAGTTTCCTTGAGCAGACTTTGGCTAAAATTGTAGCAATCAGTGGATCAAATAGTAAATAGTGTATTAACATGTTGGACTACTATAAGTTCAGAATTTAGATATAAATAATATATGTCTAGACCTTAGATACAAGTTTAAAATAAATAAATTTTTATATTTTATTTTCATCATTTCTGAAGCAATATAATAAAATGACATAAGTGTTAATTTGTGGGGGTATTCTATATTCCTATCATTTTTGATTGATGGTTATAAAATTTTTATTTATTTTTAAATATTCTTTAGATACACTGGATTAACTAAAGTCATCAGATAATAAAAACTGGTTGGTTTTTTTTTTTTCGGTAAATTAAAATTAAAATCTTTTAATGGAAATGATGGTAATAAATATTTGCAGCATTTTAAAATTTCATAATAAATCATTATAGCATATTATGAAAACAACATATTGAGAAAACATAATTATGATTTACTATCCAAGAATTTTTTTTTTTTTTTTTTGGATTTTTAATTAAAATTGTTGAGAGAAACCTCGGTGGTGGACCTAGTGGATAAGAGCGATGAAGTGTAAGTTTGAGTTCCAAACACGGCGTAAGAATCATTTCCCCTTACAACATTTACATCCTCATCTGAAAAGGAAAGGCTACATAATTTTCTTGTCACATTTATGTGGCAAAGGAATAAACTGAAAACAATTTTTATGTTTTATGTAAAGTTTTAAGATTTTTTAGAAATGTTTTTTTTTATTCAAATTTTAACTGTCATATTTAGTTTGATATTATTTTATATATTTTCTTTTTACTTAAGAGATTCAAGATAAACGTTTAATTTGTAGAACATCATATCAAAAACTGTCAATCAACAAAAATTGTAAGTTCAGGGTTATGTCATTTGAAGGAATTGTAAAAAAAATGAGAAAAAGAATATGACAAAAACAACTTGTATTAAATGAAAAACAAAACAAAGAAAAGGGACTATATAAGAAACAGTCAGTTATTGTTGGCAAAAGGTGAATAATTGATAAGTGTACTTCAAAAGATTCCACTAGCTTTTGATCTTTTATCTTTGTAAAGATACTTTTTTATTTATTTTGAATTTCATTTAAATTTTTTAAATTACATAATTAATTAAATTCGAATATTTAAATTTTATATGAAATAATTAAGAATATATTAATTGAATTAAATATGATGGATTTAAAATTTATTTTGGGTATTTTAAGAGTCTATAAAATTATTGAAGTAGGAGGTAAGTCTATTCCGGTATTACAAAACTGAAGTTGATGATGATATATAAATAAATAGAGAAGAAACCATGCAAAACAAAGCACTTAGAGGAGGATAAATTCAATTTCGATCTGTACATTGAAATTCGTCTGTGTGAATTTGATTATCGTACTGGAAAATGAGCGAATGGTCAGAAATCTTTGTTAACTGTATAATAATTTTATTTTTAATTTCCCACTGACCATTTACATTATTAACTACATCGGTTTTTAGGCTTCTCCAGTTTAGGTGAATTTTAATTAAAATATAACAAGCATAAAAAATTAAAGCTTGATTGTGTTTGTATATTTATTTGATTGTTTAGCCATGTAGAGTTTCATTAAATTTGAAGAAAATATCTGTTGATTTACTTTAATATCTTTTGATGTCTTTTTATTTAAATGTCTCTTGCTGATAATTTGCAATTTTTGTTGCAAGTCAAAATATTCTGACCTATTTTTATTTACTATTGGAAAATGTGCGGTTTTTTTTTATGGTTTTGCATTGCCAAGTTTATGTTATGGTTACAATATAACATTATAAAATATTTAATCTTTTAGGTAATGTTCGACCATACTAAATATTTGGGTGAAAACATAATATAAATATAAATATATGATAAATAAAATAATAACCTAAATAATTACCAATACTTATTTTTATTTTTTAAATTTTCTAAATGTAGCATTTTTAGCTCAATTTATTCTCAAGTTTGTTTTTATTTCTCGAACTGAATATTTAAGGTTTTTATAAAATTTTTATTTCACTACACTGAAAATTTTTCTTAATATCTTAGCAATTTATTAATTATTTCGTTTCCGTTCTTTTTTATATTCTTATCTTTTCGTTACAAAAATACTAAGTGCAAAAAAAGATTTATATAATTGATATGTAATAATGAAATGAGAAACACTTAAATTTCACTTAAGAATAGGAGTTTTATCAAAGCCAATATAAACAAAACAGTATTTTTAAAAGCAAACGTTTTTAAAGATGCACATTTTCAAAAAGATAAGAGTATTTTAGTATTGGACAGTTTTTGAATCAACGTTTTTATTTATTTTTTTGCAAAAAATTGTTAAAAATGAAGACACACATTGTTTAATTTTAAATTTATTAAAACAGTTTTAAAAATATAATATTAGACCTTGCATTTTTGTGTGTTTATTTTTTGAAAAAATTTGCACTGGTGTCTTTGAATTTTACATGCATTTCTACCGAAGGTTATGCATATTCTAAAAGAATTTATTCTTTTCAAAGTTTTAACTAACAACCACAACTTATGAAAATAGGGAGGAGCCAAAATTTTTGAAATATTTTAGGTTTACATTTTTAATACTAAAGTTAAATACTAAATTATTTACTAAAATTAAATTAAATACTAAAATTTTATATGTTTTTTTTAACGTTTTTTAGATTAAGAAAATATTTCGCAAAAATTGAGATATATTCAATTAAAAAAAGAAGAAAAAAGAAAATTTAAGAGGCTCTAATTCGGTAATGGATGAGATTTTATAAAAAAAGTTCTACAAAATAAATTTTTTATAAAGATACCTATCCAAACGATGTAGACTGTAGAAGTTTTATAAAAAGACGAACGAACGAATAGAGTGAAACTTATTTATAATCAAAATTTTCAAAATAAAAATGTGCTTAAATGCGATGAATATGTTTCTCTAAATAATAAAAATATTTAATTATACATAATTCTTTTTTTTTTTTACCTTTGATGATTATAATTTTCATTTTTACTCGTCTTTTGTTTTTAGTAAAATTTTCCATTTTAAAAGCATTGTTTTTTTTTAATTTTATTAATCACTCTTTATTTTATGTTCTTTTATGTTGCTATTTTTTGAAATAAAATAATATCTTTAATAAAAAGAAATATTTAAAAAATTAAATATACAAAATAGAAGCCTTTTTTTTTTTTTTTTAATATGTGAATTAAAAATAAATTCCAAATTTGTTTTATTTACAATTAAAAATTTTATAAGTAGGTCCTTTGAATTAATTTTGAAAACTAATTAATTTAACCGATATTGTGGTGTTGGTTGTTCAAATGTTCAAAAAGATATTTACAGTAATTTGAATTTTTTATTAATATTTTTTTATCATTCACCGAACCGATATTAACCTCTTTATGACTTCATTTCCAATCGGGGATTAACAAAAGTTAATTACTTTTTATAATTGTTTTTTTTTTGTGTAAAATGTCAAAAAATCGTGTCTGACAGAACTACAGCCTAAATATGCATATGTACATAATACAGTGACATAACAGTAACATTTTATCACAATAAATGTAAGTTTCGATAGGTATTTTAAAATTTTTAGAATTAGTTTCAATATAATAAAGTTTTTTTGAATAAATGATATAAAATATTTTCTATTAGATGGTTGGTTTGGTATTTTTTTCATTTTTGTATATTTCATTTTTATATACACACTTAAATATAAGCCAAAGATTATCAGCTGACTATACCATAATTTTAAAACATTTTGCCGTCATAATGTCTCCTTATATTTTTTTTGTTTTATTATTTTTTTGTTTTTTTTTTTGTATAAAATTTTGTTGATTTGAATGAAACCTATTTCAAAGTGTTGCCATAAGATGTTGTCATAATATGAACTATAAATTTTGACATCATAATTTATATAATTTAGTTATTTATTTATATGCAGGTACCGTGGTACATAAATGTGCCAGGTAGCTATAACCCCTGTTTCCTGGTAGGAATGTGGGGTGTACCAGATATTATGTGATATATTTAAGTATTTATATATATTGCGATATATGAATATTTTTTTTTTTTATGTTATAATTATTGTACCCAGCCGGGAATCGAACCCGAGACATCTCATTCCCTTATAAATGAGAAGCGGTGCGTCAACCACTGCACCAATGGCTGGATGATTTATATAATAGATAAATAATAAATAAGACAGGTATGTTTGTATGTATGTATTACCTACGATTCTGACAAAAAAAAAAAAACTTTTTTTATAAAATAAAATACATAGTTTAGAATATTTTTAAATTACAGAGAAATTCCATTCATGTTTTTATTGTTTTAAGTAGTACCAAAAAAACAATTGTAACAATTGTGACAATCACTATCTCTTAGTTTTATTGGTTTTGAATTTCGAAGATTACAAATTAAAACATTTAACATTTGGTTACCCCTACTTTAACTTATGTATTTTGTATTTTATAATAAATCGAAAGTAATTTTTTTTTTATTTTAGCAAAAATTAACCACAAAAAAAAACAAAAAACAAAAATTGTTTTTAAATTAAAATTTTTCTATTTATGGTAGGTATATGAGGATCGATGGGTAAACAGGATAATTACTCTCACACAAATGTCTCATGCGGAACATTTTTATCATACATAAAATAGAATTTATTTTTTAAAAGAAATGTTTAAAAACACCTGAATTTCTTTGAAATATATTTTAGATTAATCTATAATTTTTTTTTTTTTCTTGTTTTGGCAACACTATTTTATTTACATCGTTTAAATTTTAAGATTTTATACTTAACATTCTTTTTTTTTTTTTGGTTACTATAATATTGAAATCCTTCAACCACATTTTATAAATCTACACAATATTTAGTAAACATGCCGGAAGGATTTTTAGGATTTTCACAATCATTTTAATCCTATGAAAATCTTTATATTTATATAGTTATAAATATTTTTTTTGGTATATGCGTTTGTGTTTTAGTTGTAGACATAAGGATAAGAAAGGATTTTCATATTTTTTGTCTATTTTTTTTTTATTTTTTTTTTTATAGATTTTAAAGGATATAAATGACACTTTTACAGGGCATAAAAATAAGAAAAAAAAAATTTTTTTTTTTTGGAAATATAAAAGAAATAATATTTGTTTTGTTATTGTAGTTGTATATAATCTTTTTTTTACGGTAAAGTAAAAGTAATAAAAAATTTCAGGATGAAAAAAAAATTATAATATTCCTACACATGGCTATTAAGACAAATTATAGGTGAAATTCTCTTATACAGTATAACATATCTGGTTATTTTCTTTCTTATATTTGAATCAAAGCTTTTTAATCCTTATCTTCCTAACTCCACATCCAACGTTTTACCAGTTCATTAAATATTTGTCATAAATTAGCAAGAAATATTTTATTTGATATAGAGAAATATCCTTTTTCCAAATAAATTGCAATTTTTTAATGAAAGGTTTTCAGTTTTTTAACCCCCTTTAAAAATGATCGAATTTAGTTCGAATGGTCGAATTAATATTTATTTATGACACCCTTACTTAGTTTAAATTGATTCAGTCAATTCTACACTTTTATTTGTTTTTTTTTTTTTTTTTTATTAAACGTTATGAAAAATTCTTAATCCTAAGGACTTCCTGCAACAATGAAAACCCCTTCCTTTACTCCTTCTTTAGGTAAGTGTCGTAATAATTTTTACATCCATTATTTAAGGTGTAGTAATAGTTATTTTTGTATCTTTATATATCTTATATGGAAAATTCTAACTTAGGTAGGTTTAAGTAATCAATAGATACTATGAGATGTTATTTATGAGCACGGTAAGAGATTTAAAAACAGACAGACAAAGATAAGACAAACAAATAAAATATCTAATAAATTCGATTTTTTTGTTAAAAGTTAAAAATTAAGAAGACAAAAAAGTAAAATATTATATTTAATGAAATGGAAAGCTCATAACAATATCATCAAGTATAATAATATTATCTAAAAGGTAAAAAAAAAAATTTAACTGTTTTTTTTTTTTTGTATCTGTAATGAACTTATTACACGTTTTTCTTTTTCTTTAACAACGATGCGACATTGATTTTATTGTTTAAATAACCTGCTACCATTGAAGAAATCTTACAGAATACATCTTAAAAAAAAATTTTTTTTTGTTTTTTACTGAATAGAAAATAAATGAAAAATTATTATCATTACATTTTGACATTTATAATCCAATCGATATATTTGTGATATTAAAAATTAAAACAAAATAAAGGGTGGGGGAGAGGACCAGGAAATAAAGGATACTGTAATAAAATAGAACAATATATTCTGCCTTTAATAGATAGGAAAGAGTTCAATAAAAAGAAGTACAAAAAAAAAAAAAGAAAATTTTTTTTTGACCTATTTTCAAAATGAAAGGAATTTTAACAAAATAAATAAAAAAATTTTCGTTTTTTACTTTTATGATTGCTGAAAAGACTGCGATTTAATAATTGACGCCATTTTAAGATCATAAAAAAACTTTTAATTTAATATTTTTATTGATTTTTTTTTTTCTTTTTTTTTTTTTTAGAATAAAGTGACTTTTGCATTATAATAACATATAACATCTCTTGTCAATGAAATGAAGACTTTGTAGACAGAAAAATTGATCAATAATTTAATTTGATGGTTATTTGAATGGAAAAAGATTGTTAGTATTTTTTTTTTTATGATGGTTTTAAATATTAAATAAATTATAAGCGGTTAATTTTATTGTGAAATAAAACAAGTAATTTTATTGTAAATCATAAATCAGTAACTGATGTGATTTTTGTATATAATATTTTAAATTTATTGAAAAAAAAAATATATATATTTTGTTATTTTTATTAAACTTTTTTCCCGTCACATAATTTTTGACCGTATAAAATAAAAAAAAATAAAAACTTTTCATTAATTGGTTTTTTTTTTTTTAAGGCTATCACAAATTTTTTATAACAATATTAAAATATACTAAAAAGTAGAAAATAAATTAGTTAAGTTTAAGCTGACTTAAAAAATTCTATATATCTTTTAACATTTGATTTCAGGCAATAAATAGCAAAAAATGATACTTAAGAATGTTTGTACTAAAAAAGGTAATAAATGAATTTGCTAAAAGTTAAGACAGAGAAGGTATTTCGAACTGTCATTCCAACAATTGTGGTCTTCTCATTTTATTTTATATGAGAGTATTAATACCGGGTTATCATATGTGTACATACATCTGGACATTACAGCAAGTTTTGACGAGTAACCTTAATAACCTTGATAAATTTTTCTCCTTATTAAACAAAACTCTGTAAATCGATTAATTTCACCTCCGACAGATGGAAAATGTTATTTAAAATGAATTTCACAGTAAAATTTTTTCTTAGAGCAAAAAGTATTACAGTATTTACTGTTGATTCTTTTTCTATTCATTTTTGAAGCTTTTGCAAAAATAATTTAAGGGAAATTGTAATCTTCAGGCATTGATGGATTTCCCTCATTATTGACTAGAACGTGTCCCATTAAAATAAGCATTTAATAAACTAGGTTTTTATATACATAAACATATATTTCTTAAAATTTATTATTCTGATTCTAAAATATTTTTGATTTCTTTTAATTTTGTATTAGGCCTACCTCAAATACGTAATCTATAGAGAAACTAGAGTTAGGAACACCGAAAACTTCAAGAAATTGAAAAATTATAACTTAATTTTATTTTAATTACTTTTATTGTCATAAGCAATGATAAACTACTTATGGTAAAAGGCTTCAAATTCGATATTACTTTTCGTTGCCAACTTAAATGGAATTTATAATTCAGACTTTTTATCTTCAATTCAATCCAATTTATATCACAAAATATAATTATTAATTTCAATCCTTTCTGCTTGAAACAATACTAAACATGACTAATGAAAGTGAAAATGTATTTTTGGGTAAGTTGAATAAAATAATAACAATTTTGTTTTTTTTTAGGCTTAGTTCATTCAGCAGAAAATTCAGCGCTTAGAAGATTCAACAGACAGATAAAATTTCTATACGTCATCATGATTAAAATCGTGGTAGCAATGAATTAGTTTATATAAAAAGAAAATATTTTTGATTATTAAACTTGATAAAATACCTGAAGAGTATGTATATACAGTTATAAATGACAAGGTCAATAACGAGCATAATTAAATTTCCGGTACTGTAAAAAAAAACTGTAATTTTTTAAAAGCTTTAAATTTATATCTATGAAGTTGAATTAGACGAAAAATACTGAAAATACCATACACATAGTAACGATTTTAAAGAGTAATTATTTTATTTTTTTTTTTTTTTAAATAAAATTTAAGATATCTTCAAAATATTCACATGAATTTTCACATGAATGAAAAGAGAAGAATAAAAGAAATGAAAATAATCTTTCCAAAAAATAACAAAAAAAAAAATAAAAAAATCCTACCTTACTTTTCTTAATATTTATTTATTCTCCGATAATGATATTAAATAGTAGATATAATCTTTTAAAATTGTACCAATGATGAGAATAAATAAGAAAATATGTATATATGAAAATCGTTAAAGTGAAAGAAAATTTTCGCGCGACAAAATTTACTACAAAAACAAAATAATAAATAAAAAAAACAAAAAAAAAAAAGAAAGTGAAAAAAAAATGTCTTAAATTATTGTATTTTTTTTTGTTTATTTTTTACTTTTATTCTTTTCAAGTTTCTTCATTTACTTTCTTTTTAAAAGACAAAGTCAAACGTATATATATATATATACACATTCATATTATGTATGTGTATATATATATTACATATTAATATATATCTATATATCGATATAAATAATAAAATCAATTATTGAAAATAATGGCGAAGTAAAGTCTACGTTTTTTTCATTCTTCAAAAAAATTCGTAATAATATAATAAAATTTTATGACAAAATCAATTTTATATACGACAAATGGATTATAAATCGATTATACGGCTTATACATATATACATACATACATATATAGAATATAGAATGATTTTTAAATTATTTATAATATCTATTAAAATAATTTAATATTTTATTTTAGGTTTTGGTTCACGTTTGATTTTAATTTAATAAAAATAAAAAGAAAAAAAACATTTTATTTTAGTTATAATAATTGTATTTTATTTTTTCTAACACTCAAAAAACAAAAAAAAAAGAACTAATCTATTAATCTATTAAAAAAAAAAGGAAAAAAACATTTTATGACTTTATGATTGTAATAAAATAAATATATTGTATCTTAAGGTTTAATATTTTCTTTTATTACATACAAACCTTTAATGTATAATAATAACTTTAAAGTTATTGTTACAACATAATTTTAATGGCAAACAGAAAAAAAAATAATAAAATAATAAGATTAGAGGATTAACGTAATTAATTGTAAAATGAAATAAAGTTTTTACGCAGGATTGATTTCTTTTTGAATTGTTTTCTTTTAGAATTTGTTATAGGAGCTGTTTTATAATCAGAAGATTAACATGTATTCTGTTATTAGAATACAACGTATAGAACATTTTAATACAATTTCCTCCCTTTAAACAGTTCTTAAATTTAATTATATAATTTACATTTAAAAGTAGTTATGAATGATACTTATTTATTGTTAGAACCGCTAAAATCTAGAATATGCTTCCATACAATGTGTTCCCGTCTGATAGATATTTGTTCAGTCCATTATATACATAATTTGTAACTTTACAAATAAGTACAAAAAGAATCTGTACAGGTTTACTTTTTTTTTTTGTTTTTTTACGAGGGTTGGTGGAAAATTCGAAAGTCACCAAGAGGAACTGCAAGTGCTTCCTCAGGATAGTGTTGAACTCTAACCAACCAAAATCACTCCCCTTTTAAAACCAAACTTTAGGATGGAACCTTTAATACAAATGTACAATTTGGTTTTGGGGATAGGGATGTGGGAAGGATAATTGGGGAATTTGGAATTTGGAAATTTAGATTAGGGAGAATTTTCGTTTTAATTCTCTCTTATTATTCTATTTCCCTGCCAATCCTCCTCTAAAGAAATCCATCCTAGTGCGTGTAAAAAAAAAAAAATAAAAATTATTTAAAGCAAATTTACAACAAAAAAAAAAAAAAGATAAAAAAAAAAATTTGAAAAATTTGCCTATCAGTTCCACTCTGTTCCTCTCTTCGTCCATTTGCAATACTTCTACATCGTTTCAGATAGGACAATGAAATTTTAACTATCGATAGGTCACTTAAGAAAATGAATGTTATAGAATAATTTTTTTTTTTATGTAACTCCACTTATCACTGAGCTACCCTTCCTCAAAATTTAAAAAAAAACCCCTATTTTTAAATGTGTATATCTCAAGCCAAAAACGTTAAACGATTGAATTTTTCTTTGTTTATAAATAAAATTTTACAATTTTTTTAAATTGTGATTTTAATTTATTGTAATGTGTGAAAAGTAAATTTTACAATATTTTGCTTACTTCGTATCTCCACAACGCTTTTAGGTGGGTTGAACCTTGGATTTGCATAAGTTATCTCAGAAAATTTGTTTGTACCATCCTATCTTTAAGAGCTAGTAAAGGTCAAAAATTGAAATGTTTGCTATTTGTAGACCCCTGCAAATTATTGCTTAGGCATCTGTACAAATTTTTTTTTTAAATAAAACATGAAAATTAAAACTTCAACATCATAATTTTATATGTGTTAATAGTTTTTCTTAATTATATACGATTTTTTTTTTTTTTTAATTTGAAGAAAGTGTATCTTTATTTTTCAGAATTTATTTTAAACTTAAAATTCCAAGTAAATTTAAAAATTTTGGTGCAAATTAATGTTATTCTAAACTGTTTTTATTGTGTTTTGAAAAATTTGCGCGGCTTTTAAAAGCAGTTGGTTTTCTGATGTTAATTCTATTTTGTTATTTAGAAATATGGAACTGCTCATTCTTTTCAAATACATAAATCTTAGATAACCCTCACAGTTCTAAAATTAAAATAATGTTATGCCAAGATATCAAAAATTTAAACATATATAGTATTGATTGAGAAACGTATTTTCAAAGCATTTAAAATGATTTTTTTTTCGAATAGAAATCTTATTACATTTATATTGAAATGTATTGAAATTAACTTCATAGTGCGAAACTAAGAAATTTTGAAACCCAAAAATATTATGCAATATGTATTTATATTGAAAAGTGTATAACTTCAAGGAAAGTCCAGTAAAAATAAAATATTTATTTTAATTAATTCTAATATAATTCCATATACCTATCTACCTTAATACATTTCATCTTTCTAATCCCTATGTTATAAATATTCATCATCTCACCAGATTATTTTGCCTATGGAAAGGAATGTTTAGAACGAAATAGGATTTCCATCTCCTTTATCAAAAAAATAAAAATAACAAATCTATTAATTAAACATAATAATCCTATCAAAATCAATCTTAAAATAAGAATATGATATTTTTTATAATATCTATTAAAAAAAAAATATCATTTTTAGTTTATTTATCTGTTTTTGTTAATTTTAAATAATACCTTAACCACATAAGATTCATTAGTCAGGACACAAAAAAAAAAAAAAAAAAAAACAAAAAAATTACCAACTATTTTAAGTCGTTTAGCAAATTTCATTTAACTTACAATGATAAATAACAGTGATAATAATGGTTATAATTATTTACTATGAAACAAAAAACTCACCAGAAGTCATTATTTATGTAAACATTACTATCCTTAAAGAATTTTTCAGGATATATATACAAAACATAATATAATATATACATTAATATATAAAAGGACACTCACTTTAATTTTGAGTATATATGAATATATAATTACAATATATATAATATAAAAGTAAGTATATATATGTATGTATAGATTTTTTGTTTATTGAAATAAATTTTCATCATATTTCATTTTGGGATTTATTTATATATGTAGTGGAATGAGCAAATAAATCCTTATGATCCCTAAGGATAACTAAAAAATATTTTCATCATCATTTTAATTTTGCAATAAAATGAATGAATTTCATTAGAAACATGCAGAAATTATGAAAACAAAAAAAACAGTGTACAATTCTGACCTTATTATGAAATATTATAGTGTTTTGTTATTTCCACATATACATACACACTTACATACTAAAAATACTATTAATATATGTGTGTACATATATAACTTCATAGTTTTTAGAGCAAAAATTGTAGTTTCCTTTGTAAATTAAAGAAAATTATGATCATATTAATGACTATTACAAATTTTAATACATAATTACATATGTATATTATGAATGAAAATATATTAATCGATAATATTGCTCAATTTAACATTAAATTTTTAAATAATTGTCTTAATTCTACATATTATATGAAGATACATATTTTTTTAAATAAATGAAAATTAACAATTACATAGTTTTGTGATTTTTGGTGTGCTTTTCTCGCTCCTAAGAAAAACACGATCATTTGAAAATTATATTCTTTAAATTGCATATATATATATTGAGACTATAATATATCGCATACTCAAAAGGGGGGTTTTTTTTTTTATATGTATTTAATAAAAACTTTCGAGTAACGAAGTGTTTAGATAAAGTACTAAACCACTTTATTTATTTATTTATTTATTTACATCTAGTCTTCTTCTTCTTGCAGCACGCTATTCAGGGCGTAATGATATTTAACTCTAGTAGTATATAATAAATTATAAATAGGATAAGAAATTACCTTCTGTTACTGAAGTCATTTTGGGATAAATCATTTTCAAATTTTTAATTAAAAGGTAATAGTTTGCATACTTTCAGGCGGTGTTTATTGATTTTATTTAGTACATACTAACAAAATAAATTTTTAAAAAGTTGAGTTCCATGATCTTATAAAATAAATTCAACTGAATATTTTCTAGCTTAAAATAAAAATAAGAAATTCAAAAATTATAAAAAGTGTAAATAAAAGAAATATTTGCGAAGGAGAAAGATATCTAAAAAATTTGAGGTTAATCGGTCAAACAATTTAGAATTGAGAGAAGAAAAAATTAAATGTTTTTCAACAGATCTTGTACCGCAACGGTTCAAACAAATTTCTTGAAACTTTTTTTTTTTTTGGGTCAAAACAGTCCAATACAAAATTGGACATAATTCACTTACAAATATATTTTTTTATTAATTCTCGTGTGAAAACGGATTACCAAATTCAAAGTTTATTGTTACAATCAACTTCACTGTAAAGGAGCAAAATATTTGATGAAAATTTGAAGTTTGTTAAACTGTTTTTAATTCAGAAAAAGAAAATAAAAAAAACTTGTGTTGTAACGAGTTAAGGGGTCCAACAACTTTGTTCACCCAGCGAATTCATTTTGTATACATTACATTTACAAAATTGGAAGTCAATCCGTTGAATCAGGTGATTATTGGTTCATCAGCAGAGTCTATAAATCCAAGGAGAAACAATAAATCAAAAAGTTGTTTGACGAAATGGATTTTATAACCAAAAAAAATCGTTAGGACGAATCTGAGATTCAAATGAACATTCCTGAAAAGTTTGGCTTCAATCGGATGTAGAGTATCGGTGTCTATAAAGAGCAATGGAACATTTATTTTTATATAATAGGTATCTACATTTTGTAAGCAATGAATTTTACAAAATTCTCGAATTATGCTAATGTAAATTAAATCTGTATCTGTAGAACTGGTTCTAATTCTATTCTTCTGTTTTTTATTCAGCCATCTCAGATGTAAAATACATAGTCTTAAATCACTGTAATGAATCTGTAAATTATCTGTTATTAATTGCTAATTCGTAAAATTACATTTGGTTACAAAATATCAATAAAGGATATATGATTAAAATGTTGGATATATGATTAAAATTTACATTTAAATTAAAGTAAAATTTTAAACCAAGAAATTTTAAAATTAGGACTTACGAGCTATTAGTCTAAGGTGTGTTAAAAAATATAATTTCAAAAGTAAATTATTTAAAAAATTATTTTAACACACCTTTCCTGTTACTACATAATACATAAAAACAAATAATTTTTCCAAAAAATAAAACAAAAAAATGTTTAAATTAGTACACAAAAAGGAAATACAATGTACAAAATACAAGAAAAATTAAAGAGAAAATATTTTTAAATCATTTTTTTTTTATATGATTTTATTTCTTAATTAATTGCATTGTAGTTTTCATTACACCTGGTATATTTAATTTTTATTTTGAATTGGGGTATTAAAAGAAATATATGAAATACTTATGTACCAGAAAAAGAAAGGACCTTTTATATTTTACATTTAATATAACTGTATAAATGTTAGCTTTGTAATTAAAATTTCGTATGAAAACCAAATTAAAATAAAAAAAAAAATCATTTGATTTTCCTTTATGTAAAAATTACCACATAAGCTGTTAATATTGTTCTTTGTTTATTTAAATTTTTGGTTTTTCAGTTTAAATGGTTTCAAATATTTATCTAATAATTAATTTCGTTCTTGAATATTTTCATATATGCTATAATTTAAGAAAAATTATTTAATGTAATTTAATGTAATTTATGAATATTTTCAATAAAATACACCTAATTCCGTTTTATACACCTAATTCCGTAACATATCGTCGTTCTTGAATAAAATCGCAAAACAAAAAAAATTGCGTAGAAAAAATATACATTTTCCGTATTGGAGGTATAGAGACTATTTAAAAAATTAACTTTTCAATAAATTTCTGACTTTCAGGTTTCCATATTAAAATCAAAATAAAATTCCACACTATGGAAAATCCAAGATATAACAAAAAATTACATGAAAACAGGTGTGAGATAAAATTAGAGATATTCCCATATTTACAAGGAATTATTACGTATTCACATCATAAAACTTATTCTATTGACATTTTTTGAATCGTGTTATATCAAAGCAAAATGTATGAAAAAGAATCTAATCTTTTTATTGCGTTAAATCAAATTCATTTCGAAACAGAATTATGTAGCTTTAATTATCTTTTGCATAATGTTTTTAACCAAAATTAACATGGAACAAGTAAAAGTAACAGTAAGTCGATGCAACTGACTTATTTATACCCTACAACTAAAAAATTTAAATTAAATTAAAAATTCATAAGTTATTTTAGTTAGGTATTTAATATACCTAAGCTAAAAAAATAAATGCTTTTACAACTTTTGTACAAAATTTCAGATTTCTATCATTATTAAATTTGAAAATATCTAACAAGTGTCTTGGGAAGTGTGTGAAGGCACGCGGACCACCACCCCAATTTATCTCAAATTTTAGAAACATCATCAGACCAGGGTAGAACATTCTTATATCAAATTTCAAGTTTTTATATTTATTAATTTTAAAGATATGCTTGTTCGGTTTTGGTAGTTATATGCGAGGTACTCGAACTCATGGTCCGATTTCGCCCATTTGCAATCCCCACCTTACTTTAGTCATTGTTAACTTACAGTATAAATTTCATCAATATAACTTCATTATTTTTTGAATTATCGTGCGTACGGACGGACGGACATCGCTAAATCGACTCAGTAGGTGATCCTGATTCAGAATATATATACATGTCCATATCTAACTCGTTTTCTTTTGGTGGTTACAAACACCATACCAAAGTTAATATTCCCTTCACTTTAGGTGTAGGGTATAATAATGGCGATTGAGTGTTTTAAAACTGATTGAATAAAATAGCATAAAAGTATAAAAATTAAAAGTCTTTATTTCTTTTTTATTTTGGGAGTGTTTCGTCTATCAACATTACTGAACATTACTGAAAACAAGTAATAACATATATTACAGTATTGCAATTTGTAGCCAAGTTTTTCAAAATTATTAAAGAAAAAATAATTTTATGTTTAGTTTAAACGAAATTTTTTAGTTTCTTTTTGACAGTATACTTTTTTTTTGTCTTTTACATTATGTATTATGTATTATATATTTATATGTATATTTTATTTTTGAACTTCTAGAATGTACTTTTTCATCTAAGAGGAATTTTTTCTTCAAGATATCTTTACAACCAGAACTCTGAATACAAAAAAAATTTCAACCACATGATATTAAATAACATACATACAATAAATACAATATTAACATTCTCATTATTAATGTGGAGGTATACATATCATCTTACCAGAAATTACCAGGAAAAAAATATACCCTATTTGTAGAAATATAATATAGCTAGTAGGCAAAAAATAGCATCCACATTTTATTGAATTATTTGGTCTTCTTAGGAAAACAAAAAATCCAGATTCATATAGAGGGAATTTTTACAATAACTTTTAAATAACTTTTAAACTTAACTTTTAAATAAGAGGGAATTTAAATAAGTATCAAAATATGATGATATAAATTTCGGTGAACTCAATTAGAGACTGAGTTATACTTAATGTAAAAAAGAAGATGAATGACTGCTACTTAAACTTACCGGTCGAACTTGTTCAATTTCAAGAAGAAAGGTGGCATTTGTAAAAAATGAAAATTTTAGAATTCAACAATATTATTTTTTATGTTATCGCTCGGCCGAATAATTAAAGGCTTGTATTCTCTACAGATAAGTCATAAACGATTCCTTGAATTTAATGATTAAAGTATTATTTTGAATAAAACAAAAATTAGATATTTAAAGCCTGTTAAAATTTTATATTATTAATATTATTTCGTATTTTCCAGATATCGGGTATCAATACATATTTTCAACTGCAACTGGTTTTGAAATGGTATCCCAACATAATCAAATGATATTTAAATAAAATTAAATAAATTTTTTTACTTTTATTATGATATGATACCTAATGTATTTGAGTAACTGTGAACTTATGAAATACGAAATTGAACATATATCTTTCGATATTAAAATCGAATAGCTAACATTAGAATTAAAATAATTTTAGAGTAAATTATTTGATCATATTAACCCATTTCCGCCATCTCGTAAACGTGTTGAAGTAAATGCTTGGAATTTTAGGTATATTACGTAGGTGTGCTTCCTTTAGTAAACATGTATCGTTCCTGTTAAAAAAAAATGTTTCCTTTGTGTTCTAGTTAATCTTTTAGCTACTAGCGCTATTTTTCTACCACAAATCAAATACCGTGAAAAATAATCATTTACTCTTTTATAAAGTTATTTAGTATGATTTTTCTCAAACAACAAATTACTAACTCTGGTCGAATAGGTTCTCTCACATTTTTGAAGGTACACTACGAACCTCAAGTTTAATGATTACGACCGCTTTGGCTCAACCTTCATCAATAAAAAAAAAATATGACATATAAATATTAGCAAACGAATCAGAAATAATGTTAAGTTCATTCTATACACTGCCGAAACATTTAAAATCATTGATTGTAGATTAGGCGGCAATATTTTTATAAATTGTTTCAAAAGTTTAAATCCTAAACAAACATCGAATTGTATTAGATGTTTGTAATTTCTTTACACCACTTGGTATATGTAAATACCTAATTTAAGGTATTTCTAGTGGAACCCTCTAGAATTGAAATAGAATATACGAAATCTCTGATGTTATAGCCATTTGAAAAACAGGAAATGGTAATTATTATTACAGCTTCGACACAAAAAATAACATTTTAATGAAACGTTAAAATAATTATTTTATATTTATTTTATGTTTTTGACTGTAAAGTAATTAAACCCATATACATCCCATATAAGATAACATTATTAAAAAAAGGAAAAAAATTGAAGTTCATGAACATTCCATTAAAAATACACCATCAGCTGCAAAAGGGTTAAATTTAAATAATTTTATCTTTAAAAAAAGATTTAGTATATTAATCTCTTCAGCCTATTTTGAATATCAGATCGTGTTAATTAGTTTTTATTTTACACAGAAAATTTTCAAAAAAAAAAAAAAAATAATAATACCAAGATTTATTGAAATCTCTAATGTATAGTAAATTCATGTTAAAAAAATAATTTAAAACAATTTTGAAAGTTTTTTAACTCATCAACCCAAAAACTTTTTACTTCATATATACTTTCTGATGGATAAATAACTAATAAGCTTTAAAATATCTTTATAAACTATTTTGGGTTAAATATTTCTAATATATAAAATACCTTTTATTGTTATCTTTTTGTTTTAAGTTTAATGGAAAGTTAAAATTTTTGTAAAATTTTTCAAAAATATGGCAAAAATTAATCCTTAAATTTTAAACTTTCAAAATTTTTGGTAAATCTCATTTTTTCTAATTATGTGTTACTTTTTGGCAGTTATTAATAAAGTTTTAAAATGTTTTTAGTTTTTTATCTAACATACATATACATATATGTACACAGTTTTTTATCTAACATACATATAGATATATGTACACAATACATAAAAATTATTGCCAACATACATATAATGTTATATTGTATGAGAAAACTTAATAAAACAAAATTGAAAAAAAGAAAAGTTGTAATAGAGAGTATTTCTAGTAGATTTGATGTATTGCTCAGTTAATTTAAACCAAAAACTATCTATTCGTATGCAAACATATTTTAAGGTATTTAATTTGATTTTGGTACATAAAACACCTAGACATCTTAAATTTAGTGAAAGATGATGAAATTTTATGGCAATAATTTTTGTAAAATTTGATTGATTTGGTGTAAAGGGGTAGCAAAGTAGCTATATCATACATTCTCGAAAATTATATAAATACATATATATATATATATATATCAGTGCTTAATTTAGCCAGGTATCTTAAATTTTTTAAGAGATGATTAAATTTTGGATTGGAAACAGGAATATACATATATATGTATGTATGGAAAAAGTTACTTTACGTTTTTCGTTTTTCTTAAATAAATAATATAATTGTTGTTGTTTGATAGGGGCCGATTTTTTTTGCACTCAACTTTATGAGGCGCTTGTTTATCACAGCGGTTTATCGAGCTATATAGCAAATATTCAAAATGAATTGAACAATGGTTGCGTGTTCCTCATTTCGGAGAAATCTTTCTAGTAGATTTCTCTCAAACTTCTTCTCTTTTAGAATTTCAGTTTCTGATATTGGTAAAGTACATGTTATATCGAAGGTGCTTTCTGCTCACAACTCTACATTCCAGTTCTATACATTTCTGTTTCGGTTTTGTCTATTCTTTCATCGTGTGCAGTGAAAAAATCATTTACATCTTACTTTGTTTTTCAATTGATAAAATCGTTAATTTAATTATAAATATTTTAATGAAATTCAAATATTTGAGCTTTTGACTTTTCATTTCTAACAAAAACTTTACAATGTTAATTTTATATTAATATTTAATCAAAAAATATTTAATATTTGAATCATATCAATTATCTATAGTTAAATATTCGTTAAGCTGATTAAAACTGAATGGTTTAATATTTGTTTGATAATACCATCAATGATGTTAGCTAATTTTTTTTATAATATTGATTTATAGTATAAAATATATTAAAAATATTTTTATTTCTGATTGTTTCTTTTTTCAAACAAACTCTGCAATATAAATTAAACCAACTGAATTACTTTTCAACACAATTATACTAAAAAATCGATAGTCAAAAAAAAGAAAAAAAATGGATTATGATTTATATAATTTTTATAAATTATAAAATTAACAAAACTAATTAATAAAAAAGTTAATTAAAATTGATTTATCTTTAATTTAAATCTGTATGGTATGGTGAATTTAATTAAAAATTTTTATTAAAAATTTAATCAAATATATAATTTATACAAAATAATTATCGATAATCAATAAAATACAATATGTATGTAATCTAAGATAATCAGTAGCTGTAAATAATGTTATAAAATATTTTGAAATTTTCAGACAAACAAATCCTTAAAAATATAAATTTTTAATTGGATTTATGTTTTTTTTTTTATTTATTTATGTGTATTAATATTTTTTTTTTCCTTACTCCTTTTGGGAGCATAAGACTTCCACTTGACACATTCCAGGATTTCCACTTTATTTCGCGCTGATATTTTAATGTCATCCCAGGAGATGCTACATTTAACCATTTCTTGTTGAATTCTTCTGAGCCATGTGATGTTGGGACGGCCTAGTACATCTTCTAGTACCATGAGGGTTCCACTCGAACGCCATAAGTGTTATGCTTTCATTTGGCCTTCTAAGCGTGTGGCGTATCCACTTCCATTTCCTACGCCTGATTTGTTTAGCTATGGGTTCTTCGCCGTTTAGTATTAAGAGGCCTTCATTGGATATTGTGTTCGGCCAGAATATGCGGCATATTATTTTGAGATAATTATTTACGAAAACCTGCAGCTTGTAGGTTAGACTGTTGGTTACAAGTCAGGTTTCGCTGCCATATGTCAGAACGGTTTTCACGCATGCAGGGAATATTCTTAGTTTCGTTTTTCTGGATATCTGGTAATTCCTGCATAGCGGTTGTAGACGTTCAAATGCTGCTCTCGTTTTCTTTAGCCTGTGTTCTACGTTTTCGTGGCGCTCCCCACTGGTAGATATTATACAGCCCAGATAAAACTTATACCTGTGCATTAATTGAACCGACACTTTCTCTGTTAATAAGTCATATGCGGTGAGATTGTGTTTTTTTTTTTTTTTTTGTAATAAGTTTTATTTTACCCATGCGGTGAGATCCTTATCACGTTCAGTATTAAGACATTTAAATAAACTTGCATACTTTTAGGAGAAAACATTAAGTTACAAATATTTTAATTTTAAAATATCACTAATATATAAATAGCAAATCGAATAAATAAAATTCTTAAAATAAAAAAAAAAACAAAATGATTTGAATTAGATAAATGAAGTTAAAAATTTAGCTTACAAAATGTTAAATAAAATAATAGGGTAATGACCGTAACTTGTAAAATATATGATACAAAAAACGTTATTGTTCGTAAAACTTTAGTAATATGTTTTCCTCTTATTAAAATGATTATATGATTCTTCAATATGCAGTTTCAAATACCAAATTAGTTTCCAAATAATTGCACAATCGAACAGATGTTTTTTATACCAGGTTTGTATCAAATAAATCTTTCAAAAAGTCGTGAAAGTGTATTGCATTATTCATATAATCTTTTCATTTGTATCCTTTAACCTTTAATTTAACTTTTTCATAATGAAAAATTTTTATTACATGTGCGTTGTCAATCGTTTTGGAAATGAAAAATTAAATAATGCTTGAAAAGATTAAGATTAAGATTAATTTTTTTTTCATGGTAAGAAATACAATATTTTGTATATTAAATTTACCATGAAATTATCAAGAAGAGGGAAAGACTTTTTGACACAAGAGCTGCAAATTGATGATAACTTGAAGATGAAAAAAATGAGTTCAAAATTTTTTTTAACATATGCAAATTAACTCGATTTTGAAAAGTTTTTTATAATCTCGCTTTTTAATTTCGAAAAATCAAATGAAATCAAGATGAAATCTAAATAAAATAGTATTTTGTTCAAAATGAAAAAAAAAAACAATGGAATAAATTGCAAAAATGTGAAATAAAAACTTAGGGTATTATTTTTTAACAATTAATCCAGGATAATCAATCAATTCACAATGTATATATTATATGAGAGATTTTAATTTTGAAAGGATTTTATAGTTGGTTACAAAATCAGGTATTTTTCCAAAATTTTTTTGTTAATTTCATATTTTTCTTTTCGACATTTTTATTTCATTTATTTCAATTATTTTAAGTACTTATCTGTTTTTTACACGATGGTAGCGGGAGTCAAGTTTTTCTTTCAACATTTTTTTTCATTTAACTTTTTATTTTTCATTCTTTTCAAAAATCTCATTTTTTTTAAATGAAATTTTATTTTTTTTTAGGCGAGATTTTATGAGGCGAACTCTGAAAAAGCAAGATTTAAAAACAAAATGAGATTAAGAATATCGAGTCCGAATTCGTTCCCGAATTCTACTTTTTGTGTAGCCTGTCAGAGATAATGGGTCAAATGCATAAAACTGAGGTGAAACTCAAATCATACTTTTTGAAACAAAAATACGCAATTAGTTCAAGTGCAATTTTTGTTGGAAAAAGTGTGATTTAAGTTTAAGATCAGTTTTATGCATTCGACCCAATAACTCCAAATGTTAAAACATTATGTATCATAAAAAATTAAGATTTAAGTTTTTGATTATATAGTCCCAGATGTATAATAAAGTTAAATTTTATAAAATTTTGTTATATGCATAATAATATATTATATGCCTTTTATATATGTCTTTTATATATGTCTTTTATATAATATGTATACATAATATTTATTAAATGTGATAAAAATAAAATAAAAATTTACCAACGTAGGAGGAAGTTATCAATTTTAATTAAAAAAAAAACTTGATTTAAACCACATATAAAAAAATAATTTTTAGGTTTTGCTGAAGGTTATATTCTAATTTTAAATTACTTTTTATTAACTTTACATGTTTTTTGTCTTTTTTATTCGAATTTAAATAAAGAACTTTTACATTATTATCATATTTTTGAAATTTTTTAAAAAGTTAATTAATTTCAAATTGAAGAGTAGAATAAATTTTTATAAGTAATTATTTTTTTTTAAAAAAAAAAGGAAAATTTTACATTTATTAAAACAAAAAAAAGGTAAACCACCCAAATGTAATTTCCGCAAAAAATTTATATATATGTATGACGTTATGTTAAAGATTAAAGAAAATCTTAAATGCCATTCTAATCAGATCTCTGTTCTGAACTTTCATGATCTCAAAGGAAAATTTTTTTTTTTTTTTGGAATAAATTTGATGTACTTTCGGAGAAAAATACAATTTTTAATTTCAATTTCAAAAAAATAAAAAAAAGTATATATGTATATATTAATAATGTATTTCAAAAAATATTACACTCGTGTAAAATCTACCTTTTCAATTTTTAAATATAATTTTATTTTTATTTTTAAAAATTCATATTTATTTTCATGAGTTTAATTGAATTATACAAGAGAGCAGGTAAGTTGTTAAAGGAGTAGATTTAAAAGTTACAATATTGTAAGGAGTTAAGAAAAGTTATAATGATAATTATAAATTCAGTACTGGTCGTACCTTTATATGTAATAGGTTTATCTGTAATCGAATATTATTGTGTAATTAAAAGAATTATAAAATTAAATTAAACTTAAAATGCTTTCTATATATAAAATTAAAAAAAAATATCCTTTTTAGCTCATTTTTCAAATAAATTTTATAAAAGTTCTTATTAGTTCCTTTGTTCCCCGGTTTAACAAAGTTCCACATCGTTTAACATAAAGTAATGTTTTCTTTTTGTTTAAGAGCATTTAGGGCATCTATATTGGAAATTCGCTATTTTATGATTATTATAATCTGAAGATCTATGCAAATTTCTCTTAACAAAGAAATAAAAATTAAAACTAATAAATGATCATGTGGTTATCAGTTTTTATTTTTAAATCCTTGCATTACTGCATATGTACATAAATCTCAAGTTTCGTCAAACCAAATTGTTCTGTAATTATACAAGAAAGGGCCTAGCTGTTATCATTATAATCATCAACTATCAAAATAATGAATTTTAGTTATATTATTAGTTATTATTTAGATTATAAATTTCTTTTCCAACTCCTTGCTACGGTAATCTAATTAATAGTTCACGGACAAAGTATATAATATATTATATTAAAATAGTTATTTACTCTAAAGATATAAATATCATTATTATATGAAAAACAATTCTCATAAATACTGCAAGAATTAACAAAAATATTAACATACTCTTTAGAAACAAAAAAAAAACATATCCTCTTTAAAATTCTTAAGGATCTCAAAAAGACGAAACGTAAAACGTTCATGTTTTCTTTCAGTAAAATGAAAAGAAAAGTTTGTTTCTCTTGTCGCCCTAGTTTTGCTTCAAAATTCTTTATGTTTATATGTATTCCCGGTAAAATAATATTATATATTTGGGATGAGGAATGGTCTGGATTTAAGTAGAGGCGTTTGATATAGGTATCGTGTAGTTCAAAATTATAAAACATGTCTATTAAATGAATTAGAATCCTAGAAGACACTTTTCTAACTAGTATACTAGCTAAAATCGTGTACAAAAAAATTGACAGTTAAAAATTGTTTAAGGGGTCTTGATGGCGTAGTGATTAAGAGCGTATAAAATTCACCGTAAACAGTGAGGCAGTATCTTTTCGAATCCCACACACGCCATAACAATAATTCTCACTTAGAAGATTTATAGCAACACCTGGAAAGGAAATCTGTATAATATCACATTTATATGCCAGCGAAATAAACATTTAGATTTGAGAAACAGAGTTTTATTAAGGAATTTGGAAGGTTAGATGGTATAAGCTTCTAAAAATATACCAAATATATATAAGAATTTTCTTTTAACCAATCGTATTTTTATATATTTATTTATTTATGAATTTTTTAATATAATTTTTTTATTTTTGTTTTACAAAGGTATTGTTTTTATGAAAACATCTAAAGTCTACGTTAGAACAAGTCCACATTCTTTCTCTTTGTAATATATCCAACCATAAAAATTCTATCTTTGAAACAATTGAATCTTTAATAAAAACATAGAATTTTATTTTAGGAATTAGATTACGAAAAGGAAGTTTTGGGATTAGAATTTGAAAATTGAAAGGATATTCTTTTCTTAACCTTTATAACCTTTATAACCTTTATAACCTTCCTAACCTTTATTAAATTTTACCCCTATTAATTTGACATCATATGATTTTTCAGAATGTTTGAATTTTTTTGATTTATTACTTTTAATTTTTTCTCTATATGTTTTGTCTTCTTTGTACTTAGTATTTAGAACAAAAAATAATTTATAATATACTTCAAAGAAACTGTAATTGGAAGATTAATGCTATAGCTATGAGAGTTTGTAAACAGTACAAAAGTATAGTGCAGCATTTAAATGAAATATTTTATTATTAAGGCTCTTTATTGCAAAATAATTAAATATAAAACAATTAAAATTTTTTTTAAAAAGAACATATTAGATTTTGATTTTGATATATAAATGTCCTTTTTAAAACAGATGCATTAGCAACTGTTTAAACAAAATTTTCCAATACCTTATTATTCATCAATTTTGTTTTATAATAATCCCATTAGAATTAACTGCGTTAGCTTTAATTTTCTTGTACGTTTAATTCTATAATTTAATCTTTAATGAAAAACTTGTTAAAAAATCGTTAACGAGAAAAAAAAAAATATTAAAATTTTCCGATATCCTTAAAATCAACAACAGCATGTTAATTGAATTATTACAACTGAATAAAAAATTTGAAATTACTTTTCAATGTTTACATTTGATTTTCTTTTATAAATTTTTCACTCAATTGAGGGAAAATAAAAAAGAAAATAAAAAATTTCCCAAAATTTAAATTTTAACTGAAATTTTGAATGTTTAATTGAGTATAACAGTTTTTAATTTTTTTTTTTAGTTTAGATATTTTATGAGCACATGTTTAAATTAACGTAGAGAATAATTATTATTATAGGAGAACAGCTGATTCAATATATAAGTATATAAATAACATTTATATATAAGTATATATTCATACATATTATATATATTATATATATAGAAATATTCTTTCTTTTTATTTACTTCTTTAGTAATTAAGTGTTTTATTATGGAACATTGAAAAGGATAAAAGAGATGCGGGTTTTTCTAATGGAGAAATTTACTGAAAAATATTGATGAAAAGGAAGTTTTGTACTTAAATATTATCTTTTTGGAAGTTTAAATAAAATATTATGCTGCAATTTTGAATAGATTGTACGTTCGATCAATTTTAACTTTTTGGGTGTGAAACTACTATGAATTTCATAAATTACAGTGGAAATTTCTGCTGATTCGTTTGAAAGGACGAGGTTAAAATCTAATAATGGTAAATATATCTTGGAAAATATTTGCTCCATAAATCAGACAATGGTATCGTTATCTAGGCTATAACAAGGACCTTAAATATAATATATATAGATATATCATAAATATATCATAGATATAGGTTTTTTTTTTTTTATATTTTACGTCATATCAAATATTTTACAACTTTTAAAGTATGTAAAGTAATTCAAACTTTACAGACAAAGGTCTAGTTATCTAGTTTAATCCTGTCCGGTTTATAAAACTTCTGTATTGTTTGAGGTAAAGCAATGAAATGTTTACCATGAATAAATTTTATAAAAGCAATAACACTTACTGTACACATTTTTATGTAGCTCCACTTATTATGAAGCTACAGCCGTATTAAATATTTTTCGAAATTAATCCAGTTTAATTTTCCCGGTTTAAAAATTATAAAAATTTTTGCAATTTTGTAATCAAATTTACCGGTACATTTTTAGTCAGAATTTTGAATGCTTTAAAACAGGAATAACTTTAGGATGAATATAAGTTACCTTAGAAAATTAGTGTAGGGGAAATATTTATTTTCGGAATTAGAAAATAAAAGTCAATATTGCACAAAAAAATTTTTTTTCTATGTCCCGTTTAAAACTTATTAGACTTATATTAATGACTTTACTAAAGGATACTTAAAATTGAATAAAATGTCTCTTACATAAAAAATTCTAAGAAAAATTCCACTTTGAAATGCTTTTTAGTACATTTTCAAAAATTATTTGAAAACATGTATTTAAACTGAAGTATTTTAATTTGTCTGTCCGTTTCTCTGTTTATAAGACTTTTAGATCTGAAAAACTAATGAAACTTTAAACATCAGGCTCATTAACAAATACATTTTGGGTAAGAACCTTTTATGTAGTTTTTCATTCTTTAGTAAGCTACAGTCTTTTAAAAACCGGAATATAAGATGAAGTCTGGAGTACAAAAAAGGACTATATTCAACTATTTATAATTCAAGTTCTACATAGTTACTTTAGCTCAAAACTGATAAAAACTAGAAAAGTTTATAAATCAAAACAAATGCAAACAATGTACATATCATACTTTTTTGCAATTTCATATTTAATGTGAAACCAACCTTAATGTGAAACCAACATTTTTAAAAATTTTGAATTCTCTGTATTTTCTAAACGCACTAAAGAAGGAACTGAAAATTGATAATCTGAAAAAAAAAAAATTAAGTTGCTTCAAAACAAATTTCTTATTTTTCAACTCTTTAAGAAACTTTTAGGCCTATACTCTTAAGCCAGTCAAAAAGAATTTTCAAATATATTAAAATGATTATATTAACCATTTTGGAAATGTGCAATTTTAAAAACCCTTTTTCTTACATTCTGCTTTCTGTAAAATTTAATATAATATGCAAAATTCTATTGCATTCATTTAACAAAAGGAGCCGAATGAAATCGCCAGAGGAATGTTTAAAAACAAAAAAATTAAAATAAATATTCAAAACGTCATGAATCACATATGTATGTACATATGTTGTTGTAATTTGTACTGCTATTATAAATCCTTTTAAATATATTTTTTTTTAATTTTTTTGAAAAATAATCTTTTCTGATGAAAGTATAAGCAACATGTTGCCAATAATATTTTTTCGCCTAAAGATAAATTTTTGAAAAATGTTTTTGTTTGTTTTGTTGTATTGTAGTTGAGAGATTCGTATATTTAAAAAAACAAAAAAAAAAAGGTTTTTCTCTGATTTAAAAAAAAAAAAATTTTTCCATGTTTTTCTCTCTTATGCTTTTCATATAATAGTGAAAATAATACTAAAAGTCAGTAACAAAATGTAAATAAAACATTTAGCAAAAAAAAAAAAGTTGTGGTAGAATGTGATAAAATATCCAAGATTTTTCATGTAAATTATACACTTATAATTTTTAAATATTACTATAAAAACACATTCACTAAATGTTATCAAGAGTAATATTTGTATTATAACTTCAATAAAAAAGAAAACCTAATATAGTCGAAGGATATAAAGTCGACCAGGTGAGTAAAAATTTCTAGTGAAAACCATGAATAATGAAATAAGGCAAATGATTGACTGAGACTCAAAACAAGTGATTTTAATTTCTAAAATATTTTCCTTAAAAACAGAATTTGGTAATTAATTATGTTTCATCTATTGAAACATATTTGTATGATGAGAAAAGTTTGAGATGTGTTTTTTAAAACTTTTGCAAATATATAGATTTTCTTCTTTCTTATAAGTAGAAACTTCTTGTAAGAGAATTAAATGACTGAAAAATTAGGTAGAATTATCTGATTCGGCGCCAGATATCATCTGGCTTTAATGCTTAAATAACCGGTGTATTATAATGTTTTCGATGATATTTTTAAAAGAAAACCCATTATTTAAAAAAAAAATATTTTAAAAAATATAAATAATAATTCGTAAGTTTTTAGCTCTAATTTTAAAGCTGATTATCTCATGATAACAGTCTTCAACAAGTGAAACCTTGAAGAATAAGCTTTTAAAGAAGATTAAGGTGGCTTTTGAGTCTATTGCACTTTGCTTTAAATATTATCTAATTACATTTAATTAATTTCGAAAACTTGCGAACATGTTTTTAGTGCATTCGAAGATATTGCACTGAGTTGGCTGATCGCAATTTATTATTTGTCAAATTTTCAACGTACTCTCAACTTCACTAGATTTTCGCATTGAAAGAATGATACATGTAAGTAAGAATCTATCACAAGACACTTAGACGTGATAGGTTCGCAAATACATGTTTGATAGATTCGCAAACACAAAAATTATTTATCAATTCTATAATGTAAAATAAAAAACTTAGAAGTTCCAATGTCTTGAAAACAACTGACAGGGATTGATTCCCCTTCCATAGGATTTTTTTCAGATCCTCAGGAATATCACCTCTGAAATATTTGCAATCTTATATGAAACATCAATATGGCGCACAAATATAGTATTTACGTCTTATAACCTTATATATATAATCTTATTTATCTCTTATAATACTGCCGAATAATCAAGGGCTTAGTGAATATAATGATTGAAGCTAAGTTTAATATGAATTATAAGCAACTTAGTAGATACCATATGATCTTTATTAGAGTGGAATGGACAAAAAAAAAACAAAAAAAAAAAGGGTGAATTGTAAATTGAACTTTATTTGCTGGGTTATATTGGTTTCAAAGTAGATTTTACTATTTATGGTTCAATTTGAAGAAATAAATCTTTCGGATAAATCGATACGAATGCAAACATATTATAACAAACTGATTTTTTGCATAATTTATTTGTCAGAAAAAGAATTGGTAATCATAATACAAGATTTTTTTGAAGAAGCTGTGGAGTTAGAAGATACCTATGGAGAAGATAGGTTTATCTGAATATTTTGAAAGAAAATAAAAAACATCATTATTATAAAATAATAAAATCAAATATTTAAGATTTTAGTTACGAAGGACATGAACTTAATATTTTGATCATATAACAAAAAAAAATATATATATTTTGGCTTTAATTTTATTCTTTTATTCTTTTTTAAGTTTTTAATGACTAAAACTTGTGATGATTTTTCTTACCAAATTAGTTTCTCTCAAATTACCAACTAATTTATTTTTTTAAAAATAAAAAATTTTAAATTACTATTAAAGTTTCAATTAGACTTTAGTAAAATCATTTTTTTTTTTTTGAATGATAATAATAAAGTTTCCTAATAAAATTTAAAAAAATAAAAACAAAAAAAGTTTAAAAACTTTGTTTTTTTTTTCTGTTCAAATAATAATTTTCACTTTTACGAGGTCATCACTTTTGTGAAAAACGTGACTTTAGTAATATATTCTTTAATTTGTTCTATGATAATTGAAAAATTTTATTGTTAAAAAGCTAATGAAAGTCTAATTAATGTGATTATTTTTTACGATTAATAAAATAAAGAAATAATTTTTAACAAAATTTTTTATAAAATTTTTTAACGTTATTTATAATTACACTTGAAAACTTTTTTTTAAAAAAAAATAAAGTTTGTAAATTTTTAAAATAAATGAAATTATGAAATAAGAATATTGTAAACCTAGTTAAAACGTTCCATGTTTTGTATTTTTTTTTTTATAATATAAAAATTAAGTTCTAAAATCAAGGTCTATATATAAAAGTCAACTGAACTGATGATGTATCTGTAGTTTTAAACAAAATATATGACGTCGAATTAAAAATTAATTTTATTTATTTTTTTATTTATATTAAATACGCCAGATGCCTACCCACTAGGCTACCGAAGCCCGAAATTGATTTTAAGTTTTCTTAAATAACTTTAAATAAAAAGTTTTAAAAGAGATAATTGCCAGTAGGTAACTATACATAAGATATAGGTTGGTTGGTTGGTTGGCTGTCAGCCGTGTGACAAGACTACAATTAGCGCGTTAGCACCGTTTTGCTACCGCTATCTTGATCATAAGACTTGTATTTAGGCTACATCGGATTTAATTTTAGATCCATTTCGCGGCATTCAGAAACATTACCATTTCAGCAGGTTGCTTAGCCGCTAGATCGCTAAGATCGTTAAATTCATGGTTAACCAGAGCTACTCTTCTGGCCCTGGCCAGCGCTGGGCATTTACACGTGAAGTGTATAATGGTTTCTTTCTCATTCTGTTCACTACAACTCCGGTACGATGTGTTGTATGGGATACCTAATATGGCCACATGTTCGCCAATTGGCCAGTGTCTCGTGAACTCACCTATTGCTCTGGCTATGACTCGCCGAGATAGCTTCAATAGGTTTTCCGTTCTCTTGTTCTCGAACGACGACTATATTTTCTACATAAGATATAATTAATGTAAAAAAAAAAACATTCTAACTAAAAACAAATAAGAGTTATTTATGTGTTTTGACGTTTTAATTTCATAGACTTTAAAGAAGTTAGAAAGTACATAGCTCTAAAACAGAGGGAAATACAAACAATTTTCTGAGGGATTTTATAATAATTTTGAAGGGTTCTCTTCTCTCAAAATTTTAAGATCTAAGATTAAAAAAAATGTTAATTAGAACCTGAGTTATACATAAAATTATATTAAAATTAATGAAAATAAGCGATAATATTTTGTAATTAGCACTAAGTTACGATAAAAGATGCCTGTTGTTTGCCTTACAAATATTTTTGACTATAAATTAATATGTCAAAACTGATTGACAGAACTTAACGTAATATATTTGTTTAAGAACTATAAGTACGAAGGTGTGTTTTGAAAATTTTATTGCTGATTTTTTTTTTTTTTTGTTTTTTTCCAATAATTATAATGAAGGACATTTCTTCTATCTTTATGATTTGTGACATAAGACTATATAAAAAAAGGTTCTGAAACGCTAATTTATAGGAAATACGAAATAAAGTTTCTTAAAAAATTTGGAAGGACATTAAACTTTAAAGAAAATTAAGGAGAATAAAATAAAATTCCTGATAATTTATGAAACTCTTTTATTACGATATACACGTATGTTTGTTGTCCATTTTTATTATGTTTTTTTTTTTTTTTTTTTTAACTAAACTTTAAGGATAATGTAAATGTTCTTTTAAATTTCTTTTAAAAATTTTATTTTTTTTTCGGTTAAAATTTTATTTTAAAATAAAGTTTTTCATTTATTATGCCATTTTCTGAACAAAAGTTCTCAAGTAACACAAAAAAAAAAGAAAGAAACAAAATTTAAATAGGATATTTTTAAATAGGACAATGTATACCTACTTTTAAACTTTAATATCTTTTAGATATACATATATATATTTAAATAAGAAATATTCTATTTTTAATATACTTAACTATAAATTCTTAGAAACTTTATAAGTTTGTTTTCATAAGTATTAATGTTTAATAAAATTCTAAAAAAGTATTTATTATAATTTTACAAATTTTGACATTTTTCATATAAAATAAAAGATGTCAATATCTTTAATTTTTCGTTTCATAGAGAAACTTATGTATATACCATGAATTTTCTAACAATTGTCAAATTTTCCTGACAAATTAATAGTGAATATTTTTTTATGATAAAAATAAAAATAGCTTTAGTTCCGTGTTTCCGATTTTTCTTGAAAATTGCACAAAAGACTTTTTATAAAAAATGGAGCCAATTTCATATTTTCAAATTACGGTAAATATGTATTTCTTTAAAAGCTAATCGTATAATATTGAGGCTAAGAATTGAAGACTTAAGATTTTAGGAGTTGAAATTTTAAAAGGTCAAAAATCGAGATATGCACTTTTGAAATGCCATCATTGGTTTAGGCACGAACTAGTTTTAAAAAAAAATTTATATAATGGTGAATATTATATTTCTTAGCCTTTTTCGCCTCTTTTTATCCTTTCTAAATAGATTTTTTTTAAACAGATGATTTGAGTGTACCTACGACTTGGAAAAAGCTACAATGATAAGCAAAATAAAACGTAATTTCGGAGATTTATAAATTCTATTCCTCAATTAATAAAAAGAAAAGCAAAAATTCCGTGTTTTTTTTTTATATGGATTAAAAAATAGTTTTGGGAGGGAAAATCGTTTTTGGTAGTGTTTATGTATTATTCAAATTTCGTTCGCAATTTGTTAAATACAATCCTATTTTATATGAATTTTCGAGTTATGTATACGCATTGACGAATAAAGCATAATTTTTTTTATATTAAACATAGTTAATGTTTGTTTGTTTTCTTTGTATTGTTCCGTCGCTTATTGGAACACAAATCAAGCTTTCTTGACAGTAAATTTGACTGTAATTAACATATTTAAAATTCGTTATCATATTTCATTACAACGATTTGTCAAAAAATTTTATAAGGGAATTAACAGAATGTACAATTTTGCACAGCGCTTCTTTGAACCAAAATTCTAAAAAAATTTCTAATCAAGTGCTGTAAGCCCGTTGAGATACAAGATTTTTTTCAAGGTTTTTTTCTATTTTTTGATGTTAATTAAAACGGTTTGACCGGTTGAATTCAGAAAATCTTTAAAAACATATTTAAAAATGTTAAAAAGCATTGCAAAACAAGCAAATTAAAACTTAAAGCAAATATGGGTTCAATAGAAAATGCTTAATTGAAATTTTATTAAAAAAAATGCAAAAATTAATGATGCTATGAAAATCGAAATATTTATTTTAAAACAAAAATTTAATATAAATTGAGATTCGAATTTTTTCATAAGAAAGATTTTTTTTTATTGTATTGCAGTAATAAGATAATGAATTAATTAGTTAGTAGTTTGTATAATAACTATATTTTAGTTAGAATTTGTGTTAATAGTTTTTATAATAACTATGACTAACTAACTTGCGTATGAATAAATCAAAAATACGCTCCAAAATCCATTTGCAATCAAAGTATGTATTACTGATACGTGTACCGCCGATGGATTATAATATTGGTATGTATCACATTTTATGAAATAACAATATATAAAAAATTCAAAAAATATTTGAAAGAAATAAATAAAATCAATTCATGTATCACATAAAAGATGGCGCACATATAACTAAAAAAAATATTTATATTTCAAAAGTTTGTTCAATAGCTACAGTCCGAGTTAATCCTGTCTATTTCAATAAACGTTACGATCGGAATTGTCCGCAGTATATCAAAAATTGACATTACACTAAACGTCACGCGATGAAGTCTCCACAATTTTACTGATTACTTTTTGTTGGTATTCAACTAAACGCTACGTGAAATTTTTCCTACATTTCATAAAAATATTTCTTCGCAATACTTGAGCTGCGGAACAAATAAAATAAGTTGAATATAAAATTGCATCAACTGTTTTTTTTTTTTTTTTGTAACTTTTTGTTAAATAATTTTTTGTTTTTAAGGACTAAAACAAATCAAGAACAATACAAATATTTTTCTTTATTTTATTTATCGCCTTTACAAAATTCTGTATCAAAATTAAAAACAAAAAAAAGTAATAAATTTTAAAAAGTGTCAATGACTGAATATACATATTTTTTCGCAACTGCGTGACATTTCTACGCAACTGCGTGACGTACACGTTCCACAGGAATATTGGAATAGACACGAATAATAGCTTAGTAAAAATATTAATTCGAGAAACTCAAAAATTAGATGTACTAACATGAATAATATTTTAATTAAGAGTGTATTCTTTTCTCACCCCTTAAGTGTATTCTTAAAGAAGTGAATAAGATGAACAAATACTTTTAACTAAAATTTGAATCAAATCTTTTGAATCTTTTAAATCAAATCAAAACTAATTTAGACAAATACTCTTAATTTTATTAAAACAATTTGTATATGAAAGTTAAAATTTTTGTTGATTTTCTATAATATAATACACAAGATGTTGGCGAGACCTTGCCAACATGTAAAAAAATATATTTTATATCTATAATAAAACATTCACACTGAATGTAAACTAAACTGGCAATGATAATATTTATGTATATTTATTTAATTAGTTAAAATTTTATTACCAGAGACACAAATCTTTGAGTCAAAGTATTATCAAGAGACACAAACCGTTCATTAAAAATATAAATAAATTTAGTAAATATTATTACCAGAGACCAAATTTTCCACTAGAAGTATTATCAGAGACACAAACCGTTCATTAAAAGTGAGTACAGTCAAAAAAGGAAAAGTACATACTTAAAAAACACACATTTTCAATAAAAATAATTTCAGCAAATTTTTCATTTTTAAATTTGACCGCCTCATCCATTATGAACTGGTCGCAGCGGTAAATTAAAAATAAATTATTAATCTTCTGTTGGCGTTTTCAATCTTTGTTTTGGAAAAAAAAAATAAAAATAGGTACTCTTAATAAAATTAAAACGCCTGAAAGTGAAAAGAGCAAAGTTTATAGTAAGTCTCATATTTATAAGAAAAAAATAATAGGCCGATTTTATTCTTGATTTTGTTTTCATTAGTATAGGTAAAAGCTTCGTAACAGACTTTAAAATAGTTTTGTTTATTTAGGTTGAAATTTAGATTTTTAATATAAAACATAACATAAAATATTCGAGATTTTTTTATTAATATAAAATTCGGCAGACTTAAATAATTATATTTCATAACAGAAGTCTGGAACTTACCAAATATTATAGAAATGGATATTTTTCTTAAAAAAATAAAAAAAACTAACATAGAAAATATCATTTTAGAAGCCTTCCCTCACAAAAGATTTATAATTTTGTACTAATTTATTATTAGACCATTAATAATATTGTTAGGCATGGAAAAAAATAAGATTTATTAATCAGATCAGATAGTATAATACCAGAAATTATATATATAATAATACCAGGAATTAATGATTGAATTTCTGATAATATACACAATATTATACACACAAGATGTTGGCCTGATCTATAATAAACCACTCACACTGAATATAAACTAAACTGGCAATGATGATATTTCTGTATATTTATTTAATAATTTAAAATTTTATGATCAGAGACACAAATCTTCGACTAAAAGTCTTATCAGAGACACAAACTTTTACTTTTTAAAAAGTACTTTCGATACAAAATTTAAAGCAAATTTTTAATTCTTAAATTTGACTGCCACATCCATTATGAACTGGTCGAAGGGGGAAATTAAAAATAAATTATTAATCTCCTGTTGGCAGTTTTCAAATGACTCTTTGTTTTGAAAAAAATAAAAATACTCTTAATAAAATTAAAAGACTTGAAAGTAAAAAGAACAAAGTTTATAGTAAGCGTTATATTTATAAGAAAGAAATAATAGGCCGATTTTATTCTTGATTTTGTTTTCACTATTATAAAAGCTGGTAAAAGCTTCGCAACAGACTTTAAAGTAGTTTTCTTTATTTAGGTTGGAATTTTGATTTTTTAAGCTGAATTTTTGATATAACATAAAATATTCGAATTTTTTTTATTAATATAAAATTCGGCAGACTTAGCTAATTATATTTCATAACAAAAATCAGAAACTTACTAAATATTATAGAAATGGATATTTTTCTTAAAAAAAAAAGAAAAAATAACATAGAAAATATCATTTTCGAAGCCTTTTCTCACATAGATTCATAATTTTGTACTAATTTATTATTAGACCATTAAATTAAAAAGCTATCGAAAACGACAGTCACAAAAAAAAAAGACCCCGAAAATTTATGAAATTACCTTATCAGAGACATGAATCTTTTATTAAATATACCAAAGACTTCTTCCAAAGTACATTTAAATAAAATAAATTCAGCAAATTTTTTTCAAACAAAAAAAAAATAAACGCAAAAGACTTGAAAGTAGTTTTGGTAATTGAAGTAATTTCGCGGCGAAAACTGTTTTTCATCTAAATAAAAATTTTTTTTTTAAAACTAAAGAAAAATAGAGAGTAAAATTTTAACAAATATTAAAATTATTTCGATTATTGGGAGTGTTTTAAATGTAACAAAAAAAAAAATGTCGTAGCGGTTGGTTTTTCGCCGGTTTTTATTGTGCACTTTATACATGTGTTTCAAACAATTTTTGAGATATCGGCACGAACTTTTACCCTGAATGTGTTTTTAGCTTGGACCATTTTTTCTCAATAATTAAAAAACTGTCAAAAATTATCGCCACGAAAACACGGCGAGAATAAATTAATAAAGTGTACCTAACATTTTTAATTTTATGTGTTTAGATTTGTTTTATATTTTTTTTCTATTACAAGTAAGTAAGTGATTTCAACGTTTTTTTAATGGTGCTGATGTAAAAATGAAATTTTTAGGTAGTTTATTAAGGGAGTCAGTATGATAACGTAAATGTTTTTGAATCTATAGAATTTGTGCAATTGCACAGGGGATTTTCTAGTTATAAATATAAAATCTAATCGTTGTTAGAAACTGTAGTCTCCATTTTAAATGAATAACAATTTTAGACATAAATTTTTGATTATCTATTTAACCTTTAAGAACTTTAACTCCTTCTTGACAAATATGAAAGAAAAATCTTTACCAACTAATTAAAATGAAAACCAAAAACAAGCAGTTTAATTTTTTCAATATAAATTTTATTATTTATAGTAATTTGAAATAATATGTTGATGCCATTTGTATAAAAACACAAACAATTTTTTTTTTTTTATTACCAAAATATTTTCTGGAAAGAGTTTGTTTTTATAATTAGGAGTCATAAATTTATTACAGATTTCAATTTGTTTTTTTTTTTCTCAATTTTTTTAACATAACCTACGTTTAAATTTATATAAAAAAACAAAAAAAAAATATCAGACGTAACAAAATTTAAAAAATTTTAAAAAATAAATACAAAAAAAAAAAAAAATCAGAATATTGTGAAATAAATCGTAAACTATTATTTAACACCATTATTTTACTTTGTTTAAAAAATAAAATAAAAAAAAAAAAAACCATTATTAATTCAATTATTCACAGCAGCTGTTGCCATAAATAAGTCTATCGCATTCAAAAACCAATTCATTGGAAAAACAAAAAAAAAAAAAATATTTGGTTTCACTGACCAAAAATCGGTTAAATTAATCAAATCGAAATTACAACAAAAACCAAAACTTTACGTTTTTTGTTGGAGTTTTATTAAACCAATAATTTTAATTATTGTTTTTATAAAAATATTTCCATATACAAAACTAACTAATAAAAATTGTTTTCACAATAAAATGAAAATTAAAAAATAGCTATATCATATTTTACAGCCTACCTATACTTCCCTACTTCACTTCTATATAATAAACAAAAAAAAAAAAACGAAATTTTCAAATGTAAAAAAGGAACTTTTCCAATAGTTATATAAAAATGGAGAAAAAAATCAAATAAATTAATTACATAATTCAAAAATAAAAAAAAAAAAAAAATTGGCCCAAATTAAGTAAAAATTTATCAAAAAAATAAACCATAAAAATTTATTTATTTACCATTTTGAATTAATCGAGGGGAAGTAACTGTTAATCCTTTATGTTATGAAAATAATCTAATTAAATTAAATATGGTAGAAAAACATTTGTCATTGGTAAAACACAAAATTGACACAAAAATTTAAAATTTGTAAAAGTATTTAGGGACTTTCATTAAGGTTTTTTTTTTTTTTTGTCAATTTCAATCCACAACTGACCAATACAATACAAGACAGCATTACATTACTTAACAACGTTTTGACTATTAAACAGAAAGATAAAAACAAAGAACTATTTCTACTGCTTGACGAAAAAAATCGATAGTAGTGAAGATCATGGTGAAATGAAACAAATAATTTTTCTTCATATTATTGATAATTGATGGTTCCATTTTGAGATTATAGTTTATTTTCGGATGTTAGTTGGGCACCTACCCCTGGGTGTTTTACTAAACTATACTGATGTTTATGAAGCGTGGGATTTATCTTTCATCTGTTTCTTCTTTGAATATGATTTGAAAAAGTTTCAGAATTGAAATCTATTTATTCTTTGGTATTTCTTCATTTTTTTTATTTAAAATTTTGTTGTCCCTAACTCTACTGTGAATGCCCTGAAGAAGTTTAATATTAGTTGTTTTCTTTTATTTTGACTATAAGCTCAAAGTATTATTATATAGTTTGTCTAAAACTCTAGTTTTTATAAACTTCTTCTTTTGTTTCTTCTATTTTATTTAGAATTTGAAGAACTTCATTCCTATAATTCTTATTTTTGAGCTGTCGGTGTTAGTATTAAAAAAATTTTGGGATTTTTAAAGTACAGCGAGAATTTTATTTTGCTAAATGATGCAAATATTCAATGATTGGTTGAAAGAGTTGAATCTAAATTAGTTATGGATTTAGAAGAAATGCGTACCTATCTATACAGGATATCCGCAAACCGAAGGTTACGAAGAAAGGTGATGAAAGGGAAGGTAGAAACAAGCAACACAAGTGAAAGTGGGATTTATTTTTAACGGTTTGAACGAATTAAAGCTATTATTTGGATAATATGTTAGGTCACATGTTAATAACGGTTTTTTATACAAAAAATGCAATTATTTGACAATTAAGCATTGGAAAACATCAATATTTTTCGTTATTTAAAATCTTACAATTTTTCAACTGTGAAAGCTTTGAAATAATTTAAGATATTGCTATAAAAGCATTACATTGTTTCAGCTGTGTATCGTTGGTATCAACCTAAACAAATCTCGTATTGTGTACAATAGCAAAGATAATATTTATTATGTTTTTAAAAACTTTGAAGGCCGTTATCTCGGAAACTGTTAAGAAAAGACCACACAATCGGAACACTTTTTTTGTTGCTTTAACCTGCGCTCATCATCTCTTTTCTTCGTTACGTTTACCTTCGTTCCGGAGACCTTGTACAAATAAATTTATATGATAATTAACCTCAAAGTTTTTTTTTTTTTTTATTGCATTTCTCTGCCACATAAATGTGGACAGGAAATTACACAGCCTTTCCTGTTCAGCAGTGGCTGTAAATGTCGTAAGGGGGAATAATTCTTACCACGTGTGTGGAATTCGAACCCACACTCTCGCTCTTAGCCACTATTATTTTATACGCTCTTAGCCACTAGGCCACCGAGGCCCCTTAAGCTCAAAGTTCAATCAAATTTAAAAATAATTCAAAATACTTTAAAAATAAAATGATTATTGAATTTAATTAAATGATTTAAAATTTAGGTAATTGTTGGATAAATATTTCTGTATAACCGTCATTTCCTATTTATTAACAATTATTAGTTATTTGACATGATAGAGATTAAATCATTTTAATATCCAGTTAAAAGCAAACCGATAAACATTTTAAAAGCATGCTATTCGAATTGGACATACAAAAATGGTTGTATTTTAAAACATAAATTATCAATGATTTTAGGATGTCGACTTTTAGGGAAAGTTGTAATGAAATGTTTTCATTCATTCACAAAAACGCAATAACAATAAAGAATGGTATAGGCTTTTAATAAATGATATAACATTATCACCCAAAGTTATTAAAAGTGGCATCACTAAGACATTCATTGCATTTATGAATGGGAATCAGAAAAACAAAAAATTGGTTAAGATCTGTTAAACATGAAAGAGGAAAGGCAATATTTATTTCTATGTATGTATAATTAAGATTTCGTAAATTTTAAATATATTTTAATAATTTTCAGTTAAGTGTTAAAAATATTTTTAAATAGAAATAGAATCATCGATTAATCTGATAATTATTGAAGAAATGCTTCAATTTCTATATGTATTTTTAATTTTTAATTTTACTATTTGTTTTTTTATAAAAAATTTATATGATCTTTTGAATTATTACTTTATTTTTAGCACATTTCCAAAAAAAATTTCAAAAAATGTGCTTATTAGTTTCACTCTGTCCGCCCGTCCGTCCGTCCGTCTGTTTACAAAACTTCTACACCGTTAAAGATAGAGAAAAAAAATTTTAACCATGGGTAGGTCTCATAAAAAAATTAATTTTGTAGAACAACTTTTTCATGTAGCCCCATCCATTACGGAGCTACAGCCCCTCAAACTTTGAAAAAGCCCTATTTTTAAATGCATATATCTTAACTTCTGCTTAAGATTTTTTCAATCTGAAAACGTCATTCGACAGGTATTTTTTTTAACTATGTAAATTAATGTCAAAATTATACAATTTTTTAAAATTTTGTATTTAAATTTACCGTTATGTGAAAACCAAATTTTGCATTATTTTTCTACTTTCATAACTCCGGCACGCTTTTAGATAGAGGCTTTAAATTTTGAGACAAGAAAGAACTTTTAGAATTAGTATAAGTTTCCTTAGAAAATTTTTTTGCACCACCCCCTGTTTAAGAGGTATTAGGGCTGAAAATTTGAAAATTTGCTATTTTTAGGCACCTGTAACTTAAGCACCTGTACAAATTTTTTTTCGGCAAGACATAAAAATTAAAGCTCCAATAATAAATTTTTACGTGTGTTATAATGGGTTCCGGACTTACAGCCCCTCAAAATTCCAGAAAAGTGTTATTTTCACATATTTTCTTATTACAAAAAATTTCTTAAATTTTATTTTTTTAATTTTCAAATTTTTGTGCAAGTCACAATTCTACACGGTTTGTATTGTGTTTTGGAAATGTGCGCTTTTAAAAACCGTTGGTTTACATTCTACCTTGTTTTTATCTATTTTAAATCCATTCATCGCTTTAAATTAGTTTCTATCAATGGTGTAATAAAATAAGGTCAGTATTTAAAACTTAAGAGTTTTTAATAAGGCACATTTTTTAAAAAAGTTGTAATATTATTTTTCATACTATTTTTGTATCTTAACTTCCTATAAAACCTTTTCAGATGTCTAAACTTCAGATATTTAAATTTGGCAAATTTATAATTTTTGACCTTTTATGTCTCGAAAACAAAAATATTTATTGAAGTAGCTTATGTTTTATCTTACTCTTAACAATTAACACATCTCAAACTTTAAGGGTTTATAAGATATGTCGCACAGTTAAAAATTTTTCTAAAATATTGAAAAAATTATACTAGTACGTACTATTTTTGTCTTAATTTAGAAAAATTAAGAAATTTCCTAAAGTTTCCTGAAATTGATTTATACCTATATAAGCATTTAAATATACAGGTTTTTCCAACCACTTTCCCTCTGAAAAGGTTATACGCAGTTTTTTTTTTATAGGTATAAAATATGATTTCTTTATTTTAAACAGTATAGAAATTTTATAAACAAACTGGCGGGACGAACAGAACAAAACTTAACATCGAGATATAAAAATATTCATGAAATAGATTTGAAAACTGATGCGATAGCATATCTAAGGTGAGAATTTTCACAATTGATAAATGTAATTTGTAAGAATAAAATAAATTGTTAACAAATCAATTTTATTGAATGTGGTTTAAATTAAGATATTGAAAAAAAAAAACGTTAAATTATTCTATACATTATTATTTTTTTTTTCTTTCGACATTTTAAAAAATTCGTATTCGTTTACTTTTGATTTTTCTCTACATAGAAAATCAAATATTAAGTACAGATTTTTCACTAAACCATAAAATAGAAATGAAGGAGTGATTTTTTTTTTAATTGACCATTTTTTGTACATACTACATATATTATATAGTATACATATAACACACATATTCATATGTATATATATATTGAATATTAAAAATGATCCTGAAAGTTATATCTGAAAAAAAAAATATATCTCGAATCTAAATATCTGAAGATATATGTTTAAGATTTAAGAACTTCAAATATCTTGTTACAGAATGTAATGCTGAATCAATGTTACAACAGAAAATTAACATGAGGTATTTTTTATGTTCAAACAGAATAATTACATATTAAGTTAAACAAAAAAATTAATCATAAAGTATTTTTAGTACGTTTTATTTTTTAAATATTTTTTTTATAAGTAAAAATTTTAGACAAATTTATTCTCTTCAATTTTAGCGACGTCAAATTTATTGACTTTTTCCCCAATGTAAGAAAATCCTATTCAGATAAGAAAAGGACTTAGTTAAATTTAAATAAAATATAAAAATATAAATATGTAATGTTAAATATTTAGTTTCTTCACGTTAAAAAAAAAATTACACAGATGCCAAGGAATCGAGAATTGAAAATTTTACGTGGAAGAGGCTAAATTTCAAAATTATTATATGTGTGGGCAATTAAATGCAATTTTAGTTATTTTACTGCCTTAAGTATTTTGTAATTTGTTTTTTGGAATAGTATTATAGTTTCGCGAATTAAACAAATTTTAAAAAGTATCACCCTTTGAAAATCATTAGTAAATAAAGGTTTTGACATAATTAAAGTACACATTTTAAGCGGCAATTTTACGATAATTTTAAATTTATTATCATATTTAGAATTATTTTTAAGAAGTCGTAGTTTTCTATGTTAATAAATTAAGTTTCTATCATTTTCCAGTATGAAAAGTTTCGAAATTTTGAGTATGTGTCTTGGAAATCATTTTTCTTCTTGGCAGTATTTACAGGTATCGTCATTTTCTAATTCAATATTTTTTAACTGGCTATTTAGTTGGCGATGACTCGGCAGGAAGTATGTTAAAATTTTACGTTTATTTCTAATGGATGCTATGCTTTTTTTTTATATTTTTTCCGGTTATAATTTCCTAGGAGCTATCACTCCAATATTTGCTTCTACAGTTTTACTTCTATACTATCAATATAACTATCGTTCTTTCTATTGAAAATATTATTTAAATAACCTACAACTTTAATTAGATTCACTCTGTAATCAGATTTTTTAATTACAATGTTAAATTTATCATTTAAATTAACGAGACATGCTTTATTAAATGATTTTAATGAAGTTTCATAACTCAAATAGATGATTTCTTTACAATGTATAAATCCAATACATATACTAAAACTTAACCGTCAAGGTTAAAACTGGATTTTAATTCAGTGATCAAAAATTCAAAAAACGTTTATGATGAAAACAATTTTTATTAATTAATTCAATGGATAATTTGAAATGTTAGAAACGAGTTGTTTTCATCAGTCGTATATTTTCAAGAGAATCATTTTTGCGTGATTTTTATTAAAATATCATTTTTCTATTTAAGAAAATTTAATAATAATTTAATCATTTTCCAATTATTACCAAAATTAATTTTTTTTTTTTTCTCCGCGTCCAACCTATTAATGTTTTTTTCTCAGTTAAATTATCCTAATCAGAAAATTTATTTAAACAATTTTTTATACATTTTCCTAAGTAAGGAAAAAATAATAATTAATGATAAAGTTGAAAAAGAAAATATAAAATTTTGTATTCGGGATTTTCTTTTTTCTTGTTGATTTTAAGGGATGATAAATGAATCTCTAATTTTCATTTATTTAGATTTTTCTTTAAAGAAAATTCTCTCAATTTCCATAAAAATAAAATGAAAAAAAAAAAAAAAAAAACAACAAATCATTGATAATTAGGTTTGAATATTCTACTCGACAGCTGTCATAAATTACTCAAAATCTAATGGATTGATTTGCTTTAAATTAAAAAGAAAATCATAAAAAAGAAAATTTACTTTCTTCATTAATTCAGGTTGGTTTTCCGAGGATTTTCGTTCAATTTGAAAAATTAAAAGTAAAAAGCTACATAAACCATTTTTGTTTGTTTCTTTTTTTTTTTTGTTTTTTGGTTTGTTTGTTAAAAAGTTGTATTCCGGTCACAATTTTTCTTTTCCTTGTTTTTTTTTGGAATTTTTTTTTTTAAAAAGGGGTTAAATAATTTCACTAATTATTATTCTTTTGAAATGAATATCCTCCTTTTTTGTTTTCTTAAAACAAAACAAAAACAAGAAAAAAAAAAATTAAAATTCATGAAAAGATTAAAGTCCTTGATCCTTTTATTCAATTAATAGAATGTCGGCTATTATAAAAAATTGTGTTGTCCTTGTAGCAGTCATTTTTAACGTAATAGTAAAATTTTAAAATTTTCTTAAATAAATTAAAGGAATTAAAGTAAAGATGAATTTAAGGACGAACCAAAAAAAATAAGAAATCCATTTAATTTTTTTTCAATTTTATATTGAAAAAAAAAAATGTATTGAAAAGAATATTGTGTATGTCATAATATATCTTATAATTTTTATTAATTAAAATTTTATTCTTATGTGAAATATAAGCTTAATTCTAAGTTGGTTATTTTGTTTAATTTATTTAAGGTTAATGTGCAGCGAACATTTCAAAATGATATTAAAAAATTTATTGATGTTAAATATTATTGTTAAGAATAGGATACACAAAATAAAAAACAAAAATGAATATTTTCGTTTGTTATTTGTGGTCAATCTTAATGAAATTTAAGATAATTTTGTGATTTAAACTTTATTTTGTGTAATGTTTTGTGTCCAAGCGAGGGAAAAATAAAAAAGACCTGAATAGAATAAAAATTATAATGTATATATTATAGGTTTCAATTAAACATCGTTTAACTATAAATAGGGCTAAACATCTAACATTTAAAATAAATCTAGTAGCTGTAGCAAAATCATCAATGTAGCAATTCATCAATTCAAATCAACTCATCAAAAACAAAAAAATTTAATTTGCATTATCACAAAGGATTTAAAAATGTTCCTATTCGTTCGGGAAAATATCTTTTAGCTCTTAGTCAGGTAAAAAGTACCATATAGAAAATAAGCTGATGAAAATATCTTTTAGCTCTTAGTCAAGTAAAAAGTACCATATAGAAAATAAACTGATGACTTGAATATATGGCTTATGGCTTGAAAATAAATGAAATTTATAAAATTAATTAATCAAAGAAGTTTTAATGACTCGAATTGATCATTCAATCTACTTAATACAAAACCTCAAATCTTTTTTTTAATTTTATAACTTAATAGTATTCTACTTTCTTTACTAATTTTACTAAAGAGCTTTTCTTTTTTTTTTGTAAGTTTATTCCCCTGCTAATAAATGTGACAAGGAAATTTTGGCAGTAAATGCCAATAAATGTAACAAGGAACAGCCTTTACTTTACCGGCGTTCCTGCAAATGTCTTTGATTTAATAAAGAAATGATTTTGAAAGAATTGGTGAAATTCCTGCACAACCAAGCATAATTTAAGCGAAAAGCAGCATTTTTCAGTGATTTTCATATATTTTCTATATTTCTCTTGTTAAATGGTTTAAAAAAAATGAAAATTAAAAATCAATTTTTTTTTGTGAATTTAATTTCTTTAAATTTTTTCTAGAAAGAATTTAATCGAGCATGTTCTTGTTCTGACACTATACTGTTATTGTATTGATTGTTATTTCTTAAATTGCCCTGTTAAAGTTTATAAAATAAAATCATATTTCATTTTTCTTTTCTTTTTTTTTTTAAATATTCTGTCCCAACTCATGATAAAATAATCAGGTCAATACTATCAGGTTCGAGATTTTCCTTAATGTCCTTTATTTTTTTTTTTTTTTTTGTTTTTTGATTTTCTTATCTGATAATATTATGAAAATACAAAAAAAAAAAAAAAATGTGTTAACGGGTTGATTTTCAATGAGAAAAATGTTATTGAAAGAAATTGCTAAAGTTTTCTTTTCTTTTTGTTTTCTATACTTTTAATACGAACAATTCCACAATCTTGTTGTCTTTAATCTGTAAAATCTTTTGTTCCAGATTTTTGTTTTTTGTCTTAATTTTTGTTTTTTTTTTTGGTTTTTGTGCTATTATTATAATATGTTTATGTGTGTATTTACAAGATTTTTTTTTTTTTTTACTGAACAATAGGTATTGAATGACACTTCAATTTAACACATTATCGAATATGTACTGTGAAATCATGACACATACAATAGTATGAATTCTTTCATTTTTATTTTTTATTTTTTGTTGCACAAGGACAAGAATATCTTTCGATATAAGGTATATGTTTTGATGATTCTTAAAAAAAATTTCAAGGTTCATCGTAACTTAATGTAAGTTATTTATTTTTTATATTTTTTTTGTTTTTATCGAAATCAAAAATCTTTTTGATTAAAAATCTTTTTGAAAAATGTGCTTCAGTAAGTAGTACCTATATACCTATATATCTATCATTTTTATGGATTATATATTGAAATTCGTTTCATAAATTAGTAGTTGTACGTGGGGATAACTAAACAATATAACAAATTTTTAAATATTCATCAAGAATGTTTTTATATTGGGTCTCCACAAAACATTATTTGTGGAAACTTAAATCAGAATCTCCGAAGCCGATTCTAGTTTACAATCTTTAAAAATGATTGTCTAAACTGAACTTTTTTTTAGCGGTTTTCTTACAAATATCGTCTATTCTAATGAAACACTTTTTTATTTTCTGAATCCAATTTAATATATATATATATATAATTTCTTTAACACTTAGATACAATGTGATCTATATTATAATTTAATTAACACTTAACTTAACCTAATAATAATTTTTTATTATAGACAACTAAGTTGAATGCATCTTATTGCATTGGCAACCAAAAATTAACTATATTGTTTTATTTATATACATATGTGCACATGTGATAACTTCACTGTATTGCCGATGATGTAAAAACTGCAAAATTAATTTCGAAATAATTAATAAAAAAAAGGTAAATACAGGGACGCAAAAAAAGAATTCTACACTTTAAGGTGGAATTTGCAAAATATCGTTACCTTCAGAAAACTTAAAAAAAAAAATGCTAGAAAAAAACTCGATGTTGGCGCAATGCTTAAGTCGCTGAGGAAAAAGATCTCTGGTAAATACAAACGAAATAAATATTATAATTATAATTTAATAGTTGTACATCAACTGTACCTGAAAAGGAAATATTGAATATTTCATCACTTTGAATCTGTTGGGGTGACCAAAATGAATATATAACTAAATAAAATCGAGGTTTAATTTAATTTATTATTATAGCTAATAGCAGTTTCGTTGTCTAGAAAGGCTTTAATAAAACGATTTAATATTAATTCTGTTAAGAATAATTGAGGAATAGCTTCTTCGGATCTTAAATTATTTTATTAAATATATATGAAAAATACATAATTATTATATATATAAAACTGCTTCATGCATGAAACCATTTCGTATCAAAAAGATGAAGCACTTCTTGATGTGCTAGAGACTTGCGGTAAAATCCAGAAAAATTTGATATTGGAATTTTTCGGTTTCTAAGGAGCATTTTTAGGCCTTAATAAGTTATATTGATATTTCAATATTTATACCCGAATGTCTTTATGTGATATCATTGGAAGGATCTTGGCGAGCTTTATAATTTTTATTTGAAGATCATGATTACAGATCGCTCTGCTTGGACACTGAGATAATTTATAATCCCATACATAAAAGTTAGCGATATATCATCATGTGGTGTGTCATTGAAAAGACCTTGGCGAGTTCTACAACTTTATTTTGGTGACTATAGTTCTGAGTCGCCGTGTTATGTAGAAAAAACTGCAAAAAATGTAACTTATCAACTGTTCTTTTTTTTTTAATTGTTGTCATACATTAAGTTCATGATATTGTTAAAATTTTTGTGTGAAAAAAGTTAATTTTGATAATTTCATTAATTACTCTTGTGATTTTTTGTATAATTATATTATTAAAATCATGATTTTGTCAACTGTGCCCATAATTTCAATTTTCTAGATCAATGGCCGAATGAAACCCGAAAAAAAAAATATTCAAATAAAAATAAACAAATTTCTTTAAAAATATTAAATTTTATTTAAAAAACATAAATTTAATTTATTGTAAAAATCATCAAATTTATACTAATTTTAAAAATAACCTATGTATATACATATTATATTTATATGAGTGCATAAATAATACATTATACTATTATGTTATTATTAGTATTTTTCATGCTTTTAATTTTAAATCAAAATTAGGCTTTTAGCATCTTTTTTTTTTTTTTTTTTTTGGTTTTGAAAATTAATTAAAATTGTCATAAATAGTTTTAAATAATTTTATCATATAATAACATTTTGTCAGAAATATTAAATAAATCAGTATTCGAAACTACAGGTTTTTAAAAGTACAATTTTAAAAAAGACAATTTGAAAAAAAAAATCATTTTTGTGCTTTAGGAATTCTTACTATTTTTCCATAAAATTTTTTGGTATTTTTTTCGGTAAAGATCTACCTAATATCCTAAAAACTAAATTTTTTCTGTAAAAAAGAAATAGCTCTTAAACACGGTGAAATTCAAAAAAAAAATTTTTTGAGGAAGCTTATGCTAATTTTAAAAGATCTAACTTTTCTTAATTGCAAAATTCTAGGTCGAATCCATTAAACGGATCTTGAATTCAAATCCCACCTTTTGAAGTAAAAACTACTCCTGACCTCGTAGGATTTGTTTGAAAAAGTGATATGTAAGATTTGTTTGGAAAAGTGAGAAGAGTTTATGAATTCGCTCCTCTGGCTGTAATCGTTCTAGGAATACGGAGGAGAATACGAATACGGATTAAAATTTAATAAAATTATGATTTTACATAATGGATTTTACATAATAAAATTAAAAAAAATTCATGTCCTTTGGCGTTTTTAAATTGAAAAATTCTTAAATAGAACTTAATGTGATATAAACATTTGAATCAGTTATTTTTCCTTTGTTGGGTTTGCAATTTTGTAATGTGTGGAGCTAAATAAAAATGTTCTTCCATAATATTAATTTTTTTTTTGTGGATTCAGACCATAGTTAAAATTTCATTATACCCATAGTAAACGGTGTAGAAATTTTATTAACAATCAAACGAGAAGAAAGTTCAAAAATTTTTCAAAAACGTACTAAAAAATTTAGGGAAAATATTTAATACAGGTAATTTATATACTCGTCAATACATAAAAATTAATTTTCTTAAAATGTCAATTTAAACTAAAATTATATTTTAAAATGTTTTGGGGGATATTTAATAAAATTAAAAGTTACAAACATATATGTACCTAGGTAATAAGATTAAATTTTACCTGTATTATTGCAGTTATGCATTTGATTGTAGGTATTTTGATGTCAAAATAATCAATTAATTGCAAAATTAAAGTTTGATAATCATCAAAAATTAATTGAATTTATCATTTCATTCATTCTCTCTTTATATATTAATTTGTTTTAGAATACCATATTAGATTTATCTATTATAATTATTTAATAAAATTCATATTGTATCTATCAATTTATTTATCTATAAATTGTATTAAAATGCAAGTATATGGTATAATACAATGTATAGATGGGTATGTATATGATGCATTTAAAAATATTATTAAACAAATTAATTTTTGTTGCATGATTTTCAGGTGATAGCAAATAATACATTACAACAGAATAATACTTAATTAAAACGCATCATTTATTACAGGTATTTTTTTTTATAAAATTTATTGAGTTGCAAAAATTTCACGAATATTTTATTTGCGAGAAAAGCCATAAGTTATTTTTTTAATTTTAATAAATGAAAACAAATTCTTTATTGTGTTTCAATTTCAATTTTTTATATTCGTACGAATGTAATTTATATAGGGTATTTATAAATTTGTCATTACGTTTGTAATACTATAAAGTAGGCGAGATATAGATATGTATATATGTCATAGTATATAACATTTTGCACATTTTGAATCGATTTAGCCATGTACTGTCCATCTGTACAGTGTCTTAAAAAATAATGGAGTTAAGATTAATTGATTTAGATTAATGCATAAATGGAAATTTTATCATTGCATCCCTTTTAAACCGTTACTTTTGCTATTGAGCAAGTTTTACCACTGGCTCGAGTAGCTGCTATACAACTTCTTTTTTTTTATATTTTTTATTTTTATTTTTTTTTATTGGGTAAGGATTGTAAGAATCGCAAGATATTGTACGCTAGACAGTTATGTAAAACTTTAAATCGAAAAAAGAACACCAGCCTTAAAAGATTAAAACTAGTCTTCTCACTATTAATTTTCTGTTAACTCTAACAGATATACTGAAGTTGGAGACCTCCGTGAAGTTGATTTACATTTATCACTAAATCTAGATGTTTTTAAGCCTTCTATTGGCATTTTTGAAATGAAGGAGTTTTGATACTTTTACATTCATGTGCCCTTCTCTAAACAAATCTTATAGTTATGTGCATATTTTTTTATTTCTTTGTTTACATTAGGAATCTCCAGATCTCTATGTTAATCGCAATTTGTTACGTACCAAAGAGTACCTAATTTTATTTTGGGAATTTTGGATGCTCTGAATATTAGTTTATTTGGCTCAATCCCATACTTCTCTATTAAATTTAAATACCTCTCTAAAATTTTGTGTAAAGAAGTTAAGTTTCATGACAAGATCGTCTGTAAAATTTGGTTGCTCTAGCATCTGTTCGAATATTTATGACAAATACTCAAAAATTTACAGAAATACATCTTTGCCCTTAAGTAAGTTAGACATCTAAAATTTTGTAAAAAGATAATTAAATTTTGTGGTAGAACCATAACTTTTTTTTGTGGATATCCTAAAGTTGTGAGAAAGTTAACTATACGTTCCTCGTCGTTTTTTTTAACTGTTCTTTTGTTTTATATTATTTATATTTTTTATTCAGAATTTTCAAAAAAAAAAAAAAAAAATAAAGTTGCTAGGATTGTTTAATCAACCACAAAAATAAAAGTGAAAAGGAAATTCAGTTATCATGGGGCATAATTCATTACAATGATATAAATTTAAAAAGCAAAAGAATTAATAAGTGAATAATATTATACATATTAATTTTTTCGAAGGATCAAATTGAGAATTGATAATTTTTATTTTATAATTATATGTAATTGGGGTCCCTTCCTTGATAATACATTGTATAAATTAGACCTATTAAAATTTTATTGATAACAGGGTTTACTCGATACGCGTAACTCGTAAATTTTATTTTTGCGAAATTTGAACCAACGATTTAACAAAATGAACACTTATCATATCTGGAAGAAATAAGGGGTAGGTCCGATGATTACAATTTATAGCTTCTTTATAGACTGAAGGTTAAAAACGCGATAACTTAAGATCAATTTAATTAAATTTAATGTAATGTAGTTCGACTTGGTATATACCAAAAATTTAGTTTTTTATAAAATTATGGGTAGTGTTGATCGAAGGTCGAAATTATCATAACCTAAAAACCATTTAATATTTTGTTATATGTGTGTGTATGTATGTTAAAGATTTTATTTTCTGTTGGCTTTCTGTTAGCTGTTCTGCTTTTAAGTTCGGAAACTTGGCTCATAGGTGGTTTAATGGATCTAAAAACTAATTTTTGTATTCTTTTACATTAGTATATTATTTAATCTTAGATCAATATTGTATAATATGTATATATATGTTCTAATACATAGATTAATTGATCGAGTATAGATAAATATCGAGTATCGATAACTATAAATTTTTACAATATATTTAATTATATTTTTAAAATTTCAGTACCTTTCGATATCTGCTTCATGGTTTTTTAAAAAAATTAAAAAAAAAAAAATTGTTAGGAAGGAAGAATTCTAGAAGGTACTCTTTTTGAGGATACTAAATTTTTGATTCCTGTATCATAAAACATCCTTTCATCACTTATATATACTAGATTAATCGTTAAATATAAAAAATAAGCTTGTTCTCTATATAATATAGATTTTGTGACTGAATTTTCTATTAAATATTTGTATTATTTAAAATATAAAAGTTTTGAGTATTATTTTCCGTCGCAGGATGAATTTTTGTTTTGTTACCTATTTTTAAATTTTTAAATAACATCCTTCAAATCATTTCTTTTGTTATATAAAAAGCGTAAATTTATGTCTTTTTTATATATTTTATAAAAATATTTATTTGTTCACCTATCTATATACAATTTTTAAAAGTTTCCAAAAATACCGCATACTGAGTTAATTTCTATATAGGTGCCTACTGAATAAAGGTAAACTGAATAAGTTGTGAATTATAATATACACACTTATATATATTTTGTCCATTTGTCTTTTTATACGTCAGCCAAACCACACTAACGTCACAAAGGCAGTTTTACAACTGTCCGCTCAAAAAACAGTATCTGGAAATTATAATAATTTTAATAAAAATATTTAAATTTTCTATTCAAATTGGAAAAATAATAAGAAATATATTGTTTTTGTACAAAATATGTATTTTTAATAATGCATACATATATTATTTGTGTATAGTAAAAATACATAAATAATATATGCATGTAATTCCAAATGATCCTTTTGATTAATCCATAAATTATCATTTTTATTTTATTTGTGCAAACCCCAACAAAATTTGCTTTTTTTTTTCCTTTATTAGATAAATATATATGTTTTTTTTGATACGCGGTATATAATTATTTTTTTAATAATGTCGCGAAAAAGTATGACAAGGAAAATCAAAAATTTGTTGCATTATAATGAACATAAATATGTAGGTAAAAATTAACTGTTTGTTAATAATTTTTCCTTAATAATACAAAAGTTAACAATATATTTTTTTTACCGACCACATACATGAATGATAAGATAGGTATTGTTATCACACCAAAAATTTGTATCCATTTTGCAAATACATATGTATGTATTATTCCGGTGTGTAGAAGTCTGAACAATTTTTTTTAGAGTGATGTCTGTGTATGTGTGGGTGGGTATGCCTGTGGGCACGTGTACTACCGAAACGATCCAGCGGAATATTTTGACATATTTAAGGTTTTGAGCTAAATATCTCGAATTGATCGTATTGATAAGCTTTTGGAGCAAATCGGATAACCGCAAATTGTAGTTTACTTGTGTAATTTTTAAGTTTTTTACGAATATTTCGTAACAGGAAACATTATAAGAAAAATTATTAAGAAAAAGTTGTTACACAAGTGAAGAGTAACAACTTTGTCATACAACATTTTTTGATCCGATAACTTTAAGTTTTATTTAATTAAATAACATATTTTAAGCCCAAATGTCATACATATTACAACACGCCATATGCATTATATAAACAATTTTTGCTTGCTTTTTAGCATATTTCCAAAAATTTTTTGAATAAATGATTAGTTTCACTCTGTCCGTCCGTTCGTCCGTCTGTTTACAGAACTTCTACACCGTTAAAGAATTTTAACCATGGGTAGGTCTCATAAAAAAAATTTGTGGAACAACTTTTTCATGTAGCCCCATCCATTACGGAGCTACAGCCCCACAAACTTTGAAAAAGCCCTATTTTTAAATGCATATCTTATGTTCTGCTTAAGATTTTTTTCAATCTGAAAACGTCATACGACAGGTATTTTTTTTTAACTATGTAAATTAATATCAAAATTAAACAATTTTTTTAAATTTAGTATTTAAATTTACCGTTATGTGAAAACCAAATTTTGTATGATTTTTCTCCTTTGATAACTTCATTACGCTATAAGATAGAGGCTTGAAGTTTTGAGGCAAGATAGAACTTTTAGAATAAGTATAAGTTTGCTCAGAGAATTTTTTTGGGTCACCCCCTCTTTATCAGCTATTAGGGGTCAAAAATTGAAAATTTGCTATTTTTAAACACCTTTAACTTTAGGAACCGGTACACATTTTACTTCGGAAAGATATAAAAATTAAAACTACAGTAATATATTTTAAAATATGTTAAAGGTTTCTTTTAGTTGTATATAGGGTTCCAGAGTTACAGTCCCTCAAATTTCAAAAAGCTCCATTTTCAGATGTATATATCTCAGGCTCTGCGTAATAGTTTTGCAATCTAAAACCGCCGGAAGACCGAACATCTATTTTATTATCTACATAAAGCAATATTAAAATTATGCAATATTTTGTAATTTAGTATTTAAACTTACAGTTATGTGAAAACCACATTTTGCATGAAATTTCTTTTTTCATAACTCCGGCACGCCTTTAGATATCAACCTTAAATTTTGAGACAAGAAAGAACTTTTAAAATTCGTTTAGATTGGTTCTCTTGTGCAGATAGCTGATTTTTTATATTATATCAGGATTAATGTAAGGTGCTCATCACTAATATTACAAAAAAAAAAATTAACCTAAAATTACCTTTTTAATGGTATGCGAACCTATTTCCCTTTTAAGAAATTTTAATAACTATGTTTAGTTATAGGATATAGCAAAAGGACAACAACATATGTATGTACTGCTATAAAAAAAAAATTATGGCAGAATAATGTTTTCTGTTAGGTGTAAAAATGGTCCAAAACGCGGGTTTTTTAAAAAGAAATAAAATAATGAAGTGTGTTAAAGGAATGATTTTTAAAGATGCATATTTATAAAGTTCTAATATAAGAAAAATTTTGTATTGTGATTATTTTTGCATAAATTTTTTTTTTGTTTATAAGGAGAACTCTATGGTTATAAATAAAGGAACACTTATTTTTTAATTTTAAAATAACCCCATTTAATTAAAAGAAAAACTAAGAAAATCCAGTGCGCGATGACTATGTAGTATATTATAAATATATTGAAAGGATACAATAATAAAAAAATGATTACTAGTCTCAATAATTAAAAGTCGATAAAGCAATCATGTAAATATATAATATTTGAGCTTTAACTTTTGCAATTTACCTTTAAGAAGTTTGCTCTAGTTATCGAATTATAGGTTTTGACTTTTTATAGCTTCTTATTGACTTCTTAAAGGAAGGAATACAAAAAATTTTTCTGAGATATAACTGATTTATTCTTATATAGTTATTCTCAATTTTTCTTACACCTCTGAAAGTTTATTTGTTACAACCCTCCAATCACGAATAATTAAATACAATAACTTTTTAAGCGAACCTAATCCGGGATCATTTGTCCATATCGAATAAGAGCTTAACATAGGGTACTAATGATTTTCTATAATTTGAGATTATAGATTATAGAGATTCGTTAAAATAGAACGAAATATTATAATATGTATTTTGGTGTTGTTATATTTTATAAAGAGTACATAATATATGTATATATATACTTCATCGATTATATAATTATTTCCCTTCCCACTTTCTATTAGTTTATTTCTTTTTTTGTGAAATTAAATTAAAACATGTAAAGTAAAAATATTTTTTGTTTTCTTTAACATTCATTATTTACCATCAGACACACAAAAATGGCATAATCTAAATAATACACACACAAGCTGTTAAATCCTTCCTTATCCTCTGAATTATGTACCTTAATACTATATTGTTTTTTTTTTTGTCTCAAAATTTAATTTAGATAATAATTAGGAAATTATCTTTTTTTTTTTTTTTTTGAAAAAATAAATATTTTTTTTATAGTTCCGTTTTTAAATATTTTTAATTTAATTTTTATAAAATTTACATCCGAAAACAAAAAACTTAATTGGAAAATTTTGGGATGCCATTTAAATGTTAATATTAAACATAAATAAATATTAGATCTTAATTCAAAAAATTTTTAATTAAAAATTATTTGTTCATGTTTCGTAATGATTTGGTTTTTTAAAACATTTTTTTGTACAAATATTTAGATAAAAAATGACTTATTGCTTTCATCTTGTCCGTCATCTTGTCATCTTGTCTATCTGTTCATTTATACTCTGTGGAATTAAGATGAAGCAATGAAATTTAAGATAAAAATAGATTTTTAAAATAAACTTTCGTGGTTTGTTAAAGAGTCTGCCATATAAAGATAAGAGAGAGAAGTAAAATCTCTATAAAAATAAGCTTTAATTTTTTAAAATTAATTACTTAATAAAATTATTCGTATCCTTCTTTTTTAAGAACTATTAGTGTTCAAAAAAGAAAAAAAAAAATTTTATTTTTAAACATTTGGTAAAATTACTTCTGTTAAAAACAAAATATTATATTTTCAATATTTTTATATTATAAGGCTTTTTTTTTTAAATTTAAATAGGGTTTCCTTGAATTCAAATAAGGTTTCCTTAAAACAGAAGGAAAAGTTTCTTATTCTTTCCTAATTTTTCTTATAAAAATTTAGAAAGAAACAAGGAAAAGTGGAGTACTAATTTTGCAAAAATGACGTAGTAAAATTTCAGAATCCTAGCTCCTTGATTTTTCTAGTTCCTTGATTTTGATTTCTTAAGTCATCTACGTGTGGAGTACGTAGATGACTGAATCGACTATTTTTTCGATTCGGATTCTAGCCTTACACTGGAGTTTGTATGTAACTCGGACCCTTTAAGGTGCTATAAATATAATTGCAAATTTATATTTATAAATTGGACATACCTTGGACATACTTTCATACGTGATACAAGTATAATAATCGGAATTTTAAAATATTTCCTAATATTGTTTTGTCAATGTGCTTGTTAAAAGCCCTTAATTTAACACACTGTCTTGTATTTTTTAAATTGATTTTTTTTTCAAAATGAAAATTTGATTTTATATGGTTTATAAATTTATCCGCCACTCTAAAAATATAATTAATATTCGCACCTATAATTAAATAATATTCGCTTCTATATTAAATATTAATTTTTAAAAGTGATGAAATTTTAAAAGTTAATTGACTGAAAACAAAAAAAGAAAAACATGTATGCACTTAAAAAAATGCATTTTTGAACGGTTCTCTCACTTCTCACACTTATCGTTAGGTTTATTTGTTTTACATAACTTGATTTTTACAATACCTAATTAGAGTTATTAAATCTGGGCAAAAAATCTAGTAAATTGGTAACTATAATTGTTTGTGCCTCTATAAATGCAATTTTATTGTAGACTGACGGATCTGAGAGTACATTTTTTAACTTTACTTTTTTTTTACAACAGTTTTATAATTTTCATAATTTGTATTATTTTTACAGAGTATTTTGATATAAGCTATTACGATATAAATTATATTTATTGGATATGATCTGATCGTAATTTAAACAGGAGAACTTTCAAATGAAAGCCTTACAACTTAACTGTAGTGGTTTATAGATTACTGTGCCATAAGTAACAACACCATAAATTACTATACCAAAGGTATCACTATACTATCGGTATCTACAGCATAGTTCAATACATCGTATTGATTGCTATACCACATAGGTCACAAGTATAGCACTGCTATAACATAGGCCGCTATACCACAGGTGTACATTGTAACAATATATACAAAACTATATTGATTGCATTCTATAATGATACCTATAATATAAGATTAAAGATCTATCAAAAGTATTTTCTGACATTAGAGAATTTTATTAGAGGAAAATTTTTTATCTTCATCAAATATACATATATAAATACATTTAAGGCAAATGATATGGTATAAGTTTACATATTTTTCTTCTTCTATAAATTTAAAGTCAAAAGAAGCGTAGAAAGTCTTGTGTTGATATCTAATTATATATGTACACATTCTAATGTATACAAAACATGTATATTAAAAATAAATAAATAAAAGTGTAAAATTAATTATTATAATAATAAATATATATGTATATTACATATATACATTAAATACATATTGTAAAAGATTTAAATAAATGTCGTCGGTTTGTCAATAACCTCATCTATTGAATATTATTTTTGGTTTGATTTAAAATGATTATTATATGTATGTTAATAATAATTAGAAAATGGATTAAATATTTTGGTTTTATAATCTCTTAAATGCGGATACATATACACATAATATGTAGTTGCATCTCACCTTTCGGTTTTTGTTTAATAAAATTTAACGATGTAATCTGGTTTCTATTTTAAATTATTTGAATTTTAAATCGGAAATTGATACCTACATGTCAACATTTTTAATGTCTAATGACATATTAAATAATAATTCATTGATTTAATATAAATTTTATATATTTAACTAATAACATATTAAAATTTTGATTTAATTGCATATTCTTTTGAAATTTCAATGATAACTGATGGTTATCCGTAATTCCAAAATTATTACCATATTCACGGTTTATTTTAAAAAAATTTTACAGGTATTTAAAAATTGTAAATTTTCAATTTATTAATATTTTTTACTTTAAAAATTTGAAGACTGTACCTAAAAGAGTTAATAAAGGAAAATATGAAAAAAGTAAAATCTTACGGTAAATTTAAATACGATCACATGTACAAATATGAAACATGTATAATTTGAATATTGAGTTACAATTCTCTTGTAGAGCGTTTTCAGACTGACAACATGTAATGCAGAGCCGAGATACTTATACACATTTACAAATATGGTTTTTTTTTTTTAAATTTGAGGAACTGTAGCTTCATAACCCGTGTGGCTTAATTTTTTCTCTATCTTAAACTATTTAGAAGATTTGTAAATAGGCAGACGGTCGGATATACGAACAGACGGATGCATAAAGTGAACTAATATAAGCAAAGTTTTCAAAAAAAAATTTGGAAAAATGTAAAATTAATAATAAATAATTTTAGTTTTTGTTTGAAGATGTTTTTGAATTTAGACATTGAAAAAAATGAATTTTTTTAGGAAATTTTCTATTATTCGTTGAAAAATAATTTTTACTACACAAAAATACTTAGTGGTCAAAAATATTTAAATGTAGATTTGTAAAAAAAGAAAATTTTGCAATAGGAGATGCCTCAAAGGTAACAAAGTAAAAGCAAAGACTTCCACAAATGCATTAAAAGACAATAAAAAGCATTTTAGGACAACATTCGGAAGGGAAAGAATCATCCACTTGGCTGAAAGATTCAAGATGCAGACAATAAGATGCAGACAAATAACACAAATAATTAAACAAATGAACAACAATCATTTTAGGACTTAACTTAACTTTTCAGTTAATATTTCTAATCTTTTCTTTGAATATAAAAATTGTGAAAAATCAAGAGACATTTGCTTCAATTGTAATGGAACTTTTATAATTTAGAAAAGCTGATAAACCATAATTGCTCTAGCTGTGAGTCGGATAAGAAACGAGATTTATTTATAATGTTTTTACCGCTTTTACATATATAAAAAACTCAAATGTTTAATTTATAGTATAAACAGTTTTGTAATTTTTTAGGTTTATTAGTCAATCAGTTAACCAGTCAGTCGGTAGGATAACAAAAACGCGTAAATGTTTTTTAATATTTCAACGTTTCGAATTCGGTTAAAATTATTATAAGAAGAAACTGCAAATAACAAAAATATTCATTTAATGGATCAATGCCACGAAGCCGGCTAACAAATCGTCCATTAGGTTAATTTAATGGATTTCTTTAGAAAGTAATAATACTTTTGCAAAATTTAAAACATATTACTCAAATTATTTAATAAGATAGATAATAAGAAAAGAATAAGAAAAACGAAAAACTTTCAACAATACCATACTCATACCAAAATCATTTAATTAAGGAGAAAAAGCAGTTGCTCGTCTTTTTCTAAGATTAGAGGAATATTTCTCTGTCATTTCTCTGTCATAATCGGAATCAGGGGTGTAGTAATGCGTATGCGCAGCTAAATAAACACACAATCAAACGGCCAAACAGATAGACATTTTTATTTATAATAATTACCTAAATTTGATGCTATACATGCTAAATTGTAATTTGTCAGTTTAACTAGGATGCCTAGAATCAGTGTATATTTTTTTACATATATCGTATGTATATCAAAAACGAGATAAAGTTTCTAATGTACTTAAATTTTGTAGAAAGCTAGAATGAAATTTTAAAACTAAAATTTATTTTTCTATTTATTAGACCTTTGTAGAGTGGCTATTCTTCCGCCATAAAAATGATCTTACAATTTGTCAATATTTATAAATCATATCATTTTTATTTGTGATTTCAGATTTAGAGAGGGACACTATGTTTTTGAATCTTTTTAAACTCAGATCCGGCAATCAGATATGCAACCTGATAAACATCATTTACTTTAAATAAACGTTTTGCAGTTGATCAACTTTGGTTGTGTATTTCTCAATATATGTGAATAAAGATGAAATTTAATTATTACTGCTCTATTCTAAGATTCTTTAAAAGCATTTTCCAACAGAAAATTTTCAAAATGTTAAGAGTTTAAGTTTTGTTTATAATTGAAAAAGCTGAAAAGAAGGTGGCACACCAAATGACTTTCATATATCCTGAGATATTATTTAGTTACAGAAACGCAGATGCAAACAATTATAAAATTCAATTTATAATTGGTTTCTTGTTAATTAATTTTTTTTAAAATTATTTTACAATAAAACTTTCAATCAAAAAAATTTTTTCTTGTATTTCAAAGTTTCTTTTTATAAAAAAAGGTATACATTTTAACTTCAGACAGAAATATATCAAAAATCAAATTATTAGAAAATGCAAGATGACTTTTCTGTAGAAAATTATAAATGTATAAATATTTCCCACAAAAATCTCAAAATCATTTAAAACAAAAAATATAAAAAAGAATTTTAAGACATAAATTTTCTTTTCGGCTATTCCTTCCCAGTATGGATTTTTATATGAAAATGAAATGATAATTTATAAATTTTTTAATAAATTTTAATAAAAAAGTTTTTGGTTTGTTCGTTTTCATGTTAAACATACAAAAATACACATATGTACGTCATATATAGAGATCAGACTTCAGTGACAAATAATAGGATTTAAAAGATGTGTTTTAATCAAAAATTTTACCATTACAATACTTTCTTAGACCATTGTGTGAAAAAAATTAAAATAAATAGATTTTTATTTTACCTTTGATTTTCTATAATTGCCAATTAGCATTTTAATTTAAATTGAAAATTCCAAGAAATTGAGTAATAAAGTGCACATCACTTGTATGTATGTGTCTGTTTTTTTTTTATTTTTTCACGGAAATTTTTCAATTTTCTTTGTTCATTTCTTTTTGCAATAAATTGAAAATATAAAAATTCCAATAATATTATAAGAAAAAGTTTGTAAATTTTTTTTTTTTTTTTTTTAATTATAATTTTTAATAACTCTGACGGTTAATTGTCTCCATTTATTGTATAAAAAGATTGTTCAAAGAAGAAAAAAAAAGGGAATATTAATTTGGTACATTGAAGAAGCAAAATATATGCTTAAGGAAAATTTTAAACAAAAAAGTAATTATTTAAAAAAAATTTATAAAATATAATGTGGTAAGAACCAAGGGCTTATAAAAGCGCAAATTTATAAAATGATTATATAAAGTATTTTAAAGTTTCAAGATTATAATAAAAAGGGAAGACTAAAAGGGGAAACTAAATAAAAAAGTTATTTTTCAAAATATGTGTTTATAAGGAATAGAATTTTTATATATAAACAGAAAGACAGATAGGGGAACTGGTAAACGAACAGACTGAATTTAGTAAGAAAATTTTTTGATTTTTATATAATGAAAATGGTAAAAGACTTAAAAACTATACCACACGCAAAATATTTAGTCTCTAAAAAAAAAAAAAAATTCAATTGACTTTACTTTTAATCAATGTATAAAATGTATAAAAATCACCTATAATGTATAAAAAAAAAATTGAAGCTGCATTCTTTTTTATTAGAGATTAATTCTATAATGAAGATTTCAGTTTTTAAAACGTTATGGTATGTTTACATTATTAAAAATAGTTAATAGGGACTTTGTCATAAACGGTATCAATTGGTTGAAAAGACTGTAAAAAATTATTAAATTAAAGGTTTTGCATTAAGTGGTAATATAAAATAACTATATATAGATAGAATTTTATTTGAGCCCATCAAATGACAACTCAAACAATGTAATTAAAATTGAAAGTTGTATTGTTAGAATTTTGACACTTTTAACATTGAATTGTTACAAATTTATTTCTTTTTCTAAGGGAAATGAAAATCATCAGAAGGTACCAATAAATTCTAAACGTTTTGCCTTTTTTACTCACTAAACCCACCTATCCCTGCTCCTGATAAGTGGGATTAACATTCTAGTTGCTTGTTCAGTTGTATTAACATCCTATTTGTCTGTACTATATATAAATAAGAGTGAGCTCGTGTTTAAATGTTGTATGGAAAATATTGGATTTTGGCATAATACTTTTAATTAACTAGGGGATATATTACATAAAAACCATTTGTTGAAAAATAGGGTATCTGTAACAGGGTAAACCTATAGGTATCTGTGATGATTTAAAGACATTATATATTTTGTAACTTAAGATATCGTTAACATCATTAATGATTCGAATAACTTTTTTTGAATCTTATTCAGATTAAAATATATAAACAATGACTTACAATCACTGTACTGCCAAATTAAGGTAAATATTAAGTATGAGATTTCAAAATAATAAAATTTCAATATATATATAGAGTAACACTAACAAAAAACCCTTTTTTGAGGAGTTCATTGAAACTCATTGAATTTTTACACATTAGTGAAATTATAAAGTAAATTTAGAAAAATTCTTCATAAATTAAATTTTGTTGAAAAACATACATATTTATAATTTTAAAATTCTATCCGTCCTTCCGTTCATCCTACCGTCCATCCATCCGTCTGTTTATAAAACTTTTACAACATTTAAATTAGAACAATCAAATTTTAATCATGGATAGATTTTATTACAAATGTTAATTTGTTAAAAATATTTTTCATGTAGTGCTCCTCATTACGGAGCTATCGTCTTTCATAGTTTGCAAAATCCGTACTTTGAAAAGTTTATTATTCAAGTGCTATACTGTTTTATATTTCTTCAATCTATAAAAACGACAAAAGAAAAATTTTATGAAAATTATATAACTATTTAGAATTTAGTATTTAAATGCACGGTTATATTACACTATAGTTTTACAAAACGTTAGTTTCTCCAGGCCCATTAAAAATTCTTTTAGAATTTTGAAATTTTGTGAAGAGGAAAATCAAAATAAACATAAAAATATTCGGAAAAGTGTTCTACCCCTATTTTAAGAATTATTAGGATAAAAAATTGAAAATTTGCTATTTTTAGACACCGATTATTCCGATGAAACCTGAACAACTTTTTTCACATAAAACACAAACACTAAACCTCCAATCTTATATTTTTACATAATACAATATATACATATTATGTAAGGTGAACATCTGTTCTTAATTAGTTGTAGGGCTTCCTTTAAATTGAATAAAGTTTCTGTTTTTGGAGCCAAAGTAATATAATACTAAACTGTTTCTATTTGTCTATTTGATTGAAAATTTGTGCTTTAAAAACCGTTGGTTTTATATGTGCGGTTGTTGAATGAATTTTTTATATAATTAAAGTACAAATTTTAATATTAGAATTCAATTTTAAGGATTGGGATAAAAATAATTTAATTTCAAGAAGTTTTAAATTTAATAATCATTATGTAATGAATGGTCATTATAAAGTAAAGAATTTTGTTATATTAAAAAAAAAGAAAAAAAAAAAAACAAAAACTTTTTTTTAGATTATTAAAAATTTTGAATTATGAAGTGGACATAATTATTACATTCAGTTTTTACATTAAAATCTGTTAGATACAAAATTATGATAAAATAATTTTAAATAAATTCTAAATACTTCAATGTTTCATTAGTGTTTTGTACTTGACAAATTAATTATGTATAATAAATTTAGGAAAGCACCAGTACTTGAACTGAATTTTAGGAATTTTTTTTGTTTTTATATTGATATTAAATTTAAGAGTGTTCTCTGTTCTTTATATCCCATTATTGTTGTAAAAAAAAAAGGTCTAATGAAAGAATGTTAAAAATTTATTTTATAAATGTTAATTTTAATTAAAAAAGACATTAAAATCGATTTTTTAAAATTAATTTTTGTATTAAATATTACAATGAGTGTTTGACATTGAGATCAGATTATTTATAGTCACATGATCCTTTTATTTTACAAACATTCCAGAATTATAGATATATGAAATAATATTTGTAACACTTTAAAAGCATATTGATGAAATGAGCATCCTGAGTTTATTAATAATTTTTGAATACCAAGAATGAAGTATTTTCATATAGGTATGATTAAAAAGAGATTATTTTATAATTTTTTTAAGTGTATTTAATAAAACTTTAAATTTTAAACATTTTTAATTTTGTTGTTTCTTTTCTTAGGCTATAACCAAAATGGTGGAAACGAAACGAAACGAAACAAATAGGAATGTTAAAATTCGCCTGTATGGAAATACATACCCAAAATTAAATACTTTGATTTTGAAGGGATTTTTGAAGTTTGTTATAAAAGCAGGATTTCAATTATATGTTAGCGGCACCTGTCACATTTTAAATGCTTCTTTTTTAAATATGTACATATTTAGAAAAATTTAGAGATTACAAGATTAGATTTTAAGATTTTAAATATGTACATATTTAGAAAAATTTAGAGGGAATTAGAAAGTTGGTTACAAAATCAGGATTTCAATAATTTTTTTACTGGGGGCAGAATATCATCATTATTATTAACAAAATTTATTTTTAAGTCGACACTTTGTACAAGTCGAGTTTTTTTTTTTGAAATCGATATTTAATCCAAGTCAATATTTTGGAATTGACATTTTAGAAATTGACAATTTTTAACAAACACCCTATTCAATGTTGACAGTTTTGTTTTTTCGTTTTCAAAAACGACATTTTTTAACAATTTTTATTCAAGCTGAACACTTTAACAGAAAAAACAAAAGTCTCTCAACGTCATAAAATTATCATATATTTTCACTGAAAGTTGAATGAAAACATATTACACAAATTATCCTGTAAATTTTCGTCTTTAGTTTAGTAGTTCGTCCAATCAATATTTCAAATACTTATATAAATTTTTAAGAAAATATTCTGTGAGTTAAAAACAAAAAATTAATTAGTTTCATAGTTTTTGGTATTATTATAATAAAATTACACATTGTGACAGGTACGACCTGAATGCTAAATCTGAATATTTGATGTATTTGTACTAGTGATACAAATTGATATGAGTTAAATTTTCTAGTGATACAAAGTGAACTTTACTAGTGATACAAAGTGAGCTTAAAAATTCTGTTAGTCCAAGACACAGAAGCGAACTAAATAAAAGTTTAAAAATATTGAACTAAATTTAAGTATTTAAAAATAAAAATATATAAAAAAAAAATCATGCAAAGTATAAATGTTATCTACTGCAAGAATTGTGTACTTAGAGTTAGAAGTATCTATAATAGAAGTTCATTTTAGAATACATTTTGTTTTTCGGATTACTGTTGGTTTTTAAGGCATTAAATAAAATACTTAGAAATTCTTAACACTATCTTGCTATTTTTGATAATTTTTTTGTTAAACAAAGCATAACATGTCTGTTGTATAATATTTTCCATAAGTTACTATAGATTGTTTAATAAAATCCTATTTAATTTATATCCTCTATACTAAATACAGTAAATTCTAATAAATTTTGTAAAAAGTAAAAAAAATGATTTTCACATATTTAAAGTTTCATTGTGATTATCCTATTTTTCCAGCTTTTTAAACTATTTACTTTTCCATTTGTGGCAAGTTATTCTATTCATAAAAAACATTCATAGTTACAAAAATAAAATAAAATGTTTGTTTGTACATGAAAAATTAAATTTAGTTCGTGCTCTTTCTGTAGTTTAGATATATGTATTTAAATATGTACATAGGTATTTGCTAAGTAATATATTATAGGGCAAGTTCCATAATTTAACTCTGTAACTCTTTACATATTTTCATTTTGGTATATACGTATATACATATAATATAAAAAAAGAGTATAAGAGTATTTTAAAATAAAATTTGTTACGATTTTTAATGAAAATAAAACAAAATAAAGAAAATATATAAATTGTTATGTAAAAGGTTTTGTGTTTTATGGCACTGAAAATTGAAAACCTAAAGTGAGAATTTATTGAAAAAGTGTAATTTTTATGCAAGGGCACGCAATCTAAATAAAACCACTTGTTTTTCTTTTAATTGATTTTTTTATGAAATGAAAGCTTGAAAAATATTTTGGAACATAACAACATAATATATTTTATTAAATTTTCCTAAACTTTCAACTTCTGAAAATTATATACAACAATGTAAATAATGTATAATCATTATGATATTAAATGTTTTTATTTGCTTAAATAGCTATTTGTGAAATAATTTTCCAATCTTCTATGTAAACTTTTCAAACTAACTCCGTTCTTTTATTTTTCAATACTCAATACGAATCTTAAATTAAACTGTATTAAAGGTCCTTGTCATTGTTTTTGTTAAGACATTTTTAAGTTGGTAAAAATGTTTATAATTTAGCTATAAAAATCCAACAGGATGAAAAATAACTGAAGTAATTCATTGTTATCCTTTTCCAAAAATATTAATTTTTATACTCGGATTTCAGAAATAATTGAGTATTATTTTTAATATTGTATCCATTTGCTTTGTCCTACATAACAAACCAATATGCCCCTTAAAGTATGCAATTTTAAATTGTCGAATTTTGACTAATATTTGCAGGAAATTCCATGCAATTGGGCTTCGGTAGCCTAGTGGGTAGGCGTGTGGCGTATTAACCGAAGAAGTGTGGGTTCGATCCCTGCACAGGTCGTAAGTTTTTTTCTTTACATATCCTCCTTACGACCTAGTATAATGTAAATATATAGTATATAATATAAACAAAATAAATAATATTAGTATATAATTTAATAATAGTATAAAAACCTATAATGGCCTTAGTAGCCGATGGTTCAATAATATTGCACTACATTAATGTATGTAATATTAATATATAAATAAATAAATAAAAATTCCATGCAATTTTCTAATAATAAGTAAAAAAACATTATAAAAACAATTTCTTTAGTTATATATAACAAAATTTATTTTATTAAAAATGTTTGAATCTATTATTTCTTCGAATTTAGATCTAACAATATACTTAGATTCAACGAGAACTTTAAGCAACTACTTATATTTACAAAAACAAAAAAAAAAAAATGTATATAAATGATCAGATATTCCTTTTTTTTTTTGCAATAAATTTATTTAAAAAAAATTTTTTTTTAAGACATCAAAAGAATTAAGTAAGTTAATTTTAGATATATGCGTACTAATGATACGAAATTGTTATAAAGACGGTCCAAAAATTAGTTTTATAATCTTCCGAAAGATCATCTCCAGTTATTATGCTTCAATAAACTTTTGGCCCAAATTTAAGGATACAAAATATATCAATTGAACCGGAATTAATTTATAAAGGCAATTCGAATATCTATTTTTTCTTTATTTTCATTATTTTTAAGGGAATCTTTCAAATTGAGCATTCGCTTAAGGCAGAAAATTCAGGTTGTTTATTATTTTTTTTTTTATTCCGTTCTTAGAAAATTATTTTAATATCCAAAAGATTTGATTTCTTTTATTTTCTTATCTTTTATATTTTGATTTTTATTGTTTTTGTCTAGTTTTGAATGATTTAATATCTTCCATTATAGGTTCAATTAACTTTTCTTTATATTATTTTATGTGAGTGAAAAAAAAAAATGTAAGGACGATAAAATTTTAGTTAGAAAAAATTCTATAATTCTAGGGTTCAACCTATAATAAGGTTTAACTTATAATATAAAAAATAAATAAAAAAATGTTACTTTGATTTTTAAGTTCTTGTCAGTCGTCAATTTTTTTGTTTTTTTTTTAGAATAAAAATTAGTTAAAATCCTAAATATCAAAGTCATGTCAATATTCTCAATCATCAATGTCTTATTATTTTATCCTGTTTTTTTGAAAAGATTTTTGATAAAAAAAAATGTAATTCTATTAAAAATAGATTTAAATTCTAATCTATCATAAAAAAAGATGAAAGTAGAAAAGTATAACAAAAAGGATGTTTAAAATTTTACTTGCCTTTGAGAAGAGCTAAATTAAATTTTCATTTCGATTACATATATTACCAATTTAGAACAGAAGATCATTTTTTTGAGATACTTTTTTTTTGTACCCCTTTTAAGAGCAGAAGTTATCAAGTCTTTGAAATACTATGCCATACAAATTTTTGAATCTAGACTGCACTTCTTGGAAACATATAGAACTAGGAGATGGGAAATTAAAATAGGTTAAACTAACTAAAAAGGGCAAGGACTAATACTTTGGTTAGCTGTCATTCATATTTTTAAAATCAGGCTGCATAATTTGAAAACTAATAGAACTAGGATATTGTAAATTAAAATGGGCGAGTAAGATGCAAATTTGTAGGGTTATAGTTTCAGATAGCTGCATCCGTCTTTGTACGAAATTAAAAAAGATCAGTAGATTTTCCATTATTTTATGATTTGTATAGTTTATTTATACTAAACCTAAAGGCTTTAATATTTTATTTCGAAATCCTAAATATTTTTTTTTATGTGATTTCATACAATGTCTTTTGTATATAAAATGAAACCAAATATTTGAAATAAGCACATATTACGAGTATTAGTTCAGCTAGAGTATTTATAATTTAAAATGATTATTGAATAATTTGAATTAAAAATGTTTAGATTCAATTTTTGTAAAACTTCATATTTATTTATGAATTGTATAGCACTACAGACTTTGAGCTTTGATAACTTCGCTTTATATATGTAATAATAGGAAATTGAATTTATTACCTCATCATACATTAAAATATAGATGTCATCTTTAAAACTAATGATCTAATGTTATGATATTTAAATTCTTTTATATTAAAATTGAAGGACACCTTATACTTTGTCTTCGTAAACCAATTATTTATGTGAAAGTGTTTGAAAATAAATATAGTATAGTTACTAATAGAATTAAGTGGAAAATATATTGGTATAACTATCCCAATGGCTATAGAGCTCTAGTATTCAAATTATTTACAATGTATGAAGATTTCTTAAATTTCTACCAAAATTAAAAGAAAAAATATTTCACTTATTTTCCAAAAAAAAAAAAGTCACCCACATATCAAAGTGTCAAACAAAGTGTTTTGTTTTGTTTTTCGTTATATGTACTTTGTTAAAGTTTATCATAATATGCATTTATATTTATTTGTTAGTCTCTTTATTTTCTCAATTAACTTTTTAATTTCCCTAACTAAGTAAGTATATAAATGTAAATACATATATCACTGCTATTTTTCGTTTTCATTATTAACTATAGCAAGTACTTCAAGATTTTACTTTTTGTTTGTTTTGAGCAACGTTTCAACAGTTTTTGTTTTGTTTTTACTAAAACGTTTTTTTTTTCCTAGAATTTCTACTGTATAATAACATATTACAGTGCCTTCAAAAAATATACTTTACATACAAGTTGAAAATTAAATTCCCATAATTATCGTAGAAATTTTAGAATTCAATTTATCAAAATTTTTTAGAATTCAAAACCAAAGATTTCTAAAGGCGCTCATTTTCCAAAAAAATAACTAAAGGTGTTTAAAAATTTGTAAAAATTTTCTGTAAATTTTATATGAAAAGAAAAAATGTAAAAAATGAAGGGACACTTTGTAATGTTGAAGTTTTGAGTTTTGTATTTTATTTTGGAAAAATTTGTACAGGTATCTAAGTTAAAGGTGTCTAAGAATAACAAATTTTCAATTTTTAACCCCTAATAGCTACTAAAAAAGAGGTGATACAACAAATATTCTGTGGTAACTTATACTATTTCTGAAAGAACTTTCACGATTATATCTGAAAGTCTACTGAAAATATGATGGAACTAAAATATTATAATATTTTGTTTTCAAATAACGGTAAATTTAAATATTAAATTGAAAAAAAATTGTATAATTTTCAAATTCAATTATACGACTAAAAAAATTGATTGCATAGGTTGGTGTTTTTAGATTCAAAAAATCTTAAGTAGAACCTAAGATATACACATTTGAAACTAGGGTTTTCTCAAACTTCGAGGGGATTTTTTTTATGCATTAAAGTTTGATGATTAAACAAATTTTTCAAAATTAGTGGAATAACAGAAAATGCTGACAGCAGTGAAAATATGTATACTGACAGCAGTGAAGATATGTATACTTTAATAACAGAAAAACTCTTAACCAAAACTCGTGTAGTCGTGTAGCAGTATTTGCAGTCGTAGTTTACACTGTTCGATAGGAACTCAATTCAGTCATAATGGGTATTCCTTACAACATACAGTGATAAAGAAAAAGGGATATAATAGACTGTTCATCAGTTTCTTTACGAATTGTCGGTCTAGTTTGGGTGAGGCATGATTACATCTGCAGATTACCTATCTCCTTTAGACATAAGCCGCAGATATCCAAAAATAAATTTGAAGAACTAATTTAATTTCTGAACTGTACGAGCTGATTACTCAACATAGTTTACAATAAAAAAATACGAGGGAATGGTGTCAAAACGTCACTTTTTTTGTGGTAATTGGGCTCTCGTGATAAATTTCTAGAGAATAATCATGTAAATTAACCCACAAACCAAAGCGGTGCTTCATAAAAATTTACAAAGTAATTGAATGCATTTTACAATTATTTACTTTTATCGTAAAACTTTCTATTACCGTTAATATAATATGACCCGTATGTTCTAATCAGTTTGTATAAGTGGAAATGCAAAAAAACTAACTTATACAGAACAAATACTTTTCTCCAATATTGTATTTTGATTTTGTTGTTGTTGTTTTGTTTTTTTTTTAAATAATACAACCGCGAAATTGTATATGGTTTATTTTTAATTTTTTCTTTTTAAACAGTTCTTTTTTGTTTATTTTTGGAAGGAAAAATTAAATGTTTGTAATTTTACTGTTGCTGTTGTTAAATAGCATTTTCAAATTATCCCCTCAGATATAAAAAAAAAAAAAAACAAGAAAACAATAAAAAAAAATTTAAATGTTTAAAAAGAAAATAATAATTTTGCGAAAGTCAATTGCACTCTTATCAATTCGAATGTAGTACACTTACATACAAACTTATATCTTCAAATATATAAGTTTATAATATATGATATGGTAGTAATATAAGTACTTTACTTGTACTTAATTTAAGTGTAATTGTTTATGTACGTTTCGAATGACTGAGGTTTTTCAATTGACAATTTAATTGCACAATACTAGTAGGTATTATGAAATTTGGATTTTTAAACTAAATTAAGTTTTAGATGTTTATATGTTTTGGATATAAGGAAGATATTTGTAAATGAAATTTTTAGTTCAATTTAAAATAGCTGGGAATATGTCGTTTTTTTGGCTTAAAATTAAATAAATCCGACAATGTAAAAGTAAATTTTTAGATTATCATTGAATTTATAGTTTTAAAAAAAACTTTCGTTATTGCAATTATAAAACAAATATTGTCATGTATAATTTAAATATTAATTCTAAATAACAACTGTTTTTAATATATTGTTATTGAAGATTTTATTAGTAGGTACGCTATTATTCTCAATATACGATTGAACATATCAATTTTCTTCTTCACCACCTTTTGGTTACTTGTTTTTATTTTCTGTGAATTTTATTCTAAATATTTTATTTTATTTGTTTCTCTATTATTTGGTAAATATTTTATTTTATAAGTATCTCTATTGTTTGGTCAACTTTTGAATATTGTAGTGTATTTTCTTAGGAAAAGCTTTATTAGCTTATTTTCCCAAAAAAATCCAATGTAAAATTTTTTTCACACTTACTGTCCATTGAATTTTTTCCATATCTGATTATTTTCTACACCATTTAATCATGGATAGGTTTGTTAAAAAAATGACATAACGGTAACATTTTGTGGAACAACTTATTTATGTAGCCCCACCAATTTCGAAGTTAAAGCCATTAAAGCTGGAAAAATTTCTTTCTCAAATATGTATATCTTAAATTCTGCTTAACATTTTTTGAATACAAAGACAGCAAACGATAGGATATTTTTTTAGGTGTATTAAAATTATAAAATTTTCTGCTATTTTATTTTTAAATGTCACTCTTTTAGATGTAAAAACTTAAACCGAGATTTTAAAAGAAGAAAAATATAATAGAGTTTTAAAAAAATCTCACAGGGAATTTTTTTGCGCGTCTGCAAGAGGTATATTAGTGGTCAAAAATCGAAAATTTTCTATTTATAGACATATCTAACTTAGGCACCTGTGCAAATTTTGTCAAACTAAAACTTAAAATTTCACCATTATATTATTTTTACAAATGTTGACAACAACGTTTTTTTATGTGTTAAGGCTTTTCTATTTCTATTTTTTGATTGATTAATTGAAGGATTTTCGTAAAATTGAAGAAAATTTTTCTTAATTTTTGACAAACTTTCATATATATAAAGAGTATAAAACAAGTTTCCAAATTGTTGACTCCAATTTTTGACTTCAGTTTTTGTATAATTTTAATTTTCTTTTTTCCATACGATCTTGATCCAGTTATTGCAGTTTTATTTATATTATATGTACAAATCTTTATTCAGTATTAATTCCTATGGTGTTAAGTCCAAGAAATTTTATCTTAAAGATATAAATTTCCAAGAAGAAGTGGATATGTTTCATAGGAGACTTTAGATGATGAAATTTGAAATTTTATATAGGTAGGTAGGTAGGGTGATGACCTTCATGATCCTACGTGAAGGCCTCAATTAGCACTAGATTGAGCCATTTTGATACAACTGCACTCAAGTGACCTGTGTTTTTAGATTGTTTGCGATTTTATATCCCACCTGAGCACTTCAGATACGAAATCAGTTCTTTGATTCTGTGTTCAGAGAGCACGCTGAGGTTGTGGTAGAACGGTTTACCAAGTGAGAAAAGTCTTGCTCTAGCTAGGGCCTGATATCTGCAAAAAAAGTGCTCTAAATTTTCACTTTCGTTTGCATAATTTTATATAAATTTTACATATTATTGATTATAGCTTTGATCAATCAAATTCTTATAAAAAAGTCTTATGTAGTACAGAAACTTCTCAAGTTATGTGATTAATTGGTTTAGCATATAACTTAAAACTTTGTGTGAAAACTATACCTATTTAAAGTACACAGGAAATCTTGCAACGTGTACTATCAAAGGACATTTAATAAAACGAATATCTGAAAATAAACTAGAGCTTTAGCTGGAATTTTTTTTTATGTGTAACTCAAATAATGTGTCATTGAAGAAAAACTATGTATATAGCATCTGTATATAGTTATTAATAAAATTTAAAAAGAAAATTTCCATACCACCATAACGATAAAAAAAGGACAATCAGCTTAAAGATGAAAAAGGACAATTAAATTAATATTAAAGTTATGTTGTTGTTGTTTTAAATTAGCATATTTAAAAATATTGCGCAAATATTACGGATTAAAAATGTTCAAAATTTTCAATTAAATTCTTAGTATTAAAATGGTTCTATAGGTATGATGTTTGTATATTTATGTTTTAGATGTTTGTATATTTTTGAAACCTTTCCATGTTTTAATTAAAAATTTTTTATAACATAAAAGAATTGAAAATGATTGCTTTTGTTAATATTATGTCAATTAAAATTGCTTTAAATTTTTTTTTATTTTCATGTTTTTATTGTAAAATAATTTTTCTTTTTGAAAATTGTGGTTGCAATTTGTAAAATTTATTTTAAAGATAGGAATTTTAGGTGTTCGTTATTTTATGAAATACCACATTAAAAAACGTAAATTATTTTAATTAAATTGTTTTATCAGCAATGTTTTGTTTTATTTATTTATTTTTTTTTTTTTTTGGTGAATAAAGTGAACTGATCAACTAAACCACACTTAATGTGGATTTTGTGATTTAGTATTAATAAATATTTTTGAATACTTAAAATATTTTTAAAGAATTTTTAAGAATTATCCATCGCTAATACTAATTACATTTATGTTATTTTCATTTTTAGTTTTTTGAAGCAGAAAGTAATTAGTTATGTACCTTTTGGTTTAGATTATTAGATAATAAAATTGAACAAAAACAAAGAAAATAAAAACGAGGAATAAGGTAGAATTTAACTGTGTTAACTCTAGGATACCTACATGAACATAATAATATGTGAGCCTTCCATAAAATTTTAGACATTAATTATATTTTAGAAAATTGAAGATAACTGACTTAATTTAAGTATACAGCGAGATACTTTTGTAAAAAATTTTGAGCTGTATGACAGCTACTCGACTTCGTTGTTCTAAAGTAACAACATTTTACGGAAGATATTGTTATAAAACTTAACTTCTTTCGGCAATATTTTAGATATATCTAATTTAATTCAAAACTGAGTTGCATTAATGTAAAAAAAAGGAATTTTATAAAACTTGTCGGTTGAATTTGTTCAGTTTATAAAAAGTGATCTGATATTTACATAAAAATAAAAATTCATCAAAATTCTAGTTCCATAATTTATTAAGTTATCCTATGTGAACTTCTGTGAGTGCTTCCCACTAATTAAAAAAAAAAAAACAAAAAAAAAAAAACTGAGAATTCATTCCTTTAAATTGACACAAACGTAAAGACAAATTTATTATACTTTTTTTTTATATTTATACGAATGTAGCAATCACTTTCAGATAATTTAATAATATCTTATAGGATTGTTGATTTTGTAGAATAGTTTTGATATATATATTAACCTATTATAATTAAAATTCTCTCTTAATATGTTTATTTTCGAATTTCATTCGAATTATTACAAATTTCACTAGTGCAATTTTTGTAATATCCGAACAATATTTTAATCCAAGTTTGTATGTAACAGTATGTCAGAAAATGTTGCATCAGTCACAATATACATATATTTTGACTTGAAAAAAGACGGGCTAAAAATTTAAACTGTTTATTCTGAAATGGAATTACATATTTTCCTATGCCCGTCCCTCCCCTCTGTCTGTTTACAAAACTTTTATACCGTTAGGTAGAGCAATGAAATTTTAATCATGAATAGGTTTAAGTAAGTTACTTCAAAATATTTTTTGCCCCTCCACAAAACCTCTGTCTGTTTACAAAACGTTTATACCGTTAGGTAGAGCAATGACATTTTAATCATGAATAGGTTTAAGTAAGTTACTTCAAAATATTTTTTGCCCCTCCACCTGTTTAAGTGCTGTTAGACGTTAAAAAATTAAAAATTTGCTAATTTCAAACAACTGTTAAAATTTTTTCGAAGTAAAAAGCAAAAATTAAAGTGGAAAATTAATAATGTATACAATTAGTGTTAACAGCTTTTCTTAACTTTATAGGATTTCCTTAAAATTAACGAAATTACTTACATATGTCTTAATTTTTCACAATTTCTTCTTACATATAAAATTCTAAGAAAATTGAGAAATTTTTGTGCAAGTCACAATATTCTAAACTGCTTTTATTATCTTTTGGAAAATGTGGGCTTTTAAAAAATCTGTTTTTGATTTTTCAATGTTTTGGATTTGGATTGTAAAAAACTAACACTTAAAACAATTTTTTTTTTTTTGTGAAATTTAATAAATGAGATGTCAGTTTACGTTAGCTTGGTATTTAATGGGTAATCATCAAGAGAAAAATTTATTTATTTAGATTCAATATGCTAATTTATTTTATTATTTCCTAATTATGCAAAAAATTTTTACTAATTTTTATTTTCTAAACCAAAATAGTCCAAAATTAGGGGCTTCGGTAGCCTAGTGGGTAGGCGTGTGGTGTATTAACCGAAGGAGTGCGGGTTCGATCCCTGCACAGGTCGTAAGTGTTTTTTTCTTTACCCCCTTACGACCAAATATAATGTAAATATATAGTATATAATATAAACAAAATAAATAATATTAGTATATAATTTAATAATAGTATAAAAACCTATAATGGCCTTAGTAGCCGATGGTTCAATACTATTGCATTACATTTATGTATGTAATAGTAATATAAATAAATAAAATAAAAATAGTCCAAAATTATATTAAGGAAAGTCTTTAAGCAATAGCACAAAAATTTTAGCTTATTTTTCATAATAAAAAATCGCCCAAATTTAGGAAAAGTAAAAAATTCAATTTGATTCGTCATTGTTCGAATTATGTTTGAATGCAGGAAGCGGACAAATAAAAAAATGTCTGCATTTACGTTTTTTTCTCCAAATCTTATTATTATAATATTTTGTTTTGTTTTTTTTTTTTTTTAATTTCTCGAAAAGATTACCATATACCATTATTTTACCCATTTTAAAAAGATCTATGCACTAAAACTATTTACTTACGTAGAATCTATAATTACTTAAAATTATTTTTTTTGCAATTATTTTTTAGTTTAACTATTCCTCACATCTCATCTCATAATGAAAAATCGAACAAAAATTTGTTGACAATTGGTCAGTTTTTGTTTTTGGACATTTTGCTTTTTGGGGATTCTGCACAAAACCTATTTTACATCCGATCATATATATATATAATTTTTTAGTATATTATAAATGTGAACAGGAAATTACACAGCCTTTCCATTTCAGGCGTAACTGTAAATGTCGTAAGGGGGAATAACTATTACGATATGTGTGCGATTCCAACCCACACTCTCTTCGTGTTTACAGAGTATTTTATACGCTTTTATCCATTATGCCATCGAGAGCCCATCTATAATTATATCTATTTCTTTTAAATTTCTTTAATTTTCCCATACGTTAAATAAAATTTTTTTTTTTTAATTTATATAAAAAAAAGATTGAGAATTTATCAATCAAGATATTTTATTTTATTATTTAAAATATCTTAACTCAAAACTATATTTTCATCCTTTGCATACGATAAACAATACTGGAGATATTTCATTGCTATTATATAGTTTTTTAGTTTTTAATTTGAGTACAAATTTTTGTTTTCTACTCTTTCATTAAAAAAAGATTGAAAAAATTTAAAATTAAGATTAAAAAAAAAAAAAGAAGAAGTTTGCTGCAATTTTTACCTTTATTTTCATTTATTTTTATTCTTTATTTTTTAATCGTACAATTTAATTTTTTGTTACCTATTAATTTATTTTTAATTTTCATATATCTTTAAAATTCTTTAAATATCCTTAATTGTAGATATATTTATACCTAATTTAATTCAACATTAAATTTTATGCCTTTAAGAATAATGTTTACAAAAAAAGTTTTTTTTTTTATAATGTACCTATGATAAATACAATTCTATTTTATTTTTCTATTTTTAAATATTATCCTAAAGGAATATGAAAAGCAGATATTTAATTATTACACAGTGTTTCAAAAATGGTTGAATGTATGAACAAATTTCCACTTTCAACTGTGATATATTGCAACGGAAACGGTAGTACCGATTAAAATGAAACAAGATGTATACTAAAGATGTAGTATAATGCTCTATAATATTGTAGAAAATTGTTTTGTCCATACGACAGGAGGAATATGAAAATATAACGGTTTAAATAAAATACTGCAAAATATTAAGACAAGTTTGAAATTAATTTTTCAGCCACTAGATCGCCACATCAGTCTTAATTGCATATATATTCGGAAATTTGAAGATATAAAATACCGTTATGTGATGACGTCATTTTAATAACTCGTAACTCCGAGCTTATGAAGATTGAATCAAAGATCGTGAAAGATTTTCCGCTTTATCAAAAAAAAAAAATTTTATACTTGTTGCGTCATATTATATCATTTTAATTGCATATATATTCGGAAATTTGAAGATATAATATACCGTTATGTGATGACGTCATTTTAATAGCTCGTAACTCCGGGCTTATGAAGATTGAATCAAAGATGGTGAAAGATTTTCCGCTTTATCAAAAAAAAAACTTTTTTGCTTGTTGCGTCATATTATATCATTTTAGGTATATTTCGGACCATCCTGTAGTTATATAAAATCATTTTAATGTTAAAAAAAAATTTTAACATTATCAAAATACAAACAAAAATCATAATACTACAATAAATTTACAAAATTTTTGTACCATAACATAAGCATACATGGTTATAAGTTAAATATATAATGTATATAGATTAGATACATTTTATAGATATAAGTTGCTCATTTATATTAAAAATTTTTTTTTTTTCTTTACTATTATGGTCAAAAGTATAAATAGGTAGTTAGTAATAAAAATTAAGGAAAAAAAAATTTTTTTTAGGTTTTTTATGATAAATTTAATTTCAATCTTAAGATTGCCTTATAAACATTTATCTTAAATATTGTATTAAATTTATTTTGTTATGAGGATTAAAACCGCAAGCTCCAAAAATCTTCTTTCTTTCCCAGTTACTTTGATAAGTCATTCGATAGTTATATTATAAAACTAATATTTTAGGAAAATAACTTCCGAAAGCCCGTAATCAAATAATAAATTAGTTCGGAAAAACTATCGGAATTTAATATTAAATGTTTTTTGAAATGAATTTTACCGAATCAATTCTAATTTAGAAAATTATGCAAAAAGAAAATTTTTAACTTATTATTGGAAAATTGTTATCAACAGTTAACTTTGCTTTTTGTTTCTATATAATTATTTTATTTTATCATTTCCTTATGATTTTCCTCTTTTTTTGTGGTAATTTACATTTGATCGAATGCACTATGTATATAAATTTCCTATTTAGTATTTTTAGTTACTTTAGTCGTTTGATAAAATTTTAACATAAAAAATAAAATGAACAGATAGACAATGGATCAATTTTTATTTTTTGTTTGTGTCCTTATGAGGATTCAGGTGATTCAAAAAATGAAAAAGAAAAAAAAAAGAAAACAAACAAAATTAAAAGAAAAACTTGTATCTTTTGTTCTTTGTATAAAAAAATTTTTTTTTTCTATTTATTTGTTGTTTACAGTTGTAATTTCTGGAGTTAATAAATTATAGACATATTTTGGAAGCTCTTATGTAAATTGAAAAATGGATAACAAACAAAGAAGTCCTTTTTTTTTTTTTTATTTTTGTATAATAAATTATTATTTTATTGTTGACCTTATTCCTTTTATATGCTTCCTGATTTGGATGATAATATATAGTTTTGGAAATTTTAAATGTTTGGGATAAGTAAATGTTTAACCTTGTATTGAGAATTATTTAATTTTTTTTTTTAAAGTTTTTCTTTGTTTTGGAACCCACAATGAAATATATTAAATTGTAAATTTTTCTATATTTAAATTGTTATTAGAATTGATTTTGGTAAAATTTTGATTAGAAAAATTTTGTTATTCTGTAATTTGAATTTCATTATTATCTACTTTTTAATTAATTTTAATTGCATTCAAACATTTAAAATAACCTAAAACCTAATTAACTTAAAATACCCAAAATAAGATATCCCATTCTTGTGTGATTTCAATTCTAAAATATGGAAGTAAAACTTGGTTCCAACATAGTTCTATGGTCTCTGACAAAACTAGAATTGATAGCACTTAAAATAAAGAGGAAGAAATGGAAGTGGATACGGCATACACTCCGAAAAGCACCCAAAATAATAGCTCGCTTAGTATTAGAGTGGATTTAAAAAAAAAAAAATAAATAGCAAAACCCCGCAAGAAATGGTAAAAAGGGATTAAACATATACAGAAATAAAATAAAAGGCCCAAAACAGTGTAGTTATGTGGAAGTTTTATACTCCCCAAGGCAGTAAAAGAAGAAAAATAAAGTCCTATAAATAAAACATCAAAAAATCGTTAACTACGGTAAATAGATCAAAACAAAACTTTTGTTTTTTTTGAACTAAGATTTCCACTTATTATTTGAGTATAATGTTATACACGCCTATAAAATATTGTGTAAATTGATACTAAAGTACAGTTTTAAATACTATTACCTGATATTCAATATTTTCCTAAGTGCTAGTAAGCACTTTAAAATCAATTCTTTTAAAATACCAGTAAAACGAATACCAGTAAGTCCAAGTACCCAGTAAGACGAATGTAAGTAAAATACTCGGTAATTCCTAAAAAGTACTTTCATTTTGAGTTTAAAACTTTCGTAATTATTTTTTATACGTATATAGTATTTTTTCTGGTACTCAAGTACTTTTTAAGAAATTTTTAGGAATTCAATTAGGAATTTTACAGCTGATAAATAGAAAAGTATTAAGTATCAAATACAGGATAATTGTACTGATACTTGAATTTTGCAGGTCTGATATTATTTTGCCATATATATAATATTAATACAATACAAAAAAAAGTTGAATATGTGATATAAACAAGATTTTTTTTACTTATTCGGTTAAAATGATTCGATTTGTGTAATAGCAAACAAATAACAGATAGACTAAGACTTTATTGTCTGACATTTTTTTACCAATAGTTACAACGTCTATAAAAAGTTAAAGTTTTCTTTGCCGATTATAAGATTTTTTAAAAGCTAAGATTTTTTCGCTCTGAATTGGGGTATTGGTAGGAGAAAAGCGAAAAGGTTAAATTAATTAATTTGATTCTGAATCTATACAATAAAATATTTTAATTTTTTTATTCATTACAAAATTAAGAACAGAAGTAAATTTGTACTGAAATGTTTACATTATAAATAAAAAAAAAAAAAAATTTCATTTTCTTGTATCTAATTAGAAAATTTATTTGCATTAAATTTAAGATACAATCACTTCATCTAACAAAGATTATATTTTTTTAATACAAATAAATAAACAAATCATTTTATTATCCTTTTGAAAATTTTACGATAATTATGAATTTAATCCCAAACTACCTAGAATATATAACACCGATGTATATAAATCATATATTGTTTCCTTAGAATTATTTTGGTTTTTTGTGTGGTATTTTATTTATTGAAATTAAAATATATTTTAAATTTTAAAATATAATTGATTTTATAATATAACTATTGCCATTTTGTTTGGGTACCCGGTCATTGTGTCTTTTGAAGCAATTATAGAGCTGACGAACTATAGCTAGAAGTACCAAATTCTTCGTGATAAAGAAAATCTCGGGGTTCCTATAACATCTGTAATAAATATTGTTGTCAATAACAAAACAATAAACTGGGTTTTTCTTTAAGTAGTACTTGTTTTTGGCTTACCAGATCTGAGCTATATTAAATCTTAAATGCTCAATGTTAAGAATGTTATCTCTAAATCGCCGCAATGTCGGCAATGTAATAGGTGTTTTAACGGAACACTATTCTTTCGAAGCTTCAAACGAGAAAAGAAAGGAGCATCAATATTCAAACTTTTGGGTGAATATCTAGCTCTTGATCTCACAAGTAGAAGGAAACTTTTCCGAGGAAATTTTTAATAACCTTTTCAATCCCAATGGTTTAATTAGGAGAAATTTTTCTTAAATATGCTCAGCTTTCAATGTTTTAATAAGGAGAGAACACATACATGATATCATAACAATTCTAAACTGGCCTAAGTGTGTATGGCCTGTAGCCCTTTCTATGTCCCAAACTATGTTTATAGTTTTAGAAAAATATATTAATTTATGTAAGGGGTTATGCATCAGTGCATCGGAGTGCATTTTATTACCCTCGTAAAATCGGATGCCTTTAAAAATCCTTGGAAAATTTTTAGGTTAGCTAATATCGAAAATAAACTTTAAAACTAAAACACCGACCTAGAAGATGACCACCATTATTTTAGTTACAAAGCTGTTATAAATTTTGTGTCTTACCTATATGGTTGGACTGATCGAATTTAAACTTCTTAGAAGCGTTCTTGTATGCTGAGGATGGTTCTTGAACCGTACAGATAACGAAATAGCACGTTGTTATTAAACTACGGTCGTCGGTCTGTTAAACTAGTTTTATTACCTATTTAACTGTTAAATTATTTTTGTTACATATATTTGTAAGCCATTTAAAATATTTTCATACTTTTTTTATCCTTTGTAATTCGTTTAAATGATTCTGTCTAGACTTTGAAAAGGCGTTAATAATATGTTACCGAAAGATTCTTCTCAATTAATTTAGTTCTCGATACAATGATTTGGTATCGCTATCCACTAATTTTTTTAATTTTCAAATTTAATGTCTAAAGTTGTCTAATATGCGCTATTACAATATAGCAATCCGATTTGTTGATTTTATAAAAAGCGTTTTTATATTTTGTTAAGTTTCGCTAATCCAATTGAACACTTCGGTCTGTCAAAGATAATCGTATTTTTCTTTTGTGTTGCAATTTTCCATAAAATTTATTAGTCCTGATTAGGTACTCCAAATATTTAAGAAGTAAAAAAAAAATCATAAAAAATAGAAATTTTGTAAAGATATTGCAGGGATAAAACTTTGAGAGAAAAATTAAGGAAAATGATGAAAAATATTTAAAAATGTTTCGACAAGTTTAAAATAACCATAATTTTTAATAACCATAATTAAAAATGCTTAAAAGTAACTAAAAAAAGAACGCTTACTAACTAAAAATAATAATATATTGAATTCTATTAACCCCCTTTGCTTATTTGTTATTGCAATAACTTACTAAATTTATAAAATTTAATTGAAGAAAAAAATCCTTGTGTATCCTTATATACCTGTGTGCTTTGCTTTTTAACTTAAATGTGTTTATGTTTACTTATATACAAAGAATACATACATATATTATACATTTTATTAACATAAAAATACATTTATATATATATAGATAAGTCCTTATTAAAATTCCTATTTAATGAAATGGAAAATGTACAATTTGTTACATCTTAAAACTGGCATTATTATAATAATAAAAGTAGATTTAATTTGCATAAAGATTTATTTTGAAGGACAAGAAGAGTTAATTTTTGAAAATAAACGTAGAAAAGTGAGTGAATATTTGATATGAGTGAATTTACTAAAAATAGAATTTTTTTTTTTTTTCGTTTTTAGGACGTAATCTTAGAAAATTATATTAAAGCACAACGTAAGGATAAACTGATAATCATATAATTTACATTTTAAATTGATTTTTAACATGCTAAAATGATTTCTTTACTCAGATATTTGTAAATTGATTTTTGAATTTAAATTTTTTTTATTTTTAAGTTAAGGATTTACCTTGTTTTTTTTGTTTTAAGGATATTTAAGGATTAAAATATATTAAATATGATTTGATTGAATAAAACAATCATAATTACAATTTTGCATTAAGTTTGAGCTTAAAAATTATTTAAAATGTTTATCTAAAATTATCTTAATAATTTTATTTTTAATATAATCAAATAATTCTGATTATAAATCCATTAGATTTTAGAAAACGATTGAAAGTAAAATATGTATTTAAAAATTTATGTTATAGTTTAATTTTTTTTATTGCAGTTTTTGTATTGAATAGAAAGGTACCAAATTCAAAAATATATAAATAACATCAGTTACTAAAACTAAGATGGGGCTGTCAAAAGTATTAAAAATCATGTCAGTGCAATTATCTATTAATAAGCACGTCATGAGGGGATCAGAGAAAATGAATTTTCTCATGAGTCGAAGTGAATCGGTTAATAAAATACGGGTTAGAGCTTAACCAATATATTAAACACATATATACTGTTTATCCTGGTATACAAGTTGTTGAATTCAATATTAAAGAAAACTTATTTGAATTGACTAAGAAAAGGTAAATTGAAAGTACAACTTGAACGATAATCAAAACCATGCAGATTTAAGTGTTCCAAATAGTGTATAGGTACTCTTTTTCACTACATGTAAAGTCAAACTATTGGTTGGTGTTATTATGAAGTATTGTCCTGGTCAGTTGATATGATGGAAGATTGAGATGTACTATGTATCTATGTGAATGTCAATTGTACATTTTCCAGAAAAACTAAAGCTATAATATGTACTTATGTCTTTCGTTCTAAAAAAATGTAATAGTACAGTCTTGAAAATATCTCCAAAGTTTCTTTATTGTAGAACACTCAGACAAGAACTTAAAAAGTTTTGCAAAACTTATTTCACCTTTATTTAATGATTGGTAACTTTTAAACTTTGTTGCAAAAACTAAAAAGTTTATTGTTATACTCAAAAATATAACAAATATTATGAAAGTGTTTTAGCTAGACAAACCATTTAATTTTTTAATTAAAATATTTATAACCAGTTCTAAAAAAAAAAAACACATTTTACAAAATTTAACTTCATTTTTTCTTAAAACGTGACATCGTATCTATAAAGTATCTTTAAGTATAGATAAAATATCATTTACTTTCTTATGAAAAAAAAATTGTCATTGTTTTCTTTCCAATTAGTATCAGTGTCAGTGTCCGTATCACATTTAATTCAGTTGTTTTTGGAATATTTGAAAAGATACCTAAAATTTTTATATTAAATTACAAATTCAATAATTTATAGAGACATTTCATTTTAGTATCAATTGTTAAAAACATTCCTAAACACTTCTATTATATTACACTCCTAAGCACGTCGGTTTGTTTTTTTTTCCGAAATTCAAAACCAACAATTTTTTTTTTGTATCCATATTTGGAAATATGAGAATTAATTTACATTTAAACATACATTATGAAGTACAGAACAAATAAAATTAATTTTATTGTGTTTTCATCATTTTCAAAGATTTTCTTTTTATTTGAGTTAATTACTGCAAAAAATTTCACGAGTTGGTTTTCCATTCAGTTTTCAAATAACTTTTTAGATTTTTCTTCACTTAAGAGTTTGAGGATGTGGTAATATATGTATGTGTTCATTCCTTTGCCTTTCGAATTATTAACATAAAATCTAAGTTATTTTTTTTTTTGGTTTCATGATTTGCAGAGTCACGCAAATGTAAATTTAGTTCTTCAAGGCTCAATTATATTCTACATATATATTTTTTATCATATCTTTTTAAGTAATAGGTCTATTAAAAAAATAACCAATTTATGTGTATCTGAAGGGTATCAAGAATTCCTTTCTAAAAATATTCACTTGACATACCTATTAGTTAAATGAAAAGTAAAATTTACCTTTGAAGGGCTGTTAGAACCCTTTAATGATGCCATTGAGAAATGTTATTTTAAGAGACTTATATTGATTTCAGAAGCTAAATTTCTTCAAAGTTTGAAGAAAATCCAAAATAGGAGCGGAAATTTCCCTTTTTATTTCTACAAAACAGAAATGGGAAAATAGAAAGGAAAGGAAAAAATCATAAAATAAGTATAATACATAATATTTTTCTGACCTATTTATCCTAATTCTTATACATTATCATCCTTTCAAAGTTTCAAATTTTTGACTGAAAACCTAATGGTAAAGTAAGCATAACAGTAATATGTATAAAACTGCCAACAACTATCTATGTAATTTACTATAAAAATATGTTCTACCCATTGGCGTTTTTTGATTGAAGATATTAAAAAAATTTTTTTTTAGCTTAAAATTGTTACCGACCGCATATATTAATGTATAAGGTAGGTATTGTTTTCATACCAACAATTTGTACCCCAGATTTTGGCAAAAATGCACTACTCCGGTGTGGAGAAGGCTGTAAAAAAATTTTTAGCATGATGTCCGTCTGTATGTGTGTGTGTGTGTGTGGGTATGTCTGTGGGCACGTGTACAGCTTAAACGACCGAGCGGAATTTTTTGTAATTTCATATTTAAGGTTTTGACGTAAATATCTCAGATTGATAAGCTTTTGGAGCAAATCGGACAACGACAAGTGGTAGTTTACTAGTGGACTTTTTAAGTTTTTTACGAATATTTCGTAACAGAATAATTTTATGAGAAAAATTATTAAGAAAAAGTTGTTACACAAGTAAAGAGGAACAACTTTGCCATAGGACATGTTTTGATCCGACTAACTTTAACTTTTATTTAATTTTTTTTCGAAGTCCAAATTTCATACATAACACTCCATATGAATTTATATGAACAATTTTTTTTTGTTTTTTTTTCATATCTCTAAAAATTTATATACATACATAATGTATGTACTTATATCTATGCATATTATTCATTTGTTGATGACATAAAATTAAAACGGTAAAATTTTTGTTAGCAGATTTAATATTAATCTTGTTTGTTTTGTATTTGTTTACAGTTTTTTTATTTTTTACTTCTAATATTATTTTTTGAATGAAAAAAAAATCATGTATCTACATTACAATAATAATAATAATAAATGGATGTATGAATGAATGTACATATATTTTTACGGTTTCATTACTTATAATTATTGTTATTGAATAAAACAAAATGTTATTAAATTATTAGAAGTTATTTTGCTTTGATATAAATTATTATGTAAAAAATCTATAAATTTTGGCATTGTACTTTTTGTGTAGTGGCAGTTGGTCCTGTGGTGGGGACAGCTGATTTTTTTTAGCTTAGTTTTATGTATTCGACCCAATAAATTATAAATTTTTTAGCTCAATTTATTATTTATTTTCTAAATGATATTTAATGTATAATTTACCATTAAATATCATTTAGAAAATAAATAATAAATTGAGCTAAAAAATTTATAATTTATGATTTTTAAGTATCGAAAAACAAATAAGACGCTGAGCAAAATTTTATTGGATTTTTACAACATATTAAATCGTTTTTCTACGAAAATTCCATTGTGAGTTAATAGCTCAGAATTAAAAGAAAATGTTTTATTACTGTTGTGTTAGAAATATTTATGTGTTTAATACATTATTAAAAATGAACTAATTAAAACAAAAAAATTAAAAATTTATTGAATTTTTTATGCAAAATATATTGTAGCATGTCACAAATGGAATAAAATATGACGAAATTATTTAAACTTTAAAATATAAAGAATTGTTTTTTATGCGTTTTCATACAGTTGAAAAATAATTCAAATAATAAAATTAAAATAACTTAAATAATAATTTGTGTATTATGAATTTTTAAATAAAATTTAATTATACAATTTGGAAATATGAACAATGTGATTTTATCCTTTTTGATTAAATATTACTTACCGGATATATGCTATAAAAATAATATTTATACAGATATGGCAAACAAATTATAAACAAAAATAAAAACAAAATAGTTAAAATAAAGCAGATAAAAACAAAATAGCAGAAAATTAAAAAAAAAAAACATAGGTACCCACTTTAATGGATTTTTACTAACCACTCTTAAATTATTATAAGAACATTAATTAAACGAGAAAGAATCCACTTACTCTTGTTAAGTGTAAAATACCAGTACTAAGCCGTAATAAATAGTTTAAAATACAATAAATACTATGACAATCTGCTTATAAATGGTTCTAAAATATAACAATGAAATTGTAATCACGGATAGATCTTTTAAAAAAATTAATGTTGTGAAACAACTTGTTAATGTTATCCCACCCATTAAAAAGCCAAAGTTTGTAAAAAATATGCGCCCACTAAAATGTCTGCATTCTGGCTTGTTTAATTCTTATTTGTATGTGTTTACATAGCTAAATCGATTAATGTTTCGATACTAATATATTCGATATATATTCGATACAAGCAGCAATTTTAATATACTATGTATAATATATATACTATATTTAATATACCAATGACTATCGTTTAAAAAAGAATTCTCCTTGATAAATATCATTATTTTAAATCAGAAAGAATTATTTAAAAGTAGCAACATTAATTGAGATAACTTTAAAACAAAGTAAATTGAATTATCATAATTTTACAAATACTTTAAAGTACATCCGCATGTACTTGCAAATACTCGTTTCTGTAAATTTGAGTAAAAATTTCTGGTAGTTATAAATTTATTAGTTGTAAATTATTTTTTTTAAATTATTCTGATATACTATGAGACAGTTTTGCATTTTGTTTTGGTTTACAATAAACGGATTTGTTCCATTAAAGATGTACATACTTGCAAAAACTTGTTAAAGATAAATGCAATATCTATAGGATAAAAACGCTAACGCCTCTAATATCTCTTTTCTTAAGATTCAACAATTAAAAAAGAAAACTGAACATTTTTGTAGTATTGTCTTTTTAAAGTTGTTTTTAAGAGAAGATAAGGTAGGATTTAACTGCTATTGTTTCTACTCTATGACTTAGCAGTTAAAAGAACAAACAACAAAACAACTTAGCGTAGAACCTTCAGATGAGAGATATTCTCTATTCAGCAAAACTCTCTAAATTTCATAATTGTTTCTATAGTGTAAAATTGAAGTTATCGTTCAATCAAACTTATCGTTGTTTTACAAACATTTAAAAACAACATTAATATTTTTATTTAAAAAATTCTTTCAAATATCTCTAAATTAGTTTCGCTATTTCCTTCGGCCCTGATATTCTTTCAATATTTTCGTACTAAACGTCCTATAATACTCTTCTCTTTAGCATTATTTGTCTTTCCTCAACTTTAAAGTAAACTGTTCGGCATCCTAAAATTATTTCGGACTAAATTGTATTGACTAAAGTTGATAACTAAACCTAGATTAGGTAATTTTAGTTTATTTGATTCAAATTTACAAACTTGTGCCATTAATTTAACTGCTACAAACTCTAGATATCTCGGTAGTTTCTTTTCTCAAAATTTGCATGAACTCACTGACATGGGTCTTAAAAGATTTAAAAGAGTTTTCCATCAGAATGATGTCATCGTTGCATAAATCTATGGAAACGTAAAACACCAACTATTGTAATAGGTCGGTCTATAGAGCGATATAGAGTCTACCGATTAGTGATGTATTAGCTCAGCCATCATCAATAAAATATAAAAACTCTAAAATTCCTATGTATAGGTTTTTTGTTTTTTTTTTTGGTTTTTTTATGGATAAATGCTGAGTTAACGAATAACTAATTCCTAAACTCTAGGTTCGTAGTGTACCTTTAATACATACAAGAACGTATTCGGTTCTTGTACGGTCTACCACAAATATGTTACAATGTTTGTAAATTAAAAGAAAAAAATAAAATTTAGTGTAGCATCTTAAACTATTAGTTCAGTTTGGTGACTAGCAGTCAAAAAGAATGTATCTATTATTAAATCTATTTTATTGACCAGTTGTGTTCGAAAAAAATTTAAAAGAATATCGAATTAGAAAATATGATTTAGAAAAAAAAAAAAAAAACAATTGTCATTATTTTGAACTCGTTTTTATCCTGGAAAATTTTTAAAATAATTAATTTATACTCGCATTTATCATGGATTACTGACTATAATTTAGTAAAGGATGTTGAAATTTTTCAAATAATATAAATGAACTTATTTTTTTTTTTTTTTTTGTTCTGTATTATTTTTATAGTATTATTGACAAGTAAACATTTACATATGTATTACATACGTATACATATTTATATATAAAAAAACAAAAATTTTATTTTAAATTATTTAAAATAAAATCATCTCTTATAGACATATTAATGATGATTAATGAAACAAATTCATAATTAATTAATTTATTTTTAAGTCATACATGTAATAATATAAATTTACATAATATAAAGAGATATAAATTATTATTGTCATTAAATATCATTTTAATGTCAATTAAACTTTTAATAATTTGAATTTGAAAAAGTTATAAAATAAGTAATTTAAATTTCAAAAAAAAAAAAACAAAGCAGAATATAAACGAACGTTTTTTAAAAACTCACAATTTCCAAAATATAATACAAACTGTTTAGACTGTTTGTTGTGACTTGCACCAAAATTTGAAAATTGCATATATGAAAAAATGTGAAAATTGGACTTTTTTGCAATTTTGAGGGGCTGTAAATCCGGAACCCTATATAATTAAGAAAGCCGTTAACACACGTAAAAACATATTACTGAAGCTTTAAGTATCTAAAAATAGCATATTTTCAATTCTCTTAAGGCGTGGTACAAAAAAATTTTCTGAGTAAATTTTCTTTCTTGCCTCAAAATTTCAAGCCCCTATCTAGAAGCGTTCCCGAGTTATGAAGGTAGAAAAATCATGCAAAATTTAGTTTTCACATAACGGTAAATTTAAATACTAAATTTAAAAAATACATATACTTTTGATATTGATTTTATTTAGGTAAAAAACATTCCTGTCGAATGGCATTTTCAGATTGAAAAAATGTTAAGCGGAACATGAAATACACGCATTTAAAAATAGGGGTATTTAAAAGTTTGAGGAGCTGTGGTTTCCATATTGATAGGACTACATGAAAAAGTTGTTCCACAAAAATAATTTTTTCATGAGACCTACCCATGGTTAAAATTTTTCTACCCATTACCCTACCCATCTTTATCGGTTTAGAAGTTTTGTAAACAGGACGGACAGAGTGAAACTAATAGGCACATTTTTTCAAATTTTTTTTTTGGAAATGTGCTAAAAAAAATATAATATAAATTTATTTTATAAATTAAAATCAATATCCTGACATTTTTTGAAAATTTATTGAAGTTAATGAGTATGTTTATAAAAAAATTGATATTAAATGAATTGTAATAATTAAAAATTTATAATGACTATAGTTGAAAATGTCTTTAATTGTTGTTCTTTGTCATAAATTTAAGTTTTTCTTTTCAAAATATCTGTACGATACAGAAATTGCATCATAATCAATTGATTAATTTTTGTTCTAAACATATACATAATTATATAACAGTCAGATGATTTTTGACTGTTGATGTTTAGAGTTAAATTTCAGCGTATTGAAAGCTTTTTCAAAAAATATTTTCGAAAAAAGCTCTGAAATGGAAGACTGTTTTTTTAGGTGAAATCTGAAATCCAATATTCTGGAAGATTTAATTGAAAATATATTTTAAATTGAAATATTTTTTTTTTCGATATTTTGCTGCAAACAGATTTTTCTTTCAAATATTTTGTAATACTCTTTTTTTCTCGTGTTTAACTTCCTTTTGAAATAAAGATAGAAATGCTATCAAGTTTTCTCTCTTTTACTCCATTTTTTTTTAATTTTTGCCTAAAACTTTCTACTTCGTCCTTTATAAATCTGAATGCTTTTTCTTCAACTTGATTTAGATTTTCTTACGTTTTTTCCTGCCTTGGGGATTCCAGTTTAACGCCTGACGTGCCATTAATGTTTTTAAACGTCTGAGGATATGGCCGATATCATCTTCATTTTCTTTAACTCTAAATTTGTTATATTTTAGTTTGGATTTTAAAATTTCGGTTTAATAATTGATCAAGATAACCTTAAGTATACAATGGTAAATGAACAATTAAATTAAGTATTAAGAATTCCGACCGATACCGCAGGAGATATGATTTATTTTTGAATTTTTCAAAATGTCACTAAATCAACAAGCAGTTTATGACCCGGAAACTTGAATTATAATCAATTTACGTCGTTTTTGGAAAGACTATTTTTTTTTATTGTTGAAATTAAAAATTTGAATTGTTGTTCATCAACAAACAATGTTACTTAGTTTTTGACTGAAATCGTAATTTTTTTTTTTTGTTTTTTTAACTTTAAGCTAAAGTCGAAAAATGCCTGAACTAATGCTTGATTGTACAATTTAGGATTATGTCTTCGGTTATATAATTTGTTAAATTTTAACGTTTCCTAAGTAATAGGATAGAAAAATTACTGATTAAGTTTTCCATTTATCTATTATTAATTCGGCTTACAGAATTGATTTCCATTCGTTTATGGTATGGAAATCACAAATATGGAACCATTACCCCTAACCTCATGTGTTTCGTAGAATTTATAAGGATTACATATATACAACTTACATATACAAAAGCTTCAAGCTAAACATTAACAACTTATTTCATAATATTTCAATCAATTTTCATTCCCAAAAATATTTAAATGCCTTGACCAAGCAGCATTAAAGCATTAAAGAATATTTATAACCTATTATTTTATCATAAAAGGAAGGTAATGTTTTGTGGGTTGAAGTCCTGCAAATTATTGTGTTCATTGCTCGTTCCACTCCTCTAGAATGTTTCAATGATTTCCACTTACGATTGCAAAAGATTAAAGAATCAAAGATGCATACGTGTATTTAAATTAATGGAAGTTTCAGTTTTTTGTATCATTAAATTTGCTTTATGCTTTAGTGCTCGGAATTAGTTATTTTCAACTTATTTGTGCTTCGTTTATTGTTGAGTATATATAAATATAATTTTACATTTCTATATATTATATAATATATGTATTTTATTTATTTTTATATGATGATTAACCAACTGGACTCAATTGTGCGTCATTTTAATTCCATATCAATTACGATATATCGACTATACGATATAACAGTTATGAGCAATTAAGTCATAACTGTTATATCGTATAGTCGATAAGCTGTAGTTAATTTTATCACAGGAAAAGTATGCAAAAAGTAAACCTTAAAAATAAATTAATTTTTATATTTTAACTTTCATCGTATAGACAAAAAATCACTTTTAAAATAAATTTTTTCAATTGATTTAACGTTCCATAAAAAAAAAAAAAAAACCGAAATAATTTAAGAGTGTCAGTTTTGGCATTAATATTAAATTAATTAATAAAAATAATATTTATGACACTTGTATTAAATTTTATTGCTATATTTTTAATAAAATTGTAATAATATGGTACCTACTGAAACGACAGTTCGTTAATTACAAAATATGAGTTAAATTTAAATTAAATTAACTTTTCTATAAAGAATAATGGTATATGGTCATATGGAGTTATAATTATATAAGTATCTTTTAAAAGTAATTATTGTTTAAAAAGTTTCAGTAAAATCATATTAAATTATTTTATGAAAAATATAAAATGTTTTTTTTTTTTTGTTTTTTATTTGTTAAACTTTTAATTGTCTTCAATGAAAATTAATGCAAAATGAAAATTAAATTCGGCATTAAGAAATTTTTCGACAATATTTTGTAACAATTTTGACAAGTTTCGACAATAATAAATAAGTTAAAGTATTTTTTCATATTTGGAATACTTGTAAAATTTATATTTAAAAAAAAATTTTTTTTATTTTTTTGCATTACTAAGGATGGTAATCCTTTATTTTTGAGCCTGATAATCCTTTCTGTATTATAAGTACATGTTGCAGGAATAGTTCAAGAATGTTCGGAAAAGGGAAATATGACTGATAATGTATGAAAGTAAAAAATATGGTAAATATGTGTATTGTTGATGCAGGTTTCTTTTTAGCTCAAGTAGATGTTTTATGTTCTTTTATCGATATAAAATCTTCTTTTAGGGTTCTGATCTTCATAATATCTATAATACATATTAATTAAATATACACTTTACAATTTTTTTTTATATGGTCTTAAATAATACCTATATCACCAAATTTTGTAGCTGTAGTTTTGTTCCTAGTTTTGATGGCCTATAAATTAACGGTGGCTGAATAAAGCTTTTTTCAGGAAAATTTTTATATCTGCTGTCTCTCGAAATCTGATTTGGTCGATTGATTTCCGAATTCGTCCAAAGTTTTTCAGAAGCGTTGTTCTCTGTCAAAAGACGACTCTAAAAAAAAATTACTTCAAATTCTTGTTGGTGACTTTTTTAATTTACGACGTAAATTGAATTTTATCCAACTAAAAAGTTCAGTAAAAGTTTTAAATAAAAAGGAAAATAATACTTAAGTATCAGGTTAAAATTTTTTTTTTTGGAGAAACATAATGTAATCCTAATAATTAAGATGTTTGATAGCTTGCTTTATTAATATTTTCTAAATCGAATTGCTTTATAACAAATCTAGATTTTTCATCGTTCAAAGTTTGTGATAAATGATAAATGCAAATTATAACTATTGCAGCCAAAAATCCAATTAAACAAAATAAATATTTTGTAATCTAAAATAAAAAAAAATACTTAATAATTCCTTTTTATTTTATTTTTTTCATTTTATTGTTATTTAAAGTGATTTTATACCTTATAAAATGATATCGTAATGTGGGTAACACCATTTTCACCACCTAAAAATGAAACAAAAAAAAAAAAACTTTCTAGAAATTATTTTGCTATACAACTTAAAATAATTTTTTAAGGATTCATTATAAGTTTAAAATTTTCTGAAAAATCAACTTGTTTAATATTTAAAATAAAAAGTAATAATAGATGAACAGATTGCACGCAATAGTTTTTATATTAAGATGTTTCAATTTTTAAAGGTATTAGTTTAAGAGAGGTGTCTAAACCGTTAACAACTTTTTTTCTTGGAATTGTATAAATGAAAATCCAAACGGTGTTTTCTGTAAATTATGCTATGTTGTATTTAGATTAAGTATTCAGTTAACTGAGCATTAAACCCCGCTTTTTTTTTAATTGGTCTAGGTTTTTTAAAGACATTTTTCCAAATATTCAAGCTTTTTTTTTAGGTTAATAATAATCGAGTAATAATAATACAACTGAAAACAAACTTGATTGTAACTATATTGTCCCTCGGCCGGAATTGCCTCAGTAGTTTCTTTTCCCAAAATTTAGGTAAGCTCTCTTACATGAATCTGAGAAACTTTGAAAACTTCTTCCATCAGAGTGGTATAAACATGTTATAATGTGAGGATAACTTAAGGCCAACTCTTGTCAGTGTTTTGAAGATGCAACACGGACCTAGAGTCTAATGATTACTGACACGTTCTCTGAGCCTTCATCATTAGAAAATGGATCTTGTAGATTTAATTATGTATGTTTGTTTATAATATTTAAGATTTATTTTTGTTTTATGTTTATATTATCCCTTCCCCATTTTTCACGTCGATGTTATTAAATTTTAACGAATTACCAAAAAAGAAAAATCAATATCATTCAATTATTATACAAAAAGCATTTAATAAATTGATTTTCTTACTTTTCATTAGTTATATATTTTTTTAAAGATCTAACCAATTGTGTTTTATATAATTGTGTTTTATTTTGTTAAACCAATTAATAAATTTAAAATTTTTGTCAAAAATATATTTTTTTTTTGAATTCATTCATTTGTTAATTAAAATTTTCCTCAATATCATTTTTGTAAGAGCAATTGCTTCCAATTTCGAAACACGTGATTATTTATTGAATTCTCTTTTAACTCGTTTCGGCGTTTTAAGTTAAATCATAACCAAAAAAATTATTTTTCTGAACTGTTTAATAAGAAATATAACAAGATTGCGTATAAGAAAATAAATATGAATGAGCGTGCAGGGTCATAAACCCCATTGGAACTTATTTTTGCGAGACAAAAATCGGACTGATTCTGAACTTCTGAACTTTTGGCCGTATACTATACATGAGGTTTGTACATTAACTTAAATTGACATATTTAAAAATATTAAGGAAGGGAAAGAATCTGATGAGCAACACCTGATAATTTCTGTAATATTATTAATATGTCAATAAAAGTGTTAGTTGTATAAATGTCACTACTATACCTAACCTACTATTTCAGGGAAAAGTTTTGCAGCATTCAACAGATTTAAACATGCTGGGTATCGAGTTAAATCAAAAATTCACTTGCTTAAACCACATTTTTGGTATAACTAAAGCTGCAGCTAAATGTTTGGAATTTTTGTATCACTGCAAAACCTTCTTTTCTGCATCTGATCTTCTCAATATCTATAAAACGTACATTAAGCCGAAAATGGAGTATAATGCATAGAATTGGGCTGCACGCCTTTAAACAGCGCTGGGTTATCTAGATAATGTGAAAAACAGAGGTATTCATCTTATTACCGACCCCAGTATAAATTCAATGCTCACTCCACTCAGCCATCGCCGTACAGTTGGATTACTGACTTTGTTCTATAGATATCTCATAGGGATTAGCACCTGTTCCAAAGAAATAAAACAGTTAATGCCTGCACTCAAAGTTTTCCAACGAGAAACAAGGAGTGCAACAAAAACTCATCCCTATCATATAGAGTTATTAAGATGGAGAAATACAGCTTATGGAAATTCGTTTGATATGCGCAAGTCCCCCTTGTGGAACCATATACCATCACATGTGTACTCTAAAGTTGCTAATTCATATGTGTACGATTTACTTAAATTTAAGAAGAACATTAACATTTTTCTTCAAAATATACCTCCAAATTTTTCTACCTATCCCACATAATCTCGAATTTTCCAATTCCAATTTCCCCAATCATCCTTCCCACATCCCTATTCACAAAATCAAGCTGGACATTTTTATTAAAGGTTCCATCCTAAAGTTTGGTTTTAAAAGGGAGGGAGTGGTGTGGTTTTGGTTGGTTAAAGTCCAAAACTACCCTGAGGAACCACGTGCAGTTCTTCTTGGTGACTTTTAAGTTTTCCACCAACCGTCGGAAAAAAAAAATTATAATATTTCTTTTAATTTTAACTTTCATTGTCACAAATAGCTACTGACATTTAATTCATTTATGAAGCATGTTGTCACACCCGGGTTAAACATTATTATATGTACAAAAAAATTCAGTTTGTTAATATTTTAAAATCATTTTTATTCCATATGAAAATAAATCCAATATTTTTAATTAACATATTGAAAAAGTTTTAAAATATTCACCAAATTAAACACCTTTTTTTGCCAATTCATTTATATAAAAGGACATAAAACATTTTATTTTTTTTTTTATTTTTAATAGCAATTAAATTCAGAAATAAATTTAAAATAAGTCAAATTTTTATAACTTACGTAATATAGTCATTTCGTACTTTAATATATGAAAAGCAAAAAAAAAAAAAAAAAAACACTTCTGAATTGTTACAAATTGATATTTTGTTTTTTTTTTATATATTTTTCTCTTGACTGATTTTAATTAATGGATTTTAATAAACTTGTTAAAAATTTCGATAAGAAATTCTCCATGAAACTAAAATATTCACTTAATGTTTTATTATGCGCATTTTTATAATGAAATTTATTAAATTCAAATGTGCAAATGCACAATGAGAACTAAATACTTGGGTCAGTCAATGTGCACAAAAAAAAAAAAAGAAAAAAAAAAAATAGATATGAATTCATAGACAAAAGCGAAATGAAAAGAAAATATGAATACAATTTTTTAATTTTTTTTTGCAACGGTAATTTTTTTATTTTCTTTTCTACTGCACATTTTCATTTGTTTTAACTATTGGATGTCGTTTTTATTATCTCTGTCTTTTTGTTTTGCTAATGCTCTTTTTTTTCGTAATTTTTTTTTTTTTTTTTTGTGATAGATTTGAGTGTTTGAAACAATACGATACTACGAGTATATACGTGTATATATGTGCACAAAAATTCATAAATTTAATTAAAGAAAAAGACAGTAGGTAATAAAAACTAAAGGCTTTAAAAGGTGCACATTTTTAAAATGTGTGTACATAAATTTGCGAGAAATGTGTGAAAATATGGAAGGGTGAAAATAAAAAGTTTGCTATGAAAGTAAAAAACAGAAAAAAAAAAAAATGTCAACATAATTAATAAGTTAAAATCAATTGAATATAACTGCTATAAAATATCAAGGAAATTTTAAACAGTGTTTTATTTCATTTAACGTTGAATTTAAATGTAAAATTGTAAACTCTTGTCAATACTTTGAAGGGGCACTACGGACCTATAGTGATTACTGACTTATTGTTAAGTTCGTTTGCTAGCTTTTTAAATTATGGTAAAAAAATTATCTGTTGACTACCGACTTCATATTGATAAAAATGGTTTTTTTTTTTCAATTTAATGGAAAGTCACCTTTAATCTCTTAAAAAAAGACTAAATAAGACACCTAATTGGTCTAGATAAAAAATGTCCTTATGCATGGTTATAGTTTTACAGCATTTTCTACTAAAAATTTTGTAAACAAGTTGATAGACGGATAGGATGAAACACTAATCATTACGTTATATAAAAATAAGAAATATATATATATATTTTTAAATATTTTCTTTAACGGGTTTCTTGTTTCTTTTATTTTAAGCAGAATACTGTTCAAAAAAAATATATACTTTTTTATACAGAAATAGTTTAATATTAATGTTAATAGGTCTGTTTTGTTTGACTTAAAATTATTTTAAAATTATTTATTTACTTTAATATTACAAATCACATAGAATAATGTAATATTACTAAATTATCGGCCCAGTGAGGCTTACTAATAAGATCATTTATAGTTTGAATACTATTATTAATAATTTATGTATCCAGTTTATTTCTTTTTTTTATATTATGTAATATATATGTATATAATATATTTATAATATATTAGGTAGCGAACAGGATAGGTTTTCAATAAAAAAAAAAAAACTTGCTACCTATTTAGGATTTGAAATTGTACTTGGCGGCTCTAAAATTAAAAAAAAATTTTCACACAAAATACAATACAAGCAGAATTGCATACTTATAGGGGAATATTACTTCCCAATATTTTTTTATGATTCTTACATGATCAAACCACTTATTCATCTAGTTTTTTGTGAAATTAATCTATCAGATTTATTTTCATGATAAAATGAAATTGTCGTTTTAGAACAGAGAAACAAATATTAATCAAGTTATAGCGGCTTTTTTAAATATTTTTGTATGCAACGCTGTATCAAATTTTGTTCAAGAATTTATAAAAGCATTTCTGTCAGATTTTCACAATTTACAAAATATGATTTTAATTTGAAGCTTTGTTTTGGTTTAAAGGTTAAAAAGGTTTAAAAAGTATAACTGGATATATGCGATATAGTGCAAATGATACAACTATATGTAAAACTAGACAATGTTTATACATAGTTGTTTATCAACTTTGAATTATACACTAAATTAATGTAATTTCTTTAGAAAAAGAAATCCATAGTTATTAATTTCAATAGGAATAGTTATTAATTTCAGTTTAGCTTTAAAAAAAAAAAAACTTTTCTGAAAAATCAATAAAATGAAAAATATCGATATTCGATATATGAAACTTGCATCTTTAGAAATGATTGCTTATTATTTCATTAATAAAATTATTGTTTAAAATCCTCATTTATGTTCCCATATCCTTTTACTTACGTTTTTAATTTTTTTTTTTAAATTACCTAATTTTAGTTTTTTTTTTTTTTTAGCACCATAATGAAAAAAGAGAAAACACAAAAACAACTCTCATTACAAATATTAAAAATTCCAAAAAAAAAAAAGAAAAATTGTTATGTATTTGACTATTAGAAAATCTTTTGTTATCTTAAAATTTCAGTCCTTTTAATAAAATTATTTTGTTACCATTTTCTTGTACTGGATTTAGATTTCTGGAAATATGCCAATTTTATATTTTAACACCTATTATTATAGATCTGATACAATATAAATAATAATAAAATTGAAATTGAAAAATTTTCAAAAGCTAATTTTGATTTTTTGTGTAAACATGAAGCAATAAGAAAAAATATAAAAAGGATAAAGTAACAAAAAACATATCAATGGAATATAAAATTAAATTGTTTAATAATTATAAATATTTTTAAAAATTTATAATTATTAAACAATTTTTGTATGATTTGCACATCTTATCAATGAAGTGTTACTAAGTAGTACTTAAAGCAGGGTCATTGTTTGTGGTGAAAGAATTTGAGAATTTTTCTTCATCTTTTCCTTTCAATACGCTATTAAGAGCGTAAAAACATTTATATTTGATTAGATTCTTTAATTACATGTTGTTGATGTGGATGTCATTACATGTGGATTTGTTCTGTATCATATGAATCGATTCAGCCGATAGTTTTCCTGTTAGGAACTGTTATTAATCTGAATAATGTGTAGAATATACGATATTGCCAATCTTAACTTAAAATGTTCTTAATATTAATTATCAATATTAAAATTATTTTTGCTTTCTTTATAACTTATATCTTTACTTATATGATCAAATTTTTTTTTTTTCTTGTAGTAAATTTGTTTGTCTACTGTTGTTACGAAAATTACAATATAAAATACATTAACGGATCATGAAAATGATTATTTTAAGCAACTTACCAAAATTAAATAATTAATGTTGATCTTTGTCCTTGACTAAAGTCCTTTTTTAAATTCTTTTATTTTTTTTTTTATTGAAGTAGTCATAAAAAACTTCATTTCTTTGATAACATTTTAAAGTAAAATATTTGAAGCTAAATAAATATTTTGCAGTAATAAATCTAGCTAGTTATTTCTAAACTAACTTTCTTAGACATGATTTTATATTATTACTACAGATTAGTTTTAATCTCTCAGTTTATTTTTTATACAACTTCTACACCGTTTGTGATAAAGTGATGAAATATCAACCAAATGGATGGATTTCTTTAAAAATTAGAAATGGTTTTGTACGACAATATTTTTGTATAAAGTAAAGCATCTGCTATATAGGAAGAGTTTGCCAAAAAAGTCCTATATTGAAATGTTTATTATTAAAAAACTTCTAAAAGATATTATTATAGTTTAATATGAAAATGTCAGGCGTACGAAATTTCTTAAATTTTTTAACTTATGCTACTTGACATTTAAACATACAGTTGCCTGAAATTAAAATTTCACTTAATGCTGATTTATTGATTTGATGTTATATGGAACTACTTTACTATATAATTCTAGATGCTCATCAGTGTCTAGTGATAATGTGACAATTACATGCTGAGCGACAAGAATTCTTTGCTTTCTATGAACTATTAAATAGTTTATAGATAAAGTACCAATATTGTTAATAGATCATGCCTAGTTGTTAATAAATCATGACAATAATACATCGAATTTTTTGTTTCTTGTTATCTATTGTAGTACAACGGATAATAGTACTCCTTGACAGAAATATATAGCTCTACTTTCATTATCTTTGACAGACATCAACAGCTCTACTCTCATCATATTTTAGAGAAACATCTAATACTCTTTGACAGGGGACTTATATGCATTCCTAGAAGTAAAATAACGGGACATTTTTCCGTGGAAATTATTTTTGAAAAACTGATCGAAAAATTTCTCATTTTTTTGTATCTAAAGTATGTAATTAACCGTTAAAAGTTTAAGAAGTTATTATAATAATCTAATACCGGACTTTTTTTTAGCGATGGTAGGTGGGAATGTTGAAAGGCACCAATTCAGATAAACGCATGATTTCTGTTCGATACTGTAGGATTCGAACCAAACAAACAGCACCTACCTTTTAATCAAACATTAGATTAAAACCTACGGCCCATTGTACTTTTTGGTATGGAGATTGCGGAAAATATGATTAAATCAATGTGAATATCCTGATATGACCTGAGAATGACTGTATGTTGGAAGGAATGTTTAGAACAAAGATGATAATTTTCTATGAATTTAACAATATTATACAAGTTAGAATTGCCAAATTTTGGAAATTCTTCCGGTGGCAAGCTACTCCATATTCCCGTGCAGTGTACAACTTACTTACTTGGTTTTTTTTTAAACAAAAAAATTATAAAAAAAATTGATTGATATGTATTTATGTTTTATTAAATAAAATTGAAATAATTTATCAATTAAATCCTTTTTTACAGTATTTTTAATAAAAGTCTATTTTAAAATCCTGTTGATCCCATAACTAAAATTTAATATATGTATTTTTTTTATTCAATTTTTTTTTTGTTTTTTTTTTTTTTGGTTTTAAACTAAATTTAAATATTTATTAATTTTGCTTCCTTGAATGCAAAGATTTTCTTTTTATATTCATTTTAAATAAACTGATGAATTTTTTATTTTAAATTACTGTGTAGAATTTATGGAATTTATATAATTTGTATAATATCTTCAATACTGTACAATAAATAAATATTAATTAAAAATTTTTGTGCAATTGAGTGAATATATATACCTATGTACTTATAGAAAAGAATATTAAAAAAAAATTTTATATTTTTTAATATTTCCATTTCATAATCATAAAAAAACATCACACATAATAAATTTCATTTCATTTCATTTCATTTTACACATCACCATTTTCAAAATTTATGATAGAATAAAAAAAAAAAAAAAAGAAAATTAAAATATTGGAATCTTTAGGGAATAGAAATATTAATTTCAATAAAATTGTGAAATAAATCAATAGTACCAATTTCAAGGTGAAAATGTTCTTCCTACTGATAGGTATGGTTAAAATGCATTTAGAAAATTTTTTAGTAAAACTATGGTTGATAGTTTTTGTTTTAATTTAAGTGAAATTTTCTTGTTTGGAAAAGGCATTTTTCTATATATTTCTTTGCTAAAATGTACATATCTTTCGTATTGTTAAATGAAAACTAAAAATTGTAGACAGTTTTAACAATATGTTTTCCATAATATGAACATATTTCTTAAATATATTAGAGGAATTTCAAATTTTAAAGTTGTACTTTAGGCCGAAAAATTTATAATTAATATTGAAATGGGAAAACCTAACGAAATCTCACTTTTATATTAATACCAATTTGCAAAATTGTTTGTTCATTCCTTTTTTAAAATCATACATACTTTTTTTTTAGTCTTTTATTTAAAAATCTCTTATTTGCTACGAAAAACTAACTTCGTTTTTCATAACAAAAAAAAAAAACTTGAAGGGCGTTAGAGCTGATTACAAAATGAGGCGTCCAATAATTTTTTAGCAGGATTTGGAGGGCAATTTTGTTTTTTTTCGGGAGCTCAATATCCCAAAAAAAATAAATCCAAATGATACAAAATTCCAAGAAAGAAAAAATCTCAAAAAAACAAAAACTCTGAGAAAAAGAATCGAAAATTTGAAAATCAGAAGGATTTTATAGTACGTCATAAAATCTGGGTTATACGCTTTTTTCAGAGTATATATCAATGCATTGGTATGGGAGACTTTTAGTTAGAAGGTACATTATAAGGTAGAGAATGTTTTTTTTTGGAATTTTTTGGGATTTTACTTCTTGTTTCGATTCTTTACTATGTTAATATATATTTAAACGAATAAAGGAGATTGTGAAAAAGGCGATTTAAGAAATAAAAAAACAATATTTTAAAAAAAGAAAATTTTGAAAGAAGGTGATTTTTTAAAATGTGATTTCATATGAGTCTACTACGAAATGATTTATTTATTTATTTATTATGAGATATTATATTTAAATTGAGATATTAATATAAAATAAACAATATATACATGTTTAAACTCAAAACAAAAATATTTAATAGAGTTTCAACAATTAAACGCTTAAAACTTGGGGGGAAATTTTAAAATTGAGGTATTGCATTTTATACTAGAGTAACCCTCGTAATATATTGAAATATTTCATATTGTTGCACCTATAAATGAGATATTTCTTTATTAGATTTGAATTCTTTTAAATGTCAGTGGTTATCACTTATAAATTAATATTTCAATTAGAACTCATATATATCTTTAATACAAAAAATACACTTTTACTATAAATCTAAAATTCTAAAATAAATATTTGCAATCAGTTTTTGTTTAAAATTAAAAAAATTATCCCTTACATTGCAGAGTAGAGCATTGCATCTGGAATTATTGAATGCAAGTTTGAATTTTTACCTAATGGTAGAAGTTGTATAGTGAATAAAATCAAATAAGCTGCGATATATTGAAAAGACTGAAAAGGGTACCAGAGCATCGTATAGTATTTTATTATATTAATAAAAACCATAAAGCTACTTCACTATAAGTTCACTAAGCACTATAGGCGTAACAGTTTTGGCTGTCTCGGTGTATTGACCGTAAATGGTATATAGCTCTAATTCGTACACAGATTACACAATAATCGATAAGTCCTTTTATAAAAGCTGCTTTATAAATAAATTACCCGGGCTACTTGTTAGTGAATATTTGGTAACAACGCTTGAATTTTGCATAATCTGTGGTCAAAATACGATAACATGAAAAAATTAAACTATTTCGCTTCAATAGGAGATTTATGATGTCAATCCCTAGAGAGTCAATAATGTGAGACTTTGCAGTTGAAACTATTCTTGAAAAGTAGGTCATCGCTCCAAATGATTTTTGTAGCAAGTAGTTATAGAAACGGTAGTTAAAAATAATTTAACTTCGTTTCCAATTCGGAAATAGTTCTAATACTTTCTGTCAGTGATATCTCAAAGTTAGAAATGGTTCCTTCTGTCTGCTTGTGTAATTTCCTTGTGATATTTATGTGACAGGGAATACGCTACACGAAAAAAAAGACGCACATAAGGGTTAAACTGACTGTAAGTGGATTACTTAAAGTTACTTATAAATCATATAAAAATAGTAATTTTATTTTTTTTAAGTATATTATAAATACATATAAGAATCTTTCTTACCTGATATTTCGACAAAAAAAAAACAAGTAGTAGTAGGTAGTAGGTAGGTAATATTTAAAAAAAAAAACATTTGATCGGATTTGGTTGTCCAAAGAATAAATATTACATATGAATGCAATTCTCTTTAGATTGTATCTATGGAAAGTCAATTAATTTAATATAAAAAAAAAAACTTAATAATTCTTTAGAATTGTTGCTTTCCAAACCACATATGATATCATAATTTTTGTTTTTTTTTTTTTTGTTTTAGTTTTTAAATTTATTGCATGTTTGTATAAGCAATCAATTTGTTTTTTGTTTTTATTTTTCAATATCACATTTCACTTCAGGACATAGTTTTCATCATTCAAAACATTTTATATTCATTTCATGTTTCAATAAAAGAAAAATGAGCAAAAATAATTCATCTGTTGAACAGTAAAACGATATGTTCAAAAAGTATCTTAAACAAGGTATTAAATAAAACTAAAGGTTTTCCAAGGCACATATTTTCAAAAAGACAATAAAAATGCAGTTTAATATTAAACTACTTTTCGACCGAAAATTTAATTTTCTTTTAATTATGTAAGGAAAAATTGTTAAAAATCAAGAGATTAACATTCTTCAATTTTATAAGGAAACTCTAAACATATAATACATAAAAAAGCCGTCATCACAGCTTTAAATTTTTTGTTTTAAGTTAAACAAACTCGCGTAAGACTCTAAGTTACATATTCCAAAAATATTCAATTTTTTAATCAATAACTTTTAAACAGGGGGAAGTAAAAAATTTTTTCTGGAGAAGCTTTTTCTTATTTATAAAGATTTCCCTTCTCTTAAAATATTAAGGTTCTAAAACTATAACAGTGTTGCGAAGATACAGCGAAATCAAAATTTTGCAAAATTATGGTTTGATATAACGGTAAATTTGAATAATAAATTCAAAAAATATTTTAGAGCTTGAAAAATTTTTTCTCGTTCGATGTTTTAGGATCGAATAAATATTAATTAGAGCTTAAGATATAAAGTTTTGAAAATAGAGGTTTTTAGTGATGCTGGGGCGCTACATGGAAAGTTGTTCCACAAGATTAATTTATTAAAAAAACTTTCGTGGTTCAAGTTTTATTGGTCTGTCTTAAAAAGTGTTGAAGTACCTGTTTAAGATGGACGATGAACAGACGAACGAACGGATGAACAGAGTAAAATTAATAAACAAAATATTAAAAGGAAAATTTGAAAATATGCCAAAAAAAGAAAAAAATAATCAATTTAATATTATTATTGACATTATATTGTACTCAGAAATGGAAGATTTAAAAGAGAAAAACTCAAAAAGTAAACTAATAATTAAGTAAAAAGACATGTTTATGTGATATTATTAAATTTAATAGTTTTTGTTATTGGTTTTAGATTCGTGAATTTGTGAGTTTGTGACAAATTATATCAACTAAAAAAAAAAAAAATTTTATTTTTTTATTTTAAACTGACCAAATAAACTAAAAAAAAAAGGAATTAATTTCATTAAATCGTATCATATTATATTTAATGATGTTATTTGGAACTTAATTTTAAATTTTCTTGTTAAGTTTTTAATACTAAAAGTTAGAAACCAAAAAATAACATGAGTTAATTGAATTTTTTTCAAACCACTTTTTTAATGCATAAATTGATTAAAAGCTTTTTAAAAATATAATTCCAGGACTTTTTGTTTTATATCATCCCAACATTTTTTTACCGTCTTTAACTAACGTCCTTTGTCAATTTGTTATATAATTTATTTTACACATTACCCAAACTCTAGGAAGAGAATTTTTTATAGAAAATTATTGCAAATTTAGGTAATAGGAAGAAAGATTGTAGAGAAATAGGGGAATATAAGACATATAGCCAATTGTACACTTTTTGCATTTAATATCCAATATTGCTTTGTCAGAGTGCTCATCATTAGATGAGATGAATCCTAAAGAGTACATTTGTGAAATTGAATTAACATTACAGTAATTTGTTAAATCTATCGGTTTTGTAGATTATGATTCCATGATTATTAAAAAAAGCTCATTTCTTCTAGGTTTTTACAAAAAACCAAACTTGTGATTGATGTTATTTTTTGCCACGGTGTTCGTATGCTATGCACGATCCTTCCTCCTCCTTCATTATATCCTTAATTATATCCTTGAATGATTTATTGCTTTTGGCAAATACACTCCTGGTTTCTTTATTAAGAATTGTAAGCTTCATGAGAAATCTCTATTTATTAATGACCCAAAAAAAAAAAAAAACTATTCCTTCTAGAGTTTTAGCAACTTCTAGTAACTGATTTCTATTACGAGCTTTAATATTTTTTAGTACTTAAATACAAGTTGACCAATATAATTTTCTATAGAGCAGAAACTACGAATATTATTTTGTTCTGTCTGTTATTTTAAAGTGATTCAATAATTGGTGGGGTTTAAAAATAATAACTTTAAGTCTTTTTATGGCATTATGAAAAAATCTGTCTTGTCAAATTAAATCCATTGATATTTTATTACAATTATGTGGTATTACATTTCTACCAAAAGAATTGATAAAAAAGAATAAATGAAACCATTTGAAACCATCTTTTTATAGAAAAATGATACAATAGTGACACGAAATATTAAATGTCTATATGGATAAAAAAAAGGAAAGATGTGAGTATGCACAATTAATATATATGTACTATAATTTTAAATTTTTCATTTTAAAATGTAAACCTATTAAAGCTAGGATAATGCTCTTAAAATTTTCACATAAAATTTATTATTAAACATAATATTATTATTAAACACATAATTAACTTTTAGTATTAAATTAATTAAATCAAATGGAATTTTTGACAGAATCTGATATTTAAAATAAAAGTAATTCTTTAATACTTTAGGATCCTTTTAAATTAAAAAGTTTGATTTTTTAACAAAATAGGATTACGTGCATTGTAAAACATCGTTAATTCAAATATTGGAACGGAAATATACTGTGCCTCTGCCAAAATACAGGATTCAGTACAGCAGGCAACTAGATTAATTTGTAAAAGCCAATTGATTAACGATTAGCTATTTGAAATTGTCGTAATATTGAAGAAATGAATCCAAATCTGTTTCATAACAAAAATAAGAGGTTTAGACTGTGGATTGCAGATGAAAGTTGCCAGAACTATCTTTTTCTATGCCTACTAAGAAGACTTTGTTTTATATTGAAAAAAAATAAAACGATAAAAATATTTTTTGATTAAAGCGAGACATATGAAGACAAAAGTTATAATACTAAAACATAAAATAGTTGAAACTGTTAATGAACTGAAAACCCTTTTTTTTATTGAATAATTACATCTCCATTCTTTTTTGCCTTTTCTTTTTTTCCTGTTGCTAACCCTCATACTGTTGTGTAATTACAGTGATTATCACATTATATGTGTATAGGTACGGGGGAAGGTATTTTTAATGTTTAAAAATGCCACACAACCAAAAGGACTTATAATATTTTCCAGTTAGGATTATCCCATTTTACTGGCCATGAAAAAAGGTGGCTTTAGTGGATAAAAATTCTACACAACCAAATGGATTTAAGTTTTCTTTGTGAAAGATCTATACCTTCTTCAGGAGGGGAAAAAAACCAAAAAATATATTTATTTAATCTTTAGAAGAATTTTCTTTACTTCATTATTCATGAAACTAAAGAACTGAAGTATTCCGTTTTTCTAACTGAAACACAAAATATTAACACCTACATAAAAATTAAAAAAAAAATTTAAATGAATGCAACACAACAAACAAAATATTTTGGAATTCATCATTTGAAGACCAATAATATATGCAACATTTTTTTGTGAAATATTTATAAAAATACATAAATTGCTTTCATTAATTACAACAACGTACATATAAACTGATTTGCAGAATAAAAAAAATAATAATTGTTGTTATGCAAGTGAAAAAATGTCAATGAATTAATAACACAAAACAAAAATGTCTGTGTAGTGAATTTTTAAAATCTTAAAATATTATATTTTTAATGTCACTCCAATTGTTTACAAAAATGGTATCTAATAGACTTGAAACTAATAAACTGCTACAGTTTAAAACAACCCAAATTCATCAAATAAGAATATTGTAATTAGAACCATCAACACTTAATATATAGTTGATGTTGCCTAATAATGTAGAACATTTTATGACCTAAAGACATTGCCGAAATTTCTTGGCTTTTCTATATACACCTTGTGCGCAACATCTCTGGCGAGATTAAAAATATCATGTCCAAATTTCAACCAATCGGGACGTAATACACTTAGACTATTAGAACTAGAACAATGAAATATAGGTTCTAACTTTTAGCTCGTTTGTCCTAACTGTGAAAAAAAATTATTACCACAGGTGTTCCTCGGATCGTATAGTAAACAAAAATACAAGGAATAAGTCAACTTGATTCTTCTGAAATATCCATTTAATCACACTTCTACAATTTAAGTTCAAAATTTCTCTTTCTTATTTCCTCCCTCTCCTCATCCCTTTCCGCAGTCATTATACTGCTAGGGGAAATTTCTTTCAGTGGAGAAAAACTCCTCACTACCATGATGGCTTGGTATCTTTTGAAATCTACACTTCCCATAGAAAAAAAAACTAAAGTATACTTTCTATGCTAGTCTTCAAAAATTTAGAACAGATTAAAAATGCTTTAAGGCTTATAAAAATAATTTTAGATTTTTAAGACAAATGATTTGTGTTATTAGAAGTGTATACATTGGGTATAGGTATGTGTAGATTGGATTTTACTGTAGAATTGACCGTATTAAAAATGTGGAGCGCACTTCCTTTGTATATATCTCGATCTTCCTAGATAATGGATCTAGATCTTCGTAGATGAAAATATCTCCGTAGGTGCTTTTTCCAAGATTTAGTTTAATTCTCTTGAACATGGATTTAAAAAGTCCTTGCAAAGTTTTTTTGTTAGAGCAGTATTATCATGTCATAAAAATAGTTCTGTTATATTTGAATATACACTACTGACCTAAAGTCTAATAACTGCTGATGCCGTAGCCCTCTCAGTTCTCTATACTTTCAAATAAGAGGGGTGAGATTATGTAATGTCGCCATCGAGAAACGGTACTTTTTGGCGTAATGGTTCGAAATATACAAGTCATTTTAAAGACAAATCTTTACCAAAGTCTTCATCAATAGAAAAAAAAATTATCAGTTTGTAAAATCAAATTTTATTTATTAACCTAGCATTACTCAAGACCTTTGACGAAGAATAATTTTTATTATTCTCTTTAATAAATTCTTATTCTTTTATAAATTTTTAATTATTTGAATCTTCTTTTTTTAGCATATATTAACGATATGAAAATTACAATAACAAAGTCCTAAACTCTTAAAGTTAAAAAGAAGTAAAAAAAACTTAAAAAAAAAAAAATAATTGGCCTGATTTACTTTCGTTCAATAACAAGCAGAAATTTTTTTCTTTTAATAATTCCTATAGGATTTATTAAGAATTGATCCAATTTAATTTCAAAATTTTTTTAAAGTATTTCATTCTATTTTTATCTTAAGATATTTTTTTTTTTATTTTATACCTCACCTGGGTGCTATATAATAACCAAAATTGTTTGAAATTTAAGGCAGTTACAATTCAATTTTCAAAATTATTATTTTAAAATATTAAAAATGATATACAATAATTGGTTCTTATCTTTTCAAATATGTTTGTATATTATTTTTATGCTTCGAATTCTATTTTGATGCTTCAAATTTTCAAAAACAATAATTTTCTTTTATTTCCAAATACCACATTGTTATTAAGTTATTTTTTAGCATATTTTTTAAGAAATGGAATATTCCAAGATGAAGAAATAGATTAGTTAACGATTTAGAAACAACTTTTTATTTATCGTCTTATTATCGCCAGCCAAAGCATGAGGAAGAGCTATAACTTTTCAAAAAATACTATTTGGAAATGTTTATATCTCGAGTTTTGCTGATTATTTTTTCAATTTTAAAATTTTTCAAGTGGATTCTCCATCTTCGAAATGTTTTTAGTGAGAACCTTGAAATTTTGAGCGGTGGACGAACGAACTTGCAGCTAAGAATGAACTCTAAAATACTTGTAATATCTACCGTTTAAAAGGTAATAGATGTCAGACGTTGAAAATTTTGCTATTTTGAGACGCCAGTGCAATTTTGCAATTTTCTTTTGTATAAAATACATTTACATACATATTAATATGTAGCTTCCAATTAAAGAAAGTTTTTTCGGAAATTTATATGCGGAACAGATTACTAGAACAAAATGTCATACATATAGCTTGTGATACTTTCTAATTTTCAAAAAAATTACAATTTTAAATTTGGTTCTTTTGGCGCTTATTGTTTTTCAATACTCAAACGCACAAACCGTATGTCGTATATTATATTTTTTTTTGCTTTTCGCTCTTATATAAGGCATCTAGAGAGTACTAATTCCCTTATTATATAGATCTGTTTCTTTAATTAGGTATATTCACTAAACCATTTATTACTCGGACATGGCAATTACACAAGATTATGAGTTATAAATTTTAGCTTTGTTGGTATATTACAATAATTAATTTTAAATATTAAACTGCGGCTTCGATGGCCTATGGGTAAGAGCGTATGAAATACATTGTAAATACCGAGGGAATATGGGTTTGAATCCCATACACGTTGTAAGAATAATTTCCCCTAATGACGTGACATTTACAACCCCACACCTGAAAAGGAAAGGGTGTGGAATTCCCTATAAAGAATAAAATAAAAAATAGAAAAAAAAATATTAAACTAATAAATACAAAATATATTCTTCCGGCTTATTACATTAGTCACTTTATATATTAGTAATTATAGTGTTAAAATGATTTTATAAATACATATTTCAAATAATTTACAGATTTTTTTTTGCTTCATTATTTAACTGCATAGTAAATATTGTAATTTGCAGTACTGCATAATTCCAAATAATAGGATAAAATTTATCTTCTCTTTTGGCCCTGCATTTTTACTTAGAATTTATCTTTTTTCTTTTGATACTATTTACATTGAATGCGCTATGTAATGTATTTCACAAAGGAAACTACTAAACAATATGTATTTAATCAAAAGTATAGCGCAATTTTTTCCTTAAAATTTTCCTCCAATTTTCTTTAATTTTAAATGTGTTTTATATAAATAAATACAGGTATAATGTAAAGTAAAAGTATGAAAAATCTTTTTAAATGTAATCTTACTAATAATATATAAAATTAAATATGATCAACTGCTTGGTTTAAACATTGAAAAATTTTTGAAATCACACTAAGTGAATTGTTGTTGTTGGTTTCAAACTGTTGGAACACAATTGTGAATTCTTTCTACAAACTTTCTATAAAAAAAAGAATTTTATCTTCCTTTAAGTTAAACTAAAAATTAACAATACGCAGTATGTACAACCAAGTGTTTTTAAAGGTACACATTTTAAAAACTTCACTATAATCATATCCGTTTGGTGATAAAACGTAACTTTTGAAAAGGTAAAAAAAAAAATTTTTAATTTTTCTATGATAATAAAAAAAAAAAATGTACTTTAAGTGAAATTTAAGTTCTCAAATAGAATATTTTCCCTTAAAAATTTCAATTCTTGCAAGAAAATTATAAAAGTTATAAATTATGGTGAAAAATGAAGAGACACTGTCTTCAATAAGTAAGGAACACTTTCTCCAATTAAAGAAATTCTATATTTTGATAAGAAAAGCATTTTAAAGAAAAAAATTTTAAAGAATAATATATAGAATAGTTTTTGTATCTCACTTTAAAAATATGGTCATAGGTAAGAAAATTTCAAGTGAATACAAATTAAAAAAATATCAAATTTTTGCCTTTGAACAGCTCTTAAAATAGTTTTTTTGGACATAAGTTTTTACTTCCCCTAAAATTACAAGATTATACCTTTAACTTTGAGGTAGGTGATGAAAGTTACAAAGTCGAAATCAATTACAAAACTGGTACATTTCTACAAAATTTAAGGAGGATTAAGTTAAGTTTAAAATATTGAATGGTTGAATATTTTTTAACTTTAAATATAATCAGTATAATTTGATTTATAATCGTTTGTTTAGTAGCTTTTCTTACATTAATGAAAACTTAAGATTCTAACGAATAGTACGACGTAAAACTTAAAAGACGAATATTTAAAGTTAAAGTAATAAGAACACATTTTTTTTTATGAAATTTACTAAGAGACACGTTTTGTTTAAGATTCTTTAGAATTTAACGATTAAATACCGTAAAAAAAATTTCTTTTAAAGACTTTTTCATACACATAAAGTTAAGGATATTAATTGAAATATGTACGTTCAACGTATAAAGAGTATCCTGTTTAAACTTTATGTTTGATGTTTTTTAATGCAGAATTCATAAGGATTGTGTGGCATTTTATAAAATGGGAATATTGTGTAATAAAGGAATAGTACATAGGTACATATAAAAATGCTTAATTCAAATTTGTTGGACTATACTTACCCCTATACTTATAGGTAAAAACAAAAATTCATAAAAAATAAAAGAAAAATTCACAGTTTTCTATTTCTATTTAAAAAAAAAAAAAAAAAAAGAAAATATGAATCTTTTATAATGTCATCACCTTTCATATCTTTATATAAAATTCCTTTTAAAATTTTTAGATTCAACAATATAAAAAATGCCATGAAATTTTTCCAATTATTTCTAGTTTTTATAAAGAAAGAATGTTTTTTGTGTTAAGAATTGAACTATAGAATAATATTATTTTATGTGAATATACAAGTATCTTATTTTTTAAAAGTAGAGATGCAATAAAAATTGCAGGTAAAAAGATTCTTTAGTTATGCATTCAAAATCACGTTTACATTTTTTTTTTTTTAACTTTCCGAAGTTGAAGCAAATTTATTTTTAAATTAAAAAATTAAAAAAAAATTTTTTTTTTAAATATTCACCAATAATTAATGTTGGTTTTGTATATTTATTTAAAATCTATTTTTATAGTAAACTTTTGGTTCATGTGAGTTTTATAAATTAATGTAGGAAAGAGATATGCGACGAGTTATTATACTAAAATTTTGTCTTATTAATAAATTATTAAAGTTTTTTTTTTTTTTTTAAATAATAATTTAAAAATGTGACCAATTAATTAATAAAAATGTGACCAATGATACAGTGCTTAAATTATCGATCTCTTGATCGGATTTGAGTTCCGGTCAGATTATTATACAATAATATAAAATTAAAAGCATTTTTATCAAATCCTAGCGCAATACTGGGGAAAATTTATTACCAGTTGGGACAATAAAAAAATAATTTTCAACACTACCACATTTTTTTTTTTTTTTAGTTTTTTACATTTTTTTACTAGAAATATTTTTTAACCACTTTAAACTCTACTGCTCACAATTAAAGTGTTATAATTTTTAAGGAAACTTGACAGTTTATTTTCTTTTTTGAAAAATTTTACCGATAAGCCTGCAGTAAAAAGTAAAAATAATTCATACAATTGATTTTTCTTTTAGTTTCTTTAAGTTAATTTTGGTCTTTAGCGTCAGTCGCCTATTTGAAATTTATTAAATTGTTTTATAAAGTTTTGTAAATTAAATTGATATAAAAGTTGAGTTTATATATAACTTAGTTTTATAATTATTAACACTCAGTTGTGGAACAATATTTGATAATATTGTTTTTGCGTTTAAATTTTATCGTAACAAATCGTTCATGGCGGTGAAAAAAGTTTTTTACAACAAAAATATTAGTAGAAGGGTCAAATTAATATATTACCAAACATTAATAAGACCAACGCTTGTATATGGTGCACCAATACAACATTAGTGCAAGCTTAATGGAAACATTACGGAAATTTGAAAGAAAGTGCTTAAGAGTTTGTACCAACATAAATCGTAAGCCCGAATCCGACTACAAATATTGTTATTCAAATAAATATTTGTATCAGGAAGCACATAATATCATACGTATCGATAATTTTATAATAAAATTAATCAGAAATCATTATGATAAAGCACAAAACACTCCAGAGAATGGTTTAATATCGGATATATTTTACCACAATGAGGAGTATATTTAAAAGACCTTACTTACTGGTTTCATAGCCCCTGAGCTTTTCATCTTTTTAGATAAAAATCGTTATATCTAAAGCTAAAATCATGTCCCCCTATTATACTACTATAATAGACGGGCTACGTGTAAAACTATTGAATATAATCCCGGCAATATAAATGGAGAAAATTTAAAATACGATATGTCCATCCCAGACAAAGATAAATTAATTAATAGAAAATTTTGGTGGTTGGAAAATACTTATGAATTATATTACAGTATTAATAATACAGATTATTTTATCTAGGTTAAGTAGGTTAGGTAGGTTAAGTTTTATTTTATAAAAATTATATGAAATAATATCGGTTTTTTGTTTGCCCAGTTTTTCCAATAGTCACTTTAGTATAATTCTAAACACTCACTTTTTTAGCTTTAAGTTTTATATCATACTAGAAAATCCCCTGTGCAATTGCACAATTTCTATAGATTCAAAAACATTTATGGTATCATACTGACTTCCTTAATAAACTACCTAAAAATTTCATTTTTACATCAGCACCATTAAAAAAATGTTGAAATCACTTACTTACTTGTAATAGAAAAAAAACATAAAACAAATCTAAACACATAAAATTAAAAATGTTAGGTACAGTTTATTAATCTTTTCTCGCCGTTTTTTCGTGGCGGTAATTTTTGACAGTTTTTTAATCATTGAGAAAAAATGGTCCAAACTAAAAACACATTGAGGGTAAAAGTTCGTGCCGATATCTCAAAAATTGTTTGAAACACATGTATAAAGTGCACAATAAAAACCGGCGAAAAACCAACTAAAACTAACCGCTACATTTTTTTTTTTTTTGTTACATTTAAAACAATACCAACAATCGAAATAATTTTAATATTTGTTAAAATTTTACCAGACTCTCTATTTTTCTTTAGTTTTAAAAGAAAATTTTTATGTCGATGAAAAACAGTTGTTTTCGCCGCGAAATTACTTTAATTACCAAAACTACTTTCAAGTCTTTTGCGTTTATTTTTTTTTGGCTCGAAAAAAATTAGCTGAATTTATTTTATTTAAATGTACTTTGGAAGAGGTCTTTGGTATATTTAATAAAAGATTCATGTCTCTGATAATGTAATTTCATAAATTTTCGGGGTCTTTTTTTGTGACGGTCGTTTTCGACAGCTTTTTAATTTAATGGTCTAATAATAAATTAGTACAAAATTATGAATCTATTGTGAGAGAAGATTTCTAAAATGATATTTTCTATGTTATTTTTTCTTTTTTTTTTTAAGAAAAATATCCATTTCTATAATATTTAGTAAGTTTCTGATTTCTGTTATGAAATATAATTAGCTAAGTCTGCCGAATTTTATATTAATAAAAAAATTTCTAATATTTTATGTTATACCAGTTCTACCGAAAATTTAGCTTAAAAATCTAAATTTCAACCTAAATAAACAAAACTATTTTAAAGTATGTCGCGAAGCTTTTACCAGCTTTTATACTAATGAAAACAAAATCAAGAATAAAATCGGCCTATTATTTTTTTCTTATAAAATATGAGGTTTACTGTAAACTTTGCTCACTCTCACTTTTTCACTTTCAGGCGTTTTAATTTTATTAAGAGTACCTACTTTTATTTTTTTTTTCCAAAACAAAGATTGAAAACGCCAACACATGATTAATAATTTATTTTTAATTTACCGCTGCGACCAGTTCATAATGGACGTGGCGGTCAAATTTAAAAATTAAAAATTTGCTGAATTTATTTTGATTGAAAATGTGTTTTTTAAGTATGTACTTTTCCTTTTTTGACTGTACTCACTTTTACTGAACGGTTTGTGTCTCTGGTAATACTTCTAGTAGAAAATTTGGTCACTCGTAATAATATTTACTAAATTTATTTATATTTTTAATGAACGGTTTGTGTCTCTTGATAATACTTTGAGTCAAAGATTTGTGTCTCTGGTAATAAAATTTTAAATTATTAAATAAATATACAGAAATATCATCATTGCCAGTTTAGTTTACATTCAGTGTGAGTGTTTTATTATAGATATAAAATATATTTTTTTACATGTTGGCAAGGTCTTGCCAACATCTTGTGTATTATATTATAGACTAGAAAATCCCCTGTGCAATTGCACAAATTCTATAGATTCAAAAACATTTACGTTATCATACTGACTCCCTTAATAAACTACATAAAAATTTCATTTTTACATCAGCACCATTAAAAAAACGTTGAAATCACTTACTTACTTGTAATAGAAAAAAAATATAAAACAAATCTAAACACATAAAATTAAAAATGTTAGGTACAGTTTATTAATTTATTCTCGCCGTGTTTTCGTGGCGATAATTTTTGACAGTTTTTTAATTATTGAGAAAAAATGGTCCAAGCTAAAAACACATTCAGGGTAAAAGTTCGTGCCGATATCTCAAAAATTGTTTGAAACACATATATAAAGTGCACAATAAAAACCGGCGAAAAACCAACCGCTACGACATTTTTTTTTTTGTTACATTTAAAACACTCCCAATAATCGAAATAATTTTAATATTTGTTAAAATTTTACTCTCTATTTTTCTTTAGTTTTAAAAAAAAAATTTTTATTTAGATGAAAAACAGTTTTCGCCGCGAAATTACTTCAATTACCGAAACTACTTTCAAGTCTTTTGCGTTTATTTTTTTTTTGCTTGAAAAAAATTTGCTGAATTTATTTTATTTAAATGTACTTTGGAAGAAGTCTTTGGTATATTTAATAAAAGATTCATGTCTCTGATAAAGTAATTTCATAAATTTTCGGGGTCTTTTTTTTTTGTGACTGTCGTTTTCGATAGCTTTTTAATTTAATGGTCTAATAATAAATTAGTACAAAATTATGAATCTATGTGAGAAAAGGCTTCTAAAATGATATTTTCTATGTTATTTTTTCTTTTTTTTTTTAAGAAAAATATCCATTTCTATAATATTTAGTAAGTTTCTGATTTTTGTTATGAAATATAATTAGCTAAGTCTGCCGAATTTTATATTAATAAAAAAATTCGAATATTTTATGTTATATCAAAAATTCAGCTTAAAAAATCAAAATTCTAACCTAAATAAACAAAACTACTATAAAGTCTGTTGCGAAGCTTTTACCAGCTTTTATAATAGTGAAAACAAAATCAAGAATTAAATCGGCCTATTATTTTTTTCTTATAAATATAAGGCTTACTATAAACTTTGTCTTTTTTTACTTTCAGGTTTTTTAATTTTATTAAGAGTATTTTTATTTTTTTCAAAACAAAGAATCATTTGAAACCTGCCAACAGAAGAATAATAATTTATTTTTAATTTACCGCTGCGACCAGTTCATAATGGATGTGGCGGTCAAATTTAAAAATTAAAAATTTGCTTTAAATTTTGTGTCGAAAGTACTTTTTAAAAAGTAAACATTTGTGTCTCTGATAAGACTTTTAGTCCAAGATTTGTGTCTCTGATAATAAAATTTTAAATTATTAAATAAATATATAGAAATATCATCATTGCCAGTTTAGTTTACATTCAGTTTGAGTGGTTTATTATAGAAATAAAATATTTTTTTTTTACATGTTGGCAAGGTCTTATCATTATATTGTGTATATTATCAGAAATTCAATCATTAATTTCAGGTATTATATTATCTGATCTGATTAATAAATCTTATTTTTTTCCATGGCTAACAATATTATTAATGGTCTAATAATAAATTAGTACAAAATTATGAATCTTTTGTGAGAGAAGGCGTCTAAAATGATATTATTTTTTTCTTTTTTTTTTTAAGAAAAATATCCGTTTCTATAATATTTAGTAAGTTTCTGACTTCTGTTATGAAATATAATTATTTAAGTCTGCCGAATTTTATATTAATAAAAAAATTTCGAATATTTTATGTTATACCAGTTCTACCGAAAATTTAGCTTAAAAATCTAAATTTCAACCTAAATAAACAAAACTATTTTAAAGTATGTTACGAAGCTTTTACCAGCTTTTATACTAATGAAAACAAAATCAAGAATAAAATCGGCCTATAATTTTTTTCTTATAAATATGAGGTTCACTATAAACTTTGCTATTTTCACTTTCAGACCTTTTAATTTTATTAAGAGTACCTATTTTTATTTTTATTTTTTTTCAAAACAAAAATTGAAAACTGCCAACAGAAGATTAATAATTTATTTTTAATTTACCGCTGCGACCAGATCATAATCGATGTAGCGGTCAAATTTAAAAATTAAAAATTTGCTCAATTTATTTTTATTGAAAATATGTTTTTTAAGTATGTACTTTTCCTTTTTAACTGTACCCACTTTTAATGAACGGTTTGGTTCTCTGATAATACTTCTAGTTGAAAATTTAATTTAATAATTTATTTTTAATTTACCACTGCGACCAGTTCATAATAAATGTGGCGGTCAAATTTCAAAATTAAAAATTTGCTGAATTTATTTTATTTAAATGTACTTTGGAAGATGTCTTTGGTATATTTAATAAAAGATTCATGTCTCTGATAATGAAATTTCATAAATTTTCGGGGGCTTTTTTTTTTCATAAATTCTTTTCAATTTCATAAATTTTCGGGGACGGTCGTTTTCGACAGCTTTTTAATTTAATGGTCTAATAATAAATTAGTACAAAATTAAGAGATATGTTATTTCTCTCTATTGTGAGATAAGGCTTCTAAAATGATATTTTCTATGTTATTTTTTTCTTTTTTTTTTTTTTTAAGAAATATAACCATTTCTATAATATTTAGTAAGTTTCTGATATCTGTTATGAAATATAATTATTTAAGTGTGCCGCATTTCATATTAATAAAAAAAATTCGAATATTTTATGTTATATCAAAAATTCAGCTTAAAAATCAAAATTTCAACCTAAATAAACAAAACTACTATAAAGTCTGTTGCGAAGCTTTTATCAGCTTTTATAATAGTGAAAACAAAATCAAAATAAAATCGGCCTATTATTTTTTTCTTATAAACATGAGACTTACTATAAACTTTGCTCTTTTCACTTTCAGGCGCTTTAATTTTATTAAGAGTACCTATTTTTATTTTTATTTTTTTTCAAAACAAAAATTGAAAACTGCCAACAGAAGATTAATAATTTATTTTTAATTTACCGCTGCGACCAGATCATAATCGATGTGGCGGTCAAATTTAAAAATTAAAAATTTGCTCAATTTATTTTTATTGAAAATATGTTTTTTAAGTATGTTCTTTTCCTTTTTAACTGTACCCACTTTTAATGAACGGTTTGGTTCTCTGATAATACTTCTAGTTGAAAATTTGGTCACTCGTAATAATATTTACTAAATTTATTTGTATTTTTAATGAACGGTTTGTGTCTCCTGATAATACTTTGAGTCAAAGATTTGTGTCTCTGATAATAAAATTTTAAATTATTAAATAAATATACAGAAATCATCATTGCCAGTTTAGTTTACATTCAGTGTGAGTGGTTTATTATAGAAATAAAATATTTTTTTTTACATGTTGGCAAGGTCTCGCCAACATCTTGTGTATTATATTATAGATAGCATAAAATTAGCATATAAAAATTAAAATTGTAATTTAAAGTTAAATATCTTTATAAGTTAAAACCGTTTTTGTAAATTTTTTTTTAAGGTTAAGTAGTTTAAGATTGTACAATTGGTAAAAATTAAAATTTAATTAAAAAAAAAAAAAAAAAAGAGCACCTTTTTGTAAGTTTTTAAGTAAAATTATTAATAAATATCCGGTAAAAAACTGAATTATATTTAAATTTTTGTTTAAATTAAATTAAATTTTCAGAGTAATAATAAAAATTTATGCCTAGAAACTAAAAAATTGAGAAAACGAATTATTTTGTGTATAATAATATGCATTTCTTCAGTAAGTTCAAATGATACAAATTAATAATAATTTTTAAATCCCAATAGTAGCCAATGCTTTTAGTAAAATTACATAAATCTAACTTATACATACATTCATATATATTAAAATAAATAAAATAAAATAAATTAAACTATAAAAATAATATTTCTTGCGCAGTAAAAAAATGAAAAAAAAAAGTATTTGTGTAGTTTTCAACTGAATATTTTGAAATTACATATGTTCCATATTATATTGTTTTAGTCATTTGGTATTAAATACATATTAGAATTTTTGAAAAAATGCTTGCATTTTATATAAAACAAAAACAGTAACAGTCTTTAGTATTTTTCTTAAAATTATGTTTAACTTTCAATTACAAATAATATCTAAATAATATCCAAAAAAAAAAAAAAAAAATTTTTTTGTCATCAGAAATAATTATTTTTTCTTAACACTGCAAAACTAAATTTTTTTTTTTTACATATTAAATACTACAACTCTACTATTATGGATACAAATTGAATTAAATGGTAAAACCATTACAGGACACCAATAAAAAAAAAACCAACCCATTAACAAAATGAATATTTCATATAAAATAAAATTTTATCCTCTGTTTGATTTTACTATCCTTATTTATAGTATTTTTGTGCCTCAATATAACATTTATATATACATATATTTATTTCAAAAATATTTATACAAACAGTTTTGCGTACTACTTAAAATCTAGGTACTTGCATTTATACATTTTTATTTGTTTTTTTTTTTTTTTTTTTATATACCAACACTTCTATTTATTTATATGTAAAAGGAAAACTTTTAGTGAACTATTTAAAACTATGTCAAATGATAAAATAGTAAATTCCAAAAGCCACGTGTACCGTTTTTTTTTTTGTTTTTTTTTTTATAAAAATAAAACCGGTATCATAAAAAAACAGCTGTTTTCTCTGGTATCCGGAGACCTGAATTTATTTTTGAATATATGTTTTTTATTGAGAGCAAAATAAAACGTTTTTTTTCTTGTTTTTCTTCAAAATATTCTCAGGAAAAAAAAATTGTTATACTGCTTCGTATTAAAATTTATAACAGTTTTACTTTTGAATGTTCTATACAATCAAAGGATGTTGATAAAATTGCTTTTTTTTTTTTTGTTTATCATAAGGATTTTAATTTTATTCATTCATAAAGTTAACAAAAAAAAAAAAAAAAATTCTGAGAGAATATTATATTCTCTCCCACAATAAAATAAAAAAAACAAAACGAAAAAAAAAATAAGAAATTAAAAACGTTAGATTTCTCATTTAAATTACCAAATATTAATCTCAAATATTTCAGTTTTTCTTTACCCGTTGACGTGTTAAGATGTTTGAGTGATTGTATTTACAGCTTTAATACAATAATTTTTTAAATTATTGTTAGAAAAAATACAGAGAAAAAACAACTAAGGATTATGAAGTTTTTTTTTGTTTTTGCAATTTATTCTTTTTAAATCGTCATTTGTGAAAATTTTTATTATAGCTTCATTTAAATTTGAAATAAAAAAAAAAAAAAAAAACGGTTATAAAAATATATTAAAAATTTTGATCATGTAACAGTAATAAATATTTGAAAATTTTAAATAACAGTTTATTTATTTTTGGTGAATGAATATTTTATTAAAAAAAAAAACAATACAATTTTTAAAATATCAAAAAAAAAATAAAAAATTATTGATTTAATATAACATTTGTTAAACATAAATTTTATTTAAATTTTACAAAAATAAAAATAATTAGTGAGATTGAAATGAAAATTGATATTAAATACATGTTAAATTAATTTTTAGAATAAATATGATCATTATAATATAGTGAATATTAAAAAGAAATTTTATAGTGAAATATACATTTAAAATAATATAAATATATATCTAAAAAATTAATCGAATATTATACATATTTACATTTTAATAAATATTCAATCAAATTAAGATCTTTTGTAATAAATCATCTGCAAAACATATACATATAAATATATTTAATTAAAATTCTGTATATTCATATGCAATTAATTATAAGTTAATAATAATTTCATGAATATTAAAATAATTAAATTTTTTTTTGAAAAAATTAATAAAAAATTTTCAAAAACGAATTATTATTTGTGAATTTGAATTATAACAGGAAATTGAATTTGTGAACAGAAAATAGATTTTTTATTCTTAAAAAACCAAAAAAAAAAAAAAAAATTATTAATAAAGTGAAATTTTTAAGAATTTTCTATAGATTTTATTTTAAAAAAATTTAAAAAAGAAGTTACGTTAAAAGTTACGTTGATAATACAAATTTTGAGAAGTTTATACATAAAACTAACATAAACGAATATTAAATTGATTTTTAATTAAAAACTTACTATTAATTACTAATAATTGTCTTTAATGAGAACAAGTGTAATTACAATTTTAAGGATTAAATTTATCTTTCAAGTAATTATTTAGGTATATCTATATCTATAAGAAGTTTCAATATGGAATATATTTACTGAAGGTTTATAAAATATTAAAAAAAAAAAATTTTTGCTTCTTAAATTAAAATAATATTTATGAATTTTCTTTTTATAGTAAAATTATTGAAATTAAAAAAATTATTATTGAAATAAAAAAAAAAGTTAAGTAATATTAAATACTTACATATTTTAGTTAGAAAAAATTGTCGTAAAATCAAGTCACATTTTGTCAATTTTAAGGTAACTCTACATTATTAAAAAAAATTGTTAAAAGATATAAAAATACAATGTTGGGGATTTAATTTTTGTATTTTACTTCAAAAAAATTTGAGCAAGTGCTCGAGCTACAGGTTTTTAAAAATAGGAAATTTTCAGTTTTTGACTTTTTACAGCACGTAAACGGGGGCGGCACAAAAATATTTCCTGAAATGACTCATACTTATTTTAAAATATCCTCGCAAAATTTTATAATTTTTTTTTACTTAAACCAATTGGAAGATAGAAGGGGTCAAAAATTTTGAAAAAATTCAGTAACTCATAACAGTAAATTAAAATACCGTATGGCAAAAGTATACATTTATTACACATATATACACATTTGTAAAGCTAATAAAAGCAACAATCGTTTGACGCTTTCAGATTGAGAATATACCATATAGAACTTGTGTTATAACAATTTAAAAATAGCGCTTTTTCGAACTTTGGCGACTGCAGTTTCGTAACGAATGTGTAAAATTAAATTTTTTGCAATGTCTATCGGTAGTTAAAATTTCATTGCTCTATTTCAAACGATTTAGAATTTATATAAATATGCAGACAGACGAACAGACGATCTGACGACATAGTGAAACTAATAGGTGCATGAGTGTATGATTTATGGTCACAAGCAAAAATACTACTTACAATTAGTAATATTCCTAAGGAAAGGGTATTGTAAATCTAGCAATAAATATAACTTTCTTCACGGTAATCGCAAATATTTAAATTTTCCTTTAAATACATATATTCATGTGATAGTATGTTAGTATATGGAACTTTAATATAATAATTTAAAGAACGAAAAATTTCTTTCTTAATCATTTTAGTCTTGACATAAACATAAACATTTATACTATAGATAAGTCACTACATCACTATTAACATAAAGATTCAAAAATTTTTTTTCTTTTTCTTACCTCAGAATCTGGACAAGTTTAATCTTTTTACTCTTTCCAAGATTCTTGAAATTTTTTCTAAATGGATTTTTTAAATCAATTTTCTAATAATTTAATTTTTCCTACGTTTTCCTATAGGTACATTTAAATTTTTTAAGTAAAAAAATTTTCAGAAATTGTTTTTTTCCAGCTTTAAATAAAACGTTCTTTAACTAAGCTAATCAATTATTAAAGTACTTATATACTATATTATTTTTTAATACAGAAGAAAAAAAAAACCCAAAATTTCATTTCATCTTTCGTAGAACTCATTTTAGACGATCGCAACGACACATCCTTTTATCTTTATTATTATATTATACATCATTATTATTGTATGATGTTGAAATTTTACACATCTTAATTCCAAGGTTTTTTAAAAATAATTTTTAACAAATAAAAAAAAAAATTTAAGATCAAAATAAAAGCGTTCAAAAATTTTTGACATTTTGATATGACAAACAAAACAAAAAACAAACAAAAAACAATAAAAATAAAATGAAAATACTCTTTTCATTGAGTAAAACAAGAAATCAAGAAAAAAAAAACAACAATACTCGTAAATTCCTCTAAGAATAGAAATTCGATTTTCACTTTATTTTCCACCTTACTAAAAGTGAATTAAATTAAATTACAACATACTATACATTGACACGTATTAAACATGTTACCCCATCCATGTGTATATGTATTCATGCCAAGTATCTTTACAGCTTTCAAACTACAAAACGAAAACGAAAAAGAAAAAATTAAAATAAAATAAAAATTATTATTGATTTTTTTTTTTTTTTTTCCATTTAAAAAAATTCATTCACTTTAAATTACTTTAAAAATTTTTAAAATTCATTGAATAAAAATTTTTTATTATATTTAGGTTGTTGGAGGAGAGCAAAGAAATGCAGATGAAACAACCAATCATTGTTTTCTCTTTTTTTTTCAATTTATCCTACTAAATCTAATAAATAAAATTAGAAATTTGTTTTTTTTTTTTTTACTAAGAAAAATTGTTTCTTAAACTGCTAGAAGCAATTTTAAATCTTATAACATAAAAACAAAAAAAAAAAAATACTAATGAAATTTTCCAGGAAATGATTAAAAGAAAAAGAAAAGAAATGAAAAATAATGGAACTGTTGCATCATGAAGATGTTTTAACATCAAAAGATTTTATTCAGTGAAATATTATTCAAAAGTGGGAATAGTTATATAAATATAAAAATAAATGCTACAAAAAAAGGATCAATTCTACAAAAAAGGATCAATTATAGAAATTAATTTCTATTTAAGCATTAAGTATAAATTTTCTAATATTCATTGAATTTTTGTTAAAGAAATATTACAGGTTTGCGGTTTATATGACCCGCTATATTTTCTTTATTTCGAAATTTATTTTCAAAGTAATTTGTGTAAAACTCTTCGGCAAAACTTTTAAATAGCGGCCACCCCCGATTATTTATCAATTTTGTACAATGAAAATTAAACAAAAATAAAGAACATCGTAAGGGTGACTAACGGTACTTTCAAAATTTTAAGAACAATCTTAAATAACAGTACATATCTCAAAAATTGTTGGAACTATTTAAACAGTTATGATCCCAAAATATAGGTCATTTAAAATAGTGCGAACTGCCTCCTCCAGACCCCTGCTAAACAAATTATTGAAATCTTGATTTTGAAGCCAATTCTGAAATATCTCCTAACTATTTTTGTTTTACACTAAAAGCAAATGAAATAGATGAATAGATTTTTATATCATTCTATCCAAAAATTGTTAGCATAACTTAAAAATGAAAAGAACTAGAATAACCAATAAGGACTTATTCGAAAGAGAGAAACTCAGAAAAAATTTTGTTCACAAAAAAAAGATCGTTATATGAAATTGTTACAATAAAAAATTTAAAAAAAGTGTAAATTAAAACAAATTGTTTTTGCCTTTAAGCACGCTCTACTCAAATGATACAGCCTGTACTTAAAATATGTATATTTTGTTAAGCGTTTTTATATATATAGATACCTATCTTTTGGAACCATAACGATTTAAATAGCTCAAACAATTTTTAACACATATACCGTTATTGAGTAGAAAGTTTTTAAAGTACCTTTAGAGCTCTTTAATTCCAAATGCGCCACTCGAGACCATGTTTAATTTTAACTAATTATTTAATTTTCACAACATTCAAGCGTTGTCGCTATTCAAAAGAATAGCGAACTTTTCTTTCAAATTTGTTTGGATCACTTAATTATATTGTAATATTAGCAATTCATTATATTATAATATTAATTAATAACGCAATTTTTTAATTTTAAAATAACTGTATATTTTTATTTTCAAGCGTTTTTCTTTTTTTAAGTATCTATAAGTGTTTCTATCAATATTTTGGATATCAAAAATTGTATCTTAGTATACATATACTTGAAATGTTATAGCTCAAAAAGACAATTTATTTTTTATGGTTAACAGTTAGCTTATGTGTTCTTCACTAATTCACATTTTTTTCCCTACATAACATAAAAATTTCATGATTATTGCAAGATAAATTGTATCAGTTCATTGAATATTTTCTATATATATATATTCACATTATTCGTTTCCAACACCTTAGGTTTTCTTCAAATATTTTAAGTAATAATATTTGTCTCTACCCATTTTTAGATAATTGATAAACGACTCTTATAACTTATTATGAACCTTCAAAATATTTTATATCTTATGCAAAATTATTTAACAAAAATATTTTGAAATTCTATCCGAAAATTTGTAGGTGTTCTTATTGATAACTTTTTTTCTTAAACAGGGCTAGACTGTACAAGTACTAACTACTAATGTTCTTACTTCCTTCAATTTTGTTGAAGAAAATATTTTACCACCTTATAAAATATCTACAACGAACACAATATACACTATAATAGTCAAAATCTTCTTAAAATATTGTAAGTATTGCAATACTTTACAATTTTATCAAAGCATAAACTTATCAATATTTAATCCAAAGATAAAACAACAAAAAAAGAAAAAAAAACAAAAGTGATAGTCTCAATTTCCTGATCTGGATTGTTTCTGAAAAAAAAAAAAAAGACAGAATGATTAGATTATTTATTTTTTCATGTAACACTTGGATTATTTTATTTTTACAAACGTCAGACGTCAAAAATAATAAATATAACAGGAAAAATTTATTTTTGGTGTTTTTTTTTTTAATTTTAAATTATTTTAAAAATATATTTGATTATTTTTGATATAAATTACTAAAATTATTGTAGAAAATTATTATATAAGATTTCAACTTTTGTTTTTACATTTTTTGTATCATAAACCAAATTCCAGACTTATTCAATAAATCAGAAAATTACAGAACCCTTAAAATTACTTAATAAAATTAAATTCACTTCTTGTAAAGTAATCGAAAAAAAAATTTTTTTAAGAAAAGAATTTCCAAAAAAAAGAGCAAAAAATGTAAAAAACCTCAAAATTTTCCTTTTTGTAAAAATTAAAAAAAAAAAATTGTAATTTTTAGAAGATATTTTTTTTTAAAAAGATCCAAAGTGGGTAAAAATATATACTACTCTTATAAAAATCTACTCAAAAACAAAAACATTTGAATTTTAATACTTTTTAAGGAAATCATAAAAGTATGATTTTTTAAAAATCAGTTAAGTGAAAAATAAAATATGTGACTGAGTTGCCTGAAATTTATTTATAAAATAAAGAGTGAAATTATTTCCATGTGGAGTATTTCTGCTTATTACTAAATTTACTCATTAGTCACTTGTCACTTTAGTTATTAGGAAACTCAATATTTTGTTACTACAAGTTTTTAATTTTTTATAATATTTGAAAATATTCTTTTAAAAGCAATACTTTCGGAAAACACCAAATTTATTATTAATTTGATTTTTTTTAAAAGCTATCATTGAAGAAGCTATTGATGAAGAGAATATGATATAATTAGATATTTTTAAAATATTGATATTTCAAATGAAATTTTTATTTATCTGAATCCAATAAATAACTGGTGTTAGGATAAACTTTTAGGAGTTGTAAAAAATCTATTTTTACCTTCCTATACATAAATTTATGGAAATATTTATTTGCTAAATACTCATGTGGAAGATTGTTCTGTGGGGTGGAGTTTAGTTGTTCTGGTTTTCTCTGATGGTGGATCATATTTCTCGAAGATTTCGCAGTATATAACTCTGTACAATGTAAAGGTATTTTATGTAAAAATCAAAATGTTTTACTTATAGATAAAAAATTTTATTTTTAAGCGGAATGGATCGTAAAATACAAAATATTGTTTTCCTTTTTAATTTTGTAAATATTTATTTATTGTAATTTAAATATTTATGTTAGAAATAAAGAAATTTCTGCAAAATGATTACTTGAAATTTTGCTATATAAAAATATCCTTGAGGAATTTCCTTATTACTCTTATGGTTTTCGATTTATTTTCAAATAAAGACATTCTTACCTTTTTACCTTTTTATACTTTAAATTAAGGATAAAAAAAATTTTGATTTTTTTTTTCAAATTTTTGGGGTTTTTTTTTGTTTTTATTTTTTGGTGAAAATTTTCTTCTAGAATAATTTTAAATTAAGTTTAATGAACTCATAATATATTTGTACTTTTTTGGAAGGATAGATGGAAATCATCGAAAGAAACTATAGAGGAGTGAAACAAGTGTGAGTTCTGTTTGACTTTATCCTACTTCAGCTCCATTTTTTGATCAAACAATAGGTTATACGACCTTTAGTACTCATTTACTGCCTAGTCAAAGGAAGTTGAATTAAGAAATGAAAATTGATTTCAAATTAGCAAGCATATTGTGAGCAAAGTTGTTAATATTCACTTTAAATCTTTGCACGTTGTACATGTAATCATCACCAATTCTAGGGAAGACAAGAGGTGGAAAATGGTTCCACATTCGCGATGGAATAATTTAATATATTTGTATTATAATAAAGTAACTGTAATAATTACATTTATGTTGTGTAGAAAAGATATTTCTTCGTTTTAAAAAGAAAATTAAACATACTCGTATGTATATCTTGTTAAATTAAAATCTAAATTCATTACATTCTAAACACAAGGACTCAGTTTTAAGTATTTTACATCTTTTGCATATTTCTTCAATTCTAAATTTTTCAAATCTCAGCTTTATTTAACATTTTAATTTTGAAGAGATTAAAATTAATTTTCAGTTTTTTTTTTTTGATTTATATGGAAGGACAAAATTTAATTTTAAAATTATTCCAATTTCCCTGAATTAAGTAAAAAAAATTGATAGTTATTATTATGTTTTTTTCTTTTCAATATTAAAAAGTTTAAAGTTGTCATAAAAAGCCATTATTTAAAACAATGACATAATTTATTTTTTAAACATATTTTTTTCTTAACTTTCGTTGAATAAGACGTATGTTTAGATGTGTTATTTCTTTATTGTATAATAAAAATATTATGAAAAATTTAACTCAGTTTATGCTTCTATTATAAATCCACTAAATTTATTTTTTTCTTTTAGAAAATTCGATTAAATCTAACATTTTTTAAGTAGTAGTAGTTTTTCTTTTGTGCTTAAACTTAAAAATTAAAAAATATATAAAATTGTCATGAAAAAATAATTCAATTTATGAATAAAAGACTCTTAAATAATAAACCACTATAAAAAAACAAAAAACTACTATAAATATTCATTAAAGTTGAAAATCTTGAAAAAAAAAAAAGGATATCAACAAGGAGAATTTAATTTTATGTAAATTAATAAAAATATCGGTTTTAATTGTTTTACACTCTGTTCTTAGTAATGTATGTCATATTATTTTTAGGGTTGTCGTCATATAAATTTTATGATGTAATATTTTAAATCCCTATTTAATTTTCAAATTGATTTCAAGTTTCTTTTTAAGAACTAAAAATTTCTGCTTTTCCCCTATTCAAAATGTCAATGAATTTTTTATTAAAAACATTTATATGTAAAATATTTCGACAAATGTAATGTACAATTAAATTTAAGTAAAGGAAAAGTAGGCATCAAAGGAGGAATTTTAGAAAATAATTATTTAAGAAAACGAAATGATACTAATTTTATACTAACTTAAAAAATAAAGATTAAAACTTAACTGTTTTAAAGGAATTAATCTTAAGGATTCCATCCTATATCCTTAAAAAATTATAAAATTATAAAACATAAATATTTTATAAACTATTTTATTTTTATTTTAAATAATTTTATAATATCATTTTACTTTAGAAAAATTTTATGTAAATAAATCAGTCTGTTATTATTTTCATTTTTCAGTTATTTCATTTACTCCTATATCTATGCTATTATTTATCTACTTACACACGACGCGAAGTTTATCCCTACAAATTTGGGAAAAATTCGCCCGAAATGGAAAATGCCTCTAATTTTTTCAGCAATATTTTATATGAAATATAAATACTTTAAGTGTGGCACTACAAATTTATGCCTTTAGAATTTTCATGCCAAAATAAAATTAAAGAAGGTCTTCTTGGGACAATATTCATTATGAAATATGGTCCCAAAAATTAAAGTGAAAATGTAGCTCTAAATTAACGTTGGTAAACTCTAAATTAAAAAAAGAAAAGTGACCCCAAAAATAATATTTTATAGAACTTCTTTAAACTGAAAATTAATTTATTAATCGTAAAGTTCGTATAACCTATTGTTTGGTCAAAAAAGGGAGGTGGTGTTTAGTGGGTTAAAGTGCCACATACTCATAGAGGAATCGTGCTCGTTTTCACTCCTTTATAGTGTCTTTCGATGATTCCCACCTACCCTCGCAAAGAAAAAAAATCAGAAACCTTTGCAACAATTTTAAAAATATTTTTTAAAGATTTTTTTTTTTGTTTTTTTAGTGTATTTTTTTCTGCCCCATACATGGGAATAGAAAATTACACAGCCTTTCCTTTCCTTCCACAGCCTTTCCGGAGCTGGAAATGTCGTAATGGGGAAATAACTCTTACGATGTGTGTGGGATTCGAACCCACACTTTCTAGGTGTTTACAGCGTATTTTATACGTTCTTACCCACTAGACCACAGAAGCTCCTCTTTTAAAGATTGCTAGAAAAAGATAAATTATTCGCTTTTTTGATAAAATTTACAAAGATTTCAAACACGTTTTAAAAAAAAATATGATTTTTCAAATAAAATGTTTTTTGTTTTTGAAAAGGACATACACATATCATTCCAAGTCCCATATAAATGTTATAAATGTAATCATCATCAATTTTGGAGAATACATGAGGTGGGAGATGGCTTGATATTCGTGAAGTTCTTACCACAAACGAATTTCCATAAACTGAATTATGCCATTTGGGAATTTGAACTATATAGCGGTGGATAGAAGAAGTTCAAACATTTTATTCTGGGGCGTAAAATCGCTCAGCAGTTAAGAGCTTGTGTTGTCGTTGGTAGGCGGCTTTAAAATTGTTCCAAAAATTTATCAACCTGCATAAGAACATCATTATTCTTAAGTAACTTACCAAAAATTCAATTTGGATTCTTAGTGCTATTTTAAGAAAACAAACATGTATTTATTATCCATTTTTTGATTTAAATATCCATATCTAAAACTATTTTTTTAAATGGACCACCGCATATACGATAAAATAGAACCTGTATTGTATTTTTATTTCTACTAAAACTCAATTAATGCATTCTTTTTATAAAGTTTTCATTTTCTTTAAAATTCTAAATTTTTTTAAAAATTCAATTGAAAAATACATAATCAAATTAACTTTAAAAATTTAAATTTATTAGAAAAATTGAAAAAAAAAAAACAAAATTCATGTATTGATTTTTAAATATAAAAAAAAAAAAATCTGAAAAAATTTAATTCTCATAAATTAAAATTTTTAATTTCATAAAATAAATGTTTTTACTTTAATATATTATTTATATATAATCAAATATAACAATATAAAATTTTCATTATTTTCTTGCACATAAATAATTTGAACATCTATACTTCATGCATAAGTAAAACTGGGTGTTTTTTTTTTCGACAGGATGTATACAAAAACGATAAACAAATAAATTGTTCTTGTTATACCTATTTTTATATATGTGTGTATGAATGTATCAGTATTATTGAAAAAAAAAAAAAATACCCAATAAAAAGGTTCTTTATCAATCTCAACATAAAAATATTTATTCATGTAATACATATGTACATATATATATTATGTATTATATTTAAATTAAACAAAAAAAAGAGGCAAAGTATAAAAATATCTTACATCCTTCAGTATTTCATATATATACATACATCCTTCAAAAGCAAAAGTCAAATTTTGTTGTAAATTATCTCAAATCAAAAAAAAAAAAAAAATTGTTTTGTTTTTTATATCTAAATTCCATAGTTATCTAATCTAAAAAAAAATAAAAAAAAAGAAAAAAAACAATAATGAAAAAGAAGAATATAGTAAAAAGTTAAAAAGCAGAATCAGATTGACTAAGTGGAAAATTCATTCGATTCGGAATTTTATAAAAAAAAAAACAAAAAAAAAAAAATTGGGTCAAGAGAGTAGGTACTCCGGGCATTTTAGTCTCTTTTTTTTTTGTTTTGTTTTTGTTTTTTCTATTGCTAATGATAACCTCTGTTTTTGTTTTTCATGTTTTTCCCCTTAATGAAGTTCAACTTACTTTTTTATTTAAATAAAGAAAAACCAAAAAACAAAACCAAAAAAAAAAAAAAAAAAACAAAACCCCAAAAGCAAAGGGAAAACAGAACCCAAAATAACAAATTACAAAAATGTTTGAAGAATATTAATGAAGTGCCGGATAATTTGAATATAAAGTTATAAACAGTAACAGATAAAAGATTTGTATTCTAAATTTTTGAATTTTAATTTGAAGCATTTATAAATTAGTTATAATCAATCAATTGGAAAATTTCGTAACGGTTAATTTAGGAAAATATATATAAAACTTAGTTTTTTTTCTTTTAATTTGTAAGGTACAAAGTTCAGATGTGGAACAAATAGACGTAGTTTATAAAATAAAATAGTAGATTGCATCATTGAAATACAAACTGTAAATCTATGACAACGTTTAGTTTTGTTGTATCTTATTTGATTCTAAATAATAATCAATGACATTATTAAGATCCTTTAGTAAAAATATCCTCGGTATCGTACTGTTCTTAAAAACTAGAGTAATTCTGGAGTATAGGACTAAAGTAGAACGGAATTATTGAATTTTTCTTATCCTTACACTTTCTTCTGAAATTATTTGGGATAAACCGTAACTTGCAGGTTCATTATAAATGAGTCTTTTATTTACGTAACTAGACATACTTATTTAAATTTTATCGATTTGTAAGAGTCCTTACAGAATTTATGGTTTATTTCTACGTATGTTACTAGTTCGTCAACCTTGAAAATAACTGAAGTACCTAAATGTGCATATTTTAACATAAAAAAAAAAAAAAAATTTTAAAAAGTTATTGATATGGTCAGTGATTTTAGATTATCGGTGAATATTTCAAATATGATCTCAATAAGAACTCGATATTAAATTTTGCTATGTGGCATATAAAACAAAAAGTATTTGAATACCATATTTTGAATAATTTTGTCGAAGGCTATAGAATTTAGAATGAAAATGGAATTCGGAAAGAAGGAAACCAATAACAAAATTCAGAATGCAAAAAAAAATATCAAGCATCCTTTTTTTTTTTTCAAAAGGATGCTTGATATTTTATAACATTAACCTTTTATATGTGTGTATGATTTATTTTTTATTTTGTCTTACCTATATTTATATTTGTGAAAATCATTTTCAGGCAAGTAATGATCGAAGGATTCAGACAGCAGACATACTTAATGAAAAGAAAACAAAATGAAAACCGAAAAGAAAAACATTAAAAGATCATCAAACCTAAAATATAAATTTTATAAATTTAAAAAGAAAACATTTCCTTTTTAAGGTGAAGTAATTTTTTATATGTTATACCAATAAAAAAAAAAAACCTTGTAATATATATATATATATATAACGTACGTAATGTTTTTTTTTTTTCTTAAAAAAGTTAATTTATTCATTTCTTAAAAATAACATGAGATTTTAAGTATAAAAGAGATTCAAAAGAAAGTTCATTGATTATTAATACATGAATTCATTACACATGAAGTAAAAATTACTCAATTTTTTATAGGTTTATTTAAAGATGAAATGATTAATTTTGAATATTGATATCGATAAAAACAAAGATATAAAAACTGTATTTAATTTTTAATAAACAACAGTCTGTAAATTTATAAATATGTAATATAGTTTTTAATAATACTTAAAATATAGCTCAAATTTAAAATTAGATACTCTTAATAAATTTTCAGATTTAACTCTTTTCAACTTCAATCAAACGACAGAAATAAATAATAATTTTATGCTCCCATAAAAGCTCTAAATTTTAAGCACCCATAAAAACTATAAAATTATTTTATTTTACTTTCAAAAAATATGATTAATCTTGTTTTAACACTTTGCTATATTTTTAGGTGAATACTGAATCAAAAAAGATATAACCGCCCAGAAATGCTTTTTTTTATAATTTTACTTAAATTTAAAATCCTTCATTTTTAAAGAAACTATTAAATTAATAAAATTTAAATATGAACGCCTTTTGACCAGAACTACTTAAAAAAAAAAAAAACTGTTCTCATTTTTAAAATTCTTCGAAATTCTTTTATTTTAAAATAAAGTAACGGAAACGGAATAACATTGAATGCTATTCAAGATAATTGTGCTGGGCAGCATGTGATATTTTTGTACTTCCTATAAATAGCTAGTAAATACTTATTTAACTGTATTTTTTGCACGTTGCCTGTATTATTATTTAACTGTATTTCATTTGACTATATTAAAAAAATTACCGGTTTTTAAACTGCACAGAAATCTCATGCAATTTCATTGAGTGACTTTCGATGTTTTTCAACCTCTCTCAAAAACAAAATTATAATATAATTAGGAAGAATTTTAAAGTTGTTAACAAAATGATATCCAGTTCAATGACATCAAGTCAAATGAAATACACCTTATGACACTAACCCAATCATGCTTTTTTTAGGAGACTTGAAAAATCCCATTTATTATGTAAATATAGTATGTACCATTTGCATAGAAATATTTTGTCAGAGTAAAAAAAAAAAAAAAAAAAAAAACAATTTAGTTAAATATAAAAATAAATATTTTTTTGGTTATATAACAAATTATATTAATTTCACATATGTGTTTAAATGTTAATATTTTAATTGATATATATATATATAATAGAAGTCACATTTAACTTCAAGGATAAAGCACCATCAAAAGGCATTTTTATGTTAATTATAAAAATAAAATTTAATTAACACGTTTTGCTTTTATTCATTCCCTTTAATACTTTTATTTACTAACTGTAAATGTAAATTATAGTAAGTACAGTAATAGGTAACTGTAAATTTTGTTTTAACAATAAAATACTCTTAGCTATTTTACCTACTATATTTTATAGGATTTTTTTACATTACACACATAAGTTGTAGAATTACTATATAGTATATATATATATATAAACTAATTAATATATAAACAGATTTCAGATCTATACAATAAAATATGGAAAATCAAGAATTTTTATAATAGCACATTTTCAAAAAAAAAATTAAATTATGAATTTTGGAATTCCAATTCTTTCTGCAATAACATTTATAATTTTGGAAGTGGTACCCGATCTTGCTAACTTTTCCCCACCCATTGGGTTTACATTTAAAAGTTATTTTTCAACATTAATACTCTAACTTTAGCTGTGTAGTAGTTTTGATAAAACTTTAACGGTGTAGATTGTAGACCTTTTGTAAAGAGACTGACATAAGGTCGCAAGGGACGGGCGGAATAAGCACATTTTTTTTTTTTCAAATTGTGTGAAAACAACATATTAAACTACATTCAATTTGATTACTGCTTAATATGAAGAGCAATTATTTTTTTGTATACACAACATACATAATATATTTATTAATAAACAGATGCCGATGGCAAAATTTCTTATATTCCATAAAAAATATACTGTAGGTATAATTGAATGTTTTTTTTTTTTTTTATTTATTTTTATCTCAAGGGTTTAAACTTTTCACTTTTATGTTACAACATTAAAAAAAAATTGAAAAAAATAAAAACAATTAATGTGTAAAAATAAAAAATAAATTTTAAAAATCAAAAATCTTTTCTGTTATAATTTTAATTAAAATTTGATTTTTTTTTTTTTTTTTTAATTTAAAATTGATTTTTTTTTTATGTTGATAATTAATTTTATTGATCAAAATAATATATTTACCTATCAACATAAAAACAAACATAAAAAGATTAATAAAAAAAACAAAAAATTTACGGAAATAGCAATCTTAAAATATACAATAGAATTTTTAGATATGATGTAACGTAATAAATGAAAAATATGTGGTTGTAGAGAGGTCAAAACAAAAGAATAAGGCGAGATAATTAGTTAGCGGAATATTTCGTTAATTTTTCACCATCATCTGCGATAATTTACAGCTGTTTTAGAGCATAAAGGAAACTAAAATAATTTTATTTACTTCATAATTATTTAACATGTAGACTGGACTAACCTGTCTGTCATACACGTACAAGCTGAAATTAAAAGAAGAGTATGCTCGATAAAATAGTGATATCACCTATTATATTGAGACAAAAATTATAGGAGTAAAAAATGATAGAAGTGAAAAATATATTAACTAAAGAAAACTTTTAATATAAATTCATTGCATTTTTAATATCTTTGAGTATTTCTTTTAAGTTGCATAAAAACAACTCCTGAAGAATTATTTTACCCATTTTGTTATTACTAATACGGGGGATTTAAAAGTCCTATATTAAACGAATATGGAGAATTATATACGAATATACGAATCGAATACGGAGAATTTAAGAATACTATACGAATAATTAAAATCAACCAAAGAATTTCCATATAGGTACTCGTATACCAATTATATAATCAATATTTTCTAGAATGTTCTTTTCATAACTCCTTATAATTAAAACGGAGAAAAAACATTAAAAAAAAACCAAAAACGTTTTGTAAATTGATTATTATACAATTTTAAACAAGAAAAAAAAAACACGGTGTTACCGCAGCAACATGGGTAATAATTACCACACGATAAATATATTTAAAAAAAAAAATTGTATGATGACAGAGAAAAAAAAATTTTTTTCTTTAACTTTAAAATTTTTTGAAATAATGAGCTCAATCGGTAAGAGCGAAACATCTGCTTGCAAAACACCGTTTAACATATTTAAAATACCGCGTTAAAATTTTAACCATAGATCAACAAAATGATTGAAGAACAATTACATGTAGATTTGCTATAGTTACGAAGTTATATCGATTCATCTTTTATTCTAATATATCGAATCATCTTTAATTTAACTTAGGTTCCCACTCTGTTTATTTGTAATTTTTAATGAAACAATGGGAAATTTCTTAAACTTTTTAAAGACAATAATATAAAAATAATATGTTTTTATACCCTACAGATAGGGTATACTAACTTTGGTATGGTGTTTGTAACCACCAAAAGGAAGCGAGTTAGATATAGACATGTATATATATTCTGAATCAGGATCACCTCCTGAGTCGATTTAGCGATATCCGTTCGTCCGTTCGCACGATAACTCAAAAACTAGTGAAGCTATCTTGATGAAATTTATATAGTAGATTACTAATTACGAAAAGAAGGCTAAGTTCGAATCTGAGCAAAATCGGTTCATGCGTTCGGGTACGTCCCATACAACTCCCAAAACCGAATACGCATATCTTCGAAATTAATAAAGATAGAAACTGCAAATTTGTTGCTTCCTGAATCCCTGATTTGCCTAAAATTTCAGATGAATTAGAATGGTTGTTGGCGTATCTCCCAAACAACTCCCAAGACCTAACAAGCAAATCTTCGAAATTAATAAATATAAAAACTTGAAATTTGATATAAGAGTATTATATCCTGTTCTGATAATGTCTCTAAAATTTGGGATAAATTGGGGAGATGGTCCGGGTGCCTTCACACACTTTCCAAGACCTAACAAAGACAGAAACCTGAAATTTTGTACAAAGGTTGTAAAAGCATTTATGTTTTTAGCTTATATTAAATACCTAACTAAAATAACTTATGGATTTATAATTTAATTTGAATTTTTTAGGTGCAGGGTATAAATAAGTCGGTTACATCGACTTACTGTTACATTTACTTGTTTTTTTAAATTTTGTGTATAAATATACCATTCTATTAATATATAATTTTTTTAAATTTTACTTCGCTATACATTTTAATACCATAAATTTAAAAACTTAGTTGCTTCCAAAAGAGTATAATGAGATTTAATTGAAAATAAGCATAAGAAGCCTAAAACAAAATAAAATAGTACGTTCAAATTGAAAGGTTAAAAATTTTATAAATCCTCCATTACTCCCAACATGCAGTAAATTCCCATATTTCTCAATTTACTTTATTCTTGTTGGCTTAAATACTTGGCTTAAAACTCTACTTTCATATTTTGTTAATTATTATTCGTTTATCACGTTGCACTGCGATTTACAAAATAATATGAACAAGGTAGAATGTAAACCAACTGTTTTTAAAAGCGCACATTTCAAAATGACAATACAAACTGTTTAAAATTGTTACTTGCATAAAAATTTGAAAATTTAAGAAATAAAATTTAAGTAATTTTTTGCAATAAGAAAAATGTGAAAATAACACTTTTCTTGCATTTTGAGTTGCTGTAAGTCTGGAACTTTATATAATTAAAATAAAACCGTTAACACACGTAAAAACATATTACTGGAGCTTTAATTTTTATGTCTTGCCGAAGAAAAATTTGTATAGTTACAAGTGCCTAAAAATAGCAAATTTTAAATTGTTCAATTGTTAAAAAATTTTCTGAGAAAACTTATACTAATTCTAAAAGTTCTTTCTGCCCTCAAAATTCAAGTCCCTATTTAAAAGCGTTCCGGAGTTATGAGAGTAGAAAAATCATGCAAAATTTAGTTTTCACATAACGGTAAATTTAAATACTAAATTTTAAAAAAAATGTATAATTTTGATATTAATTTACAAAGTAAAAAAAAATACCTGTCGAATGAAAAAGTTTGAGGGACTGTAGCTCTGTAATGGATGGGGCTACATTAAAAGGTGTTCCACAAAATGAATTTTTTTATGAGACCTACCTAGGATTAAAATTTTTTTTCTCTATCTTAAACGGCGTAGAAGTTTTGTAAACAGACGGACAGAAGGACAGACGGACAGACGGACGGACGGACAGGGTGATACTAATAGGCACATTTTTTCAAATTTTTTTTGGAATTGTGCCAGTATATACTCACCATTTTATAAATTAGATCTTAATTTTTTTTTTTTCAGAAAAATAAGTCGAAAGATTAATATTTTCATTTCGTTGTTGTTCTTGTTGTTGATTACTTCATTTTAGTATTAATGGAACGATTTGTAATTTTTAGTAAGCTGTGGCCAAGGTACGATAAGATAATAACTATAATTTATTGCACCTAGAAAGGGAGTATATCCGTAATCAAACATTGATAACAGATTGTAATAATCGACATCGTGCCGTCAGCACCAAACAACAAACGTGATGGAAACTAATCTAATCTAATTTTATGCAGAAAAACCCACACAAAACTTATAATCTATTAAGCTCCGGCTAAAATCAATTAAAAAGTAAGTTTGATTGATAAAATTTATTTAATCACATAACATTCCATCCATTCTCCTATACGGATTGTCCGTATTCCAAAAGGTGTCTATCAAAATTTGGAAAATTTCAATTTCTTTTCATTAAAAAGGAAAAAAATAATTACTATGCCAAAATCATTACTCGTTTGTTTTTAAGAATGCCGATACTATTTATTTCAAACAGCCTCGTATTTCTAAAATAATTAAAAAATCAAATTAATTTGTAATTTTTTTCCTGAAAATTCCCATTTTCAAAACTTTATTAAAATAAAAAATATTGTAATTTTAAACACATTTAATTTTTTATAAAAGAAAAAGAAGCGTTAAATTAAATAAAATGGGGATGTTCCTTCCATAAAAAATAACCACTAAAATTTTTCCATTAACGGTTGATCATTTTCTTTGTTTTATACAAAAAGAAAAAAAGAGAGACAAAAAAAAAAACAAACAATAAATGGTAAAAAACAAAAGAAATTTTTTTTTTTTACCATTTATTGTTAAATGTTTGTTATTCTTTTTATGTTTTGGTATTTATTCACCCACCTTTGTTTTTTTTTTTTGATTTTTTTTTTGTGCCAGTTTGTGGTTAAATTTTTACCTCGTGCGTTTCTATTGAATTGTTCTAAATTTTTTTTTTTTTGTTTCTTTTATTTTAAAGTTTTTTTTTATATTCTTTTGTTGGTCTACGTCTATTTGTGTCCATTCTCAATGTAATAATGAAAAAAAAAAAAACCAAATTGTAAAAAGAAATTACAAATACTTGTTTTTTTACATTTTTTACCAAAGAAAAAACAAAGTGGTTTTCATTGGAAAATATTTTTTACAATAAAAGTAAAAAATACAAAAGACTTTTTATTATATAGTATTAAAAATGGCAAGTTTTTCGTAAAAAAATGAAAAAAAAAAAAAATATAAATATGTCCTCAAAATTTTATACCTCAAAATATTAAAATAATTAATTTATTCTATTTAACAAAATCGTATTTTTTTACTTAATTATTCAAAGTAATCAGGGAGATTTTAATCAAAATAAGATTTTCAAAAATCGCGAGATTTTAAAACACGAGATATTGAAACACGAAATTTCGTACGGCTCCTAATCAAAATATTATTATTATTTTATAAAAATATTAAAGCTACCTAAATTTTTACGGAATTGATTTTTATCTATTCATAAAATTGATATTTGATGATTTTAAAATAACTCATACCTTGTAGTTTTATATTGTGAGTTATAAGGTTAAAAGTAAAATTTATTGAAGATTTTTGTTTACATTTTAATTCCAGAAAATGTTATTTTAATTATAAAATATACTTTATTTTAATTGTCTGAAATTTATTATGCAAGTTAAACCTGCCGGAACAATCAACTAATTTTACGAAAATCTTTTTTCTTTAGCTTTAAGTGGAAAACTTAGTTACAGTTTCCTTTTGTTTAAAATTTTATTGAATACAAACAAAAAAGAAAACAGTAAATGAAATCATAACTTTTTATTTTCTTTTATTGCTAAAAATCCTTCTCCTGTAATTTTTTGTTTGGTTTTATTATTATTTTTTTTTTTTGTTAAAATAAATCTATTATTTGTTTTAGTTTTTTTTATAAAAACCAAAAAATGAAACCAAAAACAAAAAGGTGAAAAAGAAATGTCTAAAAAGGTGAATAATAGGAGCATTTTATAAATTAATGAAAATTTTTGTTAAAGTGGACAGCAAGAAAATTGAAAAAAAAAATAAGAAGACAAAAAAAAGATATGATGGGAAACAAATTTTTATAAATTAAATTGAGTAAAAAAAATTTACAAATGTATTTTTTTTATCAGCCATTACCGTAACAGGTAAAAACTTTATATCCATAAAATTGATTTAAACTTATAAAAAATACTTTTTCTTAAAATAAATTATAGTCATATTGGTTCAAAGTGAATTTTGGTTTTGTAATTAATAAAAATTTGAAGGATTTGAAAATAATAATTTATATCTTTTCTTATATGAGGATATTTCCGCAACCAAACAGACGACTATGATCACTACAACACCAAGTGTGTGTATAAATGAGACACTGAACACTGAACACTCAACACCAAAAACCCTTAGATCAATATTTGAAAGTATTAAAACCACGAAAATAACGAAACTCCAATTTTTTAAAAATCTCGACATTTAGGAAATCATAAAAAACCGTAAATACTATTTTTGGAAAAGCACATCTGCGACGATCTAACCATTTACAACGATTTCTGGTTTATTTAATTATGTAAACAAAAACTCTAAACATTTTTTATGAACCGAACCGATCAAACCGAAACTTTGACCTAGATGAATAAAATTCAGACACAGAATTTTTTTATTCAGATTTTCGAGTAGACTCAAAACCTTGAAGTCTTTTTCTTTACCTTTAAAAGAAGTTGTTCATTTGAAAAATGACAGTTTAAATTATTAGAAATAAAAACAGTTTACATTTGGCAATAAAAACAGTTTCAAATATTGAAAATTTTATATTGGTATTAAAGAAAAATAAAAATCAAAAGACACTTTCTTCAATTTTATGCATAGGGGCTGGTAAACAAAAATTTTTAGGTAACCTATTCTGAAAAATTTTTTGTTTTTATAAAACTTTAAGGTGCTCTTCCGCTACACTTTTAACGGAGATATAAATCAAGTTAAATTTTGAAAAATGTTTTTTTCAGATAACGGTAAATGTAAATAGAAAATGGCGAAAAAGTGCGTATTTTTGTGTAGACTTATAAAGCTAAAAAAAAGTGCTTTCGTTTCGTGTTTTTAGATTTAGATAAAAACCTCAGATATACAAATTTTAAAATAGGGGTTTTTCAAACTTTGAAAAACTGTTGAATAGTAATGCGGGGAGCTACATAAAAATGTCGTTCCATCAAGTTTCCAACATTGATTTTTGAATGAAACCGGTAGAGATGTTTATATTTTGTTAAAACGTCAAACGTTTTATAGTTAATTTGGTAAACAAAAGGGCAAACGGAGGGAAGGAGAGAGTTAAATTAATAAGTCAAACATTTTAAACATTTTTTGATGTTAAAAAAGAAAAATATGTTAAAAAAGAACGTTTCGATTCAGATTAATTATAAATTCAACATATTTTTTTGTTATCACGTACCAAGTTTTCTATCATATTTTCCAGTAACAATTCTTTTAACCAGAAAAACTGTTTTTTTTAGTGTATTCCCCTGCCACATAAATGTGACAGCCTTTCCTTTTCAGGCGTGGCTGTAAATTTTGTAAGGGAGAATTATTCTTAAGACGTGTGTGGGATTCTCCATCGGTGTTTACAACATATTTCATACGCTCTTACCGAGGCCCAAAAAAAAAAAAAAAATAGTTTTTTATTTCAAATATATAATTCAAATATATATATATATTTCAAATATATATATTTTTGCAAAATTATAGGGAGAATTCCTATAATTATACACGTGTAATTTTTTTTTTTTTATACCCGTACGATAGGATCGGGTATAATAAAATTACTCCTCCGTTTGTAACACCTCGAAATAAGCGAGCTAGATATACCTTCAAAGGTATCGATCGTCCGTCCGTCCGTCAGCACGCTAACTCAAAAACTAAGAAAGCTAGAATCTTGAAATTTACACAAAATATTCTGGGAATAATTTGTAGGTTCCCTATTTTTGTTGGTTGAGTTTGGACCAAACCTTAGGATAGCTCTCGAACACCTAACTTTTAGATCCCCACATTTTTTTTGAAATAGAGCTATGAAATTTTAACTGCTGATAGATGTCACAAAAATATTAATTTTATTTTTAATAACTTTTTTTTGTACCCCCACCCGTTACGGAGCTACCAAAGGTTCAAAAAAGCTCTATATTTAAATTGTTCTAGCACAAGTTTTATAAGGTATATCTTCATTTTGAAAACGCCAAACGATTACTACTTTTATTAGCTTTAAAAGTATATATACAATAAATATATTTTTGTGGCATACGGTGTCTTAATTTACCGTTATGCGAAACTAAAATTTTGCAAAATCCTTTAACCCTTCTATCTTCTAAACGGTTTATTTTAGAAACTTGAAATTTTGACAGAAGTTAGATCTTTGAAAATAAGTATAAGTCATTTCAGAAATTTGTTTTGTATCACCTCTTGTTTAGGAACTGTAAGGGGTCAAAAACTGAAAATTTCCAATTTTTAAACACCTGTTAAAATTTTTTTGAAGTAATACACAAAAATTAAAGCTTCAATATTATACTCTTATTTCTGTTAACAACTTTATTTAATAATATATGGTTGCTTTATAATTGACGAAAGAGTTACTTGATTTTTTCAAATTTTCTAACAAATTTTTTAACGAATTTTTTTTGCATATTGTTTTACTCGATAATTTGAAATTGTTGAAGATATAATGCGTAGTACAAGAAAATGTAAAGAAATAAACAACATAACGGTTGCTTGAAGAATTTTTATTTATATGATATTGTTATACATACATACTTATATAATATCATGTTTATTTACAATATATCGTATATGTCACTAGTGAATGAATGATAAGAGTATAGATGTATATTATATAGCGCCGTATTTACATACATATATGTATTTTATTGTACTTATAAGAAATTATTCTGTCAATGGAATATTTAAATATAATATATTATAATATGTATTTAAAATTATATTTACTATTTTTTACTAAGTAAATTTAATATACATTTACCGTTTAGTATTAAATGGTACTATAGAATATTTGAAAAAGTTTTGGATTGATAATCGTTATGTGGAAGGTTAGAATCTGCTTTTGAAGAATGTACATATAAACATATAGTTTGAATATATGTACAACCCATAGTTCTAGAAATTATAAAATTCACCCAAATTATTTTAAAATACTAAAATATTAAAAAAATAATATTGTAAGCAGAGTGACAGGTTGTGAAGATACTAACGGTTCGTACGGGTATCTAAGAGTTGACAAAGGCAACTGTATTCTTCCTCGTTTTTAGTACATTTTTTTGCCACATAAATGTAACAAGGAAATTCCTTTCCTTTTCAGATCAAGCTTTAAATGTCGTAAGAGAGAATTATTCTTCAAACATGTGTGGGATTCGAACCTATACTACCTCGGTGTTTACAGTGTATTTTATACGCTTTTACCCACTAGGTTACCGAGACCCCACACGTCTAATTGTTTGCTTTTATATGACTCCATCCGTACAATACCATGTTATTATTCCACTTGAAGCTCCTTAGCATCCTTAAAAATTGTACTAAATGAAGAATTTTTTTTAAAATTCTGCTGTATTATTTTTTATCATATCATAATGACTGTAAAATTCTATTTATCAGATAATCTTTTTAACTTCTTTGAAAATAACAAATGAAACAAAGGAAGAAAATTTTTTTTTATTTTAATTTAAGAAATTTTTTTTTAAAAAAAATGTAACTAAGGAAAAAAATGTTATTGACAAAAATGATTCTCAGTTCTAAAGAACTTAAACAAAAAAAAAAATAGCACAAAAAAACACTTTCAAGGTCAAAAAAATTATCAAAAATCATGATTTTTACCAAATATTAATATATTTGGTTGTTTACAGAGAGTATTTGACTAATTAAAAATGTAATGTTTACGTTCCAAAACGAACTTAATCTTTTTTTTTTTACAAATACGCGAAATCGAATTTTTATCTGTCATTCGATAATAAAAACAAAAGGAAATAAATCTATTACATAATATAAGCTTACATTTTTTATTTGGAAGTTTACGACCAATGTCTATGAATTTAAAATTGCATTATTGTCTTTTTTCATTGCCTAAAATCGTTCAAACTGGATTTGAAAGCAAAAGTATTTAAGTAATTAAGAAAGCAATTAAATATTTCCGATGAAAAGAATCAGAAGGACATTAAGATTTTTATTTTAAATTTGTAAGAAATGAAGATCTTTATTTGCTCTAACCACGCCTAAAAACGTTCAAATGTTCTATATGATACGCTCTAAGGTATAAGGAACTTATATGTGCTCTGTCGAAGTTTTCATGTAATTTATTAATTTATTTGGATCCAATCTTTTAGATCAAAATACTGCAAAGCAAAACTCATTTTCTCATTTATTTTAAATATACCATTAATAATTAGTCTGTTACTTAAATGCAAAACCCGGTTGGTTACGAAATGTTGCATTTCAAAATGCCGCATTTCAAAATATCGCATTTCAAAATGTCGCTTTTCAAACTGCCGCATTTCAAAATCTTACGTATCAAAATCTCGTATCTCAAAATCTCGCGTTTTAAAACCAAATAATTTTTTTCATTAATTATATAGGTTGGGTGGGTATGAAAATCCAAAAAATAAAATTTATACAAAAAATTTTCAAATTTAAATTAATAACCATACAGATAGAAAGCATACAATACAACTCTAAAACTTCCCCTAATTTAGAATCTCACATATACATATATTTAAATATTATAGAAAAACATAAAACACTTCTTTTAAAACTCTAGCTCTTTTTTAAACATAGAAATTCGAAATATTTTTTTAAATATTTTTTTTCGACATTTATTTTTAAATATTTTTTATGGCTATTCGATTTTTTATACATTTTTTTTTTTAATAAAAAGACTGGCTCTCAATAATTTTCATATTTTTTTTATTTTTACTTTTTCAGAAGATTTTTTTTTAAATATCGTGAAAACGCGAGATTTTGAGAGAGGAGATTTAAAAACGCGCGATTTTAAAAAACTAGATTTATAAAAACACGAACGAGATTGCAAAACACCAGATTTTAAGGCACAAATTTTCATTAGGCTCCCTGCAAAATCAAATATGTACAAAATTATATATTAGTGTCTGGTGAATATTATTAAATTTTCCAAAATTGTTTGTCTGCTTTACGCAATAAATTTTTTAACTTTTAACTTTTAATTTTTGTTTTTTTTTTTCTTTTATACCAAAGTTAATTTTTTTTTATAACAATGAAAATGATTCAAATAAAAAAAAAAAACAAATAATAACTTCAAAATTTTTATTTTTTTATTTTCAGGACTCACAGATTTTCTTAATTTCCAGAAGGTCCTGAGTTTACAATTATTAAAAACAAAAAACAACTGCTATGATAATATAATAATAATCAGTACAACAGTTACTTAGAAATTAAACATCAATAATCCCGTAAAAATACCGTCATCATCACTATAGAATACATAAAAAAAAAAAAAAAATAAATTTTAACTTGTGCAAAACAGAAAAAAGGACTAAATGAAAAAACAAAATTAACTTTTTGAAGAAGAAATAATTGAAAACTTTATTTTGATAAAAAAAAAAAAAAAAAGTCAAAATAAGAAAATCTAGATAAAATAAAAAAAAACAACAAAAAAAAAAAACCGAAAAGAAAGAAAAAACCAAAAAAATTTAAAAGAAAAGAAGAAGTTAAGAAAAATTTATATCTTTAAGAATTAAAATTCGTAGTAGATTTTCTTGTAAATTTATTTAAAAGATATTTCTGATGTTCTGACTTGAATAATTTTTCTCTTATTAACAAAAAAAAAAAACCGGAGGATTTCAATTTAATTATTATAATTTACCAAGTGTTGTGTTTCTTTTTTTTTTTTGTAATATCTGTGTAATTTTTTTAAACGCATACATATACAACAAAAAAAAACAAAAAATTGAAAGTTTATATTTAATATAAAAAAAAAAAAATAAATCAATCCATTCTTTTGGTGTTGGTGGTGAAAATTTATTTTAAAATAATTTTTTTTTATTAACAATTTCATCGAAATGGTTCGTTTTTTATTTAAAATAATTCTGGATGATAAGAATGCATCAAAATATCAATAAAAAATTGATTATTAATTATTATCAAATATATAAGAATTTAAATCAAATTAATTGGATTAAAACGAATATTATTATAATAAATATTCAATATAATAAACTGTTTCAATGTGTAAGTCTTTTAATGTATGTTTGTATGTATAAATATATATATATATATATATATTTATATATTTATAGATATTAATATCTTATACTTTAAAATTTTAGTAACATTTTATAACATTCCAAAAGTAAGAAATTTACATTTAAAATACCGTATATATATAGAATTATATACAGGGTAGTCCGGACCATGTGTATCAACTTTTTAAGAAGGAAAGGAGTGGTTATTTTTAGTTTAATTTTTTTTTTGCTCCCTTTAAAATTAAGAAAAATAAAATAAAATACTTTCATATTTTTCCTTATAAGGGGCCTCGGTTGGCTAGTGGGTAAGAGCGTATAAAATACGCTGTAAACACCGACACATCATAAGAGTTATTCTCCCTTACGACATTTACAGCCACGTCTGAACAAGAAAGGCTGTGCAATTTTGTCGCCTCAGAAAATCATTGTTGTATGTGAAATTTTATGAATTTTTGTTTTTAACGATTTTTTAAGTTTTTTTTTTGTTCTCTTTCTAATGGTATTGTTCGTTTTTCGCTATCTTTTACCGTTTTAAAGATATCTGGTATGGATTTTGTTGTATATATCAGTTTTTGATCAATATGAGTATTTTGCTTTTTGTTGTATCTGAAAAAATTTTGTTACATACAATAAATTTCAAAATAATTCTATGGAGTTATTCCTACACTAAATAACTAAATCCATAAAATAAAATAAATCCATTGAAAAAATCAAAAACGGAATTTGCTTTTGTGTCTTTTAGTTTTTCTCATTTAATATGACAACATTCCATATACAATTGTTGTATGTTATACATAGCCAAACCAAATTTATGCAAATTGTTACATACAACAAATGTTGTTTGAGTAAAAACTCTTCTAATTCCGTCAAAGTTTGCGGCACGGATTAGAAAATTTGCACTTGATTTCTTTATTCCCATAGCAATAGAGGTATTAAGTTTAAAAAAATTCTACCGTACGGTTTTAACACTATGCCTTTTTAAAACTTCAAAATTGATTTACCACAAATTATGTTTTGCTACATACAACAATAATTTTTGGAGGCGACGATTTCCTGTCCACATTTATGAATTTGCATTGAAAATTAGCCGTTCCCATTTGAAAATCTCGATTCCTGTGAATTTCCGGTCTAAAAAAACCTTTTTCGAGTCCTTTCCAGAAATTTAAAATATCACCAATCGTTAGAGAAATTTCGACTTAAAAAATAAATATTTTTTTTTTTTACATTTGAAAATAACCACTCCTTACCTTCTTGAAAAGCAGATACGCATAGTCTGGACCACCCTGGACCATAATACTTTAAAATATAGATAATATTAGTAATTAATAGCATATTCTTATTACATATTAAATTCCACTTCATTCAAATCATATTGTAATGGTCGTATTATGTGGTATATGTGGTATATATATTAACAATTTAAATTCATTTTTACTATTCATGAAATTTTCAATTCGAAATTAAAAATTTTTTTTATGGTTTTTCGTTTTTTCTTGTCAAATTTGATTAATAATATCATAATATGTTATTTTGGGAAAAATACCTTTAATTAATTTAGTAAGAATGCGGTTTACTATTTAACATTTTATGATTTGAAATGTTTTCGAAATTATCAATTATAGTTTCTTAATTTCACTACTTTTAACGATATCTATTTAAAATTTTAATTTCATTAAAAATGATAGATTATGAAATGAAATTCAAAAATTGTTATGGCTAACAGATTAGAAATAGACAGAGAATTTTTATACCAGTTCAGGGGTATAATATATAGGGAAAACGAGATAAATATTGAAAAGTATATATATATATATTCTTTGCTGATTATTGAATTCTGAGTTGATTTAACTATGTACATCCGTCCGTTCGTAAGATAACTCAAAAAATAATGCAGATAGGAGTCTGGAACTTTCATTCAATCATTTAATTTTTATATAAATGCCAGTTTCGCTATTGAAATTGAACAAATTCGATCAACGGTTTCGTGTAGTTGCCATACAACTTCTTTTTTTTTTTTTTTTTATAGGAGTTAACCTTAGTGTCAAATTAAGCTAGAAGATGGGAAATTTTCTCAAAACCAATTAAATTTTATCCTAACGATTTGGAAAATTTGGTTAGTCTAACGAAGAAGATTCGAGTAGCTGCGAAATTTATATATTCATATCTTGGTATTAAAAAAGTTAGAGATTTTGTAAAATATGATCAAATTTTATGGCAAGGATTTCTGTAAAATATGTTTGATTTGAAGTAATGAGATGAAGCAGCTGTCATACAACTTTGATATTTACAAAAGTATATATCATAGTACTTAATTAAGCTACATATTTTAAATTTTCTAAAAGATAATTTAATCATCCATGTTAACTTTACATTCTTCCTTGTTTTCTTTTTTTGTAAATAAAAATGAAAAAAATCAACGAAAAAAATGAACTTTTTTAAAAAAATAATTGAAAAATTTTTGAATTTGTTCGAAATTATTTTTATAGCAGATTGTTTGTGATTCACTACTACAATGTAGTTTCCTTAAAAAAAAAAAAAATCTTTTTAAGTTTTATTCTACTCTTTTTGTTCTTTTGACCATAAACCTTAAATTTTTCTTTGCTACAGTTAGATAAAAGCTCCATATATTTTGATCATCCAATTCAGATTACTTTTTTTCTATTCCAAAGAAATTTTCTCAATAGTAACTTTTTAAGTATAAATTTTCACTTTTCATATTTTCATACAAACGTATTCTTTTAATATGATTTTGAGATTTACTGTTGTATGGAAAAAAATGTGGGACACTTGGAATCTTTCAAGCTCGTTTCTAAAAGTTAAATTTTTATACCCGTATGAACTATGTTCAAGGGTATAATAAATTTACCATTACGTTTGTGACACCTTAAAGAAGTCGAGCTAGATATAGTGTCAAAGGTATGGATCGGCTCAGAATCGAATTCTGAGTCGATTGAGACATGTACGTCTGTCCGTCCGTCCGCACGATAACTCAAAAAATAAAGGAGCTAGGAGGCTGAAATTTTTTTTACGTCACTTTTGAAAAATTGTTAGTTTTACTGTTTAACTTCAACATTTTCGGTCGGCGAGTTCTAGTAGCTGCCATACAACTTCTTTCTTTATATAGAAATAACTCAGTATCTATTCAAGCTAAGTTTCTGAAATTTTGCCAATCATGAATAAGTTTTATGGCAACAACTTATGTAAGATTTGGTTGTGATGGTATGACAGGTTCGGGTAGTTGCCATACAACTTCTCTTTTGAAATGAAACTAACTCAGTGTCTATTGAAGCTAGCTATCTGAAATTTAGTGAAAAAATGTCGAGTTACATGGCAAAAACTTTTGTAAAATTTGATTGGTCTAAAGCAGCCGGTTCAGACTTCTTGCTTTATGAAGCTAGGCGCAATAGATTCGGGTATCTTTTTTATACAACTCCACAATTTACATAAATATATCTCGGTACTAAAACATCTGAATGTTTTTAAAAGATGATCAAGTTTTATAGAAACAGGATATATTATGTTCATACGGATATCCCAGAGTTGACACAGTCTACTCTACTGCACTCTTCTTCGTTGAGTATAAATTTAAGTTACTCCAGATATTATCTTGATACTGTTAAAGAGCTATAGTAGGTCAAAAGTTGAAGATTTTAGACAACTGGATCCTAGGCAGTTGTTAAAATGTCAGATAAAATGTAAAAATAAAAGCCGTAAGTGCAAATTTATTGCATGCGTAAACAGTTTTCCTTTATATAAACGAAATTATAAGAGCTGCATAAAAATTAAGAAGTTGTCTGTTTCTTTACAGAAAAATTTGTAAATAGCTTTTAAAATTTTTTTATTGTCTTCGTTAATGATTTCGCTATAAATATGTACTTTTAAAACTTTTTAGTTTTACATACTGCATACTATTTGTTTTTGCGTTTCTATTACTTGTCTATTACTGTAATATATTTTACGTTTAGAATCCTTTAAATATGTTTGTATTGTTTTATGTATAATTTTAAAATATGACATATAACATAATAATTTTACTTAGAAATAGTTTAGTGACTTACAATAAACATTAATTAATTCCTTAAAATTATTCATTATTAAATAAAAAGCATATCATTGTACGAAAACATTACGCCAGTAAAACAAATAATTAAAATTTTTCATATATACATAAGTATATATATATAAATATATATCTAATAAATATTAATAAATTTCAAACTGAACATTTTGAAATACAAACGAAATGTGGAAATTACTCAGAAATTGTTTAGAAAGAAATTCGAGTAATATTTTTTTATCCAGAAAATATGTTAAAGGATTATTCAAATCATTTTTATTTTAACTGAATGTTTTGTAATTTTAATTAAATGTTATTTATATTTTAATTGCTGATGAAGTTTTGTTTCTGATTTCTGATGTATGAATTTTTTATTATAAGCTAATAAGATATTTCTGTTTAACTTTTAACGATACTATAATAGGTAGATACTTTCCCAAATTTTAAGTTTTTATCTTTAATCGATATGCAAATTTTTTTGAAAGTTTCCGTTTTAAAAAATGACAAAAAAATATTTGGTATATTTTTCGATTTAAGAAGCTTAAGAAATTAACTGTCTTTTCACATATTTAGATTGGAAAAATATTTAGTAAAACTTATCCTAATACTGAAATTTTCTAATTTTTTTTCGAAATATGCTTAATTTTCTGACTTCTAACACCTGAAAATCACGAAGGTAAATGTTATTGAGAAACAAAATGGCACATATTAGTTTGCCTAAAGGCTACAAATTATTTACCTTTCCCTAATACTCTTTGTTCAACCTTGGGTGGATTAGCCTCGAAGAGACGAGATAACATAAATAATCTTCTTTAACTAATAAGCAATTTAGTTTTTTCCTTTTTTTTTTGTGGATGCTTAAATATGTAGAGCACATGTAGGGTGCTTCTAGAACTTAAAGTCCTAGAAAAAATTTAATTTACACATGTAGGGAAAACACTCCAACCTACCGAAAATTCAGTTAACCCACTAAATGGAAGATGAAGCGACTTGGAGGAACAGAAAAATAATTAATTAATTAAGAATTTTATCTTTAAGTTATACTTATTATACCTTGGTTAAAAGAAAGTTTGTGCCCAGTCTTTACTTATTCTATTTACGATTTATAAACTTTGAAAATTCATCACCGTTTTCTAATATTCGGCCGTATTATTGGTTTTTTTTAACCTAAACTTATGATAAATAAACAAAAAATTTTCTTTGTTTTTTTCTTCTTTCTTTTGTTCATTTAAAACTGTTCAGATATTCAAAGGAGCATAAAAATTAAATATGTACATTGAATTTTTTAAGCATTTTTTTTAACATGAGGCATAAAAATATTTAAAAAATATCAAATTTAAATGTTGTCCCTTATGGCTCATCTTTTCACGACTTTATTTTTTAATGTAATGAAAATTTTCTGTTAACAAAATTTATTAAAATATTTTTTTTACATTTAATTGCCCTTTTAACTCCCTTTGTAACATTTTGAATTCCCGAAAGGTTTAAAAACATGAAGGAACAATATTAATAAAATGACCTTCATATTATTTTTAGAATTTTTTTTTATTATTTTTTTTTTGTTTTTCCCCACATTTTAACTTAAGTTTGTTATCATTTTTATTTGTGTTCACTTCACCTGCATTTCTGTTTGTTAGTTTGTTTATTTCTCACATTGTATTTTCTTTCAACATTTTTTTAAAGAATTATATGCTGCGGTTAACATAACATCCTTGTGCAGGACCTTTTCTCGTCGTATATTTTTATATATTAAAATATTAGGTTCCGAAGGATCTTCCCAATCTTAAATCCGTTAAGCAAAAAATGTTTTTATTTATTTATTTTTGAATTATTACGTATTACACTGAATTGAAATATAGAATTTCACATTTATTTTAACTAATTATTGCATATATTTAGGCTGAATATATTAAGTATATTTTTTAGTGCTTCAAGTCGCTGCCTTTCAGTCGAAAGGCATCAGGTTCAAAATCAGGTATTATCATATACAAATAAATAATACAATTACTATATTAGTATATAAAATTAATAATAGGTGCTGGCTTACATAGCCTAACAGACCAAACGTCAATAAAATAAATCGATTAGTACATTGATGCCATTAGTACATCGTACATTGATGCCATTAGTACATCGGTACAAAATAAATAAATAAAGAAATAGTAGTTTTAGGAATCATCAATTTTAATTGAATTCGTAGAACAAAATTTCACATTTTTAATATTCAACTAAAAAACTGTCTAAATTATTTTTCTGTTTTTTCCTACTAACTTATTTATTTTTTGGTTTTTTTTTTTTTTTTTGTTTTATGAAAAAGTCTGTATAGATAAGTTTTTCTTTTAGTCCGACGTTACTGAAAATTTATGGTTCATTCATTTTTCTTTTGGGTCAAGTTAATTGAAAAAAATTGGTTTTAATAAAGGTTCATTTCAAGGTTTATTGTTTTAGAGGAAATTTTAAGAGTGAGAGAAAAATATTCTAAATAAGATGGACATACAAAAATTTATTACATATTAAGAAAACAAATTAGAAAAAAATTTCATTTTCATTTTTAATAAACTCTTTAATTTTAATAAAACATAATTTTCATTTAATTTTAAAATATTTTATGATTTTATATATTATATCTTTTTTTTAATGAATAAAATCATAAATTTATTTACTTTATTATAAATGAAACTGTCATCTCTTAATATTTATATCTAAAAATTATAATTTCAAATATGAACTGGTCAATATACGGAAAATAAAAGGATTAAACCTTTATTATTGTAAAATTTATTTTCGTAAATTTAAAATATGTTCAATTAATTAATTTAAAAGTAAATTTTCGACAATTTTATCAATTCGATTTTTTTTTTTCTACAAGCGAATAATTTTTGAACTTATTTTAATTATAAATTACAAATTAAAATATAAAAAACAAACAAAATAAAAAATAAAAATATCAATTCATGCTGTCCTTGATACAAAAATTCACTGAATCTAATTACAAATTATTAAATAAAAAAAAAAAGAAAATTCAAATAAAAACAAAATTTTATTTCCTTTTTAAGGAATTTTAAAACATTAAAAGTAATTTTTTTGTTAAGTTCATCCTATTTTTAAAAAAAAAAAAAAATTTTTTTTTTCTTTTTGTTTTGAAAAGGGTTCCTTTAAAATTTATGGGAAACAGGAAACACAAAAAAAAAATTAAACAATATTCAAATATTGCGTCTGGCAGCATAATTTTAATTAAAATTAAAATTCCTAAAAATATCAATTACTTATATTATAGAATTGCAGAAAAAAAAAAAAGGTTGATAGGATTAAAACGTGATGAAATTTAATTGGAGCTTATAAAATTAAAAAAAAAATAAAGTACTTATGTACATAGATTATAAAGTATATAAATTTAAAATACAATTTTTATTAATGATTTTCCCTACCCTGCTATATAAATATTATTAATATTACACAAAATGATGTCAAGCGGCTGCAGATCACAAACAAAATATTTGAAATTTATTTTAACCTTATAGAAATGAAAGTTGTTTTTACCTTTAGAAGAAAACCTTTCCGCGTCAAAATTTTCCATTTATTTTGATCTCTGCTATTCTCTTGTTTGTTTTGTTTTTTTTTTAATATGCTACATTCTGACACCTTGAAGAGCCTTTTTAAAGCGACCCAACTACTTAAAAACTTTTACACTTGTTTCGATCTCTTTTGTGCTTTTCTTTTTTTTTTAGACATTGCAAAGGTACATATACTTTGTTAATATCAAAAAGAAATTGGAATAATTTTATATTGTATTTAATTGATGTTGTTTTTTTTTCATATTTTATTTTTCAGAAGTTTTTGTCAACTTTCAATCCTTTTTTTGTCAGTCAATTCAAATATCTTTGAATAAAAAAAAAAATTTTTAAATAGGTACATGTTTAGGCGTTCGCAAAAAGATAAAAAGTGTTTTGTTTTTACACCTACACTTCTTTAGTTCAATTAAGTGAGAAGAAAATAAGCAATATAATTGAAATTTGCTGATTTGATTAATTGCATTTTAATTAATATAGTACCGAAAACTTATATGTATCATTATTACATAAAAATAAAATTTAACGAAGGCAGGATGTAAACAATCGGTTTTAAAGACGCATATTTTCCAAAACATAATACAAACTGGTTCAGAATTGTGAGTTGCAGGAAAATTTTAAAATTTTCTTAAAATTTCATATAAATATCTCATATATAAAAAATGTAAAAAATAAAAGGATATTTTCCTTAATTTTAAGGGATCTCTATACATAATTAAGAAAAACCATTAACATATGTAAAGTTGTAAAGTAGAAGCTTTAATTTTCACCTTTTATTTTGAAAAATTTTTTTTACACGGGCCTAAGTTACTGGTGTTTATCAAATATATAATATCAAAATATCAAAATATCAATTTTTGAGTCCTAATAGCCCTTAAACATGGGGTGTTACAAAAAAATTGTCTAAGATTACTTATTTTAATTTTAAAAGATCTTCTTAAAATTTTAAAGTTCTTACTAAAAGTATGCGCGAGTTATTAAGGAAGAAAAATCTTGGAAAAATTTTGTCTTCACATAACGGTAAATTTAAATACTAAATTTGTATGGTTGAAAATCTTATGATTTTGATATGGATTTAAAAAGATAAAAAAAACAGTCATGTCAAATGGAGTTTTTAAATTGTTGTGTTGCGCAGACCTTAACATTCTTATATACATTTAAAAACTAAAGCTTCTTCAAAGTTTGAAAGGCTGTAGCTTTTAGAGATACGATAAAAAACTGACATTTGAAAAAAAGAAGCAAAATCACTGTTTATACAAAACATTAGACTATAATTAAGTTATAGAGTTTATTAAATATTTTTTTTTTTTTTTAATAAAATTAATTTAGAGTAAAAAACTTGTCTTAAACATATCCATACTTTTAATACTTTAATTAAAATCTTCAATATTTTAACCAAATTCAAAACAAATTATATAAAAAAAATTGCACATAATTTTATATTATTAGAATCAAGTAAAAATATGGCATCATAAAGTATAGGCATCATTTAAAATATAAGAAAATAATTCAATAATATTTGTCATATAATATTATAAAATCTTTTATTTAATAAAAATTTATTAAATATTAATTCAATAATATTCATTCCAATTTTGTCTAGAGAATTTCCATATTAAATTTTAGAATATTTCAATTGCGAAAAAAAAAAAAAAAAGAAGTTTTTATTTTTCTAAGTTTAATCTTGAAACGTTTTGAATAAAATCATAAATAATAAAATATTAGAGTAAGTAATATAATAATGAAGGTCCCCTAAAGATCATTACGTATTCAAATCATCAAGAAAAAAAAAAAACAAAATATAATTTACATCGTTTTTCACCCGGGAAAATAAACTTCAAAATTTGTTTTAATTTTTGGTTTTTTTGTTTTTTTGTTTTTTTTTTTTTATTTTATTTTATTATGACTATTTTCCTTTGGTTTTAGAAATTTTCTTTATAATAGAATCATAGAAAATTTTAAGGACTATTAAGTAAAGATCCTACTGTTAAAAAATTGTTATTTTTTTTTTTTTTGTTCTGTGTTTTTTTCGTTAAAATTCCATTGAGATTTTTAATGTTTCAAGGAAATTTTATGATATGAGATTCGAGTAATTTTTGACTTTTATTGTATATTTTGAAGGACAATTTTAAAATTGAATTTAAGGATTGAGATAATTTAATTTACAATTTGATAGGAATAGTATAAATATGAGTACATGGTTTTTCTTTAAAACTATCATTCTTTAATTTTGTTGCCAAATTATGAAATCTGTATAATTTTTGGTAAAATGCTACAAGTTTAAGTGCTTCCTTTCTAAAGTACTAAAAATTGATTATATTGTATACAATTTTTTAAAAGTATACATATTTCAATTCGAAGTGTATTCAAAGTGACTTAAACTATTATGCAGTTAAATCACTATTCCCTTGCCACATAAATAATACCAGTAGACCATTAATCCCTTTTTTTTTTAAAAAAATTTTTTGATACGATTTGAAAATAAGATTTTGCCAAAAAGCTTTAAAATAAACGCAATATTTTCTGAAAAACATTGAAATGTAAAATTTTAATAAAACACTAAAAGACTCGACAAATACAAATAATATTTCTAGCTTTTAACAACACTTTTATGGTGGTATGCTGATTTAAAGTTTAAAATACTTACAACAAATACAAAATTCTCAAAAATAAAAAGAAAACATGAGTAAGAATAATCCGGATCATATTTTAGTATTAAAATAAATTTCTTTATAAATCACAACAAAAAAAATTTATTAATATCTAATAAAGTTATAATCTTTTAGCACATTCGTACAAAATATCTTATCGAGAGGTAACTTAAAACAAAGAATTTCGTCAAAGCTAAAGCGTCGAACTAATCTGACTTTTTAATATAATTTTCATCAGATGCTACAATCTTGACGGTTATTTTAAATTCTAAAATAAGATGTTATGATAATTTTCCACTGCTGATCATTTTTCACTTATCTTTTACAATTTCCAATATTTTAAATTTTAAGTACCTATATGTATATAGTAGGCTCTAAGTTTGTATTTAACAGCTGTTATAGCACAAAATTATATTTTTGGAGCATGATTAAAATACAATTCTAACGCCTTTATATTCGTATAATGATATTTAGTTTTTCTTTATGCGATGAAAATAATGAGATATGAAGAAATACAGGACGCTATTATTTAGAATTCTTGATCAATAATTTTCTTAAGACGATTATGATGGTTAGATGAGATTATATCAAAATTCTGAATTACAATATTCTCAGTTAAAAAAATTTTTGATTTACGAAAAATTTTTGAATTATTTTAAGTAGCTGCTCTTGTTTTGAAATACGCATGAAAAAAATAAATAGGAGAGGTTTTAGAGATGGTTAAAAACCAGGATTATACTCTCAGAATTTTATAATCCAAAAATCTAAGTTAAGAATTTTTGTAACTCGAATTTTCTAATCCAGAACTTTGAAATTTAGGTAACCGATCAGGAGAATTTCAACAAAATAATAGGAGTATTCTAAGAAATACAATAAGAATGACATCAGGAATCAACACGCTCTGTAAAAATACAAAATATCGTCTCTTCTTTTCAACTACTTTTGCCATCAACTTTAGAAATAAATTTTATTTAAGGCAAAACTTTAGAAGGAATTAAAGTTTATCGGAATTCTTTTTTTTTTTTTTACACACGCCACATAAATGTGAACAGGAAATTACACAGCCTTTCTTTTACAGGCGTGGCTGTAAATGTCGTAAAAGGGAATAACTCTTACGACGTGTGTGGGATTCGAACCCACACTCCCTCGGTGTTTACAGCTATTTATTTTATACGCTCTTACCCACTAGGCCACCGAGGCCTCATCGGAATGCTTTTAATAAAAATTAATATTGATTTATTTCGAATGCATTTTGTCCTCCTTTTTCTGGCGGTTTTGTAATAACATAATACGTTAATAAATTAGGTATACATTATATTCAAAATCTCTTGTAAACTTTTATTTTTTAATTTTTTATAATTGGTTAAAAAAATGAAGGAATAAAGATTGTTAAAGTAATCTGATTTTTTTAATATTCGATCGACTGCTCTGTTATACACTCTAGTAATAAATTCACAACAAATTTTTTTTTAATTTTTAATATATGGATTGCCCTGTCTTTTCTTTCTTTTTTTCCTTTAAAAACCCACCGTTTTTTTTTTTAGTATCGACTTCTTAATGTAAATTTGTAACATTTACAAAGACACATGTGTCTTTTTTTTTTTTTTTTTTGTATTTCTTTGATCCCAATATTTATCATATAAAATGGAAAATAAAGCCATCCATGGCAAAGATTTTAGTTCTTTGCTTTATTTTTATTTTTTTTTCTTGGTTCTTTATTTTAGCTTCTATTTTTAAATATTCAAATAAGAAATAAAAGATTTGTGATTTTTTTCTATATATATATAATTCCTTAAAAATAAAAAAAACTCAAAAACAAAAAAAAAAAAACTCTTAAAAAAAAAGAGGAAATCGGAAATATAAAAATTAAATATTTTCTTTTAAGGGTTTTAAGTTGGATTTTGCGAAAATTTAATTTATTCCAAATACAACGAAATGAAAATATCAGAAGGGGGGGAAAAAAAATTAGATATTATATTTGATGTAACGTACGCGAGCTGTGCGTTTCGCATACTAATGTGTTTATTTCAGTTTTCCAGCAACTTAAAATTATTTTTTTTTTGTTTTAAATGTTAGAAAGGATTTCTATATAGGTTCTGTATCTCCCTACTTATGTTCAAAATATAAGTTTATAATATGTTCAGTCTGTAATTTTGTGTGTATGTGTGTATTTAATATTATTTAACAAACCAATTTAGGTCATCATTAAGTTGTGAATTTGTTATAATTTTTATTTCTTTGTTGGTTACATTTTTTTTTTTTTTTGTTTTTTGAAAAAGCAAATAAGAAAAACGCTTGCAAATAATTGCCACGTTGTTACGAAGACATTTTAAACTTTTGTATCCAAATATAGTGGGAAGAGAACGTGTTTTAGTACATTAGTATCTACATTAAGACTTAAAAGAAAAAGGTAAAGCTGATTTACAAAATATTTTTGTTTTTTAGATGTTATTTCGAATACGGTATTAGGAAAATTTATTGATTTTTTAATAGTTAAAATATGAGCTCACAGTTTTTAAATCCAGTTTTTGGAAAATTTTTGAGACCCCATAAATTATTCAGTAGGTACATGTTTGGGCAACGAAACTTGATTATTGGTATACCTTATTGGTATAAGTATACCTTAATTTTGTACCTTTAGCCAATGTAGTTGATAATATTTCTTTCAGAAAATATCAAAATTTTCAATAGTTACAATATCAAGTGAGTTCCTGCAATATTTAAATATTAATTTTAGGGAACTCAAATCCAGCCCCTCGATCTAAATAAGATCCGAAGTACCATTTTAAAAAAGAAAATCCTATAATGCTATTGCATAATATTAATGAATATGGGAGAACAAAAATAAGAACCAAAGAAAAGCTAAACTTTGTGAAAGATCATAAGGACCTTGTCAGATTTACAGAAGTCCTAAAAAAAGTGGACTAATTGGAAATAAAAGAACAAAGAGAATAAACCTAATATTATATTAATATACGAATCACTAGACTAATGCAGAAACAAAATACTTAGATGAGGACGATGAATACCAATATAATAAGTGGGTATAATTTGAAAAACAATTTTACAAATTGAGATGATACAATGAAGATTAAGAAAAATTGTAACACTAAATCAATTAAAAAAAAATTTTAAAACTTTTTTTTGTAGCGGAAATAAATTGTAGCGGAAATAATTTAAATATAATATAAAATAGTCAGTTTTCCACAATTAAAATGAATCAGATATATACAATATAAATATTTTGTTTTGGGTTGAGATGAAAAATTTTTGTTTTAGCAAAAATTAATTTCCTCTTTTAATCATAGCAGGATAATAAAGAGATGAATAAAACCAAAATCTAACAAAACTTAGACAAAACGTCGTTTTATTTACCATAATTTTTAATATTGCCTCTTAAATTTATGAATAAATTAAAATGAGATTGATAAAACTTGAATAAATTAATCTAAATTGATTAATCAATTTTTTTTTTTTTTTTTGCTTTCGATAAATTATAAAACATAAACCTCTTATTAATTTTTATTAGAATGAATTGAATGTCCTATTATACGCATATTCTCTTTTCTAAGTCAAGAATTCTGAGAAGATTGCAAAAGTATTGATTATTTCGTCATTATGTTGATTGCCTCATGTTATGACCTATATTTGTTATAGTAATAACATTTTTATCCGTCCATTCGCAATGCCGATCCCTTCTATACTTTTGTGTCCAAATACCAAACATCACTTTGAGTTTTATGAAACGATAGCAATTGTATACCATAGAAGTTTTAATATACAATGTATGGATTTCAGAAAAATTTGTAATTTTTATATTGATAAAATAAGAATATCTAAACCAGGTCCTCTTTGCAAAACTTCTGTCTCGAAATCTAGATTAAAACAGAACTGTATTTTATGTTAGGATTAAAATTGAAATATTAAATGTAAAAAATCGAATATAACCTCAATTTAAATTCAAGACATATTTTTATTTTTCAAAGTTTCTATTTCTTTTCTGAATGATTTTTTATATCTTCTGTTTTGTATAAATTGATTTAAAATTGGGTCATATTTTGTCTCAACTTTTCAACAAGTGGATCTAATATTTATTTTTATACAAAAATAGATACGAATAAATTTGGTTAAACAAAAATGCCTATCTAATTTTGTGTAGAGTGTGACACATTGCCATGACAAAATATGCAAATTGAATTGAATTTGATTTCATGTTTTATAAGTTTTTCTATTTTTTTGTTATGGTTGTGATTCTTGAATATTAAATTTATGCTGAAAGATTGTGATTTCTCTCTTATTAAGTAGAAAATTTCTTGTTTTCAGACAGAATAATTCATTAATTATTTATTAAATTTTTAGAATAAAATTTAAATGCTATTTAGTTAAATGTCATCAAGAAATAAATTTTTTTCTTAGTTGATATGGCTATTACCCTTCTCTTCATATATACCTCCTGCCTATATATAATTTTAAAATTTTTACAATATTCTAGTTAATATAAATGCTTAGATATTTGTAACAAAGTAATTTTTAGATATTTGAAACGAAATATAACAGCCAATGCCTTATTCAGAGACATAACGTATGAAGTTGTTTTTCATCGTTTGTGGTGGCCTTGGTGGTACATGAATAGATAGAAAAACGAAAGGATAACTTCCTCTTATAAAGAATACAAAATATGTCGTGGTGTGGATGCGGTACAATTTTTTAAATAACATTTATGGTTAAGGAAAGGGTGATTCTACTATTCACTTTCTTTGTCAATATTATTTTTGGTTGCGGAATAATTTTTTGTGTTTGGTTACAGATTTCATAACTTATAAAAAAGAAACACCCTTGAAACTGACAAAAGGTAAAGATAATCAGCTACGGTTATTAAATTACACAATTGATTAAGTTGCCAATGATATAATAACTTTTGACGATATTTAATCTAAAATAGTAAAACACTCCTCTTAGTTAATCTAATAAAATTAAACATTTACTTAACTTAATTATCTAAAATTATTATCTGAAATTATCAGAAATTTTATCATCTTTTATTTATATCATTTATAAAGAAAAATGAACAAAACTTAATATTGTATTTCCTAGAACTTCTTAGAAGACTAATAGATAGGAAACAAAAAAATCTATAATATACATAAATAAATCTTAGTAAAATTACTAACATGACAAACAATAATGATATATGTACTATTCAAACTTCAATATCATTATAACTGGGATAATTTATTTCAATTTAACAGATATGTAAATAAATTGATAAATATGTGTACGAATTCAGAAAATATAAAATTCATATATCCTGTCAATCAAAACTTTCATATCCTATTTCTAAAAATTTACAAAATCACACTCTTATTACATAATCAAAATGCTGATTTATTGAAATGCTGTGAAGTTTTATTATTAATCCTCAGTAATACAAGATGTCTTATATATATCTATCAGTTTTATCATTTGATGAAAATAAATTTTCCTATCAATCTGCCAACTCAAGTTTATTTTTAGAGTGGATAATTAAAATTTACCATATAAATTTTCCATACCATATATAAATTCTGTTTAAATAAAATTTCCATTTGTTGAATACTTCAACAACAGTTTACTTGTATAGAAAATTTTTATTATTTATATATGTGTACCTACATGTCTAAGTGATAACCTGAAAATTAGATTCTTAGTTATAGAAAAATTTAAATTTTTATGTTTAGTTTAATCATTTTCTAATTAATATTGAGGAAAAACCTCCATACCTAGAACTACAATGACACTTTAAGTATTTTGATAAAGAAATTATTTGTATCTTGTAAATTTTGAATTTAAGGATTTGAACTTAAGGTTTTTTTTTTTTTTTTCAAAAAAGACACAAAATTGTTAATTGAACTTTTATAAAGGAAAATTGAGGAAAAATACAAATGAAAGAGTTTTAACTTAAAAGAAAATTTATTATTAAATTTTTAAAAAAATCGAGAGAAGAGAATCGAATTCATCTTAATTTGATTATAAAACTGAGTTTTAATCGATTAATTTTTAGAGATATTTAGTGTTTGATATGGAGGTTAAATACCATGATAGTAAGAATAATATAAATTATCTTACCATTTTATATAACTACTATAGTTGTAATGTATAATAGGAGTGTATTACAGTTGCAAGAATAATAAAGTTTGAATTTTTGAATCTTATTTAAAATTTATATCTTAAATTTAACATTTTAGCTATACATAATATAATGGTGAAAGTTCATAAAGCAAACTGTCCTTTGGGAATGAAAATGTATATCCTTATAGACAATTGTTGACAAAAACTGGTAACAAGAAGACATGATCGGTAGAAAAATGCGGAGCAACAAGTGTCAAAAAAAAGGCTAAAAAAAAATTATAATTAATGACAACAAAAGAAAATAGATGACAATTAGTAACCGCATGACGTGACAATTTATGTGACATATGACAACAACAAATGACAATTAATGACCAGTTATATATTTAGTCAAATTTATATGGGTGATTAATTTTGTGAGCTAAATGCTAAATGATCAATAAAATGCTCAATACATTTTATACATATTTAGAAAGTAAAAAATTTTTAACTAAAATATCTTAGGGTTTTTATACCCGTACGATAGGATCGGGTATAATAAAATTACTCCTCCGTTTGTAACACCTCGAAATAAGCGAGCTAGATATACCTTCAAAGGTATGGATCGGATCAGAAAAAAATTCTAAGACTTTTGAGCCATGTCCGTCCGTCCGTCCGTCAGCACGCTAACTCAAAAACTAAGAAAGCTAGAATCTTGCAATTTATACAAAATATTCTTGGAGTAATTTGTAGGTTCCCTATTTTTTTTGGTTGAGTTTGGACCAAACCTTAAGGTAGCTCCCGAACACCTAACTTTTAGATCCCCACATTTTTTTTGAAATAGAGCTATGAAATTTTAACTGCTGATAGATCTCACAAAAATATTAATTTTATTTTTAATAACTTTTTTTTGTAGCCCCACCCGTTACGAAGCCACAGTTCCCCAAAGGTTCAAAAAAGCTCTATATTTAAATTGTTATAGCACAAGTTGTATAAAGTATATCTTCATTTTGGCCAAACGATTACTACTTTTATTAGCTTTAAAAGTATATATACAATAAATATATTTTTGTGGCATACGGTGTCTTAATTTACCGTTATGCGAAACTAAAATTTTGCAAAATCCTTTAACCCTTCTATCTTCTAAACGGTTTAAGTTGGAAACTTGAAATTTTGACAGAAGTTAGATCTTTAAAAATAAGTATGAGTTATTTCAGAAATATTTTTTGTATCACCCCCCGTTTAGGAGCTGTAAGGGGTCAAAAACTGAAAATTTCCTATTTTTAAACACCTGTACCTTGAACACCTGTTAAAATTTTTTTGAAATAATACACAAAAATTAAAGCTTCAATATTATATTTTTATTTATGTCAACAACTTTATTTAATAATATATGGTTACTTTATAATTGACGAAAGAGTTACTTGATTTTTTCAAATTTTCTAACAAATTTCTTTAACAAATTTTTTCCATTTTGTTTTACTCGATAATTTGAAATTGTTGAGGATATAATGCGTAGTACAAGAAAATGTAATTAAATAAACAACATAACGGTTGCTTGAAGAATTTTTATTTATATGATATTGATATATATACATACTTATATAATATCATGTTTATTTACATATCGTATATGTCACTAGTGAATGAATGGTAAGAGTATAGATGTATATTATATAGCGCCGTATTTACATACATATATATATTTTATTGTACTTATAAGAAATTATTCTGTCAATGGAATATTCAAATATAATATAATATAATATTTAAAATTATATTTACTATTTTGTACTAAGTAAATTTAATATACTTTACCGCTTAGTATTAAATGGTACTATAGAATATTTGAAAAAGTTTTGGATTGATAATCGTTATGTTAAAATCTATGAAGAATGTATAAACGAAAAGAAGAATGTATAATTAATATGAAGAATGTATAAACATATAGTTTGAATATATGTACAACCCATAGTACTAGAAATTATAAAATTCACCGAAATTATTTTAAAATACTAAAATATTTAAAAAATAATATTGTAAGCAAAGTGACAGGCTGTGAACATACTAACGGTGCGTACGGGTATCTAAGAGTTGACAAAGTCAACTGTATTCTTCCTCGTTTTTATATAAAGATTTTTCTATTAATAAAAAGTATTTCGATTTTAAAAATTTAAAATATATATATATATGTATCTTTTTTAAAAAATCCGAAAAATTTATTTATTTCTTTCACTTTATTCATTCTGACGTCTGTCTGCCGGGCTTTTTAGAAAATTTCTACACCATTTGAGATTAAGAATTTTATATTCACAAATCTATCGTAAAAAAAGTAACAGTTTTAAAATGTATAACTTTTGAATGTAATCCTACTCATTTCGGAGATACAATTGTTTAAAGTCGGAAAAATTCCTATATATGTATTTTATTTTTTTTTTAATTTGCAAAACCTTAACAAAAGGAAATTTTTTAAGCTTTACATTCAATAAAAAATAATTATCATTTAAATTTACCGTTATCTGAAATCAATTTATTACAAAATTTTGTACTCTTCCCATCTTCTAAGCATTTAAAGTTAAAACTTTAAGAATTAAACCTTTTTTTTGCCCTACTGTTTGAGGAATAAGGCGTTAAAAATTAAAAAAAATTATTAATTGTAGTCCCTTTGATATGTGTGGGAATTTTTCAAAAACATTGCAAAAAATTGAAGCCCATACTTTTAGGGTTCCTTTAAATTGTAAAAAAAAGTATCTAATAATTTTCGTCAAGGAAAAAAAATTTACGAAATGAAACGAAAAAATATTCACAATTCTAAAATTCTTTATATATGAATTGGCATTTTAAAAATATGTATGTGCTTTAAATTTTTTTTCTTTTATCTACTACCTTTTTTTTAGTTTCATTCAGAAAATATAAAATTATAAGTTTTGTGCTGAAGTATTAATAGTAAGTAAGTTTGTAATATAAATACTAATGTTTTTTTTTCTTTCATTTATTTTAAGGATTGAAAAATTTATTTTTTGTTATTTAAATTTTTTTTCAAAAGTACTTATTACACTCGTTTATCAATTTTAAAATTTTAAAGGATATTATTTTTATGAATATTTATATACAATTGATCTTTTCAAATGGACATCTTTTATCTTTGTTTGTTATATACATTTTATTGATTTGAAAATGAAAAATCTTCAAACCAAAACCAAAATGACCATAAACAAAAATACTTTTACTGGTTACAAGGGTTTTATAATTTATTTTTACAATTATTTATATTTATTTTATTTTGAATCTTTAAGATTTTCATTATTAAATTGAAATAAGATTCTTTTAAATTATATCCTTAAGATACTTCAAAAGTTTTATCAAAAAAAAAAAAAACATAAAAATAAACAAATAAATAAAAAAATCTTAACTTTACCATAGTGATTATTTACATAGTTTTTAGGACATTTTCAAAAAAAAAATTTTTTTTTTGTGAAAATTAGCTTATTAGTTCCAATGTGTCCGTTTGTTTACAAATCTTCTACATTATTTAAGATAGAACGATGAAATTCTAATCATGGATAGGTCTTTTATAAAATAAATGTTGTGGAATAGTCGTTTTTATATAGTCGCATCCATTACAAAGCCACTTCTCTTCAAAGTTGACGCTCTATTAACTTTTTTGCAATCTAAAAATGCCAAATGAGAGGAAATATTTAAAATCTTTTAAGTATAATTTTTTGCAATTTGTTATTTAAGTTTACCTTTATGTAAAACCATAATTTTTAAAATTTTGATTCCACAGTGCCTTGTGTTTCCATATACAGACAAAAGGCAGAAATTTTTAGTAGAGGAGGATCTCTAAGAAATATCATAGGTTGCATAATAAAAATGTTTTGTACATTGTCTCGTTTAAGAGCTTTCAGGAATCAAAAATTCAAAACTCGCTATTTTTGGATATCTGTAACTGATACAAATTTGTCGTAATTAAGATAAAAAGATTAAAATATTACAATACTCGAATGTTATCATTGTACATATTGTGTTACAAATGGCTCTTTAAAAAAATATTTCCCATAAATATATTTTAAAAATTTTTTTAATTTTTTTTTTCATTCGCATTCATATACGATACGATCCAAACAAAAAAAGTGCAAAAAAAAAAGAAAAGGATTCCCTCAAAAGAAAACAAAAATAAACAGGAAGTTATTGAACATTTTATTTATTTGTGCGATAATATAAAGGGACATGAATCAGTTGATCTTTTACAAAGGATTGATGAAAAACTACTTAAAGAAAATTACAAACTTCAACCAGTTTTCGCTTATGAACATGATAGATTTTAAATATTTGTTATGTTTATTATTACGATTTTATTTCAAATTCATTTCAATTTCTATCATAGAAATGTAAAATTTAAAGTTTAAAACCCAAAAAAAAAAAGAAAATTTAAATTTTAACAATTTAAAAATAATTCAAATATACTTATTTAAAATAATAATACATACTAAGCATTTTTATGACATTTTTGACATTTTTTTGGGAAAACGAAAGAAAAGTGTAGTAGAGTAAACTGTGTCAACTCTGGGATACCCGTATGAACGTAATATATCCTGTTTCTATAAAACTTCATCTTTTAAAAACATTCAGATGTTTTAGTACCGACGTTAACTACAGAGATATATTTATGTAAATTGTGGAGTTGTATGATTGCTATCCGACTCTATTGTACCAGCACAACCAAATTTTACAGAAGTTGTTGCCATAAAACCATCAACCAGTTGATCATCATTTACAAAATTTCAGATATCTAGCGTCAAAAGATACTGAGTTGTTTCCATATATAAAGAAAGAAGTTGAATGGCAGCTACTCGAACCTGGCGGCCGAAAATGCTGGATTTAAATAACGAAACTAACAATTTTGCAAAAGTGACGTAAAAAAAATTTCAGCCTCTTAGCTCCTTTATTTTATGAGTTATCGTGCGGATAGAACGGACGTGCATGACTTAATCGACTCAGAATTCGATTCTGAGCCGATTCATACTTTTGACATACTATATCTATCTCGACTCGTTTAAGGTGTCACAAACGTAATGTCAAATTTATTATATCCTTGAACATAGTTCAACTTTACAGTGAAACTTTATAAAACTTAATGCTATATATATATAACATAATTTTAAAATTTTTATGAAAATGACATGAAAGGTTGACAAAATCATAGCAGACAATTCAAAAGTAAAAAAAAAAAAATGTTTTTAAAACAAATTTTATGGTTTGTTGGTTTTTTTTTTTATCACGGATGGTTTCTTGTTTTAAGTTGGTTCAAAGTTTATTTGATAGTTTAAAAATAAAATAAAAAATAAAAATTATTGTTAAAAAAAAAGTATACGTACCTATATTTAAAATTAATAAAATTTCACAGAAAATTTTAAGGATATACGTATTGTTGAATTTTAAAAATTAAATTTATTAATATTTTTAAAAAGAGTATCTATAAAAAAATTTAACATTTTCTGACGTTTTGTATCTAAGACATGAACCAATTTAATTATAAGTTTTATTCTATACGTTCTTTTTTTTTGTACAATAAGAGCTGAAGTAGAAACAACATTTAATTAAATATTAAAATAAAATATATATACTTTATTATTTAAGAAATCAATTTAAAAAGTCAATTACCCTATACATATGTATCCTATACATATGTATCCTATATTACCCTATATATATATATGTATATGTAATTAAAAATCGTTACTGTTTGTGATTTAATTTAATTTAAATAATAAATAAAAATATAAGTGATACAAAAAAAAAATGAATATTACTATTAAATACATTTATTCATTTCTTGTTCACTTATATATTTTAATTAAATTGATGAACATGTCACTTTGTTATTATATAATTTCTTTAAAAGTATATGTATATATACGATATACATATATATGTATGTAATATAGAATTTCAGGCAGAACAATTTTCATTATTTTTTCTTTCATTTTTCACAAAAATAATAAACCCCCTTCAAATATCAACTCTTATTTAATTTTCTTTTTACAAAAATCATTTTTTTTCAGTAGTACCATAAAATTGGTAACACGTTTAAGTTTTGTCCAATTTTACTCATATAACCACAATGTTAATGAAATTTTATTAAAAGTTGGTTATTAGTATTGACCAGAAACCATTCAATTTTTATCTTCTGTGTTTTTTTGTTTTTTTTTAGTACTTCATTTTTGTTAAAGAAAAAAGTTTCTTTGGTATTTTGGTTTTATATGATCTTGTTCACTTTTTATTAAGTTTTAATGTTTGTTATACATTAGTTCTAGATATACATGTTTTTTTTTTTTCTTTTTTTTTTGAGTTTTCATTATCATCGTTTCCATTTTACAAGTTGTAAAAGAAGTTATAATAGATAACTGCTATGAATATAAAAATAAAAATGTAAAAAAAAAAGGAAAAGAAAAAGTATAATAAAGATAGAAAATAAAAACTAACAGAATCAGATGACTATATCTAAAGTTGAAAGATAGAAAAACAAAAACAAAACAAAAACAAATAATGAAAAAACCAAAGATTTTCTAGAAAGCAAATTTCCAAAATTAGATTTTGGTAAAGAGTACATATTAAAGAGTACATATTAAATAGTAGATATATTGAATAAAATCTATTTTTCATAGCAAAAAGTATTACTGCACAGAACAGAAAAAACGAATAAAAAAATTGAAAATTTATAGGGTTTGGTACATAATCCCGAAAAAAAATTGCGAATTTGTAATTTCCGAATCCAAAATCCCCAAAACAAAATCCTGAAAATTAAAATCACTAAATTACGAAAGGCTGGAAATCAAAATACTGAAATTTCAATATCTTGCATAGACAGACATATTTGGATATAAATATTCCGGAAAAGGGGAATACTCAGATTTTATACCAATACCAATATATATACCAATTACCAATACATCAACACGTATATAAACCAATTTCATTCAAAAAAAATGAAATTTTCACATTTTCATATAAAAAATAATTAATTTTGAAAATCTCCACTTCAAAATTATTGAAACCCTGATTTTGAATCCAACTCTAAAATCAATTCTAAAGTATGTCCAAGCATACATGTGTCCATGCAAAAGTATTTAGTTTTTACATTTTATTTAAAAAATTGTGAATTTTATACGAATTTAGACATTTTTATTAAAAAAATATTCTTTTTGAAGGGATGAGGACTGCCCCTCCTAAACTCCCATTCCCACAAAATTTTCTTTAATTTTCTTAGTGTTATTATCTACGTTTTTACGTTTATTTAAATTTATTCTTATAGTCTTATTGTAAAAAGTTAAGTAGTGATTAAGCGAACATAGTTCTCCAAAAACGTTTTGAAGATAAATAAAAAATAGAACAGAAAAGATATTTCTTTTTAGTTCATTAAAAAATTAAGTGATAAAAAACCAGTATTATTTATAGATTACCAAACTGGCGTATACTACGCCGGGTTTATCTAGTAAATTTATTATAATATAAAAATTTAAAGAAATCGTTAGAATAATTTGTTAGAGAAACTGGGAAAAATCAAGTCACAATTTTATCATTTTTTTTGGTAACCCTATATTATTAAGAAAAATTATTAACACAAACAAAAATATAATGTTGCAGCTGTAATTTTTGTATATTACTTCAAAAAAATTTGGATAGGTGCCCAAGTTACAGGTGTTTAAAAATAGAGAATTGAAAATATTTTCTGAAATGACTCAATTCTGATTTCCAAATATCCTCTATTTTCAAATATTCCTCTCAAAATTTCAAGCTTCTAAGTTAAACCTTTTAAATGATAGAACAGCTATAAAATTTTAGCAAAAATTGAATTTACATAACGGTATATTAAAATTCCGCATGGCAAAGTTACATATTTACTTTATACATATTTATAAAGATTATAAAACCAGCTATCGTTTAGCTATCGTTTTCAGATTGAAAATATACCTTATAAAACCTGCGTTAGAACAATTCAAAGGGCTGCGTTCAAAGGGCTTTTTTGAACTTTGTAGGGCTGTAGTTCCGTAACGGATGGGGCTACAGAAAAAAGTTGTTCCACAAAATTAGTTTTTTGGTAATATCTATCCGCAGTTAAAATTCCATTGCTTTATTTTAAACGGTGTAGAAGTTTTGTAAATACCCAGACGGACAGAGTGAAACTAATAAGCACATTTTTTGAAATTTTTTTGAAAATGTACTAAAAAGAAACTGTTTGGTAATAAAATTCATTTTTAAGGGTAAAGTTTTAGTATTGAAGAAAAAAATAAAAAGAGACAAGGTGGTTTTCTTGGTTTTTTTTTTTTTTTTTTTTTTTGTAATAAATAATATTATTAATGACTTGGTGAGCAAAAACAAAAATTACACTGACCTAAAGTACTATATAATGTCTATGTATTTATTATGTACGGTTATATGATAAGTGAAAAAAAAATGAGTGAAAAAAAAAGTGAGTGAAACAGAAATATTGTTAAAGATTATTAGTTTTATTTATAGGAAATAAATTAAGGTAATAAAGTATTAGAACAAAACTTCTATATATATATGTATATATATATAAAAGTTCTTTATTTCTATCTTATTGAGTTTTTATTACTTTTGACAGTATCCTTATTATATTAATGTCTTAGAAGATAATTTAATAAAATGACTTGAAGTTACGAATTTGTAATATTATTTTTCTTATTTGTGATTTTTAGTTTATAAAAAAATAAAAAAAAAAAAAATAATGTTTTTTACAAAAAAAAAAAAAAACTATGTGGAATCACGTTAAATTGACTAATTATAGTTGATATAAAAATATTAAAATAACAATAAGTACTGAATGAAGAAATATTAGAAAAGTTTTAATCTAAACTTTATTATTATACTTAAGATTAATTTTATGAAATTAATTTTAAAAAGTTAATTTTTAAAAATAATAAATTAATACAGTAAAACAGATTTTCTTATAATCTCTTGGATTAATCTATATTTGATTGTTTGTATTTGTAAAAATTTAATTTAGATACAATTTTTTCAAAACTGAATCACCTCTCTTCTCTATTACTCTTTCAAAGCCGCTTACTAGCTTCCTATATACCACTTTAATATGAAAGACAAAAAGAAAATTAAGTTGAAACGTAATTTTAAAAAAAAAATTTTTTTTCTCGTAATTGGGGAGGTAACTTTTTTTTATGGACGTCAGCAAGTTTTTAGACATCTTTAATATTAAAATTATTTTACTCATTATAGAAACATTAATTACTTACTCATTTACATCTTTACTCATTTATAATTGACAAAAATTAACGGATAGCTGCCCAGCTATTTAAACAGAAAAATTGATCAGGAGTAAGAATGAAGAAGATTTTTTATTTTCGCTTAAGTTTTTTCGCCTGCCACAAATTGCACAACCTTTTCCTTTCAAGTGTGACTACAAATATCGCAACGGAGAGTTATTCGTAGGATGTATGTGGTATACGAACATTTCCTCGGTGTTTTACAACGTAATTTATACACTCTTTACTCACTTGGTCGCCAAGGCCCCTTGAAAAAGTATTCAAAATAAAAAAAATGGTATAAAATTGAGTTAACTTCTATTTTCGGTATTTTTAATGATAAGTAATTATGTCATTACTAGCATTCTTATTTAACCGTATTTTTTTTAAGGTTATCCAAAATATTTAAAATATTGTTGGGTAATACATGCGCCTTTAAAATGCTCCGACTAGTTGGGATTGTAAAGACTATAGAGAATGTCATTGAGAAAGTCACAGAACATATTATTTGGAAAAGTAAAAACAAAAATCCTTAAACATGTTAAGTAATGGGAAGGAAATCTTATAAAGGTTCGATAAAAGGTTTAATATAGATTTACTAGGATAAATTATTTTTTAGATACTAATGGATGTTAAATATATTATGGAGAAAAATAAATAGTTGTGTAAATATTTATTTAATAATTAAAAATTAAATAATAATAATTTCTTTATTCAATGATAGTTAATTTAAAAAAAAAACAAGATAGAATGTAAACCAAAGGTTTTTAAGGGCGCACATTTCCAAAAAATAATACAAACTGTTTCGAATTGTGACTTGCACCAAAATTTTAAAATTTCATACAATAACAAAATATCTGAAAATAGAACTTTTTTGCAATTTTGAAGGGTTGTAAAACCGGAACTCTATATAACTAAGAAAAATCGTTAGCACGCGCAAAATATATATTACTGAAGCTTTAATTTTTATGTTTTGCCGAAGAAAAATTTCTACAGGTGCCTAAGTTACAGGTGTCTAAAATTAGCGAATTTTCAATTTTTGAGTCCTAATAGCTCTTTAACAGGAGGCGGTGAAAAAAATGTTTTGATAAAACTTATACTAATTCTAGAAGTTCTTTCTTGTCTCAAAATTTCCTATCTAAAAGGCTAAGTTCTTATCTAAAAGGCTGCCGGAATTATGAAAAAAAAAAAAACCATGCAAAATTTGGTTTTTACATAACGGTAAATTTAAATACTAAATTTAAAAAATATATACAATTTTTATATTGACTTACAAAGGTTAAAAAGAATTCCTGTCGAATGGGATTTTCGGATTGAAAAAATGTTAAACAGAACATGAGATATACGCATTAAAAATAGAACTTTTTAAAAGTTTGAAGGGCTGTAGCTTCGTAATGGAGGCGTTACATGAGAAAGTTGTTCTACAACATTAATTTTCTTATGAGACCTACCCATAGGACAAAGTAAAACTGATCGGCACATTTTTTAAAAATTTTTTTGGAAATGTGCTAAAAAGACGGACAAGAAAATTTTTTCTCACTTTTTAATAAAGTACGTCAATAAAATATCTGTTAAAAAGGAGTTTTACCTTAGAATCAAAAATTCTTGAAAATATTAACTTTTTCTTTGTGTGCTAAGAAAACAAAAAAAAAATTCTTCCAATAGATTAAAAGTGAATTATGTCAAGGATTTATTACATGAGTGATTTTTTATATTTTTATCACATTTTTCTTCCAAGGAAAAAAAAAAAATGCAAAAAATTTTCTTCTTGCATATTTTAAAATCTCGAACCACTTTATATAAAAGTTTTTTACTCGAATAAAAGTTCCTGTATATATATATACTTTTTAATATGTATGTAAACATGTAAATATAAAATAATATAAAACTCACTTACACTCAAACAATTTTATAATTTTTTATATTGCACATTATATTAAAATACAAAAGAAAAATAAATTATTATTCCCACATTAAAATGAAAATAGTGTAAAAAAATTTCAATTTTTTTTTTTATTTTTTTTTTTCTTGTTTAAATAAATATCTAAGGACATCATCATAATTTATGTATATATATGTTGAAATAAAAGTACAGCCTTATAAAAAAACTATTCAATCGTATTATTAATATTATGTAAAGTAAAATCTAAATATGATTTTAGTATCTAAAAAAAACTAAAAGGTGGTTTTCTATTTAATAAAGCATTGTTAAAGTTCGTTGATTATAAAAATGGCTTATCTCTGCAAAGTCCTTGTGAAAAAGAATGTTTGAAAAAAGAAATAAGTAACACTGGAATAGTTTAGATGCAAATAAACAAAAAAAACTGTTTCCGGTAGAAATGTATTATCGGAGCTTTATGATCGTAAAGTGAGTGAAAAGAGGCTACAACCGTCATTCATTACAAAGAATTACATTTTTTAATAATTGGGGTATGTATTTTGTAAGGATTTAGTAATATTTAACAGATTAGACATAAAATTTAATTTTTATATTTTTACCATTTTGATAAATGAATTCGTACACCTTAATGTATTTAAACTTTCTGCAGGATTGTTATGAAAATATCCTTTTGTAGAGGCTAGAGTCTATATTTGACATTAAAGAAAATTTTTCTGTTAAAAATAATAATTTCCTAAAACATTAAAATTTTATTATCCGAATAGATCTATAGATACTATACTGGGATCAATGGCTGTATACGTTGTAAACGTTTTGACTCAAACTGTACAAAATGAAGTACATAGATACTTTTTATATGTAAATATCTTTGATTGCAATTTTTTCCACGTGAGTTTAAACCAAAACTGTATGTATGTACAATGATTTCAAAAATACTTTAGAGAATTCTTATGTTATGATGTTATGAAATGACTAAGAGTAAAGCTATAAATTTTATATATCTTAAACATTTTTTTTTTTTATAAATTAAAAATATTTAAAAAAAAAAAAAAAAAACTTTTCTGTACATTTTTGATTTTATTTAACTTTAAACAAGAGAGAATAAATTTTTATGTTTAATTTTGTTTTTGTTTTTAGGTGTATTTTGAAATTTATAACTGCAGAAAATACAATTTAACGTTAAAGTAACTTTAATGTTAACTTAGCTAAAGGAATACTTTATTTTAATTTTTTATTTTAAAATTTTTACAAAATTTTTATAAAATTTAAAACTATGAAATAAAGTAATTATAAAAGCCTCTTTTTAATAAAAAAGAAATTAAAGATTTTAAAGTCTGATTTTCAGAAATGTTTTATGCATATTCTTAATAAGTTCAAAAGTTCTATTCGTTTTTAAAAAATTTTCAATTATATTACAATATATAAAGATCTAAGTCACCTATAGTATCAATCTTGCCTGGTTACTTTATATAATCACTCATGCTCTCTTGTTTCTTTGAAATGAATGTGTTATTATTATTTCACTGATTCTTTAAATGTTAGAAATGTTAATAGAATATGTTACTCAAGTTTTTCTTCCGGCATATTATTAAAACTATGAAGAGGTTTCCACTATAATATCCCATTTTCGTAATATTTTTGCCTTCAGTTAGTTCAGTATGTAACGTTCATTTTATGCTGCTATGTGATTCTTTCCATCAATTTCTTTTTTACAGTTCATCAATTTTCATCAATTCTAAGTTTATGGCAATTTCTTTTTATATATTTCTGAATAAGTTATTTATTTATTTTTCGTAAGGCGAAATAACTCTTACGACGTGTGTAGGATTCGAACCCAACAGCGTACTTTATACGATCTTACCACTAGGCCGCCGAGGCCCCATAACCTTATAAGTTATTTATTTGTAAAAACGAATGAAGACACAAATTATAGCAATTTTGTGTATAGAGTTGGTTTTTGTTTGTATGGTCATAAAGGTACCTCTTCAAAATATATAGTAATAAAAACATGCGTTCGTTTTTGATCAATATTATTGATCGATAATATTCAAGCTTACGCATAGGTATACATAAAAAGTATTGAACATGTTAAAATTAATTTCATAAATCATTAAATAAAATTAATTAAAGAAGATGTTTTTGGTGCAAGAGCTTATATATATCGGTCAATAACATAATTTTATAAATACTTTAATATTATATAAATATAGATATTCTGAGAGTACTATAAAAATCTAAGGTATCGGAATTTATTTTACTTCTATAATTTGTGAGGGGTTTTTGAAGGGAGTAAGTAATTTTAGCTTAAGATTCCATACAAGTTAAAAGAAATACCTTGTAGGGGTGAACACCTGTTCTAAAGAAATAAAACAATTGATGCCCCACTCAAAGTTTGCCAACGAAACTAGGAGTGCAATAGATACCCACCCATACACTGTTGAACTGGCAAGATGGCGCAATACAGCATTCGGAAATGCGTTTATCATGCGCACGTCGCGTTTATGGAACCTTATGACCGCACATGTGTTCCCAAAAGTTGATAATTCATTTGTGTACGATATGTCGAAATTCAAGAATAACACTAACATCCTTCTTCAAAATAACTATCCAAATTTTTCTCTTCATCCTCCATAATCCCAATTATCCTATATCCAATTTCCCAAGTATACCTCCCCTCATCCTTTTCCCCAAAACCAAGCTGTACATTATATTATTATGTATTAAAGGACCCATCCTAAAGTTTGATTTTAAAGGGGGTGGTTTTGGTTGGTTAGAGTCCAACACTACTCAGAGGAACCTCGTGCAGTTCCTGTGAGTGACTTTTGATGTTTTCCACCGTTACTCTTCAAAAAAAAAAAATAAAAATAATTTGAAACTGTCAGTTTATTTTTAAAAATATTTAAAAAAGAAAAGGTTATTATTAAAAATATGGCTATGTTATCATAGTTTTTGCCAATAACCTTACAATATTAGAACCTGTTACTTATGGATACATTTATAACTGCTCTAATTATGATTTTTGAAAAGAATTATAAAACTTTTTATTAAATTCATAAAGCAAATTTTAAAATCCCTTTTTTCTACAATAGCTATTTCTACAAATTTTTTTATTATTTCCAATTATTTTTTGAACACCCTGTATATTAAGTTTTTAACTACTTTTTACTCTGTTTCTTTTAAACTTTAACCTAAGTAATATTTTTTATTATTATTTATTTAACTGTAACTATTTCCTTGGGTTATAAGCTTTGTTTTCGATTTTTCTTTTGTTAATTATTTGGTTAATATCCACTTTGGTTTTATATGTCTTGGTCCAAACAATCCTTAATACATAAGGATTATTATTACTTTGTTTTGCCTTTTAGATATTGCGTAATTAAGAAATTGGATGAGAAATAAAGAATAGTATTATAATGTTATATACGTATATGTCATCTATAATAGATTATTTTAAAAAGTAATGATTTTATAAATGTTGAAAGAAAATAAGATAATTAATTAAAAAGGAAGAAAAGAATTTATTTAGAATATTTTAATATAATTTTAATTTAATTCGCAATTTACAACATGTTTTGTAGACAGATTTTTTAATTATATTTATATAATATCTTATTTACAATTTTCATAATATTTTTTACAAAATGAATGTCTTTTTATAATATTATCTGTAATACCATGAGAACACAGTGATCGTAACATATTTTTATTATATCACATAAGCCAACATGCTTCATTTTGGTTCTTCATTTTAGTTTACTCTAAGGTTTGTTAAGAGTATACCTATGGTAGGATTTGGATTGATGTTTTTAAACGAAGATTTGATCTGAATATGTGGATTGAGTCAATAAAGTATATAGCCGAACCAAGATAATTACAACTTTAGAACGGCATACGTATAAAACGATTATCAGAATATGTAACAAAAGCAGTTAGTGTTAGTCAGTCCGCTCTTTTGTTTTGGAGGAAATAACATGTTCTTGAAGTTATTTGAACTATTTCAATGTGATCATTGACATAGAATCAGCCAAGCAAGCAAAAAATCATTTCATAAAAAGTTTAAACGAGAATATTATAATATGATTACATATAAAGAAGAACTAAAATTTTAATATTTAAAAATCTAATGTGAACAAAAAAATAACTTTGCATTTGTCCTTTTTTTTTCTAAACAAAAATTTTAAAATTTTTTGCCGTTTTCATCTTCATGAAGTTTGTACCTTAAACTAAACTTCCTTTTATACAATAAATTGACTTCTTTAATACAATCTATCTTTCATTTATTTTTCAGTTCTCTCCTCGCAACGCTTTTATGGGTTCAATTTGAAATGTTAGAAACTCTGCTTAATATTTCTTCAATCTGAAGCCTCAAGTTCTTTCATCTTTCTTTTCTGATTTTTAAATATAAACTTATAAAATTTTAAAATTCAAAACTAACATTTTAAAGGGACGAAAAAATAGGTTCAAAATACCTAGGCATTTGATTATAAAAGTGCCTAACATTAGAAAATATACAAAATAAAATTTAAATCCCATGAAAAAACAAGGCAGAAAACAAACCCAAAGAATTTCAAATGAATACATTTTGTAAAAGATAATAAAAACAGTTCAGAATATTATGACTTCCACCAAAATTTGTAATTTTTCTAAGTATTTCATATGTGTAAGAAAAAATGTGAAAAATAAAGAAACACTTTTTTCAATTTGAATAGAAACGCTATAGAGAAAACGTTAAGAAAAAACATTAGGACATGTAAAATTATAACGTTTAAGCTTTAATTTTTGCATTTTATTTTAGAAAAAATTGTACAGATGCCTGAAATACAGATGTCGAAACATAGCAAAATTTCAATTTTTTACTCCTACGGCTATTAAACAGAGAGAGATACAAAATTATTTTCTTATGTAACTTATGCTAATTCTGAAAGGCATTCTTTCTCTCTTTCCTAAAATTTCAAGGTTCTTCTATGGTGTAGAAATTTATTTAACAGACCGATGGACAGAATGAAACAACAATAAGCAAACTTTTCAATATTTTTTAAAAAATGTGCTAAAAATATATATTAAGCTAATTAAAGTACAAACATTCAATACAAGTACATTAATTTCAATTAAAATTCTTTGTAAATTGCTATTAAATTTTGAATTATGTAATTTTTTTTTTTACTGTCGCAAATTTTTCACTATTATCATTCCTATATGAATATTTTTTTTTATTTTGAAGATACATTGTATTCAATTAAAATATCAATATGGTAGGAATGTAGGATACTGTGTTATTTTTCCCCGCAGGACAATGATATATATAAATTGACCTTTATAATTTTTTTTAATATAAGTATAATATTTTTTTGGCAACCGGCCAATTGGCAACTTTCATTTCATAACTGGACATTTAATCAGTGTACATTCCGTAAAAAATTCAGTTAACCAAAAAAAAGTGTAGCAAAAAAAAACACTTAATAAAAAGACATTTAGCAAAATTGACAATTAGTCAAAGGATATTTAACAAATTTAAAAATTGGGCACTTTCAAACTTGGACACTTAACAACTTGGAACAACTTTTACAAGAGAAAAGGGCGAAAATCGAAAAAACAATATTCCATTTCCAAAATATCATTTACATAATTCCAAAAAAAAAAAAAAATTTCATTTAAAATAATTAAAACCAAAAACATAAATTTTTGTGTAGGATTCGAACCCATACTTCCTCGGTGTTTTCCAAGGTAGTTTATACGCTCTTATCCACTAGGCCACCGAAGCCCCAAAGCATAAAATTAATTTTTGAAAAAAAAATTTACCTTAAAATAAATTTGTGAAAATAATGAAAAAAAAAAAAATTGTAGAAATAATTGCTCTTATTTTTAATTTACTGAGCGTTTACATAAATAAAAGTTGCCAATTAATGTTAAGTGTCCATTTTGTTAAATATCCTTTATAATTAAATATCTATTTTGCGAATTATTCACTAATAAAATGTCCATTTGCTAAATGAAAGTTGCCAAGTCTACCGATATACCAATACCGATTTTTTTAATGTTCTAAGAATAATTAAATTTTTTTTTTTTACTTCATTTTTTATTAATTGAGTTTTTTTTTTTTTCTTTTTTATTAATATTTTTCATAAATATTTACTTATTTTGAATGTTTCATTCAATTCATAAAAAAAAAAAAAAAAAAAAAAAAAACTCCTATTATGATAATTATTATATAGGAAATAAATCATAAATAATTTTTATATCTTTATTATATATTTTTGCACGTTTTTATATACCTTTCAAGCATATAACACTGTTTAATTAAACCTGAAATTCCCTGAGTTAATTAGTAATCATTATTTAGAAAAAATCATTATTACTAATGACCTGTTTCTGTAGTTTCATAACATTTCATTAATATTATTATATAATATTTATTGCTTGTATATTATAGGTATTTGAATGAATATCATAATATTATAATTGAAATAAAATTTATTCATTTGAATTTCCTTAATACATAAACTAGAATTTCATATCCTATATTTTAATAATGTATAGTAAAAGTTCAGATTTAGACACAATTTGTAAGAAATGAAAAAAATTTACAAAAATTTAATGTAATTTTCAATCGTTTTTTTTTTTTTATAGCTCTCGTCTTCTCAGAAACGAATTCGTAAGTATAAAAATATTAAAAGATTTTTTACTATAAAGTTGTATCTTAAAGATGTTATACTATAAAGTTGTATCTTAAAGCATTTTTTACTATAAAATTGTTTAATGCTTAACAGACAATTAAACATTGATTATTTAAAAATAAAATTTTATAGCCCGTTTGGTGAGACAACTTACATTTTTAATAAAAAATTTTTTATATATAATTATTGAGCGTAAATTTTTTTATTGGTAAATAAAATATTAAGAATATTTTTTTTTGTCGTATGGCATATAAAATGATGGGATGGTAAAACAACAACACATCAGCTGATTCAATGTTTATGGCAAGTTGATTTTTGGTTTGTTTTGGTTTAACATTGATTTAGAGGTTCTTTGAGACCCTCTTTCAAATGGGTTAATCACTTTTCTAAAATTTCTTTTATATTCAGAGATATCGACTTCGTTGTGTTTTATAATATATTCCAAAAAAAAAACTACATACTTATAATAAATTTTTATGAATCTTCATGAAAATGTACGTTTTATTGTGATATAACGTATATAGTAATAAAATAATTTTCAAAGTTTTTTAAATATGTTTCCCAAAACCCAATGTTCATTTAAAAATATTTTTTAAATGGTTCAAAATGATTAGATATATAATATGAGAAATTTTTAGAAAAAAATTTTTTTTTTAAATAAATATAAAACTTTCCGATAGGAAATGTGTTATAACTATAAGACTGTAAATTTAAAAGAATCAAAACGTTTTACCAAAACAAAAAAATTAAAATTTCACTGTCAATAATTAATTGTTTGAAGACAATGAAGTAAAAGTATAAAGATGCTACTACAATTAAATGTAATATTGGGTAGCCTTGACAGAAATTCTCCCAAAAAAGGTTAAAATATATTAAGTTGTATGGAAGATGCTAAAATTATTAGCCAAGTTACGAAGCTTTTTTACGTGTTAAGGAAAATAGTTGATAAAATTTTAACTTATACGTTTTCAATGCGCTTTGAAATGGCGAATGTGTTGCGTTAACATATTTGTTATTCACTATTCATATTTCATTTGATTTTTTTTTTTCTTTTAATTAATATTTTTTTTCTCAGAAATTAATAGAAACAAGGAAAAGTACAGTAGAGTAGACTATGTCAACTTTGGGATACCCGCATGAACGTAATATATCCTTGAATTTTTTCAACCGTAAGTTTGTGGAATATCTTTATTAGATTTTATTTTTTAAAAAATTGTTTTTTATTTATACTTTTTGTCCACAAAATAATTTTATTAATATTTTATTTTTATAATTGTTAAAATATTATATTTATTTTTTGGTCTATATATTATATTTTATTTATTTAAGTATTTATTTATTTATTATAAAGCCTATATATATTTCGGCATCACTGCCATCATCAGGGAGAATACAATTTAATACTCAGTAAAAAAAAAAAAAAAAAAAATCGAACATTTTCTTTCCAACTCTACAATTTTTTCTAAACCAAAAAATTTTCTTAACAAATATTATTTTTTTATTTAAAGTTCAATAAATTACACACAAATTTCAGTACAAAATATTTTAAATTAAATCCTTGTAAATTTAATAATTAAATTAAAAAAAAAAATGAATATTTTCAAATAAAAATAACTTTTAGGTATAAACAGGTACCTATAAAACGTATCTTTGACCTTTTTTAGCACATTTCCAAAAAAATTTCCGTCCGTCCGTCCGTCTGTTTACAAAACTTCTACACCGTTAAGGATAGAGAAAAAAAATTAAAATTTAACCATGGGTAGGTCTCATAAAAAAAATGATTTTGTGGAACAACTTTTTCATGTAGCCCCATCTATTACGGAGATACAGCCCCTCAAACTTTGATAAAGCCCTATTTTTAAACGCATATATCTTATGTTATACAATATTTTTAAATTTAGTATTTAAATTTAGCGTTATATGAAAACCAAATTTTGCATGATTTTTCTACTTTCATAACTCCGGCACGGTTTTAGATAGAGGCTTGAAATTTTGAGGCAAGAAAGAACTTTGAGAATTAGAATTTTTTTGGACCACCCCCTGTTTATGAGCTACTAGGGCTTAAAAATTGAAAATTTGCTATTTTTAAACATCTGTAACTTGGGAACCTGTACACATTTTACTTCTACAAGATATAAAAATTAAAGCTACAGTAATATATTTTAACGTGTGTTAAAGGTTTGTTTCAGTTGTAAAGGGTTCCAAAGTTGCAGCTCTTCAAAATTTCGAAAAAGTCCCATTTTCAGATGTATATATCTCAGGCCCTGCGTAGTAGTTTTGCAATCAAAACCGCCAGAAGATCGAAAATTTTATTATCTATATAAAACAATATCAAAATTATGCAATATTTTGTAATTTACTATTTAAATTTACCGTTATGTAAAAACCATATTTTGCATGAAATTTCTTTTTTCATAACTCCGGCATGCCTTTAGATAGAAATCTGCAATTTTGAGAGAAGAAAGAACTTTTAGAATTAGTATAAGTTTTCTCAGAAAAGTTTTTGGTAGCACCCCCTCTTTAATAGTTATTACGCCTCAAAAATTGAAAATTTGCTATTTTTAGACACCTGTAAAAATTTTTCTTCGGCGAGGCATGAAAATTAAAGGTTCAATAATATATTTTTACACGTGTTAACGGCTTTTCTTAGTTATATAGGATTCCGGACTTACGGCCCCTCAAAATTTCAAAAATGTCCTATTTTCACGTTTTTTTCTTATTATATGAAATTTTCAAATTTTTGTGCAAGTCACAATTCTAAACAGTTTGTATTGAGTTTGGAAATGTGCGCTTTTAAAAACCGTTGGTTTACATTCTACCTTGTTTTATTATAATCTTTAAAATAAATCTAAAACCTAGATTTTATTTTAAAAATAATATAACCTAAATTATTTAATAAAAAAAAAATGAAAACAAACTAAATTCTAAGAAACAATATATATATATATATATATATATATATATATATATATATATATATATACATTTTTTTAAGGATTAATTTTCTAAGAAATTCAATTTTCAACTCATAAAATATTATTTTTTTTTTATTTCTCTTAGAGAATTTAACATGATAAGAAAAAGTTAAGTTTCTAAGAAATTATCTAGAAGTTTTTCCATTATGAAAAAAAGAAAATATGTTGGTGATATCTAAAAAGAGTTCCTTCCTAAATTAATAAAAACAATAGTCACGCATGTATCTCTTAGGTGTTAAAAAATTCTTAGAAAAAAAATATAGAAAATTCTTTTAAGAATAATTTAATACTCTGAATACGTTTTTATTTTAGGATAATTTTTTTTTTTTTTTTATTTCTTTAAAAACCAAAAAAATTTTATAAATAAAAATTGTGTAAAAAAAAATATTATATTCCTCTTTAATATTGAAATGTATTTTAAGAACACCTGTTAACATCTAACTATTTTTAAAGCAATGATATTATCTTATATCCTTCTTTAATACCTGTTGGAATTTCAATGTAACTTTGTAACAAAATACATACACATACTGGGGTTAAATCTTTAAAGAATATAAAACTTCTTTATTTCACTAAAATATACTTAAAAAAAAAAATGCTGAAGAGTAAATATTATTTATATATTATATGTATATACATCTACAAATAGAAAAAATGGAGTATATATACATATATATATATAAATACAATATACATATATATTGATCCATGCTATATACCCGGAGGGTCTTAATGTAGAAATGAATTATTTATTATGAATTAGTTATCCTTAATTCAATTTTTTTTTTGTTTTTTTTTTTTTTATATTTTAAGAGAAAAGATTTTGATGATTGTAAGTTCTTTTAAAGAATTAACGAAACCTTTTATATCTAAATAAAAATAAAATAGATTTCACAAATTTATTGAAAAGTTAAATTGACATTTAAAATGAAAGTCGGATATTCTTCTGGATAATAAACAAACAAACAAACAACAACAACAAAAAACTAGTTAGGGGTTAATAATTGTTTTGGTTAAAGGACTTTTACAAATTTTGAAACAAACTATTATTTTTTCTATAAACATTTTTCTAAAATTCTATTCTCATTTTTTTATATTTAGTGTAAAAATTTAAATCTACGATGATATTTAAATATAATAAAGTTCAAATCAAAACTAATAACGATAGAAAAATGATGCAGGACTTACAAGAAAAGTGATACAGGACTTTTATTATAATTGAAAACTTCCACAAAGAAAATTTGACAACAACATGTGGAAGATTCTGTCAAAAAAAAAAATTTGTGATCATTCCAGTATTGACATCGTCACTAGAAACACCTATGGAATAATATATTACCCTAAATCTAATATAGTCTTTCATAGGCATAAATGAACCTAAATCGAAAAGTAAAATTAAAGAACTAATTTCATTCGAAAAAAAAAAAATTAATTAGAATTGGTTATAGGTGCTTATATTAGTAGTAGACAATCATGATTGCTAAGAAATAGTATTAAAACACCATTTCGTTTGCCCTATTTCTGTTTATATGATGAAATTTTAGAGAGCAGCATGCGTAAACTAACCGACCAACCAATCAAAAGAAAAATTTTAAATAAAATGGGTATATATACCATAATGCACCCAAAAAATACAAAAAAATTCTATTATTAGAGGTAGATTTGCTATAAGAAATCTTAAATATTAGTCGAACAAGAGGTTGCTTTTAGAATATTTAATTTTGTCAAAAAAAAAAAAAAAAAAATGCCAGCAACTAAAAATAAAAGTCCAAAATAAGCCTTTCAATATAAACTTTATTTGTAAAATCTATGTTTTCTGGGTATGAATAAAAATATATGAAAAAAAATGATCGATTAATCTATCTATTTCATTATTTCCATAATTTTTACTTTATAATAAATATTTTGAAATTATTTTAACTTTAAAAATAAATTTCTGTTATTAATTTATTCTTACAAAACAAAATTATAAATATTTATAAATAAAAAAGTTATAAATAATTTTTATTCATAATATTTTTGGAAACTTATCAAAAACAATTATGTATACAATAATTATATAAAAAATAAAATTATAATTTTAATATTATTCCAAAAAAAAAAATTCTGAATTTTTGTAAATGTTACCTTAACAATACCCCTACTAATATAACATTCTTAAATAATCTTTACTTTACACTGATATCTTCCCACATTCTCCAGTAATCGCATGAATATTTTTTTTTTTTTTTGAAAAATATGAACGAAAATGTCAATAAAAAGTTGGTTTTATATATGAGCTTATGTAATTCATATGTCGTAGACATGTCAAAAATTTAATAGACGTAAATACATGGGTGTATATAAACTTAATTTGATAAACAGTTATTTTTTTTTTTTCTTTTTTTTGTATTTTATACATGAAATCTTATATTATACATTATAATAATTATGTATACGTATGTGTATCTTGTAATATGAAAAGTACACTTGAGGGCTTAAAAATGTTCATATTTTAATATTAATTTTTAAATCATATTTTCTTTTTTTTTGCTAAATTAAATATGTATTTCGAAATTATTATAAGACAAAATTTTTGATTAGTTTATTATTTATCACAATTTTATAAAATAAGAAAATTTAAAACTTAGTGTTTAACATCATCAATTATTGATTTTGGTTAATTTTTATAAATAGATTAAAAATACTTTTTAATTAAATAGATATATATTTATATATAGTATACAAAAAACAAAAACTTAAGACATTTGACCAATTTTGTAAAAATAAAAAAGTAGCCTAAAAACGTGATTCTGAAAATTGATTATTTCTGACTTAAAATACTTTGACTTTCAGTCAAATATATAATCTGGACAATGCAACCCAACAATAAGCTATTCGTACTAAAACTTATTTCATTATTCGAAACTAATTAAAACGTATAGAAAGAGTTTTAAGATCCGAAAAAATTTTTGTCGTTAGATTTCCTATGATTAAACTAAATGCAGCAATCGGCAGCCCAATTAACACAATGTTAATGGATAATTTCGTAAAATATTCACCTGTATAAATTTTAAAATGAATTAAATACTCATATTGTATTGGTTAATTTTAAAAGTAAGAAAGAATTTTTTTGTGAATACTAATATTAATTTTTTTTTATGTACATATGCAAAAAAAAAAAAAAAACATGCTCCAATAGAAACCTCATTTTAGTACGAATTTTGATTACGACTCCTAAACTAGATCTAACCCAGAAGATTATCTGATAGAAATACGAAAATGTATCTGATAAAGAACAAAAATACATTTTAAATAATTCCTAAAACCAATTTTTCAACTGTTAGCTATACTTTTATAGATATATTTTTTAAAATTTAGAAATAGATTTCGAAATATATACACTACCTAACGGTATATACTAACAATTTCGAAATGGATACTACCGAATGAGTTTTCACTGCTGCAATAAATGTTCTTTTATTTCGATAATAGAAAATATGGAATATTAGAAATTATTTAAAAAAGAAAAACTTTTTATTTTAAATATTTTAATAATGTCAAACCCGAACCAGTGTATAAAATACAACATTTTACTTTTTATTATTCTTTCAGTAAAGAGAAAAAATAATTTGAATATTTAATTCAGTAATCCAATGATATAATTTTCAAACAACATTAAAACAATAAAAAGGAAGAAAAGGATAATACAAATAAACAAATACAAAAAAAAAAAAAATTTGGTTGGTTTATTGTATATACGTTTCACTTATCCCAATTTGTTTATGAATTTTTCGTGCTTTATCTCAATTTTATCATCTGAATTGACTTTTCTTATTTTCCTCAAGTAATTTTAAATACATTTAAGAATTTTTAAAATTTTTTTTATACTACATGAAATTAAATTGGATTAAAGAGAGTAAAACAAAAAACAAAAACATAAGAGCTTATATGATAAGTGGTTATATAAAACCACTAATTTTGAAAAATATTTTTTTTTTTTTGTTGTTTTTTTTTGTTTTTGTTCTTTACATCATGAAAATATCTTAAAAAAAGTGTAGACCACTGACAATATCTCATTAGAAAATTTAAAGTGTTAAATATTTAGAAAAGAAAGACTTACATATAAAAAAAAAACATTTTTTATTTTGTGATCTGATCTAAACATGTAATAATGATGTGAGAAAAACAAAAACCCAAGAGTATTATAAATTTTTTAATGAATAAAAAGTGGAAAATTGAAAAGGATTTAAAATTATTTTTTATTTTTTTTTTTCTATTTTCATTTCAATTCTATTGTGGTTTCTTTATTAACCATAACATTTTAAAATCCTTTTAAAGTGTTACATAAGTCACGATTTTTTTTTTTTTTTTTTGTATTATTATCACTCTCTTGTAAGATTGAGAAAATTAAAAAAAAGAAAGAAAAGGATTTTTATTAAGGATCAAAATTGGTTTTTTTTTTAAATCATAATATTTTTTATTATCTTTTTGTTACCAATTTTTTTTTTTTTTTTCTGGAAGAGGAAGCATTTGGTTTTATAGATTCTTGTTTTTATTAAATTTTTTTTTTTGCCCCATTTTACTTTTTATGTAGAAGCATATTTTGAAAATGAACGAAATTTTATTTAGCTGTGACTTAATTACAGTTATACATATGTATATGATGAAAATGTAGGTATATAATAACTTTTTTTTAGTCTATTTATTGTGCTACCTATATTGTTTAGCAGCAAAGGTATAGTTTCTGTTCTCACAAAAGAAAATAATTGTATAACAATTTTTTTCGTAACCCCATCCCTCCATAACCCGATAAGCCCATTTTTTAAAGAAATTACAGCTCCTCAAAATTGTGAAAAAATCGTATTTGTGAAATATTGTGAAAAAGTCCTAAATATCTGTAATTCAATATACATATATACATACCTCTACCTATTGAATATTTTTTTAACCCTAAAATGTCTAACGACAGACATTTTAACTTAACAAGCTTTATAAACCAAAAAACAAAAATTCGTTTAAGTGATATAAATTATAGGGGCGAAAATTCAAAATTTGGTGTTTAGATCTCTATGCGTATAAATGAAAAAAACGTAAATGTATATAGGTACGCTTATTCCACATTAAATGGTATGAAAAATTACCAATTTATATATGGTTGGACGGACGGAAATGTGACGCAGATGCTTCAACCAAAATTTACAAAAATTGAGAATACTGTAACTTAGATTTTTAATTGTAATTCACAAACGATTACAAATTTTGTAATAATAAGATGCTAAAGATTAAATTAAAATAACATATAGAGATGTTTCACAAATTTTCTTAAATCAAAAACTTCTAAAAAAAAATTTCAAACGTTATTTAAAAAATATAGTGGACATTGAAAATGTGTATCTTTAAAATCCTAACTTTAACAATTTTTAAAATAGTTTGAAATATTTATATAATTGTATATAATATGCATGAAGGGATTTTTAGTCGTTGGTTTTGCAGATATCATGAGGGTTTTCCAACATAAAAATAACAAAAAAAAAAAAAAATATTTATTTTCATTAACAACAAGATTTTTTTTTTTTTAAATGGTACAAACGAAAATAAAAACGTATAGTTAAATTATGTGGGAAAATATTTTTTTTTGTATTTATTTTAACAATGGTTAAATATATTCAACAAGAATTTTTAATTTTTTTTTTTTTTTATTTAATTTTTTAAGTCAAACGTTTTTTTTTTTTTTTTTTGTTACAAATTTTGTTTATGAACTGACTTACCTATTTGTATATTTAAATATGAAAATGGATTTTATTTTGAAAGAAGTAAACAATAATATTTTTATTTATCTTTAAAATAATTTTTTTTTAAATGTTTAACGAATTTTTTTGTAATATTTTACGTAAAAGTTCAGTTTTTAGCAAGTTTTACAAAAAAAAATTTGAAAAACTCATTTTTCACTCATTAGTTTTTGCATTATAAGCTGGAACAATGAAATTTTACCAATGTCCCTCAAAATTGGAAAAACTTTTATTTTTAAACATTTATATTTCAATTTTCATATACTTATTCTATATTTTTTTGCTATGTGGTATTTAAATTTTCTGTTATGTAAAATCATGATTTCGAAAAATGTTGGCGTCATCTTCGTATCCTCGGAATGCATTCAGTGAGAACCTTGAAATTTTAGCAGAAGGAAGGATTTGATAGTATAAGATAGAAGAATTACTATTAGTTAGATCAGAAAAAATGTTCGTACTTTTCCCCCATTTTAAGAGCTATTAGTGATCAAAAATTAAAAAATCGCTATTCTGAGACCACTGCAACTTGGATATTTGTGCAAATTTATTGGAAGTAAAACATAAAAAAACAAGCCGATTATTTTTAATTACTATGTATGTATACGATTACCTTAAAACTGAAGAGAGTGTCGTTTGATTTTTTACAATTGTTTTTTAAACAAAATAATTCTAAAAAAAAATTACAAAAAAATTAAATTTATCTTTTGGAAAAATCATTTGTTTTGCATACTGCACATTTGCGATACTCTGAATTGGAGAGGTATATATACTCTCTTATTTCTATAACTTACTCTTTAGGACGTACAACTAGGAAATAGAAAGGCTATATTATTGCAAAGGTTGCAATATTGCATTTAGAACTTTAAAAATTTATCTAGTCGATTAAAGTTTAACTTTAAGAATTTAAAATCTTGAAAATCATATTTACAGTCTTTCAAAATTGCAAAGATAGGTAGGAATCTAAATTAATTGTTAAATGGTATAGAACTTGGGTTGGGCTTAGAAAATCGTTCCAATTGAACCTAGAAAATCATCAAAGTTATTTAACAAACTTTTTACCAATAATATAATCCTTGGATAATACTTTATCTAACATTTTTATGTCGAACAGTGCAAAATTTTATTTTAAGTACTCAAATTATCTAATTTTCTAATATTCAAACAATTTCGAAATACTGGCATTTGTTATTTTGTTTTTCTTCATTTTTCGTTATCATTATAAATTTTCCGAGAAATTACTTTTACACTAAAACGAATATCATAAAAAATTTAATTTTGTTTTTTTGTTTTTAATATCTGATGGTTGATAGCCATTTTATGCTTTCTATTTTTTATTATTCATTTAATTGCGAAAAAAAACAACGTTAACCTAAAGTGCTTTGGAAATTTGTTTTTATTTTTTTTCAAAATGATTATTAACAATGGGCGTTAAAATATTGTACATAATATATACATACATTTTTACATTATTATAATCGAAAGAAAATAAAACAAAAAAATATCGGTTTTATAATTGCAGTATCTTAAAATATATTTTTCTTCAATGTTATTTAGCTTCATTTATATCTGTAAAATAAGTTTAGACATTTATATCTGAAAAATAAGTTTTACAATATGAAATACGATTTTAATGGGTCGGGGAAAAATATTATGAAAAAGAATGTGAAAAGCGCTTAAATTTATCAACAAAAAAAAACAAAATTAGAGAAAAAAAATTTTTATATTCGTCAAACAAGCAGATTAATATATCTAAGTGAGTTTCTAAAACTATGGAAAACATAAACATAGTAAATATAGTTAGAAAAAAGAAGAGCCTGTAATGAACGTTAAACAAAGCATGTGATATGGCCTCTTATTTTAAAATCTATTTAAAGAAATCTTTTTATTGCTGGAATTTGCTAATATTGTTTTACTATTTTGTAATCGAAGTGATTTAAATGTTCTAAACACTATTAAAAATACACTGCTTAGGAGTCTAACTTCAAATATATGCAATTCTTGAAATAAATTTAACTTATAACACTTTAACACTTTAAAGTTTATTAATTTTTGATTGGGGACGTTGGTGATCAAGTTCTATAAACACATGACTTATTTACTGACGAAATGTGAGTTGAAATTCTGCACAGGTAGCAAACATTTATAATTCAAAGGAAAATTACCTAAAGGTAATCTAGTGTAAGTAAATATGTTCATAAATTAGCTGTTTTTTGTAAAATTATAAAGATTCTCTTGTGTAATCTTCGAAAGACAAAAGAAATAAAAGACTATTATTATATAAAAATGATTTATACTCAGAAAACAAAAGGGATTGTATCTTTAATACTAACGACAGATATATGGTATTGACACTATAGTATTGATACTATAGTTTTACAAACATTTTAGAACTCTATAGCGCCTGGCACACACGAACGTAATTTATTTTGTGTCAAATATCCAATTGAAAAAAAAATTGGTTATGTTTATTAAAATTTGCAAATAATAAAATTGCTAACTAAGAGGACAGAATAAAATTGTAGTTGGTATATATTCAAGTAGGAAACTATACAAAATTAACAAAATTAATAAACTCCGAAATTATAAAATTTTATAATAAATAGAGAAGCATTTGGTCAAACCTTCGTTCATTCATTAAATATTAACTTTTTTTTTAGTACGATGTTGTTTAGGTCGAACATTCGGAGTTTTCGGGGAAAGAACTATATATTATGTTATAAATTGATCCTAGATGGAAATTAATTTTCATTTTTATTAAAACGAAATTAACAGAAAGGACAGACATTGGCCCTCTTATATTGCCTTATCAAAACTTTTTATCATAGCTCTTTTATGCTTTGGGGTCTTCAACAGGATATCGTATATTGGGTAGAACAACTATTGGTAAAATAATTCTGAAGTATTAATTGATTTTTGAACACTGTCAGTTGATTGTACAAAATTGTCTCTTTTAAATAAGAAACACTCGTACTTGAGAAAATTATAGAGGATTAAAAAAAACAGACAATCATTTTTTAATTTCTTATCCTTTAATAAAATTTTATTTTAGAAAAAGAACTGAAAATTTAAATTATTTTAACATGTATTATAGGATAACATAAAATATTAAATAATTTTAGTATTAAAATACAATTGAATTTTTAACATTATCGTGAATTGTCAACAAATTTTTTCTTTCTTTTTCTTTTTTTTTTATTTCTAAAATTTCTGTTCTATAATCTATAATCTTTTGGATAATATCTGTTAGATACAATAATTAATAATATATAAAACAAAAAAAAAAAAGAATCGATTATTTTTCTTGTTATAAACAGTTTATACCGCCTTAAAAAACTTAATTTTTTAAGGGTCTTCTGTAAATAATTAATGAAATTAAAAATTTATAATTATTATAATAATGTACGCAATTTACGCATGTATGGAATTAATGACAAAAATTTTCCAAAAAAGAAAACTTTCCGAGGTCAAATATTCTTTGAATTCTTAAAATGAAATAATGGTTCCATTTTATTTTTTAATACAATTTTAAAAAATTAAAAAAAAAAAAAAAAATATGAAAATAATTTTAATTTTTAAAATTGAGAAAAATTTAAATCTTAAAGATTTGATTTATTGTGCTTCAATAGTATAACTATATGAAGGTAAGAAAAAAAAAAATTTTGCTATTGAATAGTTATTGAATTTTTATCTTTAATTATGACTTTATTTAAAAGCTTTTAAAAACCGCTCATTTTTAACTCTATTGCTATAATTATCTAGACCTGATCATATGTGACCTGTGCTTGGTAGTAAAATGTGACACTTCTCAAACTAATATTGAACATAAAATTCTCGAAAAGCTTTTAAAGAGAATATTGGTACAATAAATATTTTTTTTAAATACAGTATCATTGCAGTTTGTTAAAAGAATCACCCGTCGATTAGAAATTATGTATGTATAATCTGTGCTTGATTTTTGTCTCCATTTAATTAAGAATATTTTAACGTCTTTACTGTCAGGTAAAACCAAAAATAAAATTTGATAAATTCTAAATATCCCGTATCTATACCATTTATTTTAAGTTCCTTATAATTCATTTAAAGTCATCTTGTATATGTTATTTGTATTCTTCAAATATCGATGCCAAAAGAACTAGACATTCATTGGAAAGGTAATTAAATTCAGAAATTTATACTGTTTGCGGAGCTTGAATAAAATAAATTAAATAGATAAATTTAGATTAAAATAAATTTAATAGATACTTTCTTGATTTTTCTTATAACAATGTTTTACTCTGTATTTTTTTTTTTTTTTATTAAATTTTATATAATAGCTAACAAAATTTGTAAATTTTTCTTTCATTCTTTTATATTTTTTTGTAAATTTTATCAGTTAATATTAATTAAAATGTAGCTAGCGCTTTATGGTTTTAATAACCACTGGCGCAATAATATAGGTTTTAATACATTAATGTATTGACATTATGATGTATAAAAAAAAAATAAATAAATAAATTAATAAAAGGAAGTAAAAAAAAAAAACATTTATTTAGTATAAATTTTAATTAAAATATACTAAATGTGATTAAAATTATTTAATTACAAAAATAAGTACTAAAATATATTATAAATTTGTTAAAGTTTTTAATAATATAAAGCGAACATCTTCTTAAAATTAAAAAAAAAATATAATAAAATCATGTTGACAAAATGAAAATGAAAATTTTCCGGTAAATACATGAACCTTTTTTTTTTTAAATGTTTATTTTAAAGGAAAACATTATTTTTCACTTTCAGATATCATATGTCAGATTCCCATAATATGTAAATTGAACAAAATAATAAAAGATACGGAAAAAGAAAAACCTCCTGCTTCCTTTTCCTCTTAAAATTTTTATTTTCATCTTGTTTTAAACTTTTATATAAGACAGAAACCACAATACTCTAGATTTATATATGTATATACATATATTATTTTTTTTCCTTTAATAAAAACTTAGTTTAAGAAGTTCGAAGTCCTTCCATATGAATGAGTTAAAGAAAAACAAAAAAACAAAAAAAAAAAACAAAAATTCTTAGAAAAGAAAACTTTTATAAATTTTGTTAACAACAAAATGAAAAATAGAAATCTGGACAAGAAAAAAAAAAATGTTTATAAAGGAAAAAAAAATTATATGAAAATTATTAGAAAAAAATATAAAATCAAAATAATGGGAAAAGGCAGAAGGGAGTATTTTCTCTTTTAATAAATTACATTACATAAAATCTTTCAACTGCTAAAAAAGTTATAATGTTCGAATGTAAAATGTTAGGTACTTCTCTATTCTCGTATTTAATTTTATGTGTCACATTAAATTTTACTTTGAATTGAAAATAGAGTTTACAAAAAAAAAAAAAATTACTTTTTTAAAATAAATAAAATAAAAAATATCTACAATTTCTTGTTAGGATAAAGTAACTATTACTTCTATATGAATACTGCTATATAACACGAGTAGGAATAGAAAACAACAAAAAAATATAACAATTTAAAATGATGAATGAAAATAATATTTTATTTTCTGACACAAATTGATGTAAAATTAATTTTTTATACTTTATCTTGTACTTATAAAAACTTAACTGGAAGATACAAACAATGAAAAATAATCAAATTATCTTTCATATTGACTTTTGTCTAAAAAAAAAAATAAAAAAATTCACAAATATATTTTTTATTTAATATAAACTTTCTTAATAAAATTAACCCTAATAATACGCTAAGAGCATCCAATTTATTTCCAATTCTATTATTGTACAATTGTTATACAAATATCAAAAATGCCGAATTTCCTAACTGAAATCTACAATTGCTACATCTTAAGGAATCACTTATAAAAGGATTACCGATAAGTTGCTCATTTTTTGGGAGATTTTGGCTATTAGGTATACGATCTATTCAGTACAGTTTTTCATTTCAGGGGGGAGGGGGACGAAATGCAGGATTTAAATCAGTTTTTTTATTGATTATTTTTAAAAATTTTGGATAATGATGGATGAAAGGAAGGAATAAATTCTAGTATGATATTAATATTGTTCTTAAATTAAACTGTTCCATTTTATTAAATTGTATACATATGAATTACCAGCTTTATGTACAAATGGTGATACATCGTTCAAAAAATTCTAGATTTGCATGACAAATAAGTGTCCATAAGCTGTATCATGTCAGGGTATCTGAACAAGTCTTACATTGTAGAGATAGGCACGCGTTACTATTATTATCATTTGACTGTATATGTCGCTTGACTGAATGTTACTTGGCTGTATTTCATTTGACTGAAAACCTGATTTTGTAACCATAACTCTAAAATTTTCCCTAATTATATTTTTTAAATGTTTTGTTGTTGAAAATGCATTCAAATGAAATACTGTCAAATGATAATATAAAGAAATGAAATGCTTGCAAATGATAATTCAGGTAACTTGAAAAAGGCACAGTCAAATGGCACTACAGGCAAATTCAAGGATATTATGATACGCTCCCGATGGGCACCTGTCGCATTCCATGTTTCTCATTCTATGTGGTTGGAAAATCTCCAGTAAAGGCATTAATTATTTCATATTTTTAGAAAATATGTGTTTATCCTTACAAAATATCTATAAAAGCAGATTAGTGAAATAACTATGAAATGATGGCTAAGTGGAGTGAGCGTTTAAGTACACTAGAATCGTTAATAAGATGTATGATTGTTGGCTGTAATAAGCCATAATTATCATTTAAGTTCACATTTTATCATAAACTAATTAATTTTTTCAAAAGATATAATTTTTTGTTTTTTTTTTTTGGCGAGGTAAACTGAAGGAAGGATATAGTAGTCCCCCGGTTACTACGTTTTGTGATATTAACCGTCACTTATAATACTTTTGTCAACTTTACTGCCTCTAAAAAAGTAAAAATATGTAGAAGGTTTATTGATAGCAGTTCATCGTCCAAAAAATAATATGCTCCTCTAGATGCACATATTTTGCTCAGAGTAAAATTCCACAGTTTTTAAGTATAAATCCTGGAGTTTATTCTTCTTAACAAAACTTGCAGATATCGTTATTCTCTATTCTAAATTTCTTGCAATACTTTAGTAATTTATTAATTTATATTTTTAGTTAATTATTTAAAACTTAAAAGCTAACATGACAGATTACAGTTTATATTTTTGTTGATTCGATGTAAATGTAATTTTCAGTATAGTTAATTTTAAAAAAAAATCCATGTTTTTCTTTAAACAATGGGTTTATAAACAATAGATAAAATTTTCCAAAACAGCATGGTATTGAATTGAAATTATTTTAAAAATTAGATCTTTACTCTTTTTTTTCACTTTAAGTATTTTTTTTTCTCGTGTTTTTTTTTTTTTTTTTGTTCAAACTGAAAGAAAACTTAGTTTTTTAAAAGGCATCTGTAATGAACACTCTCTTAGACATGTCATTTATAATGAATAAATTTTATAAAAGAAAATATAAATAAATTTTTAAATGGAATTAAAAAAAGAAAAAAAAAAAATGTTACTAATGAATTTTGAAAAAAAAAAATATATTAAACGTTCTTCATAAAATCGTTGGCTATTATTTTGTATGATTAAAAAGAAAAATAAATGGGGCATTCAATTTCGGCAAATCAAAGTTTTCAAAACAGAAGTTAAAAATAGTTTAAATTGGTACATGATCTTATAATAAGAAAAACATAAAAAAAATTTAAATTTCTTCCCAAAAATCTATTATTATTATTTTTTTCTTCGTATTCATTTTTTGGAGAATTTTTGGACGCCCCAATAAATTTCCAAAAATGCAAATGAAATTGTGAAATATTATATAATTCAATCATATTATAACTATAGAGTAATGAATATGTATCTGGAAGAGAATGAATGAAAAATACAGATTCATATTTAAAATTATATTTTTAAAAAATATATAATATAATATTTTGATATTATCCTTATTATCCTTCATTACATTAGAATTATAATAATATAAGTTATTACTATAGAGCAATTACTCGCCGTGGCACGCCGATTATGATTTTTAAAAAACTCTTGTTAATTTTTTAGTCAAAGAACGGCTAAAACTAGATAAAATGCACTTAATAACATTTTTTTGACGAATTGTCATATCAAAATTTGCAGTCAATCTGTCAAACAGTTTCAATGTTCCAAATAAAAACATGCATTATTTTGTGTTCACATAACAATAAATTTAAATCCTAAATTGACAAAATCCTAAATTGCCTCTTAAAATCTTTAAATGAAAATAAATTTTAAATTGATATTATGTGCATTGTAAAGATAAAAAAATGTCCCGGCATTTGGATGTTTCAGTTTAAAAAAATATTAAGCAGAATCTGAGATATTCATATTTTAAAAAACTACTTTTTCTAACTTTAATGGGCTGTAGGAACTACATAAAGAAGTGGTTCACAACATTTTTTTAAAAGACAAATCCATTAGTAAATATTATCTTAAACTGTGTAGAAGTTTTATAAACAGACAGACAGACATATCAATAGAGTTAAATTTATAAGCAAATTTTTTAAACTTTTCTTTCGGAAAATGTGCTAAAAACCAGAAAATAAATTACCTCAAAGAAATCAATCAAATGCAAAATTTATTTACTTAATTTATAAAAATTTTTTTTTGTTTTGCAAAATATGCATTTTGAATCCTTTATTCAACTTTTGGTAATTTAATGGACATTGTTGTGGTGACAAAATAGTTCTTCGAAAACAAACCTGCAATCAAAAGCTTTCTTAAAAATGAATTTCTATTTTCAATTTGATGCATGATGACTTAAATATACCTGACTTATAATACCTGTGATACCAGGAGTACAAATAAAAAAAAAGAGATTTTAGGAGTACAAATGAAAAAAAAAAAAGTTATTTTAAAAAAATATTTTTCTTTTTTTAATTAGATGAAAATCTAAAATTGTGAAAATACAAAAATTTATATTTTTACATTTTTCCTATCGTAAATTATTTTACACTTTCTTTTGTTATTATATCGGACCTTTTCAAGGTTTATATTATTGCTCTTTTCATTTTATTCTTCTTATTCAAAGTCCATATCAGAGAGTTAATCTAAGTCATCACACAAAATAGAGCGAATATATTTTATTCTTCTAAGTAGATCTGAACAAGTGTAAAAAAATGTGTTTCACACTTTCTGCGGTGTCAATTCCTTTGAAAAATCAACAAGTTGAAATTTACATTTGTAGCCGATCTTCTAGAATGTTAGCCGATCAGACAATTGCCCGTACTAATACGTCTCAATAATCGAACTTTAGATTTAAAGAAAAAAAGAGAGAGAGAGAAAGAGTATAATATACATTGATATTTTTGGATCTTTTCTACACTTTAATGTAATAGTACATTTAAATCTTTTTAAGCTCGATTGTCTTATTTATAGTAAAGTACCTACTGTTATTTAATTTTCTGTTGTAATAGTAAGTCTGAAATACAATCGGACAAAATATGCATTTTTATACAGGGTGTTTCCGACTATCCTTGAAATGAGTAATCGGGTATACCGAAAGAAACAAAATTGTATTGGAGGGGGGGGAGTCTTTTCTAGACCCTTTGGGAGATATGAGGGGTTGAAGATTTTTTAGAGACTTTTCATAAAAAAACTCTACAACTTTTGAACGGCTTACTATAGAGAGATAAAAAAAAATTTATTTTATAGAGTAAGTTGTTAGCTTTAATTTTTATGCCCTAATGATTACATAACCCTAACTTAGTACCTAATAATTTCTTCTCTATCTCTAACCGTTTTTGAGATATGAAAAATAGAAAAGTATCTCTCTATAATAAGCCGTTCAAAAGTTGTAGATTTTTTTATGAAAAGTCTCTAAAAAATCTTTAACCCCTCATATCTCGAAAAGGGTCCAGAATAGACCCCCCTCCAATACAATTTTTGTTCGCCTAGCTATACCCGATCACCTATTTATACGATGACTATCGAGTCGGAAACACCCTGTATATATATATGTAATTTTAAACTAACTGAAATCATTTCCGAATCATAATTGTTGTAAAAACTATTAAATAAATTCTTAATATTCGGATACTAATAAGATAAAATATGTTAAGATAGCAAAAGAAAATAAAAATATCTCTTAATTCAAATTTCAACTTGGAACACGTGTTTGTAATTCATAAAAGATAAAAAAGTGATTATCAACGATTGCATAAGAAGAAATATTAGACAGTATTTGTATGCTCATAAGTAAAATTATTAAGATGAATTAGTTAAATTTAAAAAAATTCAAAATTATTCTTGTTTGTTGGTTTTCTTTTGTCCCATTCTTTTTATTTTTTAAATTCATATTATTATGAATGCAAAGAATTTATATGAAATTCCATTCGGTTAACATTTGAATGCCACTAGATGACTATACTTATAAGTTTGTACTTATAATTTTGTTTGTACACTTTCATTTATTTTTGATTATAATAAAATTATTATTAATTAAAATTTACAAGGTTACATAATATGTAGTTTGTGTGTTTTTTTTTTTTTTTTTACTGACACTTAATTAAAAAGACTAAACCACTTCTTTAATAGATTTATATGGATGGATGGATCAATTTTTTTTTTTTTTTGTCAAATATCTGGGTCATATTTAAATAAGCTGTATATCTAAAGTTAAAAATCTTTAATTCTTTTGCTTTTAAAATTAGTAAGGAACACTCTATATTTATCTTGAATGTTCTTATCCGTATATTTTATGGTTTCTCAAGTCATGTCATGCGGCATGTCATTTTTTTTTTTTGAAGAATTTCAGTGAAGTACTTGTTTTGCTAGACTATTAAATGAGGATTTAACATATGATATTATTATATTCATTTACATTTCCTTCTTTTTATTTCTGTCTATATTGGTAAGTATTTAATTACTTTTGGTTCCACAACTTATATGTTGATATTTTTAGTCTTGTTTACAATCACCGTTTATTGTCGCTTAGTTTTGTTTCAGATTTATTTTGAATAATTTTTTTTTTATCACAGATGAAATGTTTCTTGTCTGGCTTTTGTATGCACAATGGGTTGCAAGACTCTCCTAATACCTAGGTTTGATGGTTGTCTAACTCTCTTATTAAACAACAAGAATTTCTTTACAACACTTGAAAAATTTCGTTTTTGAACTTCAGTTAAGTTTTATATAATACAACATGGACATAATTACAATATTTTTAACATTAAATTATATTTTAAAAGTTGAACATTAAATAATACATAAAAATAATATTTAAAGCCCTGAGGTCTGTTCTTTTATAAAAATTACCGAAGATTATTTTATAGAGTTCCATATAGATCAGTTTTTCATCTTGCTGCTCCATTTTCACTTATTTCATAAATGAGTTGTTCCAGATGATACCTAAGTACGAAAAACAATTTTCAAATTTGATTTTTCTCTCAAAATAAAATATAATATATCTTAATCTGAGGAAGAAGAAGTAGAAATGTTTGCCATTAGTTTTTTTTAGCAATATTATTTCTATTTAAATTTAAAAGTTTTTTTATATGGTTCCAAGATGCAATATTTAAAGTTTTTATTGTAATCAATTTTTTTTAAATATTTAACATATTATTCAGTCTTAATGCATCCTTGCTGAAGTCAATATCCTATTCCTATCTGTTAAGTCTATTGCGTATTGATGACAATGAAACATGTTTTGAAAATTTTGGATTAGAGGCGAAAAACTACTGTGTATTCACTAAAGATTTTTTTTTAAATATAACTTGTGTTTTTAAAATATCGATGAAACCCACCGATTTAAAAGTTAGATTTTTATTACTATCCTGGTAACATAAAAATATATTGGTATGTTGTGATATATTTGAATTTAAATTTTTTTTTCTTCATTTATCTAACCTATAGAATGGTGTAAGATTCTCGTAATCTTTAAAAGAATAAAAAATAAAAAAAATTTGTAGAAACATAAGTATAGGTATGTATTCTAAGTACAATCTTAAGAATTTAAATTTCCCTATATTTATTTTATTTTAAAATTTGCTTTAAATTTCACAAAAAGTGAACATAACTTTATCATTATATTTTTCTTTTGGCCCAGCTTTTAACTATACTTTTGTTGTTTTTTTTTTTCAAATCCTAGTAGTGATGAGGAAAAAAAAAAAAAAATATGAAAGAAAAACATTTGAATGTATCTTGTTTTACATTTTTTTTTACTCTTTTTTATGATGCTCCAAAGAAAATTTTCTGTTGAATACTTTCTTGGGTAAAAGCACTTATATTATGGTAGAGAAGATTTTGCGGTCTTACAGGTAATACAGTAGTGCTTATTTAATTGGATGGGGAAAAAATAGTAAACTTTTTAAAAATTCAAGAATTTGTTTTTTCTGTACTTTTGTTTTTTGGTGTTCCTTTTAATATCAACTTGCAAATTTTACATAAAGTTTTTTTTTCATTTATTAATTTAGCTCTTAAGTTTCGCGAAGAAACTTAGCTAGCACTACCACTCCCTTCCAAATTATGTTGTTTTGCGGTTTCTAACAGAACTTTTAAGAATATCTCAGATTTTAGGAGTATAGGAGTAGACCTGTAACAAATCAACTACCATATTTGGCTAAAAAAAAAAAACTATATATATTTTATGTTACTATATAATCTTGGAACATGTTACATTTTATGGTTGCGAAACGGCATTCTCCCATTTAATAATCACATGAGACTTAATCATCTGGTCCGACTGATCTTTTAAAAAATTTTTTTTTATTTATTTTTATTATTATAATTTACATACTCCAATGATACTGAAATTTTGAATATTCTGAGGCCTGTTTCAAAATCTATTTATTTATTTATTTATTTATTTATATTAATATTACATACATAAATGTAATGCAATGTTATTGAACCATCGGCTACTAAAGGCCATTATAGGTTTTTATACTATTATTAAATTATATACGAATATTATTTATTTTGTTTATATTATATACTATATATTTACATTATATTTGGTCGGAAGGGGGGTATATAAAGCAAAAAACACTTACGACGTGTGCAGGGATCGAACCCACACTCTTTCGGTTAATACGCTACACGCCAACCCACTAGGCTACCGAAGCCCTTGTTTCAAAATCTTTAAAAATATGAGAGAGAAATTTGATAAAAATTGCATATTTTTAGGTGTCTTTATAATAATTTTAAGATATTTTATCATAATATTTTGTGTTGGACACAAGAAAACTATACTATTATTCAATAAAATGATTAACTTATATACATTATATAATTTTCATTCATATAATATACAGTTATGTTCTGGTAATTATAACATTTTCATTCATAATATACAGTTATTTACATGCAACTTATTATATTCATTTGCTGTTGCTATTTATATTGTTAACTCTCTTTTCTTTGACTTAACATATTTTTTAAATTAACTTTTTTTTTTTTTGTTTTGTAACTTTAAAGTTTTTCATAATCATATACCCATCCTGTTAATAAATAAACAGTTGACTGGTTATACAAAAAGAAAAAAAAGATAAGTTTAAACAACTTCATCTCAGTGATTTTAATGAAAAGAGTTAAAACTAAAGATCCCTTGGAAAATGAATAAAATTATAACAGCTTTTGAGTGTACTTTATCAAATGCTAGAAATAATAATAATAAAAAAAAAAATAATAAAACATGATATTTTAAATGAAAAAATGAGTGTTTATTCTAAAACACAATAAAAGAGAAGAAAAAAAAAGTAAAATAAAATTAAAAAAGTAGATATATGCCTTGTAATAAAGCTCAAGGATAGACTTTTGAATATTGTAAATAACTTAATATCGTATATACCATAAATTTTTAAGTTCTTATACTTTTTCAGGATAGTGAAAAAAGAAAAATATGAGAAAAAAATTTAAATAACTTGGATTTAATATGTACTTATATAATAATATATTTTTTACATAATATGTATAAAGATATTTATATAGACTTTAGATTTTTATGATTTTGCAGTGCAGTTATTTAAACAAAATATTGTTATATATAATATGTGTTTGTAAACCATGTTTATATTCTTTACATTGAATTTTAACTATTTTACAGAAGTATAACAACATTGTTTACCTTTATTATCTTTCGACCCTTTCATTAAAGTTAGTTCTGGTAAATTGTATTTTAAAATACTTGAAAAGCATATTATTAAAGTTTTTTTTTTTTTTTTTTTTTAAAAGTAATTCTTAATGTTTGTCTAATTTTAAAAGGTTAGTATCTTTCAAAAAAGTTCAACATCCTACTTTTAAAATCTGTAAATTCAGAAAAAAAATCTTAATTTAAACAAAAAAAATTTAATGAAAATTAAAATGTATGTGCATTTTTGTTATAAAGTGTAGCTAATTTTTTTTTTTTTTTTTGTTTGGTTTAAAGGGAAGAAAATATTTTAAGGCTTATACAAGAATTACGTTATAGTTCTTGCTCTGTAATCTAATGTTTTATAGTGAAATGTTTGAGTATAATGGGAAGTAAAATGCATGAGATTTACTATTTCAAAAAAAAAAATGCATTTTTTTTAAAGTATTGTTTTAAAAATGTCTTGAGTTCTTAAAGTATGTTCACGTCTTCTTACAAATAATATTAAGCATATCTTGAACAAAAATTACATAAAGATTATTAAAACTTCAATGTTTTATTTAAAAAAATATTTCTTACTTATTTTTAATTAAAAATATATGGCTCCTTTTTTTAATTTTAAATGATTTATAGAAATTAAATAATAAAATGTAATTGTTTTTCTGAACTGAGGGAAAATTCTATTTAATTTTAAATATTGAAAATGTCATTTTTTGCATATAAACTAACGTAAACGTAATATATTTGTGTCTAACGTTATAATGCTAAAGTTTTTCTATTTAAATTATTTATTTGAAAAATTGTGAAGAAATCAATTGAAGACACAAAACTATTCTTCAATAATTCAATAATCACAACACAAACCAAAAATTAAATACACAATATGTAATTTTTTCACGACTAAAACTTTATAAGGATCTATATAAGAAGGAAAATCTTTAACAGGAGTCATTTTTAATGCCTTAAAATCTACTTCAAAAGTTTTTTTCATACATTCATATGCTCATTTCACTTTAACTCTTTATCACTATATTGATACAAAGAGTTCTGTTCGTATTCTTTAATTTAGTTCCTCATATTTAAAGGTAAAATATGATATTTTAACTTTATTATTATTTAAAAATTTTCTAAACTACAACAATTTTTTTTTTTCGTATCATTTACCATTATCAAATGAATTTAATATCAATAGTTAAGTAGCTTCTGAGAAACTATAAGCAGAAACTATATGAAAAAAAACATAAGATGGAGTAAAATTAAACTGAGGATTTTAACAGACTTCCTTTTGGGAAACTATCAGCTAAAACGGTACTTAAAAAAAATTGCAATAAAGAATGATGGTGTTTCCAAATTCTTTGTCAAGGTGAAGAATTTTCAGGACACATACCCAAAAAATGTGGAGCTTTACTCCGAGCAAGATATGTACACCTAAGAGCATATTGTTTACAGAAGATAAGCGGCCAGAAATAAACTCTCTTTAGAACTTCAGTTTGTTAGAGACAATAAAGTTGACATATAATTAATTTAAAAATTATAAAAATAATTAACCTTCAAGAAAATTCAAAAAGATTATAATACTTTAAAACATTTTCTATGATACAAAATTATCTTTTGATAATTTGCATTTAAGACAGATTTACTATGGGCGGATTAAATTTTTTTTCAATTTTATTTTATAATTTTCAATTTTAAGTAAAAAATTTTCGCAGTAAAAAAAAAAATATTTATAGCTAAATAATATAAAATTTAACTATAAAATAAAAGGACATCCAAATAAACTCGAAAATAAAATAAATTATATTTCCTTTTCATTTTTGCCATTTTTTTCCAAAAAATTTCTTAAAATTTTTTCTGAAAGTTCAATATATTTTATATTTTTAAGACAAAATAGGTTTTATTTTGTTCCAAACAAAACCCTTCAAAGAGAACAAAAAATAAGCTTGATTTATGGAAGCCTTAAATTAAATGAAGATGCTTCCGTATTAGTAAAATTAATATTGATTATTGAAAATTAAAATTCCGTATTAGTAAAATATTATATAATACATACAGCTGTCAACTTCTTATTTATAAAGGATTTTAACTTTTTTATAAACGTATTCTCGCTTTTAACGTTTCATGTTTTAAATAAACATTCGTAATAAGTTAACTGTTGTATATTTGCAAAAACACTAGATTCCTTTTTTTGAGAGTTTGAAACAATTTTAAAACATTATACCTATTACCTAATTGTCTTATTTGCTTTTGAAATTTTTCTTTTTAAACCAAAACGAAAATATATCCAGACATTAACAATCTATCTCTTTTCCTCTATATAAAATTTTAAAAAGTTTAAGTTTATTGTTGATGCATTTTAGTTTATTGTTGATGCATTTTAAATACATTTAGCATTTTGGAACTTATATGTCGAAAAAAATTAAATAATATATAAAACTAAATATCTTATTTAGGAAGCTACCATGAAAAAAAAAAATGCAGCCGAATCTATTGAGTATTGACGATTTTTTTTTTTTGTGCTTTATTTAAATCAGAATTTTCTTCTTTAACAACCATAGCAAACTCACCGAACATAAAATCAACAAATTGATTTTATTTCTAAACTCCTTGGATTGGATGTATAGTAGCAAAAATATGGATCAGTTAAATATAAGTCATCACAATACTATAACTATTTACTTATAATACAAGATTTTAATAAGAAATAAAATATAAAATGTTTTACAGAAGAAAGTTATTAATTACGAGATCTTGCACTGTTGTAACGGCATAAAAGTGTCTTGTAAGGATAAGAATATATTTATTATTCTAAATTAAGTATTAGAATTTTTATGTCATGCTATTTCTTTTTTTATATGACAATAAGTCAGTGTCTAACGGAACAGGTACAGGAACAGGATCAGCTGCTCATATCTAGGTACTTCTAGTTAGACAACTGAAATTTGGTGAAAGATTATCCAGTTTTATGGCAATAACTTCGGTACCATTTGGTTGGTTTCACGCCGATATTTCTATAACGAGGTCAAGTAGTTGTCATACAACCATCAATATATACATATGTAAATATATTTCAGTATGTACTCAAATAACTGAAATATTTTCAATTTTCTAAAAGGTAATTAAATTTTCAGAAAACAGTGTACAAATATTATATTATGTTCGCGTAAGTATCGTAGAGTTGCCAAAGTTAACTTTTACATTGTTCCTCGTTTTTACTAAACTGTTTAAATTACGGAATTATTCTTCAGTAAGATCAGTTTAAATTACATAAAGCTTATAAAACTTGTGATGGTTTTCAAAATTTCTTAGACTATAGAAAAAAAAAATTTACTAAAGTAAAATTTTAACTTTTAATGTTCTTGATTACTTTCTTTGCATTTTAATTTTCTTTTTGTTTTTCTAACAATTCTTTCAAGTTTCTAAACTAAAATTTTCCAATCTTTTCAGTTTTGAAAGTTTTAACTATAGAAAAGGTGTAAAAAATGAATGAAAAGAGAATTTAAATTCAATTGCATTGATTAAAATATGCAAAATATTTTTTTACTTTTTTATTTATCGGAAAACTTTTAATAAAAAAAAAAAAATCCTAGAATATTTACGGAAAAATCTTTGCATTATTTTCAAATTACTTTGATGAGGAAATCGATTTTCTCTTCTTCTGTAAGAATACCTTTAAATTTAAAATGCAATAGTAAGTGCAATTTTATGTTTATGAAAGCTTGTGTTTTTTTATGATTTTAAATTATTTATCGAAGTCTGAAACAAACATCACGTAATTTTATTACAAATGAAATTTAAATCACAGTAAATTTTTATTGTTAAAATTATTTTCATTGTTAAATTTTTGTAATAAACCGAAATTAATAGAAAGAAACTATGCGCAATAGTTTGGAACTGAATAATTTATCATATATCTAAACTATTTGGATTTCTTTTAACCTGTTGTAACATAATTTTTTTGTTGAATGTCTTTTTATTTACAAATTTAAATAGAACTTTTTACTTATTACTTTTTAGTTAATAGATTTAAATGGAACCTAAATTTCAATGGAGGCTAAAATATGTATAAGTTTATACGGGATCGTGTCATATGCCTGTATTTCATTTGCCCGTAGTATCATTTGCCTGTATTTCTTGATCATTTGACTGTATTTCATTTGCCATTATTTCATTCTAAATTAGGAAAGATTTTAGAGATGCATTCAAAAGCAGGGCTTTACGATTTTTCCAGAATGTGAGAATCTGAATTAGGAGGGACTTTAGTGAATTCACGCCTTTTAGAGAATATTTATATAATATATTTTTATATAATATGAAATACAGGCAAATGAAATACAGTGAAAAGAAATAGAGGCTTGTGATGTAACCCAGTTTATACTAACTAGTAGCATATTATAATAAGTCTTATGAATAATAAATGCATAATTTTATTTAATGGTTTTTTTTTTTAAATTGTTGTTTTAAAATTGATAGCCTTATTCAAAAATTCTGTTTTAATTCCCAATAAAGGTTAAAATTTTGGCGAAATATGAGCGTATTCTCCTTTTTTCATTTAATTTAATATAAATTATTTTCTGACTAATTTTTGTATGAAATTTTTCTCGACTTTTTTTTTTTTTTTTTAGTGCATTTCTCTGCCACCGAAGCTCCTCTCAACTTTTTTGTATCAAAAACCAAACAAAGACCAAAGCACCATATTAGATTTGACAAATTAAAAAATAAAACAAATAAAGTGAACTGGAGTTATATATGAAAAAAAAAAAAAAATTTAATGACTGGCGATAGCCTAGCAATCTGTCATAAATGTATTTCATGTTAAAATTTAAAATTTTTTTTTGCATTTCGAAAAATTTAATAAATTCAAACCATTTACAATCTACAATGCTATTTTTCAAACAAAAATTCTTTTAATTAAGATTTGTGTTTAATATTGTATTAGATTATTATTAATGCGGTGTAAGTTACAGTACTGTTACGACACAGTGTCGTATACCTATTGTACTCCACCTGTTACTATACGTTTTGTGGATTTTGTCTCCTCTTATAATACTTCTATCAGCCCTACTCTTTCTAAGAAACTAAAGATCTGTGTAATGTTTACTGTCGGAAGTACAATTTTTTAAGTAGTTTCATTATTTTTAATAACTTTATGTAGATTTTGGGCCATTCTGCTAAATATGAAGCTCCTGACCACTGATAACATGCTAATTGCACCTTTTTATATCATTTATATATCTAAATATTTTTAGATGTTAGTGATTACTTGAAAAAAATAAATTCAAATTATTTTGATGCTTTTATTTCATAGCTGTAGGTCTATATACTTTTAACAGAACATTTTTAACAAAGTTAAATTATAATTGTTTAATTTTTATTTTTTGTTTTTAAATTAAAACTGAAACCTGATTTATTCTAAAACATCAAATTCTATCTGATTCGTATAACAAAATGGTCTAAAAATTTTAATTAAAAGACTTGGACTATACCTACAATTATTTTGGTTTCATTTGAATTTTTGTTATCTTATCTCAAAATGTAAAATTAGATAATAAAACTGCGATTATTTATAAATAAGTTGTCAGTAAATTAAATTGTATTTGTATTTTATTTTTTGCAAATTTTTACACAAAATGTTTTTGCTTATTACTTTCATTCTGTCCATCCGTCCTCCGTTCAACTATCTCTTTACAAAACTTCTAAAACGTTTGAGATAAAGCAATGAAATTTTAACCATAGATATATCTTAAAATAAAAAAAACATATTTAGCATTTGCATATTATTAAAAAATAATATTTAAAATCAATTTTTAATGTAGCACCTTTATCCTTTACGAAGCTACAGGTTTCCAAAATTTGAAAAAGCCGATGTAAATTATCATTTTCAGGATAAAAATGGCTAGGGATTTTCAGTGTATGGGATTTGATCATACATCATTTGATCATTTGATCATAAAACTTCATCATCTTTTGTAAGACTTCAGACGCTTAGCTTCATAAAGTTCTAAGAGATAGAAGGACCCTGGATCTACTGCTCTAGCCCAACCAAATTTTACAGAAGCTGTTAGCATGCAGTTTAACATCTTTATACCCGTACTATAGGATCGGGTATAATAAAATTACTCCTCCGTTTGTAACACCTCGAAATAAGCGAGCTAGATATACCTTCAAAGGTATGGATCGGGTCGATTAAGGCATGTGCGTCCGTTTGTCCACATGATAACTCAAAAAATAAAGGAGCTAGGAGGCTGAAATCTTTTTAACTTCACTTTTACAAAATTGTTAGTTTTGCTATTTAAATCCAGCATGTTCGACCGCCGGGTTCGAGTAGCTGCCATACAACGTCTTTCTTTATATGGAAATAACTCATGCTAGATACCTGATATTTTACAAAATGATGTCGAATTAATCGACTCAAAATTCGAATTTGATTTTGACACTATATCTAGCTCGACTCTTTTAAGGTGTCACAAACGTAATTGTAAATTTATTATACCCTTGAACATAGTTCATACGGGTATAAAAAGCTGAGCTTTTAACGAATCATTTAAGATCTATGTGAAGATGACGAAATTAGTTACTGTATATAATTATTCAGCTATTCTTCAATATTATCCTCTTTCTTCTTCAGTATCTTTAATACTACAAGAGGCACTACGTGTTAAAATCATGAATTGGTATACATAATGGTATACAAAGAAAATTAATCAAATAAAAATATAATTCATCATTCCCAACTTTAAAGACTGCGTAAAAAATCTTATCAGACTAAGGCTAAAGAAGAACATTAATATCGTACGTACGGACTAATAAAAAATAAGATAAGTACGTAAGTTTATTACAGATATATTTTTATCTTTAATACATTTTACTTTAAGAACGAGTATAGGTATAGTCAGGTTGTCAGGTCAGATAGTCAGATTGTAAAAGCTTATTCAATTACTAAATTTAATTATTATACTATTAAATAATTTTTTTCGGGACAAAAAGATGTAGTAGTGTGTACGTCATTCAGTTAAATATGAACTTTTATATACGAAAAATCCATTTAAACAAAAAAATTTTTATTTGAAGAAAATTTTCAAATAATGATGATGTCATCTACTAAACTGCACCTAATATTCAATTAATTTTACAAATACTTATTTTGTATATATAACAGAAAAGCTTTCGATAACCTCCTATCAATTCAATTTACGGTAAACTACAATACAATAATATTATATGAGTTGTAAGTATATAATAAAATATCTTCAAAAATTTTTAAACCGTTTATTGAATTTACATTCTGTACAAAAGATATTTATTTACAAAAGGAAGTTCATTGATAAAAATTGTATACTGATACCATTTTAAGTTTAGAAATTTTTTCTACAAATCTGATTCAATCTTTTATCTTTGTAAAAGTATATAAATTTTAAACTTTGTATTATAAATAATGTATATTTAGTTTTGTATCTTTTATTCATGAAATTGGTTAAATATACATCTAGCTTTTCCTATAATTTTATAATTAAAAATCAATTCATGTGGAATGTTTTCACGATTTTTCTTTTATAGTACTTAACTCTCTACAAAAATAAAAAAATAAAATAAAAAAAATGGTTTAAAATTAGAAATTGAAGTTAAAGTTCTAATGAACAAATTGTAAATGAATGTTAAAAATGAATAAACAAAATTCAATGATAACATAAGTGAATTTATAACAAAGGAAATGTTACATAAATTAAAAATGAATTAACCAAAGTGTATCATGTGGAAAATAGTTTAGTTCCTTTTAATTTTAATTTCAGAATCGATTTGCTTTTATTTTAGAAACGATTTTAATAACAAATAAGGTAGTATGAAAATTAAATGTTTTTTAAAGGTGTACATTTATGATTTTGAACTAATATTTGTAATTTTTCTTAGAATTTAGAAAATAAGACAAAAATTGGGAAAAATGAAAAGGAATTTTTTCCAATTTTAAGAAAATCTTATATAATTAAGAAAAGCTGTTGAGCAATGTTTCCCTGTTTCTGTTTTTTCATCCTGTTTTCCACGCCTTGTTTTTTCATTCAGAAGTCTAACTTTTTCAGGCATTTGAAAAATAGAATGAAAAAATTAGAGAAATCCATATTTTTGAAACATTTATTTATATTTATTTTTTAATAACAAATTGTCAAAAAGAAATGTATAAAAGAAATGTCAAAAAAGTGGATCAAAAGTGGAGGCAAAATAGAAAAATTTCTATAATTCAGTTTAAAAAAAAAAATGAACCAGCAGGGATTAAAAGGTGGCAAGTACAAAAAGTATAAAAAAATGATAAAAAGATAACGTCTAACCACTAAGTTAATACATACATGTAAAAACATAATTTTAAAGGTGTAATTTTTTACTTTTTTGTTTTGGAAAAATGTATACAGGTGCTTAAGTTACAAGTGTTCAAAAATAGCGAATTTTTAATCCCTATAATACAGATTTTAAACAGGGGGTCATTTTCTGAAGTAACTTATGCTAATTATAAAAGATCTCTCTTTTGTCAAAATTTCAAAATTTCTGATAATTTAAGGTAATCATATAACAGTAAATTTAAATACTGAACTGCAAAAAAATTGTATAATTTTGATATTGATTTATAAGTTTTTTGGTATTTTTAGTTTGAAAATAGGACTTTTTCCAACTTTGTAAGTCTATTATGAATAGGGCTACATAAAAAACTTGTCCTACAAAATTTATTTTTTTAAGAAACCTATGCATGGTTAACATTTAATTTTATTTAATTTCACTTAAAACCGTTTAGAAGTTTTTGAAACAAATGGAGGGACGGATAAAGTCCAAAACTAATAAGTAAATATTTCAAATTTTGTGTTAAAATTAAAAATAAAAATTACACAAAATCTTACCAACAAATTCCACAATAATGTTTATTGACTTATTTATCAATTTGAAAAGTGTTAGACATTACATTTGTATTACTGCTATATATTGATTTTATCAATTTATTTAATTTTCATCAATTTATAAAAAGAATTAAATTAACAGAAAAAATTCCTATCATTGTGACATAAGTAACATATTTTATATATTTTTTATAGGATTATTATGCTATATTATATTTTTTATAATGCTATTTTGCAAATTCACTTATTAAAAATATTGCCATTTTGAAATAAGTTCATCTACAGAATGAATTAGTATGAACCAATTTTATTTATTAAACATATTATCACATCTACATCACATCATATTTGTTTCTAACAAAGATTAAACGAAACAGAACGTAAGATATATACCGAAAATATTTCTAGAAACAGTAATATCGTAAAAATACCGTATAAAAATTATTAAAATTTTCAAAAATGATAAAATTTATCACAAGGATTAAGCAAAATGATACGAAAATTCGATATTAGATTTTTTAGATTATAGAAAATTTCGGTAAAATTTCAAAATTATAGCTAATATTTCAATTTTTGATTAAGCATCGAAACAAATTAATTAAACTTAACAGAACTTAGCGCTATTAATTTAGAATATTACTCGGTTATAAAAAAAAATGGAACCTATATAGTTTATAGTCGTTCGCTAAATAAAACAAAAAAAAACACTAAAATGGAAAGAACCGAATCCTTAGATTGGCTGGAATGTTGGAGCATATTAACAGAATATACATAATTTAAAATTTATCATTTAGCTTTTCTAAGATATCGTAATTATTCTATTTCTAATTATTTAAAATATCAAATTGGATTGAGGACATGTGAAAATAAATTAAAACTATAAGGATTTAATAATAAATTTTTTAAAATAGCGAACTAATGAAAAATTTTAAATTCGGAGAACTATTGTAAAAATATCATGACCATTGGCGCATTAATTAAGACGCTGACCTTTTAGTCAGAGATTTCTAGTGCAAACCCTGGTCATATCCTTCTAATATTTACATCGTAATAATATTTGTCATAGAATAATATAATATAAAAAATAATATAAATAATATTTATTTTAAAATAATAATAATAATAATAATAATAATAATGATATCAATACGTATTAATAATGTCAATACTACAGCTACAGTGGAGCTGCCTTTGGTTGTTATCTCATGAAGGAAGGTACTACATACTACTGAATGCTGTTACTGACTGATGACCTCATCTCTGTACCAAATAATAATAATAATAATAACAAATAATCCTAATACAAAGATTAATAGATACAGAAAACGCTATGGAAACTGACTTCAGTTATTACCTCATGCAATAAGATGTTATCTACTACTGTATGTTGTAATTATTGATATATATTGATAAAAAATTTGGATCTTGGTGATAAAATCATTAAACATGAACAGAAATATATTTGTTAAAGAGATATGTTTTCTATCATCCTGTTATTTTACATAAACAAATTTAATTATTTGTTTAAAATCGCTTAGGCCGATAAGGATTTTCAAATCAAGAAGTGCTAAGAACATCGAAATAATATAGTAAATTATTAGCAAACTTAGAAGAAATGCTTATCTAGGCCATGTTCTAAAAAACTGAAAACTATGAATATCTTTTGAAAATCCTAATGATGTTCTGATTGTCAATAAGTTATGTTGCTTCCGCATTGACGTGGTGGGACAAACGAATTTTATGTATGATTTCATAATTCTTAATTTCTAACATGGTCGAAGCCATCAACAATTACAACATACAGTAGTATATAACACCTTCCTGCATGTGGTAATAACTGAAGTCAGTTTTACTGTAGCAACTATTACGTTTAAATAATTACAGTATGAAGCTGTTTAGCACAACCCCATAACTGAATACCGTAAGCCTTAACCAGACTGGCCTTAAAATTTGATTGTATATAATATATATTATCAAAAAATTTATTGTAAATAGGTCATAGAAAGTTTTTGACTTATGTCCGATAAGCCAAGATAATTAATTCTTTAAATCTCGTGTTAAAGAATTAACTAGTACTTCAATTTTTATCGACCGCATACAATTATGTATAAGGTAGGTATTGTTTTCATACTAAAAATTTGTACCCGACATTTTGGCAAATATGCACTACTCCGATGTGAAGAAGGCTGTACAAAAATGTTTAGCATGATGTCCGTCTGTGCGTGTGTGTATGTGTGTGTGTGTGTGTGTGTGTGGGTATGTCTTTAGGCACGTGTACAGCTTAAACGAGTGAGCGGAAAATTTTGCAATTTCATATTTAAGGTTTTGACGTAAATATCTTGGATTGATAAGCTATTGGAGCAAATCGGATAATATTTTATTATTTTTTACTTCTAATATTTTTGAATGAAAAAAAAATCATGTACATTACATAATAATGTAAATGGATGTATGAATGAATACACATACATATTTTTTTACGATTTCATTGATTATTATTGTTATTAAATAAAACAAAATGTTAAGTTATTTTGCTTTGATATAAATTATTATGTAAAAAATCTATAAATTTTGGCATTGTACTTTTCTTGTAGTGGTGGTCGGTCCTGTGGTGGGGACAGCTGAATTTTTTTTTTTTTTGTTATAAGCCTCTCTTTCGTAAATCCCCTGTATTCGAGAATAATTTCACTGGTCTCTTTGGAATTCCAGATAAAAAAGTTTGGCTTACAAATTATTGCTTCCAAATTTTCTATAATATAGCGCAATATATTTAACATTTTACGATAAAAAAAAAATTTTTTTTTGTTTTATTAAATTAATTCCAATAATGTTTATTAAATAAAAAAAGTTTCATTTTTTAAATAATTAATTTAATAAAATTATTATTTTCAAATTCATTTTTCAAATACAAAATCTTTGCATAATTTTTCTATATTGAAACAATCATCACATTGGCAAAAAAGTTTCAATTCAAACCAAATTTTTTTGATACCATACGAATATTTATTAACTTTTTTACATCTAAAATACTAAAAAAAAAAAAAAAAAAAAAAAAAAAAATATATTATAAATCTGAAAAGAATATTTTAACAATTAATTATTTTAATTTACCCTGTTTGAACTTCCAAAATGTTTATAATCAGAATAAATATAAAAATTTTCTAATTCATTTAAATTTTTTAATATTATTTCAATCATTTTTAATAACATATTATTATTAAAATTAATTAAATCTAAATCAAAAATTTTTATTTTTGGACAATTTTTTGTCATAATCTCAAATTCATTTAAATCCGTTATAATATTATTATAATTTAATTCTAAATATAATATTTTTAAATTTTCAAATTTTATACCATATAAAAGTGTTTCTTTTGTTATTTGACAACCGTATAATTTTAAATATGAAAGTTTTTTTAAATATGATATTGAATATACAGTTTTATATTTTGTTATTGTATTAATACCAATACAACCATAATCAGTAATTTTTGAAATTCCTTCAATTGATAAATTATATAATATTTTACAATTTTTAATAATAGCTTGTATTCCGATATCACTAAAATTTTCATCACAATAAAAATGTAATATTTGTAAATTAAAAAAATTTTCTGTAATTTTAATACACAAAATATCAATTAATTTAATATTTTTTAATTCAATAATTTTATAAGATAGAATATTTTCATTAAAATCATTTATTATATTATGATCATTTACTGTATGATGATTTAATGGACCATGTAAACATTTTAAATTTTTTAATTTTAAAATTTTTCGTAATGTTATATTAGTTAAATGAGAATTTTCATATAAATAAATTTTTTCTAAATTTTGTATATATTCTAAAATTTGACAAATATCATTATCATATAATCCAATACATTTATTTAAGCTTAAAATTTTTAAATATGATTGAATTTTAAAAAAATTTATTAATTCTGAATTATATTTAAATTGTTCGAAATGAAATTCATCTAATGAAAAATTTATTTTTAATAATAATTTTATCCAAAATGAATCGTATTCATCATCTCTACAACTTGTTATTGATAATATTTTTAATGTATTTTCATTATTTTTTATCATTTCATAAATATATGTATTATATTTTATATCAAAATAATCAAATTTAATATATAATTTTATTAAATTTTTAATTTTATAAAAACATTCTAAATTATCATAATTTTCAAATGTTATTGAATTAATATTTTTCGATATTATATTCGAAATTATATCCGAATATTTTATATTATTATTAATAATTGTTTTTTTTAATCTTATCCATGTATTTATAAATTTAATTTCAATTAAATTTTGTAATTTTTGTAAAATTTCATATAATATTTTAATACCAATATTATTTTTAAAATTTTCAAATATTAAATATTTTAAATTTTCAGATATATTTTTTATTGAAAAAAATTCAATTAATTCATTTTCATTCCATATTAATTCATGATTTGTATTATCTATTAAATGATTTTGATAATTTGGATTTTTTTCATAGCATCTATCAAATAATAAATGAACTGTTGAAATTTTTTTATTATTATTTTGTATTTTAAATGTTCGAAATGATTCATTCAAAACATAAAGTTTTAAAATTATTCTGTTTGATGGTTCTGGTAAATATGAAGCTGCTAACCATTGATGACATGTTAATTGTGCTCTTTTTATATCATTTATATCTAAATATTTATAAATGTTAGATATTACCTAAAAGAAAAAAAACCAAAAAAAAAAAAAAAAACAACAAAAATAAAATTTTAAAATTTTTAACAGATTTCAAATTATTTTTTGATTATTAATTTTCAAACCTCTAACGGCAAATAATTATAACAAAACATATTTTGGAAAATTGAAATTTTATTTATATTTTTATATATGTATATATGTATATATTTTTTTTTTTTTTTCTAAAATTAAAATTTAAAATTAATTTTTTTTAGAAAAATTTTGCGTCGGAACTAAACTGTAAATAAAAAATAACAATTTAAACAAAACAAAACAAAATAAAAAACAATAAAATAAAGGATTACGAGTATATTTTTAAATTCACTATTTTTATTTTTAATATCTTATCAAATTTGATAAGAACATACTTTAATATTTTATCAGATCAGCTGTTATCAATTTGTGTTGTGTTAAAACAAAAAAAAAAAAAAAAATTATTTTAATATGGTATAACATCATTGCTTGCACTTATTTCATTTCACCTTTTCCAGAAATGACATCAAGTTGTATACATACATACACACATAAACATTTTTTAAAGATAGGTATAATGTCAATATTGTCACGTCAATGTTATGTCAATTTAATGATTCGAATATTTTAACTATACGAGTATATATATATATATATGTAGGTACAAATTTTATAATATAGAATTCAAATTTTATTGTATAAATATAAATTTGTGCAAACAGTAAATCAAATATTATGTTATTTGTTATTTTTAAATGTACAATTTGTATCTAATCGGATAAACAAACGGGACGCAATTGATCTAACAAGATATTTCCTGTTATAATAATATTAAAATAATAATATTAAATGTCATTATTAAAAGCTCTGCAATATTAACCACTGTCGTATTATATATTTTTTACACTTTTCTTACAAAATATATTTTATGATAATTCTCTTACATATAATAAGTGAAATATTTGATGAAAGGTGTTGTGGTCAAGCAGGTGAACCAATTCAATTTAAAAGTCTTGGGTTGAAACGTTGGCCCGTTTAGGTTAAATTTGTTATTTTGTATGAGTCTTGATTTTAATAATTTTAAAATTGAATAATAATATAAATATTAATAGTAATAGCTACTGGAGATGTACTGTCTTTGGTTACCTATGTAGGTGCTAAATTGTTTTGCATCACTGCATCACTAAATGATGATTATTACTTTTCTACTTACTCTGTAAAAAATAGTAATACAATAATAATAATAGTTAATACTATACTAATAATAGCTGCTACAGCTCTCTTAATTTATTACCTTATGCAGGAAGTTGTTATATATTTCTGCATTTTGTAAATATTGATCACCTTTCATTTTTATGGTACATGTTAAAGTACGGATTCATAAGTTTATGTTGGCTAAAAGTTTAGGTGGGTTTTTGTAAGAACCTGACACTTCTCAGAGGATATTCTTGTTGTGTTTGAAAGATTTCCCACCTGCCTTAGGAAAAAATATATACATAGAAGCATATAAAAAATACACAAAAATAAATAAATCTTTCTTATATAAGAAAATAGATGGCGCACGAATAGTTAAAATAGCTTAGTTAACGGTTTCGTGAAAATAATAATTCCAAGAAATTGAATTTTTTAACTATTATACTTAAATAATAAAGAACTTTATTGATGGAAGCGACTTATGCATCCTTAGATTTTTCTATTGTAAAGACACATTGAATAAATAACATAATAAAACAAACTAAATAAAAATTTAAAACAAAAGTTTGTTCTTAATTCATATTTTCTTAAATTTTTATATTTCATTATTTTTATTTTTAAAATTTCTGGTTTTTATTTGTTCAAATATATGGAATACCTATTTGTTTAGAATCTTTTCAAAAAATAAAAATTAATTATTGAAAATATTTAGAAGTATACGATACATTATCTCTCTTAAAATATCCAAAAGCACTTATCTCCAGATGGTAATTCATGAGATGAAATTCTCTGTAATTGTTTATCTGTCAGATAGAAAATTTTGTTCATTATTATAATCTATAAGTGCCTTTTACCAAGTTTAAATATTTTTAAAGTTTTCAATTTGCAATGACAGTATGTATTTATATTTTTTTATGCCAAACTTTTGCATATTTCTAGGAGGAATCCAAGGGTTAATTTTTCTTTTCATATTACTTAAATTATGTTGTTTTTATTATTTTTTCCTTTCCTTCCAACAAGTTTATTTTCCAATAGTAACGATTTATCTTTCAAATAAAGTTATTAAGATTAGAATTACTTAGCTGTATCATAAGCTAAACATTAACGGTTTTTTAGTCTTTGAAGTACTTTCTACAAAACAGCTTTTAAAAGTAATGCATGGTAAAGGTCTTGCGATTCAGTTTAAAAAAAATTTTAAAAGCTTAATCCACGTTTCTGCAATGAATAAATCCCAAAAAATGTATTATAAAATTTTAAATCATGAAAATTCTGATAGCACAGTAACACAGGTAAACCTACATAAATTTCAGAGAAAACATTTCAACAGCGATATGATTTCATTAAAAGTTGGTACATGTGTGCGAGTTGTCACGTGTTTATCTATTCTAAAGTTAATTTTAGTGGCTTGCTTTATATTTTTCTCATTATTGATTAAAGGTTTTTGTTTAAATTTCACATATTTACTTTTTATTACCTTATTTTATGATCTCTTTTGTAAAATCTTAAAGTTGTATCCCACAGATCCATTTTCGTTTCATCACATATGCTAGTAAATTATTAGATTGTTGGTCATGTTCGACTCAGATTTTTTCCATATTAACCGATGTATTTTGCCAAAATTATTTAATTTAATTGAATACATTTTTTAAAGTTTTAAATCTTCAAGACTTTCTACCAAAGTGATTTATTTCTTTATAAATTCTATTTTCTTTAATGAATCCATGTAATTGTTTTGATTCAAAATTGAATTTCTCATGAAATCTTTTTTGAATTTAAAAATTTTTTAAGTTATTAGCAAAAAATATACAATACCATATAGGTACCTACCCTTTTATAATCAAAAATATTCTCTCTATTCTTTTATTTAGGTACCCTTTTTAAATTTAAAAAAGAAAACTCATCATTTAAAACATAAAACACATCTTTAGAATATTTTTGAAATGAAGTTCTTATAAAGAAATAAATAACAACCGGAAATAGAATTCAATTTTCCAATACAACCAATCTGAAAATAAGGGAATAAAAGACATAAAGAAAAAATATTCACTTTCATCTTTATTTTTTTAAATGGACCAAAGGAAAAGATCATTGTAGAGTCCTTAGAGTTCATAAAAAAAAAACAAGAAAACCGCAATAGACATAAGATGGTCAAAATGGTCATAACAAAATTGGAAAATATGATTATTATTCAAAACAAACATAACAAAAAAAATTGGTTAAAAGTATTTTAATTTTCTTTTAAATAAAAGTTGAAGATTATTTCAACTTTTAAATCGTTGAAATGAATTATAAAATCTAAAATTTATAGCAAATGATATAAAATTTTTTTACAAAGGAAACAATTAATGAAACTGTCCTATTACATATTATAACTGTTATACTCGTAAATTAAAGTTTTTTTTTTCGATAATCAAGTCATTAACATATCTTATATTATTATAAAATTTTAATTAATATTTCAATGACAGTTGTACTGATTCACATGTGATTCAAGTCTTATTATTTTTCGACAAACATAATATATTGGTGATTATAACCTATCCAATAGAAATAACAGAACCACATATTGCATTGTATCGATTTTTGAATTTTATAAATGATAAGTACTGTTAAAACAATTATTAGCATTAAAACCATTTTACAAGATCTTATATAAATGGCAAAAATTTGAAAAGGTATTCTTCAAGCGCGTTGGTTCAGCCTTCAGCTTAAAACGTTATCATATGTATACAAAACATTTAATCATATCTATACTATACAAAACATTTAATCATAACTTTGAATTATCTAAATATTCAGATAAAATATTAAATTCCATGTTAAATACCAACAAATAAAAACAATCTAAATATACTTGAAGAATTTGATGAAATTATGATGATATGTCATAAGTGCCAGAGTCATAAGTCCCATTGGGTTCCATTGGATTTATGACCTACTTTGGTGGGTCATAAATCCTAATGGGACTTATGACTCTGGGACTTATGACATGTCACCGAAATTATATGTCAGATAGCTGATCATGAAACTACTTGCCACAAAATTAATTTAATTATGCTTGAAATTTCATAATCATCATTCATCTTACATATCGAAAAATAATAATAATTTCGGTTAATATTATTTTTATAACTACTGAGCCTAACAGTTGTGTTAAGGTTCATTAACTTCTAAATTCCTCCTAACTATATCTTTTTCGAATAACACTTCTATATTAGAATGAATGATTCTGTATGAAAGATTTTCAATTTAAAATTTTTTTTGATATACTGTTCTTAGATTGAAAAAGATTATTATATCAGTTATGCATCTTTGGGGCTATGCACTCCAAATTTAATTTAATAATGACATTTCAAACATATGACCTACATATTTGAATATGTTTGAAATATTTTTTTTTTTTTCCTAAAAGAAAGTATAGAAAGTTTGAAAAGACACCAAGAAATCTTAAGTTCTTATAGAAAAGTGAGATTTTAACTAATTAAACCCATCCAATCATTTGAAGAGTAACGATGAAAAGGGTGAGAGGAGAATAAGAGATATGTCTAATGCTTAAGAAATGAGATTAAATGTAGTAATTGGCAGATTAAGTGACATTTTAAATTTGGTTATAAAATTTTATTATTTTTTACTATAATTTTTTACCAATTTGAGTTAAAATTAACGAAGCAAAGTAATCTTAAATATAATTTTTCTTCATTGCTAAATTCGAGACTTATTTATTTGCATATACCTATATATATATTTTTTTTTTTCCGGCTTTTATTTTCAAACAGATTCTTTCAATTACTTATTTATGAAATATGATTTTTAGAAGAAATTTTTGAAAAAAAAAAAAAAAGTATTTTACATTCCATATAAGCATCATTAAAGTATCTGCTTTATAAATAACAATGCATTTTTCAGTAACATTTAAAGTTTCCTTATGAATTTTCTCAGAGTATAATTTAAAAAATAAAGATAAAACAATAAAAAATTTTGGAAATTTGGACGTTTTGATAATTTTTAAATAAAATTAGGATTACAACGGCCCTTAACTGCAAAGTAACCCTCTTTTTGTCGTTTATTGCCACCTTTATCTTTAAGTTTGATGTTTTATTATACAAGTACTTAATTGCTTTTACAACCAATTAACGGACTCATCATTTATATACACATTAAATTTTGTACCTTTAAACCAAAACTTATTTAAAATCTATAATTTAAAATTTATTTATTTTATTTTGATACAAAAAAAAAAAAACTTTAAAACTTTTACAATATAAGCATTTATGTAAGCTAATATTGTTTTTTGGGTAATTAATGTTTAAATAACAAAATGATTTTAAAGATTAGAAAATAAATAATAAACATTTTAAAATATAAACTGTTTTAAAATAAAATTCACTTTAAATAATCTCTTCAAATTTTTTTTATTTAATTCTATAAAAGGATTTTTTTTTTTTTGTTTTCTATTTATTTAAATATTTTAATTTCTTTATTCAAATGTAGTTATTTTAAAACTTTTTTTGTAATCCTTCTAAAATTTGATATTAAGTTTTTATTTCATTTCATTTTTTTATACTTTATTTTTATTTTAATTCCTAAGAATATAATTGTCTATATGTTTTATTGTGTTGTTTAAATGTTAAAAAATATTGGAACAGGTATTTTTTCTCCTGTGGGGTACAGCAGAGACCAGGTAAAACTAACAAACATTGTCTCTTGTGTTTTTATACGAAACATACAGCATGTATTTTGTAATTTCATATTTTATTAAACCGAACCGATTTTATTAAACCGAGTTCTTTTTATTATTATTTCAGTTGAGAATGATCTATAAGATAAAGTCATCAAACCTTTTATCAAATCTTGATAGGATCTTTGACGCCTTCAAATTTTCTGAGAAAAACAAAGTTTAGGTGGTTCAAATTTTGTGTTAGACAACCCCAGTACAGAAATGATAACATTACTTAACAGAAATGAAGATTCATTTTGAAAAATAAAAGGATTCATTAAAATGAAAAATTATTCATATATCAAAATCTTTCAGCGGGATTGAATTCAAAAAATTATTTATTTATTAAAAATAGTATTATTTAAAATTAGATTTCCCAAAAATTATATTTATATTATAAAAATAAATAAATAAAATATAAATTTTAAGGAGTATAAATGAAATTGCGATCTTTTAATGTAAATCTATTGTGCTTCCTCTGTTAATACGTGTTGTAGATTTTGCCTACACTTACAATACTTCTGTCAGCTTTACTGTCTCTAAAAAAGTAAAGATATGTATAGAATTTAGTGCTGGCAGTTTATCTTCGACAAAGTGTAATATTCTCCTAGATGTACATATTTTGTTCGGAATTTTCAGAAATTCGGAAGACAGAATTTTCATGTACCGTTATTTTATATTCTAATTTTCTTTAAGTGTCCCTTTAAGCTGACAGTATCTCGACAGGAATTCTATTAGAATTCTTAGTTTATTTTTATAGGTTATTATGATTTTTTCATATTTTTTTCCCGTTATAGTTTTTCAGAAGATCTTTAGATTGTGTTAGTCCAGATTATTGCTCTTTCCACAGATTTACTTGCTTGCTTCTTAAAATTAAAATCAATAAAAGACAAGATTCTTGTTTTAAAAGATTTTTTAAAATTTACAGTACTTATATATGAAGTAAAAAATTATATTAAATTATTATTTTGCGAGATCATAGATACTTAGGTAATAAATTGTCAAACACGGTTATTGGTATAGTAAATAATATGTTTTAAAATGCTTTAAAATTTTATAGTTTTAAAAAAGAAAAAAAAAAAAAACAAAAAATGACTTAAAAATAAATTATATATATATGTACTTTATTTTTCTTTTTTAAAGAGAAAAAGTTTTTCTAAAATTTATTTTTCTTTTTCTCAAAATCTAGTTGAATAAAATGTAGTTTTTAACTATACGTATAGATTTTTATTTTTACCGGAACTTAATATTACTGACAGATTCATAAAAAAAAAAAAATTTAAAAAAAAATATTTACTTATTTTCTTTATTATATTATGTATATTTTATATGTACTTAAACTCAGCTATATACTACATATATACATATTAATAAAAAAGAGTTCCGTTTCTCAATTTTAAATAGAAAAATATAAATATATGTATGCATGTATCTATATAGCATGTACCTACGATATTTCTTAAAGGAAATGGAAAAAAAAATTTTTTTTTTTTTTTTTTGCCTTTAACAATTTTATATATTCCACAATAAAATGTTATATTTCTTTAATGCATGAATGTGTATTGTATTGTATTTTTTTTTTTTTTGACAAAAGGAAGTAAAAAAGTATCAAATTTTTCCTTGTTTTGTCTTTTTTGATATTCTTGAAAGAATATAAAATTTTCGATTTTAAAAATTTTAAATTTGAATATAATTATTATATGCACATGTTATACATAATATGTATTCCTTAGTTTACTTTCAAATTTTCCATTTTTCTTCAATTCCTAGCCAAAAAAAATAATTTTCCATAATTTAAGTTTTAAGGATTATACAAAATAAAAATAGTTTTTTGTTTTTTAGGAAAATGTATCAATTAATTTTTATTTAAGTTTATTTTTATTGTTTTGTTTAACAGGAAAAATTTAGAGAATCTGGGTATCTCCTATTTTTAATTTTTAATGTTCGGATTTTTTTTTTTTTTTTTTTTGTTTCTATTCAGTTTATTTGATTCTATAAAGCTATTTTAAATAAACATCCTATTAAGCTGGAGACTTGAAATGTTAGACACAGTTTTTTTTTCGTTCTTTACTTATTTACTTAAATTTTGACGTAGATTTTTCAAATTCATCCAAAAAATGTAAGTTTTAAAAATAGGTAAATCAGCCATCTGGCAAAAAAAAAAACAATAACAATTTTAATTTTTTTATTTTGCTTTTATTGTCTTCTTTTCCTTTTTATCCTTATCATAAACTAAAAAATGTATAGTTTTTGTTCGAATGTTTTATAATGGGTCGAATGCATAAAACTGAACTTGAACTCAAATAAAAATTACTCTTAAACGCGTAGTATTCAATTCGAGTTGAAGCTCAGCTTTATGCATTCGAGCCAACATATAACAATTAATGAATTCATTGAAATTGAAAAGTAATCTATTCTTTGACTTTCATTTAAATTATAAGTTGCTATTATGCAGTTTTAGTTAATGAGGTAAATCATTGAATAGTTTCTGACATTTATCAAAAGAATTGTTTGTCTGTTCTGAAAAGGGTGAAGTTTCAAAATACTAAAATAACAATTAGTATGAATAAGATTTGTTGGACAGATAATTGATGATTCAGTTGATTAATACATAAATGGATGATAAAACATTTAATAAAATACTACAATATATTAAGACCTCTATAATATTTAACTCCATTTCAGTAAGTTCAACTCGGTTGAATTAACATATTTAATTACTATTCCATATTATTATATAATTCTAGATATATTTAGTTTTATTATAATATTATTAAAGTAAATTTTAAATAATACTTTAGATTCTATTACCAATTCATATAGTTTAGATCCCATTGACAATAAATTTTAAAGAAAAATTACAAAAATTAATTCTATTATTTTATTACAATTACTTGTTTATACCAAAAATTTTTGGAACCAAATCTTACGCAAAATCTTCGCTATTATCTGCCAAAAAATATGGTAATGAAAAAACAGACCTTTTTTTATATATTTTCAAGCGATATTAAGCTCTTAGCGATTTAAAAAATATTTACAGTAACATGAATTTGATATCAATATTTTAAAAAAACTGATATTAACCCCTTAATGGCTTTGATGCCAATCGGAATAATAATAAAAGTTTATCGTTTTAATTAAATTTTCTTTGTGAAATTTCAACTTAATCGACAGTAGCAGCTAATGTAAAGAAACCGAAATTGTTTTAATACAAAATTTTGGAAAAAGAAAATCTTGAATAAAAAAACTCGAATTTTATAGTGAAAATAAATATTTCTTTTAAGATATTTGTAAAATTATCGCTGTGTATTTTTTTGTTAGTTACAAAATCAAGGTTATACACTTTTTTCGCAATATATGCAGGGTCACCCCGATATCTTAAATAAAAAATTTTGAAAAAAAAATCTGGAAAAAAAGTTTTGACACAAAAAAAAAATCTTGAAAGCTAAAATCTCTTTAAAAAGCATATAATGCTTATTTTGTAACCCACTATAAAATTCCTCGTTATTTAGAATCTCCGATTATCGAGATCACAATTTTGTCATGCAAAAAATAATCTTGAATGGACAAAATCTCAAATTTTTATTTCTCAAAGGTTTTTGTGCCGATACTTTTTCCCGTTTTTTTTCTATGTTCTATTTTCATTTTAGGCAAAATTATTTGTTTTTTATTAATTTTGTTATTTGGCTGATAACTATTTATATTTACTACATAAAAACTATAGAAAAAAAACTACACAAGGCAAAATTTTCTTCTGTTATGGTATGTATTATGGTATTACGCCTTATTCTTGCCAAGAATATTATCCAAAGAAATTTTTTTATATTTTTTTTATTTTCAGTGATTGAACAAAAAGTGTTAAAAAAATAACATATTTGTTATTAATGTGTTTTTAATCTAAAAACTTTCTTGGTAAGAAAATTCTAATAATGTAATGAAGTAACAAAAACGCCATTGAACTCTAGAAAAAACAAAAACACTAAACAGAAAGTAAAAAAAAGAATCAATTGTTATTAACAAAAAACGAATGATAGAAAATGACTTAAAAATTACATTTCCGCTTTAGAAAAGAAAATGTTGGAAAATATACCAAAATCAATTTGAAAAACATTTCTATAATTCAACTTTTGTTCTATCATTATATTTAAATTTTTATAATATTATCAAATATTTGATTTTATTTTAATTTTAAACTTTGATTTTTTTTTTTTTTCAGTTTTGAAATGGACTCAAAATCCGGTACATTTTTAGTACCGCCAATTGTTCTAAATTTTAGCTGTTCACATCCTAGACTTACAGGACATAGTTTTTTATCACAAATTGGTTTAGCTGAAACAATTGAAGCTTTTTTAATATTAATATTAACTTTAGGTGCAGTTGGTGCTAATATATTAGTTATATTTATAATAAATAATCGTAGATATTCAGCATATATACAAAAACAGGTAAATACATTTTATTAATTATAATATATTTTAAATATCTCTTTTTTTTTCAGTTTACATTTTTTTTTTAATATCTGATAGATACAATTTTGTATAAAGATTAGAAAGAAGAAAAATAAATTATTTAGGTATTCCACAATAACTATATTAAAAATGTAAAGTCATTTTGAAATGTGAAGTGTATTTATTTTCTTTAAATATTTTTATCTATATACAAAGTATTCGGGACGTTGTCCTCTACGATTGCAAAAATGATTGACTTATGATTGCAAAAATTATAATTGTAAAATATAGCACTTTACTATGAAAGAGTTCTTCTTAATTGTTTAGAAATTCTATTATAGTATTATGTATTAACTCTAACTGTCCCTTCTATTATAACGACTTCTTTAATTTTAATTATTATTCGAATTCAATGAAATTCAATTCAATGTAATTCTGAATCTACATCTGCAGGGTTTAATTCTGATTCTGCTTTAATTTTAAATTTTAACTTCCCAGATGTTTTGTCTAGCACAAAACTATTTCGAGCTTTTAAATATAAATGTACCAAAACATATTTAAAAATTTGCTATACCTATATTCAGGCAGAAACAAGAAAGAGTCACTTTAGCACCCCTATTTTGATAACTATCTTCAACTATGATTTTGATTATTCAAAATTATTTCTAATTTTAAAAATTTTACTTGACGCTTAGTCTGGTCAGTGGAGTTACAAAATTGATATAAATTGTGCATCCAGCATTTTATCCACTACTAAAAAATTTGAATACTAAGGTTAACTATAATTAAAAACCAACTAAGAAAATTTAAATATTTCAAATGGGCGCAATCGATATAATGCAAAAAAAAAAAATTTGGACTTAAATCTTGTTTTATAATTACATATTTATTTTTGAAACCATCAAATTTCAGTACTCGTTATTACAAAATATTGGAATCATGATTTTGTAACCAAGCCTAAAATTCTGCCTAATTATTTTATATATATTTTATTTTGCATATTATATATTGGAACAACAAGGTATTGTTATATAAGTTTTTTGTGTTTCTTAAAAAACTTTAAATTTTATTAGAGTTTTTTTTTTTTTAGAAAAACCACATTTTAAAACTTAAAATATATTTGTAACTTCATAACTCACAATATTTATAAATAGCAAAAATATGCATTTAAAATAATTAATTTCAATTTTATTTTGGAGTATATCTGGAGTATACCAAACATATTTATAGCATATATATATTACGAGAAATATATAGACTTTTTAATTACAAAAATCCAATTTCAAAAACATGTGTTTTCATATTTAGAAATTTTGCAATCATATATTTAAAGATTTTATTATAAACCTACTAAAATGATATTCTAAATTTTCATTAAATTAAAATTAATTACTTTTTTGATTACAAGCTCATTTGACTAAAATAATTCAACTAAAAACAATTCAACTAATTACAATTTGACTAAATTTAATATTATTGTAGTTAAACCTTCTTTGGTAGTGGAAATTCAATGTTTTAACTCTAAGATCTTTCCTAATTATTTTTATATATATATATGTATATATTTTATTTTTTTTTACGAGAGTTGGTGGAAATATCAAAAGTCACCAAGAGGAACTGGAAAGAGTCACCAGGAGGAAGAGGCACGTGCTTCCTCAGGATATTGGATACTTTAAGGCAGATCAGGATATCCTCAGGATACTTTAACCAACCAAAACCATCTCCCTTCTAAAACCAAACTTTAAGATGGAACCTTTAATGGGATAGGGATGTTGGGGAAATTGAAATTAGGAAATTTGGATTATGGGGGATAGGTAGGAAAATTTGGAGGGCCATTTTGAATAAAGATGTTAATGTTCCTCTTAAATTTAAGTAAATCGTACACATATGCATTACCAACTTTAGGGAGCACATTCGATGGTATATAGTTCCACAAACGGGACGTGCACATGACAAACGAATTTTAAGCTGTATTTCGCTATCTTGATAACTATACATGGTAAGGATGAGCTTCTGTTGCCCTCTTTGTTTCTCGTTGGAAAACTTTGAGTGGATGTATTAACTGTTTTATTTTATTTGAATCCCTACGAGATATCAACTGTGCGACGATGACTGAGTGGAGTGAGTATTGAAGTTACTCTGGGGTCATTGATAAGACGAATAGCTCTGTTCTGCGCATTATCTAAATAACCCAGTGCTGTTCGAGGGCCTGCAGCCCAAATGTTTGCATTATACTCCATTTTCGGCCGAATGTATAGATATTACATATAGATCGGCCTTTATAGATATTAAGAAAATCAGATGCGGATGTAAGTTTTGCAACGATACTAAAAATCGAAATATTTAGCTGCATTCTTAGTTATACCAAAAATATGATTTAACCAAGTCAATTTTTGGTTTAACTCGATACCCAGCATATGTAGATCTGTTGAATACTGCAAAACTTTTCTCTGAAATAGTAGGTTGGGTAAAGTAAATAGTAAATAGTAAATATGTACATAATTATATACATATTTCAACATAAAATAATTTAAAATAGTGAGGACTGCCGCCATCAAACCCTTTTTCCAGAATCCAACTCTAAAATCGTTCCTACATGAAAATTTTGCATATATCCTGATTTTGCAACCAACCCTAAAATCCTTCGTAATTATTTTTGTTTTTTGCATTTATACTTCCACATCAAAGAGTTTTAATCAAATATAGTGAAACCCTCGCTAAACCAATTATTGAAACCCTGATTTTATAAACAACTCTAAAGTCCTTCCTAATTATTTTTTTTACAAATACATTTCAACAATTTAAAACTTCAATTGAATATTTTTTAGTCAAGTTGTCCTAATTTAATTGTTTTAGTCGAATTGAGTTTTAGTCAAATTGTTGTTAGTTAAATTGTTTTAGTTAAATGAGCCACTAACTACTTTTTTACTATTATCAAATTTAAAATATAAAATATAAAACTCTTTACAAAATACACGTCATATAAAATAACAAATAATTATTTTCTTTTTTTTATATTTTATTTCATTTATTTTTAGCCTCGTTATTTACTCACATCTTTAGCTCTTAACGATCTCGCAATTGGTCTTTTAATAACACCTTTTGGTCTTATACCATCATTGTTTCATTGTTGGCCTTACGGTGAAATATTTTGCCAAATACAGGTAACAAAAAAAAAATAAGAAAATATTATGTAAATTTTCATTTTTATTCAAAAATTATATACAATTTTTATTCCTCCCTTCACTCTTTGTTTTGTAATACCAACCATTAAAATTTACTTTGTTCCTCAGTGTTAAATGTAAAAATTAAAATTTAAAATTTGTTTTCTTTTTTTTCTGTGTTTTCCTCAGGCTTTATTACGTGGAGCTTTATCACAACAGAGTGCTGTAATATTAGTATGCATGGCAGTCGATAGATACATGTGCGCTCTTCATCCAGCACGATATCAACTGCATTCCAGCAAAAAGGTAATTTACAAAAAAAAACAAAAAAAAAAAACAAATTAATGTTATGGAGATTCCAAAGTTCTTTATGCATTTTTAATTATTTTTTTTTACCTGTGTATTTTCTATGTTTTTCATTTTGGTGTTTTTATAGTTTTTACTCCTTTTTACCACATTTTTTTATAGAATTTAATCATTAGTTAGTTTCATTCTGTCGGTACCTTCATGTGTTTGTCTCTTTACAAAATTTCTACACTGTCTAAGATTAAGAAATGAAATTTTAGATATAGATTGATGTCATTAAAAAAACAACAGTTAAACATTGTCCTTTATATGTGGTTTCTCTACTAGCGGAGCTACGCAGTAATTAGAGTAGAAAAAAAACGTCTATTCAAATGTTTATACCTTTAATTTTACTGAATATTTTGCTAATCAGACGTCAAACAACAGGAAATTTCTTAGGTTTATTCTTTAGACTAATTTTTAATCCGTATTCATATCAGAAGATTTTAAAAGATATAAAGGGTTAAAAGATCTGTGCAGATTTTTTTTAAAGTTATAAGATGCAAAAATTAAAGCATAAAGATTATTTTTTTTTATATTTTTTAACAGCTTTTCTTAATTATATATGGGTTTTACCTAAAATTTCAAAAAATATCTTTAAATTTTTTTAAATTTTCTATACAGAAAAATTGGTGCAATATTTTGATGCAAAAGTATGTCACAATTCGATTATGCTTTTTATTATATTTTTGAAAAGTGCACTTTTATAAACCTTTGATTTTAGAAACTGCCTTTGTATTTTTTTATTTTTTTTATTTTTATATTTCACTAGCAACCACCTTCTGTCCAGAATATTTTACAGAAAGGATTATGATCTATGGGATTTTTGTTAATCCAATATTCTCATGTTTCCAAATTATCGATCCAAAATAAAAAACGAAAAATTCTCTTCTGCAATAAATGTGTTTTGTTTTTTAGTAGGGTTATAAAGTAGATATTTTGTTTTTTATTAACTAAAAAACTGAAGTAAATGAGGAGTCTGAATGAGTTAAGTCTACTTTTTAAATTTTACAAACAAAAAGTTTAATCAAGATATTATAAATATTTTGAAATATTTTATTGATGTTTATTATATATGTCTTGTAAAACATTATGTTTTTCGGCAAGAGTGGCAACTTTTTAAAATCTAATTAATCGAGAAAAATAATAAATTTGTGGTATTAAACCATACCATAAATGAATGGTATTGCCAGAATATATTGATTAACATATCGACTTATTAACTTGTAACTTGATATTCTTTGAAATTCTTTTCTAGACTATTCAAATATGTTTAACAAGGTCTTGTTTGGTGTCTCATAATTAGTGATTCATATTGTAGTAATTGCTTCAGTAATTCCCTTCTGATATTCATATTTATCATGGTTAATAAGTATAATATACCTTAAGGTACCGACGCTTTTAAAAATCGTTTTCTGATTTTATTTGTCTCATTTATAAGTAACTGGATCGAATTTCTATACTTCCTCCACTAAAATGAGATTATAATACTATAATTATTATACAACTATTAATATTATACAGTTATATTATGAATATAGACATAACATGATCGATATTTGAGGCCATTCGAATGCTCCGAAATTTAGAAGAATAATTATTGTGATTTGTTGCTTATAATATCACAAATATTGAAAAATAAAATCAATTAATAATAATACCTTTAGATTATAAAGGATTTCTTTCTTCACATTTCTTTTTATCAATTAAAGATATAGCTTTCTTTTACACAATACAAATTTCAATTAATTTTTATAAAGCACTTTATTTATTTTTTATTTATAGGGATGTGTTGCAATTTTAAGTTTAACTTGGGTGATTAATTTAACAGTATTTGGTTGTTTAGTTTTACCAAAAGGTAAGAAAATAATTCTTAAATTTTTAAATATTTAATATATTTTATTGATTTTTTTATTTTGCTTCTGTTTTTTTTTTTATTTGAAAGGATATTATTTTAATAATACTGGTCTAATGGCATGCGAACCATTTTATTATAAACCATCATATAGAATATTAGCAACTTGTGCATTATATTTTCCTACAACAATGGTATTAATGTACTGTTATGGTTCTAGTTTTCATATGAGTCGTTTTAGACTTAATGATTTACCACCATCACAACATCCAATACGCCAATATCATCATTCAGTATCAGCTGGTGGTTTACCATCAACAATACCAATTTTATTAGCAACTGCAAATACAATAACAAAAAAGGTAAGAATTTTTTTTTTTTTTTTGAAATTATATTATAAATTTAGTATAAAATTGAGTTATTTTCTAAAGAAAACTATGACTTTGCCTTAACATATTTTATGAAAGAAATTATATACCGCCATTGATGGTGTACGAGGATATTTTTCCTAAATTTATCGTATTTTTCCTACAACAAAGAACACATAGTTATCCACCATCCCTAAAAATGGAATAACAATATTTTTTTAATTGCAAAAAATTCTCCGAAATTTGTGAGAGCAGGAGTAGAAAATATATTACATTTATAAATATCTGCTTTTATATAAAACCTACTTATTAATAAAGTAAAGAAGAATAATTTGAACGAAATAATTTCTCTCTGTGTACAAAATCGAAATTTGGCTAAGAATATTATTCTGACGTTCTTACTGGTACAACCGTACCATTCTTCATTATATAGATAAAATTATATAGAACAAAAGAGAGCTGTTCGAATTATTAATGATAATGATGTCACAAAATTCTTAAAGTTAGGCAGAACTAACTATCTTCGGATATTCGTTGCAGGAAATTAAGAATATTATACCAATACTACAACCTGTTCGATGTAATACTGGTACGGCTGGTCAGTTCCATTCATATACAGTAGAATCTATTCGATCAAATTCTTTGATATGTTACAACCATAACGTTTTTCTATTCTTATGATTGGTAAAAAATTAAGAGTCAACTTTTAAATTTCAATTCTTCATTTATAGTTTTACTCCTTAAGGAATAAACATATCTTTTCCATTCTCTTTTCCTTCCATACTCCTCAGTCATTATATTGTGCAAGCAATTGTAGTTTGTTTATCCCTTTATTTTATTTGTGGAAGAAAATGGTTTTAGTGAGAAAAAGTATCACTCTACAAAGATAATTTATGATTTCTTAGTAGGTATCCTTTCCTACCGTAGAAAACAAGAAAAAAATTTTATATTTAACTTCTGTAATGAATGAATGTTAACCAAAAAAAATAAAGTAAAATCTGATTTCACTTTAATTCTATTTTTATTGAGATAAAATCACATTTAAAAGTTTTGTCATATTTTTTTTTTTGTTGCCTTAAACATCTAATTAATTAGGTTTATTGATTTATCTATAAAATAAATTTCATTATAAAAATATCAGATTCAATTAATTGTGTAGCAAATTTTTCTTATAAATTTTTTGCATTTTTCTGACACAGTTGGAAAATTTGTCATTATATTTTTCTTTATTATTAATCTTCATCCATGTTATTTTTGCTAATTGTTACAGCCTATAAAAAATATATAATTTTATATTATGTAATCTATAAAATACCTTGTCAATATTATTTAATTATTTTTACCAAATCTTATTTAAAAAAAAATTGGAGTATCAAAACTTCTCTACCTTACAAATACACTTATTTTATATCTACGGATTGTATCTAATAAAAAACGAGAAAGAATACAGTTGCCTTTGTCAACTTTTAGATACCCGTACGAACTCGTTAGTAAGTATGTTCATAGTTTATAACTCTGCTGAAATTTCTGAAATGACTCATATTTATTTTAAAAGATCTAACTTCTGTCAATTTTTCACTTTTCTACCTTAAACGTTTAGAAGATGGAAGGGTTAAAGAATTTTGCAATGATTCAGTTTCGCATAACGATAAATTAAGACATCGTATAGCACAAGTATATATTTATTATTTATACATTTGTAAAGCTTATAACTGTAGGTATCGTTTCGCATTTTCAAATTGCAGATATATGTACTTTATAGAACTTGTGTATAACAATTTAAATATAGAGCTTTTTCGAACTTTGGGGAGTTGTAGCTCCGTAACGGATGAAGCAACAGAAAAAAGTTCTTCCATAAAATTAATTGTTTTAGGATATACATATTAAAATTTTCTGAGTCTACTTCAAACGATGTAGAATTTTTGAAAAATTTGTATGAAAAATGTGGGGATCAAAAAGTTAGTTGTTCGAGAGCTACCCGAAGTTTTGATCGGATCTCAACCAAAAAAAACGGGGAACCTACAAATTGATTTAAAAATATTATGTGTTGATTGCAATACTCCAGCTTTTTTAGTTTCTGAGTTAGCGTGCGGATGGACGGGCGAACGGACGGACAAAGCTTATTCGACTCAAAATTTGATTCTGATCCGATTCATACCTTTGAAGGTATATCTAACTTGCTTTTTTCGAGGTGTTGCAAACGGAGGAATTATTTTATTATACCCGGTACTTGTCGTATGGGTATAAAAAAATGTTCTGAAGTTTGACGTTTTTAGATTGAAAGAATATTAAGCAGACCCTGTGATATACAACGGGTACGGTTATATAACAAGGTTGTTTTGCCAAGGTTTATTGTTGTTATGGTTATAATTTCATTGTTTTATTTTAAACGGTATAGAAGTTTTCCAAGCAGACGAACGGACAGAGTTGAACTAATAAGCAAATTTCAAAATATTTTTAAATGACAACGCTATTAAAAGTAAATAGAAGCTCTAATTTTGGGTTTAGTAAAATTTTAAAGCTTTAAAAAGTATTTTTCTAACATAGCAACACGTATAAACATATATAATATATATAGAAGCTCTACTCCAGCTCTACGACAGTATCTACTCAACGATACCTGGAGTACTCTACTTTTTTCTGTTATCATAAAATTCAATAAAAATTACCTTATTAAGTATCGAGATCTATTTATACAAATTTTGATGTTGCATTAGAACTATTCGAATTCGTTGTCCCAAATCCATCAAATTTTAAAGAAGTTATCGCTATAAAATTTGATATGTCTAGGTTAATTAAGCACCAAAATATGACAACTAATTGTACTATATCATAGTTGAAGGATATAATAAATTTGCCTTTAGGTTGTGGCACCTTAAAGAGGACAAGATAAATATGAAAAATTATATTATATATTGTAGTATTAAATTCTGAGTGAATTTAGCTATGTGCGTCCTCAATCTCTAATTCTGATACAATATCTGGAATTTTGTCAAAAAATGATTTATACCAACGATTTTGATAAAATTTGGTTGGTATAGTAGGGCAATTGGTTCGAGTAACTGTCATAAAATTCATTTTTATATGAAAATAACTAAGTTATATATCTTATAACTTTTATATATATATCTATATCTTATTATCTATATAAGCTGAACATTTAAAACTTTGTAGAAACAAGTTAAGCTTTCAAGTTTTTTCGGTGTTATAAATAATGTTTATTGTTTTGTTCTGCATCATTAAAATCAACTAAATTATATTATATTACGTAATTTTATTATCATACAAATACATTTTAACAAAAATTTATTTTTTTAGATTTTGTGTCAATTATTTTACATTTAATATATTTATATGTCATTATATCTCAATATAAATGACTTATACATTTTCATCTTTATCATCTGTATCATCTACTGTTATTATTGTTGTATCTGCTGTTGTAGTTTAAAGCTTCTATTGGTGCTTCTGTTGGTACTGTAGCTTCTGTAGGTGCTGTAGCTTCTGTTGGTACTGTAGCTTCTGTTGGTGCTGTAGCTTCTGTTGGTGCTGTAGCTTCTGTTGGTGCTGTAGCTTCTGTTGGTGCTGTAGCTTCTGTTGGTGCTGTAGCTTCTGTTGGTGCTGTAGCTTCTGTTGGTGATGTAGCTTCTGTTGGTACTGTAGCTTCTGTTGGTGCTGTAGCTTCTGTTGGTACTGTAGCTTCTGTTGGTGATGTAGCTTCTGTTGGTGCTGTAGCTTCTGTTGGTTCTGTAGCTTCTGTTCCAGTAGTAGCTGCTGTTGTTTCTGTAGCTTCTGTTGGTGCTGTAGCTTCTGTTCCAGTAGTAGCTGCTGTTGTTTCTGTAGCTTCTGTTGCTGTAGTTGTAATTGGATTTCGATTAGTAAAACAAGTCTTTTGAAATATTTCACCCTCAAACACACATTTTTGTTTAATAACATCCAAAAATTTTTCAGCAGGGCATTCCAAAATCGTTGTTCCACCGTTTACTTTTCCATCTTTACAAGGGTGATATTTTTTACATCTTTCTGTGTCAATATTGGTATATAATGGTTCAAAACCATCCATTCGTCCATCACAACGATTCGAACATTCTGTATTATTTACTGACATTTGATTAACACACTTCAATTTATCTTTTGATTCGTTTGTAACCATTTCATATTTTTCACACTTATGTAAGGTCCGATCGCCTTTATTACATATGTAATAGTCACGACATGATTTTCGATTTCTTTTATGTACATCCACTTCTTTTTTTAGACAAACAATTTCGCAATCAACTTTATCTGCATCATCGCATTTAGCAGTTTTTTGATCAAAAAGTTTATTTTCAACACAATTTCGTTCTTCTGCTATACCATTTACACATTCCCAATATTTTGCACAATCAAGATTATTACGTAAAAAAGTTTCATCTGGTACTTGTGCACACAATTTTTCGAATTCTGTGGCTTCCGTACAATCAACATTTTCTTTATAATTACATCCTAATGTTACAGGATCAAAATAAAAACCATTATTACAATTTCCACTTTCGGCAATATTATTTCGACAATAAAAATATGCAGAACAAACTCTTGGTTTACGTAAATCAGGGAAAAATTGACCTTCTGAATTTTTATTACAAATATCATCTTTACAAGCTACATTTGATGGATCATCACACACACCATATTTGGAATTAAAATATAATCCATCAGGACAATTACCTTTCAAGGAAACGCCATTCATACAATATACATAACCTGCACATGATGTAGGATCACCAATGAACGTATTATCTGGAAGTAAAAAACATTGGTCGTCTTCATCACATGTTATTAATCCAATTATAGTGAATGATATCATCAAATTATAAAAAAAGATAGCTATCGAAAAATTAAAAAATTAAAATTTTGTTTTTTTTTTTTTGTTTTTAAAATTAAACATTTTTTTCTTATAACTTTAATAATTTATTTGATATTTACCTCTCATTCTTTTGAGTTTTTCTTTAAAATTTTAGATACAATATTTTATATGAATCAAAACCGAGTCTAATTAAAACTGTTTTAATTATTTAATGTTTAATGCTTATAAAGCATTCATTTAAACAAAAATTTTTTTTTAAATTCATAAAACATAAATTATTTTGTAAAAAAAATTTTATTATGAGATTATAATACAAGCAGATTACATATAGCAAAAAATTTTATCAATTAAAAATAAAAATAATTAACAACCATCTATAAGAATACCAAAACTACCAAAGTCATTAAACGAATATCACTGAATTAAACGGTGGTTGCATCAAACGTAGTATTTACAGCACTGTACTATTGACGAAAGCTATTACACAAATTGATGAGATACCAATGTTTCGTTTCTATAAAGTGCGAAAATAAATTGACTTACTCCTACAACATTGCACTTCTTTCAATAAGACACCATATAGCACTCCAAACATAGCATCCATATGCAATGCAATTTTATAGGAGTGTATGGTTATACAATAAAAATTTAATTTTTTTTTTTTATAGTCAGGGCAGTTGGATTAAATTTTGTCTTCTGTTACAACAATAACCGTACTATTTATGGGTAGGAGGTTCTCTTAAATTTTTTTTTTTTTTTTATGGAATCTTTAATTATTTTGTTTTTGCTTTTTTTTTTTCTTTAGTTTAAATTTATTGGAATATCGGCATTGTTATATTGGTGGTGGTGTGTCGGTGGTTTATGTCCAAAAAATATGATTAATTACGCGTTGTTATTCTTGGTATCTTTTTTTTGAATGGGGGATGTCAAATGAATTTCCGTTACAAAAAAAAACGATATTCAGTTAATTTAAAAACTATAATATATAATAATTAATTTGCTTAATTTATTATGTTTGTGTATTTGGCTGCTAAAAATGAATATGCATCGAATAATACACCGAATACACAAACCATACTTTAATTCCAAATCAAATATAAAACTATGTTTTACCCGATTCAAATAAATTTTAAAGTTATCTAACGTTACGTATCTAATCCAGAATATCACAATGGGCGTAAACTGAGTTAAATATGCACCTTCAATAATGAATAAAATATGAAGGACGGCATTTTTTCAAATTATTTCTAAATTCCAGACAATATGTCAGTTTTGTTAATAATACATACGTAAAGTATCATAACGTATGTATGTATGTATGTATGTATAAAGTATGAAACTTATATATTAACAGATGTGCCTAAAATATGTTATGATTCAAAATATCAATATTAGTGCATACGTATATAGAATTATCAAATCAGTTATTTGGTTTTATTACAAATTAAAAATATTTTTTTTTATAATACGATTATAATGCCTTGTTTTTTAGATCTACTTTTTTTTTATCATCAATTTAATTAAGGAATCTTAATCAATCTACTTAACAAATTAATTTCATACAAATTTATAACATTTAAAAAAAACCTGCAATTAAAAAATTACCATAAATCAAATAGATAAGATTTAAAAGTTGAATACTACACAGATATTCTAATTAATTTTAAAACCACTTTAGATTATCAATATCCATTTGTTACTAAGTATTGAATATTAATTTCAAGGTATTCAAGGTATTTCAAGGTATATTAATTATATATAGTTAAACTAAGGTAATCAACATTATGTTCGGGACCTCGGTGGCCTAGTGAGTAAAAGCGTATAAATACACTGTAAACACCGAGGAAGTGTGGTTTGGAATCCCACACACGTGGTAAGAGTTATTCCCACTTATGACATTTACAGCCATGCCTGGAAAGTAAAGGCTGTGTAATTTCCTGTTCACATTTACGTGGCAGTGAAATGCACTAAAAAAAAAAAATATGTAAACAAAAGTCAATAAATAATCATGAAGCGGGTTGGTTGATTTGTTCAAAAACAAAATGTCAAATTAAAAATATTAAAAACGAGGAAGAATATAGTTGCCTTTGTTAACTCTTAGATAACCGGACGAACCCGTTAGTAAATTCATAGTTATACACTCTGCTTATAATATATATAATTATTTTAATTTTTCAGTATTTTAAAATAATTTGAGTGAATTTTATAATTTTTAGAACTATGATTTATGATTTATTTATATTAAACTTAGTAGTAAAATAGCAAATATATATTAATAAGCATATGTATTTATAGATATTATATATTATTATATTATATCGCAGTAATGTATAATAAGAATATTGATATATATATATAATAGCAGCGTATATATACGTATTTTGTTGTATTTATAAGAAATTATTCTATGAATGAAATATTTTTAAAGAAATAATACAATGTGTATGACGATATATAATAGTATATATGAACAGATATGTATATTAACATACATATACGTATATGGGGTATTTTGTAGTAAGTTTAGTATAAATTAATATGTACACATTTGCCGCTTGGTATTAAATAGTACTAGATATGTATATCATATTTCGAAAAGTTTTGAATTGATAATCGTTAAGTGGAAGGTTAGAATCTGCTTTTGAAGAATGTATAAACATATATGTAGTTTAAATATATGTAAGTATATACAATAAATTATAAAATTCACCCAAATTATCTTAAAATAATGAAAAAATAATATTATAAGCAGAGTAGCAGACTATAACTGTATTCTTCCTCGTTCTTTTTTAATTAAAACCTATTTTTAATACTACACACAAAAAAAATACTTGGATATATTATGATTAAAAAATGTTTAGACCTCGCCGCCTAGTTAAGAGAGTGTCAACTTTTTCAACTTTAGGATATCCATACCAACATAATATAGAATATAGTTTCCACAAAATATAACTGTCTTTTTTAAAAATTTAAGATATTTAATTTTATTATATACATTTATGTAAAGTCTGAAGTTGTGTGGCAGTTACTCAAATCCATTCTCCGAACCAACCAAATATCACAGAAGCTAAAAAAAAATTTAATCATCATTTACAAAATTTTAAATGTCTAGTTTTAAAAAGTACCAATATATAAGGATATAAATTATCCTTATATAAAAAAAAAAAAAACAAGTTGTATGGCAGATACCTGAACTTTCTGCTCTAGACCAGCCACTTTACAAAAGCTGTTGGCATGAAACTTGGTTTCTTTTCACAAAATTTCATATACTTACCTAGGTATAAAAGAGACTCAGTTATTTTCATACAAAGAAAGAAGTTGTATGGCAGCTACCCGGCGCTACCCGCCGTTCGAACTTACTAGATTTCAATAACAAAACTAAACATTTTACAATGATGAAATTTTAAAACTTTCAAAACCCCAGCTCCTTTATTTTTTTAGTTATCATACGGACGAACGGATGAAAGTACATGACTTAATTGACTCAGTTAATTTCGCGAAAGAATATCTATATTTTTATATTTATTTCGACTTATTTAAGGTCTCGCAAACGTAATGCGAAATTGTTTATACTCGTACGCATGTAAAGAGAAATAATTTATGCTTTATTTATTAACTATCTCACTTATGCCACAATACAAACGTCGCCGGTAGGTTTCAAACCCTGTATATGTTAAAAATAATTTAATTATAATCTAATAATGGTACCGAAATGACACGTAAGAAGGAAAGTTTTATATATTTCTTAATCATATTTTATGTGATGGAAGAACCAAAATAGTCAAATAAAATCATACATTTTATTACGGCAATTTTATCTAAAAACGAAGGACTAATTATACAAAGCAAATAAAACAATTAAAGCAAATCTAACTTTAAACTAAATAATTAAAAACGTAATAATTAAGAACGTTAGAATTGGAAAAATAACAAAAAGTTATGAAATGTAAATGTTATAAGGAAACCTCTATAATAAGATGTTTTTTAAATATTGTATTTTATTTATATTCAAATGGATTAAATGCCTAGGCTAATTAACAAGCAAAAAGTAATTATACCCTCATTTTTCTCATAGTTGATTCTATGAAATGGTACACTGCAGAAAAAAAACGATTACTTATATTAATCATTATGATAAATAATTTTTTTTTTAATATATAAGTGGAGTTGATCACGGCAACCTGCTGAATTCTGTATAACAAATAATTTATCAAAAATCTTTCTAAAATTAATCAAAGTTAAATTAATCAGCTTAAATTTGTCTAAATTTAGCGTGCTTAATAATTATTTTGAAATAGGTTCAATCCTCTTAATATATACCTTATAGATTCGAAACACAAGAGAATTAACGTATTCAATATTCAGACGAACTAAAACAGTGAATCATGATTTTAGAATGTATGTATTAATAATTGAATAATTGAAATTTTTAGACCATCTTTTAAAAAAAATCCAGCTTTCGAATACTTTTAGTAATTACTGGATTAATATGGTGTATGATAGTTAATTTCTTATTAAAGAAAATTCGAGATCATTCAGAAAATCCAAATATTTCATATTTTTCTTTGGTTCCATTAATTTGCTATTACATCATGGCTTATTAAAGATATTTTTATCTTTTCTTTGCCCTGTCTAAATAGTTTGACTGTTTGACAAAATAAAACATTCAAACGAAATTCGGCAACATCAGCTACTATCGCTAGTATTCTATAAGTAATAATAACTTTTTAAATACTTTAATATCTATAACTGTAATGTTTAAATAAAACTACGATGTGTGAAACAGAAAATAAATTCAGCAAAAATTTATGGACACATTGAATATGGAAAAATTTAAAATTCATTCAGATAAAAACTCCAGTGCGAGTATCTAAATATGCTCTTAATAAAGTTTTTTTTTTTTTAACTTATGTACCTATAGATAATATTATTTTTGCTTTTATTATTTTCAGGTGGTTCCAATATAGGAGAGAACGTCAAATGGGTCAACATCAAGATCCATGGCAGCAATTTCATTAAGTTTTATTGTTATGGTTACACCATGGACAATACAAGAAATAGTAGCCGCCTGTACTAATTCTAAGGTAAAGATTTAATAATTTATAAAGATTAACGCATAAGTGTTAGATAATAATTACGGCCTTCAAATACTTGAAGTCTTGTCATTACTTTGTTATTTTTCTTATTAAGTTTTTGTTTTTTATTTTTTTTGTATAATATACCAAATTTTATAAATTTTTAAATCTTTTGGCTTTAAGGCTTTTTTTGACTTTCCAAAAAGAACTATTCTCTATCACACTTAAAATTTTATTATCTAAACAATGTATCTTTCTATTCATTTTAAAGAAAATTTAATAACTTTATAAAAATATTGTATATAAATAATAAATTACTACACTAAATATAAAAGAAAAACTGAAAAATTCTTATTTTTTAACATTTTAAAAATTAAACTTAATCATATTTTATAAAATTCATTAAAAAATTCAAAAGCAGAATAAAAAAATCAAAAAGAAAAAAATAACAAACTAATTTCTATAGTACATATGCTGCATGGTTCTGGAGTCCGCAGTAGTCATTACAGTGCCTGAACTTGAAATAATGAAATATTTTACTACTTATAATTATAAAATTAAGCAGATGTTAAATAAACAACATTTTTGTCTTCTGACATTTTAGTTTTTAGTATTGAACCCTTAATTATTTTTTCTCACTAAAATATAAATAATTTTTAAAAATTCTCCACAAATATTTCCCAACCATATTTAAACTATTTTTTAGCACATTTTTCGAAAAAAAAAACATTTGAAAAATATACTTATTTGTTCCACTATGTCCGCCCGTGCGTCTGTCCATTTGTCTATTTATAAAACTTTTACACTGTTAAAGATAGAGCAATGAAATTGGATTGAGTGCGAAATTTCAAAAAGAAAATTCCATTTCCAAAATACCATTTTACATAGTTCCAAAAAAAAAAAAAAAAGAATTCCAGAAAATAAAATTCCAAAAAAAAATTCAAAACAGATTCTAAAATTCAAAATTTATTGATAATAACTTTAGGTAGTGCTCTAAAAAAAACTAAACGTCTAGATATTGCTATAAAAAAAACTAATAATTTGTGTTAAAGGATCACACTGATTTTTTAATGATGTTAAAATGAGTGTTGTAAAACAACTTTTTTTATAGAGCTACAGTCGCTAAAACTTTGAACTGTTCAGTTTGTGCTTTAAATTTTTTCAATGTAAAACGCCAAACAACAGATTTTTACCTTTATAAATTAATAACAAAATTTATTTAAATTTAATGTTTAAATTTACCGTTAGAATAAGTTACATCAGAAATTGTTTTGGTTTCACCCCTGTATAAGAGCTATTAGGGATCAGAAATTGAAAATTTGGTATTTTTAGACACAATATGCCTGCTAATTTAAAATCAATTTTTATTCCGTAACCCAACTTCTTTTGACTAGTCAGTAAGTATATCAATACTAATGGTCGTTTAACCTATTGTTTGATCAAAAAGTTTAGTGGATTAAAGTACCACATACTCATATAAAGTCTCGTGGTCGTTCCATTCCTCTATACTGTATTTTAAAGATTGCCATCTACCCGCACAAAAAAGAATTTTATATTTTCACATGCTAAACAGTTTTTACTGAATTATTTAAGTTTTCCTTAAAACAGAAAAAACTGTAAAATTCTAAAAAAAATAGTAATGCAAGTCAGATAAATTCTAAACTACTTTTATTGTCTTTTGAAAAATGTCCACTTTTAAAAACCGTTTGGTTTACATTCTGTCCTGTTTTCTATTTTTTGAAATTTCTTTTAAAAAAAATCATTATAAACTTATAATAATAGAAATATGAACTTGTCTTGAGATATCTATCTTTGTACCTACATACATATTTACATTATTAGAATTCTATCTAAATTCTTTAAAAAAAAAAACTGCTTTTAAATAAAAAAAAAACAGCATTGACTTTAAGATCTTGTATGTGACTAGAGATTTTAAATTTGCTTTAAAAACCACGAGAGACAAAACTTTTATACATTATATACTGTATATATCTATACTGTAAATATATACATATGTATGTACATTCAACTTTTTGTAATAAATGGAATAAAAATTTTTTCCTGTTATACTTATAACCAAACCAACTAACCAACACAACACTAAATTAAGAATTAACTTGTCAAAGAGAAAATTTTCGAAGACGTGAAAATATAGAAAATGAAGAACAAAGAAAAACTTTTCATATAAATTTTTCAACAACATTTTGCAACTATAGCCAGGTACAACAACAAAATTCCCATGTTAAGATTTCATTTCTTATCGTATACGATACACGTATATTAATAAAAAACACGTGTATTGTGACAAATACTTAAAAATCTCACAATGATTATGATGAATGGTTGGTATAACAATTACACTGGAATGAGTAAAAAGAATAAAAAAAAATTTTTTTTTTTTTTAAGTGTCATATATGTAATTTTTTTTAAAAATGATTTTTTTTCCTTTCAAAAATATTTCATGTTATCATCTAAGATTTAAAAAAAAATTCTTATATGTATACGTAGGTATAGAAAAAACTTTCTCTAATAAACTACAACGTGTTTTAATCTGAACATTTTCTATTAATTTAAATATTTTATGAAGTTTTGTAATTTACGAGGAAATTTTAAAAATTTTTTAAATATATTTTCAAAACAAAAAAAAAACTCTTCAGCTTCTAATTTTAATTGGCGTCGTGGAATTCCCTTGATTATAATTAGGGAGCGTAAAATTAAAATGAAGGATTAAAATTTGTCTTCTTCATTTTATTTTTTACCGACCGCATACAATTATGTATAAGGTAGGTATTGTTTTCATACTAAAAATTTGTACCCAAGATTTTGACAAATATGCACTAGTCCGGTGTGAAGAAGGCTGTAAAATTTTTTTTAGCATGATGTCCGTCTGTGCGTGTGTGTATGTGTGTGTGTATGTGTGTGTATGTGTGTGTGTATGTGTGTGTGTGTGTGGATATGTATCTGGGCACATGTACAGCTTAAACGACTGACCGGAATTTTTGTACTTTCATATTTAAGGTTTTGACGTAAATATCTCGAATTGATAAGCTTATGGAGCAAATCGGACAGACACAAGTGGCAGTTTACTAGTGTACTTTTTAAGTTTTTTACGAATATTTCGTAACAGAAAAATTTTATAAGAAAAATTATTAAGAAAAAGTTGTTACACAAGTAAAGAGCAACAATTTTGCCATAGAACATATTTTGATCCGACTAACTTTAACTTTTATTTAATTTTTTTTCTGCACGCCATCTCAATTTATATGAACAATTTTTTTTAGTTTTTTTTTTATTTCTCTAAAAATTTATATACATAATACATATGTGCTTATATCTATGCATATTATTCTTTTGTTGATGACATAAAATTAAAACGGTAAAATTTTTGTTAGCAGATTCAATATTAATTAATCTTATATTTGTTTTGTATTTTGTTTACAGTTTTTATTATTTTTTACTTCTAATATTTTTGAATGAAAAAAAAATCATGCACCTACACATGCATTCATGTAATGAATGCACATATATACAGATATTTTTATGATTTCATTGCTTATTATTGTTATTGAAGAAAACAAAATGTTGTTAAGTTATTTTGCTTTGATATAAATTATTATGTAAAAAATCTATAAATTTTGGCATTGTACTTTTCGTGTAGTGGCGGTCGGTCCTGTGGTGGCGGTCGGTCCTGTGTTTGATACCGATTTATCTATAACTTTTACTACAACATATTACAAAGATAATATGTGTTATCTAATTATTTGCATTTTTATCAATTTTTATCAAAAAAAATTGTAAAAGTACGACCAAAAAATACAAGCAGTGAACCAAAAACTTTTCATATTCTTTATAATTCAACCGTCCCACCGTATATTACGATATTTAATCATAAAAAAATTAAAAAAGAAATTATGTCCTTAAATAATAATAAAAAAAAAAAAAAAATCGTACGTAAAGTTTAAAACTAAGATTCTAAGACTCCTTTTGAGATCTTATGTTTTGAAAATTTGGTTTGAAAGATCCCAACTTAAGTCTAATTTCATGTTAAATGATTATAATTTTTAAAAATGGTGTTAAAATTCGTTTATATAATTTAATTGTATTATTCAGGACCTCTGTCATTACAATATTATGTGTTCAGACGTATTATCAAAAATATTTTAATCTTTTAACTGAACTGAATGTGATAGAATTTATATTAGTTTTGGTCACTATACAATCATTTGTGTTAAAAATGTTTTAAAACTTTTTATAATTAATGAAATATTTTGTTTTTTTTTTTTATGGTTTCAAAACTTTTTTCATACAAAATTTTATTTTAACTTTAGCTTCCTCCATTTTTGGATTTTATTGTAACATGGGCAGCATTAAGTAACAGTTTTTGGAATCCATTTTTATACTGGTTATTAAATTCACAATTTAGAAGACTTAGTAGAAATCTATGTTTAAGTAGGGTAAGTATTAAAATTAAAAATTTATTTATTTAAAAATATTTAACTTATATATAAATCAGTAAAAAAGTGTAAAAATATAAAAAATAAAATATTTTTTCAAAATTTTTGGAGTGTTTCGTCCTACAATATTATTTGAATTCTTTAGTTGGCTTGTAATGTTGCATTGCCTAGAAAACACCTGTTTTGAAATCTTGAATTAGTCTTATACTTATATGAAATTTTATCAAAGTCATCTGCGAAGTATAAGACCAATCGAATATGGTTTTTTAACCGAAAAAGAAAAGATGAAAAAATTATTCATTTTTCTTTTCAAAAAATATAACTTTATAAAATATTTTTATTAAATTTATTGATAATTAAGTTCCAAATACAAATGTGTATATTATACAGAAGCGCTATAAATGCTCGAATCTTAAAATCACATTTTGTCAAAATTCCATGTTTTAAAATCTTGTTTTTTCAAAATCTCATTTTGTAAAAATTTTGTTTTTTAAAATCTAGTTTTTTTTAAAATCTCGCAAATCTCTTTTTTGAAAAAAATGCAGAAAAATGCTTTTGCAGCATTTTAAATGATTTGTTGTTTAATATTTATCTAAAAAAAAAATTAAAAGGTATTTTATAGTTGGAAATAAAATTAGGGTTTCAATAATTTTGTAAGTGGCGGTTTAAGAGTATAAGCCTCCGTTATTTTGAATTTTTTTTTTTTAATTACTTTACATACTTTGTTGTTGGAATATGTACGTAACAAATAATTACAGAAAAAATTTTACAGTCAGTTAAAAAATCAGGGTTATACGATTTTATTAGATACATGCATGTATAATTCGCGCGATATACGTCAATTTCACCTAAATTTATTTTATAATATAAAATTCTCATTTAATTTAAATTATTTTACAATTTATTTTAGATTTAAAAAAAAAATACAAAACTAAAAATAAAACAAATAAAATTAAATAAAAACAAGGCAGAATGTAAACCAAGGGTTTTCAAAAGCGTACATTTCCAAAAGATAATACAAACTGTTTAGAATTGTGACTGGCACCAAAATTTGAAAAATGTGAAAACATTTTTGAAATTTTGAGAGTTTGTAAATCCGGTGCCCTATATAACTAAGAAAAACCGTTAACACACGTAAAAGTATATTACTGAAGCTTTATTTTTTAAGTCTTGCCGAAGAAAATTTTGTACAAGTGCCTCGGTTACAGGTGTCTAAAAATAATGTGCGAATTTTTAATTTTTGAGTCCTAATAGCTCTTAAACAGGGGGTGGTACAAAAAAATTTTCTGAGAATACTAATTCTAGAAGTTCTTGTCTCCAAATTTAAAGTTCCTATCTGCCGGAGTTGTGAAAACAGAAATATCATGCAAAATTTGATATTCACATAACGGTAAATTTAAAAAAATTCTACAATTATAATATTGACTTGCAAAGGTAAAAAAAATTCCTGTCGAATGGCGTTTTTAGATTGAAATGTTAAACAAAACATGAGAATATACGCATTTAAAAATAAAGCTTTTTAAAGTTTGAGAGGCTAATAGCTCTATAATGGAGGGGATTACACTACAAGTTTCTCTACATTCTACAACATTAATTTTTTTTTTATAAGACTTTGACCTTTGAGACTTACCCATGGTTAAAATTATTTTTCTCTATCTTTAACGGTGTAGAAGTTTTGTAAATAGACGGACAGACGGACGGACGGACGAACAGAGTGAAATTGATATGCACATTTTTTCAAAATTTTTTTGGAATTGTGTTAAAAAGAGATTTTAGAAAACAAGATTTTGATAAAACGAAATTTTAAGATACGAGCATTTGTTTTCTACCCATATTAAACAAACAAACTGTAAAAACTTTATCAAAATCTTTAGAACGTATTTCTATCTCAAAATAATCTTTTACATTTTGTCATTTAAAATTAAATATTAATTCTTAATAAAATAATATAGAAACGAATTGCTGAAATTTATTTTAATCTTACTGTCACAATATTTTATTATATCAACGTTTTTTTATTAGATAAAGTATCCGAAAATTTAACAAATAAAAAATTTTAATAATTATCAGCAATATAAATCTAATAATAATTTATTTAGTCATTTCTATATTTATCTATTTAAAGTCATAAATTTAGAATTCACATTTATATTGCTTAAAATAAACACCTAATCAGTGATATTTTCTTTAACAATGAACATAAATCATTGAGACAAAGTCCAAAATATATAAAATATAATATAATTTATTCTAATAATATTTTTACTGTTATTTATTGTCCTTTCCAAGTCGTTTTTTTTTAGTAACGATAAATTGATGCTTTTATTAAAATATTATTATTACATCATTTTGTGGAAAAAATATTGTCGATTTAAATAATTTTAAAATAACGACTTTATGAAATAACGAATTTTACAAAAAAAAAAGAACCAAATAATTGAGTTTTCATGTTTGAAAATTTGTCAGTTGTTTTTAGTTTTTTTTTTTTTTTTATAGATTTTATTTTTAGTATGAAATAAAATGATATCAAGATATTATTAAATCTGAATAAATAAAAATGCGTCTTAATATGTGTTTTATTATTACAAAAAATCGAAATATTTGAAAATAAATATGAAATCCTAATATTCTTACTGAATACTTAGTATAAGTAACACCCAATTTATTAATAGAAAATTAATTTATATGTAGTAGAGAAACTTTTTTGATTTTTTCAATATTAGAACATGAGCTAAATGACTTTCCCCACCTCTCATTTCACATTTGACCCTCATCCAAATTGTATTGTTGCCCCTTTTTGCTTTGATTTTTATATCTTTATTGACCTATTGAGATTTTGGTGTTGGGGCATCTGGAGCATTTGGAGGTTTTGGAGCAACTGTTTTGTTTTTTAGGCGTTCTAAGAACATAAACTAATTTTACTAATTAGTAAAACTAATAATTGAATGACTAAAACAACTAATAATTCAAAACTAATAATTGAACGAATAAAAAATGTTTAGCTATACTTTACTTTAGGTCCCGTATGTCGGATCAATTCCAAACTTTTATACAAACATGGACATGAATAACCATGTTTGGCGGGGGTTTGGTTAAGGGATGACATCACGTCATTATAAAGGAGTCAAATACACCTTCAAAGTTCAAATTTACCCTTCATATTTTTTATTATATTTTTTATTATAGTTTCTAACTAACTAACTTTTGGAGAATATTTTATGCTCATCTGAAAGGTCTAATGATGATCTTTCTGAAGATATGTATTTAATTGAAAGATATGCTATGCTTTTGGGACGAACCTTAAAAAAGCTATAAACTAATCTTTTTAGTTCGATTTATTTTGCGATTCGATTAAAAAACGCCTACATAACGATACTTTTTTTAGGGCTATAAAAGTAGTTATTATTTTGCCTTTTCCAAAATGGGTCCAACTAATTTTCTTGCTGCTTGCATTTTTAAGTTATAGAAAAAAAAATTTGAAATAGACCCCAACAAATAAAAAAATTGCCAAACGTGTGTATTCATGTCCAAGCATATTTGTATAAAAGTTTGGAAATGATCCGACACTGGACCTAAAGTAACGTTTAGCCAAATGTTTTACATACTATGCATTCTTATGTATTTTCACAATTAAAACTATTGTCGTCGAACGAAAGTCGTCGTCGTCGCTCAAAGTAAGATATATATTTTGTATTATTTTCGTTGACATTTATCTCTAAATTGTTTTTGACATTTACCTCTAAGCAATAAAAAATAAAAACGTTTTTATTTTAAAAAAAACAATAATATTTTTGAGCTCGAGCTAAATAAAAGTATACGGAATACAATTTTTATAGAATTTTACATTTGTATTTTCATTTTTAAATTTTGTTTTTTTGATTTCTAGAAAACAATGCCTTCACACATAACCAAAAACAAACAATAAAAATGTTTGTACGCTTTGTCATAAAACAAACAATAAAAATGTTTACATATACGCTTTGTCAATTTTAAAATTTTATAAAGTTGACATACAGTACATCACGAATTTCGGCTGCTCTCATTTAAATGGATGTATTAAAAATTATTTGACAAAAAATATATACGCTGTACACTTTTATTTAAGTTGAGCCCTTTATTTTTTGTTTTACAATTATACAACTATGTTTCATATGCTACAATTATTTTTCATTTGACGAAAATTAGTTGGGTGAAGCGAATTTCGTTGGTGATCGATGATCGATGGTCAAATTTATCTTTATTATACTTAAACTTTATAACGTTTCATTTTTTAATTATTTGTCTTAATTCAAAATTATATTTTTGATTTGTTTGTTTGATTTCGAAAAATTGGTTCTATGTTATTCCAATAGTGGATCATATTATGTATACAGTTGAATCTAAACAAAATGATTTTTGTGTTTTTTTCTTTGTATTTTTTATTTCAACCATAGTTTCAACCATATGGTAACAAATATTGCTTTTTATACTTATCCTATTGGATTTTTAAAAATCCAATTTTCACTTAGTAACAGATCACAAGAGAAATATAAGTATGTATATAATTATATTCAGGAAAAACTTTCAAAACAAATTTTTAATGTCCTTTTCTTATCAAAAAGAATTGTATCACAATTTATTGAATTTAAATTTGAAAATAATGTTATAATGTTAAAAGTTAACTGACATTTTGACTTTTGAATTATTGGACATCATTTCATTTTTAAAAAAAATTATAACAACAAAATATCATATAAAATTTAAAATGTTTGTCAAGAATTTTACCCTTATTGTATAGCAATGCATTTTTACCACAAAAGTCATAATATAAAAAATTGAAAGATTATATTATTCTAGTCCCCATGTTAAAATTTTTTTTTTTAAATTCTATTACGAAAAATCTAATAAAAAATCTAAATCTTTTTTTCAAAAATAAAAAATACATCAAATTAAAATCACGTATCCATGATTTGATTTTTATGTAAACATAACTCTTTTTCCCACATGATTTCCTTTAAGATACAGGAAAATTTTGTACAAAATGTTTTTTTTTTCTAAATATTATTTTTAACATTTTTATTTTTTTTTTTTTTAGTGAAACAAATTACTGCCGTATCTGGTTGGGTGGTTTTTTAAAAAATTTAAAAATATGATGAATTTTATTTAACTTTTGGTTCTGAATTTGCACTACTCTTCATATTATTATCGTGTACTAAGCAAGTACAATATCATCTTGCCTCTTTGCACGATTGTCTTTTAATATGCTAGTTTTTCCGCTGGTCATTTCTTTTTAATAATCATATTTTCGAAAAAGTTCTTCTTTTCAAAAAATAAATTCGTCAATGATAGTCATTGTCTAGTCATTGTCAGATAGTCTTAGTCATTGTCAATAATAAATTTTTATTTAATTCCGTGAATCCTCTGCGACATCTATAAGCTGTTCTGATACCTAATAATTATATGCGCTTGCGCACTTTTTTCGATACAGGTAACGCATTGAAAAGTAGGTACTTAGAAAATGTTAATTTTAGTACTGAAATTTTCTTTAAGTTTTTGAGTTTTAAGCTTTAAATCTTTAAACTTTGAAACTTTCCGAAGACCGAGTAAAATATCTAAAGTATTGCTGCCAACTTAGGTATACTATGTAAATTTTGAATAAATTCCGAAACTTAGAATCCGAGACGAAAATGAAAGTGGAAAATCAAAACAAAAAAAAAAAAACAGACAAAACAAGGAATTAATTATATATTTTCAAAAGTAAATTTCAAAAATGTCTTCAATTTTGTTTTTCTGTGTGTCATCTTCTGAGACCGAATCAGATCATATACTAATTTTTTTTTTAAAATAATATATGTGTAGAAATGTATATATTACATTTTATAGTAAGTGCATTTGAAAATATATTAAATTGAAAATATAACGAGTTTTTCAGATTTTATGGGAAAAAAGTTTATAAAATTTACTTTTCAACACTACTATAAATACAATATAAAATTAAAAAATATCACTTTAAAAAAAGAATGAACTGAAAAATGTTGACAAATATTTTGTCCATTTCCATTATGTGTAGAAATCATATTATAAATTAATATTAATTCTGAATAAACAAAAGCAAACAGTTGTATTATATTCTGGTCGGAAGGTATTGTAAATCAGATAAAATGGGAATTCTTTTAATGTGCGCAGTCCTATATACTTAATTCGTTTTCAAAATAATTAGATTACAGTATTGTAATGGGGTGACCAGAAATAATACGGCAAGCAATAAAGCCGAATCGGTTTTAATTCCTTTTCAATGCAGAAATAAAGCCAAAATAGCGAATTTTCCAAATTTGGCGTTATTACTATTTTGAAAAGGAAATAAAGTCGAATTTTATTTTTATTATAAAAAAATTTTAATTTAACTATGATGAAATAAAATAAAATAAGTAAAATAATAGATGGATCGAACAACAGTGCATGTGGCATAGCCGGTGGACATTTCCCTATGCAGTTGGTGTGGACGGGTACAGATGTCAATATCAAAAAAAAAAAACAGGTTCTTAGAAATTACATTACGAATATGTAAAATCCCTGATAATTATTTTTTACATATATATATACATACTTCAAGAGAAATCCCTCATATACCTTTGATGTCAATATTAAAAGAAAAAATAAAGGAAGTTAGGCCGATTTTATTACGACCCGATAATAAAGCTGAATTTTCAAAATTAGCGTTTTCTGCTTTATTGCCTGAGGCATTATATCCGATCACCTTCTAATGCTTCTTCTTAAGAAATAATTAGGGTTATTCCACACAGAGTAGCATCAGATATCAGTAAAAAATACTTAAATTGACTTCAGTTAAACAGATTTAAAATGTAATAAAAGGTTACTCTACGTAAAATATTTGTTTTAATATTACATGTACTTTAATATTAAAGGATACTTACTGTATATTATGTTTTCAAAATTTTTTTAGGAAACTTTCAGTTTAAATTTATGAAAAAAACTTTTCGTAGCAATTTGTGTTAAATGAGCCTTATAATTGAATAGAAGAACTACTGAAGATTTGAATAAATATGACGACACTAAGAAATTAGTTGTCCGAAATATTCCTAAAAAAAAAAAAAACAAATAAAAAATTTCATATTCTTGAATTAAAAGAAAATATAAATGGTTTTAATTTAAAAAAAAAAAAAAATCTAGGATACATAAAAAAAATCATTTGTTTTGCTTTAAAAAAAATTTTGATTCAACAAAATATTGTGGTAAAAGAAATTTGAAAATTATTTATGATCCATAAAAATTTATTAAAAATGTCCCTATTTATTTTCTGAATAGAAAAAATTTCTTAAATTTATTTCTAATCATTTAATATTTTATTCTTTATTTCTTTTTTTCTGAATTTAAATAAAATTTAAAATGATCTTTTAATTAATTAAAAAAAATTTTTTTATTTTTAAAACAATTTTTTTTTTTTTTTTACAACAGTTTTGTTTACAATCCGATAGTCCAGAACATAAATCACATTGTTGTAGTATAAGTGCTGACTGCGATATTACTTCTATACCGTTATCATCAACAACAAGGCTACCTGGTTCTCATAATATGGAAACATCATTATCAATTGGTCCACCACTATCATTACAACGTCATCATCAATATCATCAACATCATCAGCATCATACAATAAGACCAGATATTGAAAGATTATCTGAAAAATATTGGGGTGAAATACTAGAACGTACTGTAAGTTCAAATAGTCTTCATACATTACAAAAATCTTTTACACAAACTGCTCATCATCCAACAAAACAACATATTTGTCATCATTATCAACATCAACATTTACATTCATTTCAACCTTATCAACAAAAACAACAATATAAACATTCTCATAGTCATAGTTATGAGCATGATGAAGAAATACAAAAAATAGGTAAAAAACAGGATCATCATCAATCAATAACAAAATTACCTATATCCGAATCAATAAAATTAAAACGTATTAATAGTGATTTAAATGTTAAAACATTTGAAAATGGTGATCATCATTGTATTAATAAAACAATTGAAAATGATGATAATAATGATATTAATAATGATGACAATAAAGATATAATTGGTACATTAAGGCCTTCAATAAAAAAAATTAGCGCATCAATAGCGAATATTTCTTTAAGTGAAAATACAACTACATCTGGTTCTGGTGAATCAAAAATTTTTGAACATGTTATATTTCATGATGCTAATTGTGCTAAAGCTAAAGCAGCTAATGCAGCAGCAGCAGCAGCATCAACAACAACATCATCATGTGCTGCTCCTTCTACATTATCGCATCGTAGAAGTAGTGGTATAGTAACATTTAACAGTAATAGCCAAAATGAAATTAAAAATATACCTGATATATAGTACGCGGACAGTGTTTTTTTAGGGAAACAAAATTTAATATTAGATAAAAAAATTTTAGGTAATTACAAAAATATTATTTTAAAATATTTTTATTATATTTTTTAATATACATATATTGGGAATTCATTCATGTTATCTTCGATTAAAGATTCAATTTTTTAAATTGTAATGAAATGGGAACAGAGTTTTTTTTATAGCATAAATCTTTTTTTAAACTTGAAAAATGAGTAGGTATTAAAACTTATCAATTCCTATTATTATCAGTGACACCATCATAAACAGGAACAAAAGGAGATTTGAATCTCTCCTTTTTTTTTTTTAACATGGTCAACTATAATTGCTTTGGTCTTTTAATTTCTTCGCAAAATTTTAGTAATTTATCTGATTTTGAGTATGATTTTGAGTAATAAATCAGGGTTTTATTAAATTTATTAGCACGGATTTTGAGGTTAAAATTGTCTAGTATGAAAAGATTTAAATTTCGGCTTTGAAAATTTCATTTCTCGTTATAAAAATTATTATAGTATATAACAAAAATGACAAAAACGACAAATATAACAAATACGATACTAGTTCTATAACAGTCCTAAAAAATTGACACTTTTAATGCTAAGTTAATGATTTAACATAATTTTTAATGATTTAAAATGTAATTTTAAAGTTAATTTAATGCCAAAACAAATAAAAGGATTAAAATTGAGAGAAATCAAAAACATATTATATTTTGATGATTCTTGTCACTTAATGAATCCTTAAGTTTAATCATACAATTTTTCAATTTTAATATAAATTTTTGTGGAATATATATTTTAATTTCTTGTAAATACACAAAGGTTTCTTTAATAATTATTGTCAGTTAAGTTTATGTTTAAAAGAGCATCCTTGAAAAATTGTCGTTTTAACCAATAATATTTTAAATTTTATTAACCATAGATTTTTCATTAAAATTCTCGTAAACAAAATGAAATAAATTTAATAAAAGAATCAAAAATTTATCTACGTTAAAATTTTTCTAGATTTTTTTTAGGATATTATACCAGAAAAAGTAAAAGTTATACAATACTCATTAATTATAATGTTCAAAACAATTTATGAAATTTTAAATAAACTTTGTAATAGAATTTAATTTTTAAATTAAAACTTTTAATAAAGTATTAAAAGAATTTTTTTAATTTAGAAGTTGCCTAAAAGTATGCAATATTTTTTCCCTAAATTAGAATGAAAACAGTGAAATCTTGAGACCTCGATGACCGAGTGTTTAAATACGTGGTTTCCTGTACAGGTAGTTAGTTTTTTAAATTGTAAGGAAAATTATTGAAAAAGTAATTTTTTCTTAACAAATCCCTTCATACTACCAAATATAATGTAAATTTATAGCCGGCGATGGTTTAATAATATTGTATTATCATATCCTCTTTATACAAAAAAAAAAAAAATTAAACCTACTGATTGGAATTATTTGTATTAGAAATATTTCTAAATTAGACAAAAATCACTTTATACTAAACTAGTTAATATTATTTTAATAAGAAAATAAAAATTTACAAAATGTTTTCTTTCAATAATAATATCATTAAATTTTTTATACCTTTTAAATAGACAGCAATTTTTTTGTTTGCAGAATATTTTTTATGTTATAGATAACTTTCCCTACCGAAATAGACTAAAGTAAACAACATATAATCATTTTCCATATGTAAATATAGTTAACATCAATCGTTATTCAAATTTTATCAATAATTCCATACAAAATTTTAATCATCATTTGAAAAAAAAACAAAAAAAACCAAATAATTTTTATAAAGTAAATTTTAACAATTTTAATTACGAAAAAAGAAAAAACAACATTTTTTATATCCCAAAAGTGCACTCGTTCCGAAATAAAAACAAAAAAATAAAAAAACAAGAAAAAATTTAAAAAACTTTATATGAATTTTGCATATATATTAAAAAATAAAATAAATTTGTAAGTTAAAATAGAAAATTAAATAACTATACATTAAAAAAATTAATATTAATTAAAAAACAATTTCAAGTAAATATCAATAAAAAAAAAAAAGTATAGATATAATATAAAAAAAAGTTTTTGTATATAATAAATTAATTTGTTTTTTTTTTTTTTTAAAAAAAGAAACATATTTTAAATAAAATTTGTTTAAAATATACCATAGTATGAGTAAATAATAATAATTAATTAATTAAATACGTATATATATGTGTAAAGAACGAAATCATAAGTTAAAATTAAGTGAATGTTTTTTGAAAAAACAAATGAAAAAGGGAATATATTTTAAAATTCATATTATATAATTGAAACATTTCAAAGATTAACTAAAAGTGTTAGTGATAGTAATCCATTAATATCCATTCATTAGTGATATCCATTAATAAAATAAAATTATATTATTATTTTCATAATAGTATATTTATCTTCAGTCAGTTCTACTTATATACATATATCTGTCTGTTCTATATATATATATATATATATCGTGATATCGATTCTTTTGATCAATATCTTTTTATACAATACATAAATTTTCATCAATTTTCTAGTAATTCTTTCCTCACCTAATTCTTTTATAAATTCGTTACTTATTTGTGAAATCGTGGTGATATCAATTGAAAACACAAACCAAAACTTTAATAATTCAATAATAGACACAAACCAATCATTAAATACACAATATCGTTTAGTTATTTTACCACTAAAATCTTTAAAGAAAAAAATTACATCTGAATAGATTAATGAAAATTCAAAAAACAAATACTTTGATAGCAAATAAAAAAAAATTTTAAACAAGTAAATTACAATTTTCCTTAAAATTCAGAATAAAAAATCTAATGAATGGAATTTCATATTTCCTTCATTTATGCCACCTTAAAATGAGGCTGGTACAAAAAAAAAAGTATACAATAAAATTTAAAGAAATTTTAAAAATTAATAATTTTATTAATATTTTATAAAATTATAACTGAGATGATATAAAAACTACCAGTTCCATTTCAATTTAACAATAAATTACCATTTACTAACAACGTATTGCGTTAGAGAATATCTTTAGCAAATTTTTGTCAACTAATGGTGCGTTTACACGAAGCGACAATGTTATCAATATCAATTTTGATCGAATTGCATATTAATTTAATTTTCAAATGATTAACAATTTAACTTCCAACATGAGACGATGTTTATGTTTTATAAACAAAATTTTCGATATTATCCACTACTTAAATAATTCACTTATATACATCTATCACTTAAACTTTTAGTTAGTTTTAATGTTATTTCAGCGATTATACAAATTTCATTAATAAAATATAAATTATAGATAAGAATATAATGATATCAGAAAAGAAATCAATTTTGTTATAAAATGATAAAAATGACAATTAAATTTAGAATAAAATAAGCATAAAAAAGTAATAAATAAAAAAAAAATATATATAAACGAAAATACAAAATATATGAAATAGAAAACAAATTGTATGGATATTTAAATTTCGGAAATTAAAATAAAAAAAATTTAAACAGAAAGTATATTTTTCTTTTCATAAATTTATTTTAAGTATAAAAAATAATTATAAATATTGAACGTTAATTTATCATTTTTATAATAATTGATTTAATGAATTCTAATTTCATTTATTTATTTCTTATACCTATTTCTTTCTTAGCACAAACAATATACAAAAAAAAAAATTATTAATTAATAGATTACACAAAGAAAAATGTTTTTTTCACCTTTCCATACCTACAAGGAGACGATAAGGCATCCACTAACTCATTTATAATTAATATTTGACTAAATTTCAATTTGTGAAATCATTAATTTCACTAAGTCATAGATTACTCGAATATAACTATTTGTACAAGACTATTAGAACAATGCAAATAAGTATTTTTATTTGAGCGACATCTATTATCTTATACAAAAATTAAAAAGAGTTAAATAGCTGATTTATTTGTTATAACTAAATTGAAACTTATTGTATTTAGAATTTAAAATTATATCATGTACACTTACAATATTAATCAAAATAGAAATGAAAATTTATTTTTAGTGAATGCTTTTTATAATTTAAAATTGTTATAGAAGTTACCATGACAATTAAACTTAACTTTAAAATAGTCAATAGTGAGTTATTTTTTGATGTAAAAATAACAGATTAATATTAGGTATTCAAATTTTTATTTCTGTTAGAAAGATCAGATATTTAAATTATTATTTTTGTAAAATTTTCCATTTATTTTCTTCTACACTTTTGCATAGTTTGTAATTATCAAGGATTAAGGATTCAGGTTAGATGACATACAAATTTTTGGAACTATATATTTAAGTTTTCATTCTGAAAATCATATTATAAGAAGAGCAATAATATCGTATTTTAAAGGATTGAGTACGAAATTGTATTTCCTAAAATCTCAAATACAAAATTCCAAATACAAAATCCCTAATTACGAAATTTCAAAAAATTTTTTATTTTATTAGAAAATTAAGAAAATTATCATAAACCACAAAATCCCAAAATAAAAAGGATTCAAAATTTCATTCTCACCTATTTGAAAAATAAATATAATCTATAATTATAATTTAGTAGTTTTCAGCCACACACTACGTATTATGAATTCCGTTTCAAGCTTTGAACATCAGTAACTACATATTTTTTACGATTTTTCTACTATAAAACCTATACATAATATCAATAATAAAAAACATAAACAACGCATTTCATATTTACATTACAGTAGTATGGTAGTATGGTTACATTACAGTAGTATACCTACGATAGTCGGTAGTAGTAACAAAACGTAGACAACAGAATAACAAAAAAAAACACAAAATTATAAGAGACATTCTCACGTACTCTCTTTAAAAATATGGTTTTTTTTTTCCTCTCAAGTCGACTCGACCTCAACGGCTCAACTATTGTTTGGCTATATGTAAGAAATGTAGTATGTACTTTAACTTATGCATGTATAAAGAAAAAAATTTAAAAATTGATAGAAATCATCATTTATCACAATATGTATTGAAATTTTAAATAATGATGAATGATATTGAACTGATATTAATAATCAATATGTATCTAAGTATGTACTTATGTATGACCAGCGGGCAGAGTTTCTTTAAAATTGAAATATATAATTGTTTTGGTTTTGTACTTTTCTATTAAATTGTTGCATTTATGTGTGAATGTTTGTATATTATTTGAAGCGATTATAGAAAACTATTCTAATTGTATTCTTTTTTTAATTCTTTTTCTTCTCATATAAGTACTTAAATTTTAGTATACAGCAGTTCTTACAACCAAAATTATATTTGAATAATTTTTTATTTTTAAATATTTTGTATGTCAATTTTATGCAGGGTAACCCTGCATGTTTGTACAATTGTGGTAATATTTGTACGGTCTTCTCGCCCTCTGTACCATGTACAATCTTAATCAAGGATTGCACGCCAAATATACGGTCTTTTCAGATTTTAAATTTTTTACATTAGGGCAAGCTAAAACGAACAACGGCAATATTGTTACAGACAACGTTGTCTATAAAAAAAATTAACTGAATTTTGCTCCAAACTTTGTTTGTGCATTTTACGAATGTTTTACGGATACTTATTCTGTTTTCCCCACGTACCTTTAAAACATTTATTTCGAACTCGATAAATCAATAGACATAATAGTTCTCACTCACAATACAAAATATTCTAAATATACGTACACCAACTACCAGCTCTTTATACAATTTCATTCTGTTTTGGCGTTATTTTAAAAATAATTTCAGTTAGTGTTTTGACGAATTTGGTTTTGCTTTCTGATTTTTTACGGATTGTACTTTTTCCATAAATTCTATTTTTCTAAACTGCAACTGTCTATTATATGAATTGGGATTCAACGTAGAATTTAACTACATATTAACAGGGGCCCCTAGTATAATTATATTCTGGAAAATGCTGATTTTCTAATCAACTCTAAAATTCTTTCTCATTATTTTCCAATAAAGTGTTTACAGTATTGTAAGTTACGCGCTTCTAAACTGCCGCTAAACAAATTATTGACAATTTAATTTTATAACTAACCCTAAAATAGCTACTAATTATTTTCCTACAAAAATATCACAACAAAAAAAGCATTTAGAAATTGAATATTTTCACATTTGAGATTTGGTTTTTTGGGATTTTGTAATTTTTGCGATTTTAAACTTTCGGATTATTATTTTAAGATTTTTGAAATATTTTCGATTATGTAACATGGGATTTTGAGAAATAGGATTTCGAAGCGCATTCCCCATTTAAATATTATGTCCTGTATAATGTATTCTTTCTTGTTTTATTTAATTCTTTAGAATGTCAAACATTATTGAACATTTTGTTTTTAAACCTCTTGAAAAAATATTATTTAACTTAAAATATAAATTTGATCATTAAACAATCAAAAGTCTAAGTGTGGAAATATAAATAATTTACGAAATTTAGAAAATTGGAAAAATTTACAATATATTTTAATTAGAAATGATTTTATAAACTTTTTTATTTTTATTTACGAAAATAATTGAATAAAGTCTAGAAAATTCATTTTATACATTTTATTCACTCGCCACCCAATAAAACTATATAAATATATCCTTACACACGTTTTTCTATTTCTATATATACATATACGATACATAAAGAAAATTAAAAGTTTTTGATTAAACCCCATTTAAAAAAAAAAAAAAAAAAAAAAACAAATAAATTTAACTACTTATAAGATACATGGTAAATATGATAATTAAAAAAAAGAAAAATGTATTGAATGAGTGTAAAATTATTCTAAAATAGATTTAAATATAAAAAATATTTCATGTGATTTATCATAGAAATTAGGTCATTATACATAAAAAAAAAAAAAAAAAAGAAAAAAGAAAATTTTAAATGAAAAAAATTGTGAAAAAAAAAAATGTGAAATAAAAATAATATGTTAGAAAAGTAAAAATATAAAACAAAAAAAAAAAAGGATTTTATTTTGTTTGAAATTTATAAAATTTATTTTTATATTTCAGAGTTTTTTTTTTTTTTTTTTTTAAATGTAATTTAAATTTACAGGATTATACCCAAAATATTATTTCTTTACTATTACTTTGGTAAATGTTGATTAAAACTAATACCTAAATACATTAATAATTTATTAGAAAATTTAGAAATTTGAAAAAATTCGAAATTAAATAATTAAAATATTTGAAAAAAAAAAAATTGGATTATTTTAAGGTAAGTTATATATTTTTCTCCTGTTTATTTAAATTATTAATTTTATTTTTATTTAGTAGATTGCGGATGTTATCAAGTTTACAAATAAAATACAGAATATATACCCAAATGTATAGTTTTGTCAATTATATATTATATCGTTTTGTTATCCTTAAATTTTCACTAAAATTATCCCAAATGTACAATATACAGTACCTACCCAAATAAAAAAGAACAAGGAATACAAATATTTTCTAAATGGTATTTAATATAAAATTTTAAATATTAGTATAAAAGTTAATTCAACTACATTTTAATTAATTATGTATATATGTTTTTTTTTTTATAATTGCTATATTTTTAATCTTTGAATTTTAAATTATTATCTCACATAATTTTATTACATTTAATTATGTATACAGTTAAATACTCCTTTGTTCCCAAAGGTTTCATAAAGATCCTTTACAGTATATACCGTAATCATCCTTTTATTTTTTAACCTTCTACACTTAGCACATTTTTAGCGTGTTAAATATTATTATTATTATTATTTAAACTTAAATATAATAAACAACAGAACAACAATAAAATATTTACAAAGGTATTTTGAAATCACAAAAAACAATCCTTTCTCTTGACTCTTCCTCTGTTTTACAAATATCTATTAGGAGTAGAAACTTCTTCCCATACGATATAAAAAGTGTTATGCCTCCACCTAAAATTTTCCAAAGAGAAACAAAAAGAATCTTTCCTAATTTCCCCCGTCGTTGTTTAAATCCCTAAATCGCATTATTTGGCATATATGCCAATTCATTTGTGAATCGAATATCGCGAATTTTGAATCGCTACATTTTCAATTTATATAAGTTTAAGAAGAATATCAATTCATTTGTTCATCATATTCCTGCAGAATCAGGAATCAGAATCATGAATCAGATAACAGAATCCAAACTGTATAATTGAACTAAAGTTTCCTTAATCTATATTGTTTGGTCAAAAGCTCCTCACAGCTCCTCCTTAGCACCTTTGATGATTCTCTGCTGCCCCTGTAAAAATAAAAATCAAAAATCTGCAGAAAAATCAGTAAGGAAATCTTCAAACTGTTTTTGTAAATAACAATCTAACAATTTTACCATACAGGTTATAAAAAAATAGGGGTTTAGGTTATCTGTTATACGGTTATTTTGAAAAAACGAATAGTTTCTAAAATGAAAATAATCAAAAAATTCCAATCGAAATTTTATATTACAAAAATTTACTTAAGTTTCAATTTTTTTTCATTTTTATATGAAACATGAAATATTTCATTTGTTTTTACCATTTTATCAAAAAATTTTTAACCTCAATCTTAGAAAAATAAAAAAAATATGATAATTATACCAAATTATACTTAAATAAAATTTTTTATAGGAAAAAAAAAAACAATTTTCTATAAAATAAAATTTTATAATAGCTATTCTTATAAAATCCTATTAAATAAACTTTTCTAGTATAATCTGTATAAACATGGGTCGACAAGGATATATCGCTTAATGTTTTGAATAGGATAAGTGTCTTATACAGAAATAATTTTCCTTTTATTATTATACAAAGAATTTTTTCTTTTTTTTTTTTTTTTTGTAATATTAGATTGTAATCAAACACTATTGTATTTTTTAAACACTTTATGTATATGAATATATTGAAAATATTCACTTAACTTTTATATTTTCATAAAATAACGCAGATAACATATTTTTATAAGTATACTGACTTTTCTATTCATAATAGTATGCAATTAGTTTAATATGCGTTGTATTGTACTTTAGAAATCATATGAATCAGATAAAGAAATCTAAAAAAAATATACCTATACTTGAGTTTATTAGGTTATTATGACACTTGAAAAATTAGAGTTGGAAGATTTTAAATTTTAAAGATATTTTTTTTTTTTTTTTCGAATTAAAGTTTAAAACGCATTGCTTTTTTTTTAATTGATAAAGGCTGAGCCAACGCTGCGGTATTCACTAAACTGTAAATTCGTAGTGCAACTGCAAAGGAACTTAGTCCAAACAGAGTTAGTGTTAAGTTTCCTTAAATTGATGCCACAATAATATCACTCTGCCAGAAGAAGCTTTAAACACATCTCAGATCCATACCAGAGTGGTTATTTAAATCTTGGAAAAAGAAATTACCGAAATATCTCTAACTTTTTCTTAACAGATTGGAATAGCTACAGATAAAATGCTCTCTATAGACAAAATACCTCTGCAAAATTTACAGTTATAATCAACATACATCTCTAATCTTCTAACATGTCAATCGTTTGAGATAATAGGCCGTAATGACACCAACCAATTGTCATATTTCAGGTCTAGAAAAAGAGAGTTAATATACATTTGGATTATTTTTATGAATCGTATAGTAATCTTCATACATTTATTCTCCTCTAAGTGTTATGTTATTCTCTTCTTTCTATTTTTTACTACCACTTTTAATTTTTTTTTTATCAACGTCCCTATTTTACGTCCCTTTGGCTACTATCCGTCAGCAAAATTTTTTTTTATTGGCAACAAATCAAATTTAAACAAAAAAATCTTATTATATTGAGATATCAATAGGTTAATATTTTTTGTCAGCGATAAAGATATTAAGTAAAATCTTAAAGATAAAAATTGAAAAGATAAAAATTTTCAGAAAGATACTTTAATAAAATTATTGATCTATTTTTATTATAAACCAAAGTTATTAACTTTTTATCAATTTTTTTTTATATTGTATAGTTTGGGGATAACTAAAACAAAATCTAAAAAACTCTTGAAACATAAACTTTAATGTTTGGAATGAATTAAAAATAAGAAAAATCCTTTTGAGCTCTTATACATGGATTAATTGAGCTCATAAATTACATTTTTTTATTATTATGCTTTTTTAATTCAAGTTTCGTTTAGTTTTTTTTATTTTTTTTTTAATTTTTATATAGTCGATTTTCCAGCCACAATATTTAAAACTGGACAACCACTTTCCAATTATCGTATTAAATAAAAAAGGATTCAATATATAAAATTAAAAGTCTACAAACTATATTATTATAACTATATACATATATATACTTTATTTTTCTTTGCAAAACATAACAAAACATTATATTAGAGACTTTCCGATGAATCTTTTCAAGAAAATCTAACAACGCCCGGTTAATTATATATATAAAAAGAAAATAAAAAGTTTTATATTCGTCATCTCTATTTTTAAAAGAAACAAGGCAGAATATAAAATCAAAGGTTTTTAAATGTGCACATATTTCAAAGGGTTTTTAAAGGTAAACATTTTCTTAGGCAATTGCCATGCCTAAGTTAAAGGTGTCTAAAAATAATAAATTTTAAATTTTGACACCTGATTGCTGTTAATCAAGGGCAGCTATAAAACAATTTGAAAAAATATTAAGCAGAACCTGATATATACACATTTTAAAATAAGGAATTTTTAAACTTTGAGGTGCTGTAACTCTGGCTATAAAAAAAAAATGTTCTAGAACATAATTTTTTTTAAGAGACTTAAGATTAAAAAACTAAAGATTAAGAGACTATGATTAAAATATCATTATTTTATTTTAAACAGTGTAGAAGTTTTGTAAATAGACGGAAGGATGAACAGACGAATGGCCAGAATGAAACTAACAAGAAAATTTTTTAATTTTTTTTTGTTGAAAAATATACTAAAAAGAAATATACTTTCTTGTTCCCACAAAACCAACCATCTCCTTATATTACTTTGAAATTTCAGTCATATCAAACGAAATGAAATTTTTTGATCACTTTTATAAACATTCTGTAATATTTAACATTGCATGAATGCATAAAATAATTCGTCCAATAAGTTTATATCTTTAGGGACAATATTATATATATATGTATGTATATAAGTATATTATGTCTACATATACTATGAAATGTATAATAATATTGATAACATAAAATTGTTTGCCAGAAATGCTTTTAAGAAGCAAAAAAAAAAAACAAATAAATTTTAAATTAATGATAAAAATATAAAAATCTTAAAGAAAGTTCCAACAACTATCATCTATAATTGTGAACTCTTAAACAACTTAGAATTCTACAACTACAATACATACATATGTATGTACGTATAAATGAAAGTAAAATATTAAAAGAGGCTTTTGAGAGAAAAAAAAAAAAAAACAGTAGTTGAAGAGCCATTTTCTATCTAATTTATTTTCTATTTTTATTGCATCAATGTACCAAGGAAACTGTAAGTGCATTAAGAATTGAAGTAAATAATGAATATGATTTTATCCAATGGTTATCACAATTTATATTGTAAAATTTGTAACTACAACATAGTAAAGGTACACATATACATACAAGTAAAATTACATTGAATTGTATAAAATCAACTTGTGTTTGATGTAAAAAGAAAATAAAATTTTATCTTTATTAGAAAAAAAAATAGGTAGTTTTTTTTTGTTTTGTTTTGCAGCACTCAATTTTAGAAGTTTAAAGTTGTGTTTTATTCTATAGTCGATAATCAAAACTAAATATTGTGATAATTCAATTTAAAAAATGATCTTGGTTAAGAAGTAAAAAGATATGATAATTTAAATTCCAGCTGAGTCTAAGAAGAAGCTAAAGCAAAGGATGAACCAAATATGTTAATTTTTTTTTTATCGCTGCATAGCTGCATGAGATCTTTTTATTATCTATATTAAAGGAACATTTGGCTAAAAATGAAGTATGACGTACACATTTGGGCTCAAGCTCCTCAAACAGAACTTGGTTATTTGTGTAATGTGTAAAACAGATCTATTTATCTAGTTAAAGATCTCAGCGATACCACAACGTTCACTCATGTTCTAAATAAATAAAACAATTAATGCCTTTACTTAAAAATTTTCCAACGATAAACAAAGAGTGCGAAAGATTTTTTAAAAAAGTGACAAGAAGAACTACAAATGTTGATTGCTAAGTTTAACTGTCATAAGTATGCATAACAGGAAAATCTATCGGTTGCTAATACATTAATAATGCAAACATTTTGTATATATGTTAAAGAGTTTTTGAGTTCTCTCTAAGATTTAAAATTCCTATGTAAAAAAAAAAACATCAAGATATACAAAGAATTCTAGTCTTTAAAATTAATTTTGGAGTACCTACAATTATTCTGAAAATTTTTAATAAAAATTTCCATCTCTTTCAAAATATTTCCTAAAATATAAAATAAAAGTCAAGTCAGTATGTAAAACTAAAAGTTTTTAAAGGTGGCCATTTTCCAAAAGACAATAAAAACAGTTTAGAAATGTGATTTTTCATTAATTCTCTATATAAAAAAAAAAATTATAAAAAATCAATTCAGGTTGCAGATGTCTAAAAATACAAAATTTTCATTTTTGGCTTATAACTTTTATGCAGGAGAAGTTTTAAGAGTTACTATAGGGATCAAAAATTTTAAACTGAGACACATATTTACACATATTTAAAAACAGTATTTTTTTTTTAAACTTAAAGAGGCTGTAGCTATAAATAATGGATGGAGCTGCATAACAATTTGTTCCACAACATTAATTTTTTTAACCTATCCATGGTTAAAATTTTATTATTCTTTATCTTAAATGGTGTAAAAGTTCGAATGGTTTAAAAGTTGTTAGCACAAACGAAGCACAACTCGTTAGCACAACTCGAATTTCAAGAACGTAAAAGAGGCATCCGCTTGGGATATGCTTGACACCCTTGTATAAAATTTTAAGTTTCTATCTTAATTATTTTCGGAGATTGGTAGTCCTTGGGATGTTTGTGTCAGCTACCCGAATTGCCACTCCAATTCATCGAATCCATCTCAGGAACATAAAGAAAACTTGCCAGAACACCATTCTATTAAATTTAAAGGTTCTACTTTTGTTGGTTTTGGAGATATGCTCGTTGCTCTTGTGCTCGTCCGGAAGTTTCCAAAATACGAACCCATGGTTCAAATTCTTTCAAATGTCAGTTTCCAATTTTACAGAAAAGGAAACATAACAGAACACCTTTGTACTAAAAATAAAAGTTCTATCTTTGTTGGTTGTGGAGATATACTCGTTTGCTCTGGGGCTCGTCCGGAAGCTTCCAAGATTTGAACCCATGGACCAAATCCTCACAAATTTCAGAAACATAAATCAAACATGAAGGAACACCATTCTGCCTAATTTAAAGGTTATATCTTTGTTGCATTTGGAGATAATATCATTTGCTCTGAGGCTCGTTCGGAAGCTTTCAAAATCCGAACCCAAGGACCAAATCCTCTCAAATTTCAGAGGCCTAAATCATGCATGAAAGAACACCATTATGCCAAAAGTAAAGATTATATATTTGTTGTTTTTGGAGATAATCTCATTTGCTCTGGGGCTCGTTCGGAAGCTTCCAAAATCCAAACCCATGGACCACATCCTCTTAAATTTTAGAGACATAAATAAAACTGGAAGAAACATCATTATAAAAAATTTAAAGGTTCTATCTTTATTGGTTTTGGAGATAATCTCGTTTGCTCTGGGGCTCTTTCGGAAGTTTCCAAAACCCGAACCCATGGACCAAATCTTCTCACATTTCAGAGACTTAAATAAAACATGAAAGAACACCACCCTGCCAAATTTAAAGGTTATATCTTTGTTGGTTTTGGAGATAATCTCATTTGCTCTGGTGCTCGTTCGGAAGCTTCCAAAACCAAACCCATGGACCAAATCTTCTTAAATTTCAGAGACATAAATCAAACACGAAAGAACACCATTGTACCAAATTCAAAGGTTCTACCTTTGTTCGTATTGGATATAATCTCATTTGCTCTGCGGCTCGTTCGGAAGCTTCCAAAATTCGAATCCACGGTTCAAATTCTTTCAAATTTAAACCCATGGCCAAATCCTCTCAAATTTCAGAGACTTAAATCAAACATGAAAAAACACCATTCGGCCAAATTTAAAGGTTATATATTTGTTGTTTTTGGAGATAATCTCATTTGCTCTGGGGCTCGTTCGGAAGCTTCCAAAATCCAAACCCATGGACCACATCCTCTTAAATTTTAGAGACATAAATTAAACTGGAAGAAACATCATTATAAAAAATTTAAAGGTTCTATCTTTATTGGTTTTGGAGATAATCTCGTTTGCTCTGGGGCTCGTTCGGAAGTTTCCAAAACCCGAACCCATGGACCAAATCTTCTCACATTTCAGAGACTTAAATAAAACATGAAAGAACACCACCCTGCCAAATTTAAAGGTTATATCTTTGTTGGTTTTGGAGATAATCTCATTTGCTCTGGTGCTCGTTCGGAAGCTTCCAAATCCAAACCCATGGACCAAATTCTCCTAAATTTCAGAGGCCTAAATCATACATGAAAGAACACCATTCTGCCAAAAGTAAAGGTTATATCTTTATTGGTTTTGGAGATAATCTCATTTGCACTGAGGCTCGTTCGGAAGCTTCCAAATCCAAAACCCATGGACCAAATCCTCTTAAATTTCAGAAACATAAATCGAACGGGAAGGAACATCATTGTACAAAATTTAAAGGTTCTATCTTTGTTGGTTTTGGAAATAATCTCATTTGCTCTGGTGCTCGTTCGGAAGCTTCCAAAACCCAAACCCATGGACCAAATCCTCTTAAATTTCAGAGACATAAATCGAACGGGAAGAAACATCATTGTACAAAATTTGAAGGTTCTATCTTTGTTGCTTTTGGAGATAATCTCGTTTGCGGAGATTATCTCCAAAAGCCGGAATCATTCGGAAGCTTCCAGAATCCGAACCCATGGACGGATTTTGTCCAGATTCGAACTTAGCCTTTCTTTCGTAATTAGTAACCTACTATATAAATTTCATCAAGATAGCATCATTATTTTTTGAGTTATCGTGCGTACGGACGGACGGACGGACGGACGGACATCGCTAAATCGACTCCGGCGGTGATCCTGATTCAGAATATATATACATGTCTATACCTAACTCGCTTCCTTTTGGTGGTTACAAACACCATACCAAAGTTAATATACCCTATACTTTAGGTGTAGGGTATAACAATAAAATGTATTATAAAATATTTTATTAAAATCTAAAATAAATTTTATAGATATTCTTTTAATATTTTATAATATCTACTTTTAGTATTTTATATGGTCACGTGACTTAATGCCATTCGACATAAGACCATAATGGCTTTATGTCTTACTCTAATGAAACATAAAACCATAACGCCGATTTTTTCCTGTAATATGGCTTTATATCTCATTTGAGTGAGACATAAAGTCATATCGTTTTATAAAAATTTGAGACATAAAACCATATAATTTTATTTTATTTTAATTTTGTTTTCTTTATTAATTTATAATAATCAAATAGCATTTAATAATAGCAATTCAATAAATTGTCTCCAACAAATTTACAATTTAATAAATGAAATGCCAAATGATCAACCAAGAAAATATTTAATTGACGGTACTTTTTCAATTGCTCCTTGTGGTGATATATATTTAAGCAAATACTTATAGAACACATTTATCATTTAGAATATTATGTAATTATATAAATCTTTAAAAACTTAATAAAATTTGTATAGATACACAGAGTCCAAATAATATTATATATAATAGTTAAAAAGGCGCGCCGATGTTCCACCCGTATCGTATACATCCGACGTTGTACGCGCTCGTCCGTCCTTCCTTTTAATTGTTCACAATACGCATAATAAATTTTAAACTATATTTAAAATATTTAAATTTTATAATTTAAAATTTTGTTTAAAAAATATATTTTTATATGTGGCAATGACAATGACAGTTTTGTGATAATGACAACTCTGAAATTTGAACCTAATAACGATAGTGAAAATAATTCTGAAAATTCTGCACCAATTAGAAATACAAATAATATGATGTTGTGAGAAATATGTTGTCAGCATGCAATGGGTATTATTAATGCCCATTGCATGCTGACAACATTATGACAACATTAGTATTATTAAAGCAGTATTATAAATTATGTACTGATTATATTTCACTAAAATAAAAGAAAACTATTTATATTTATATATTATGTACACATATTATATAAATTCTTTGATTGTTGAAAATTTATTAATTTTATAAATTGCATTTTTTTTTTAAGTTTTTGAATAAATTTTGTGTTATTTTTCAAATAAATTTTTTACTTTAATAAATGATAAATGAATGATAAAACCATATGGTTAAAGGAGACATAAAGTTATTATGGTCTTAAGTTGAATGACCTTAAGTCACGTGACCATTTTATATATATTATTATCTGTATATTTTTTTTTGTTTTAATTTTAATTTCGATAAATTCAAAATTATTTATTTAAACTCATTTGAACTAAATATTTCATATTTTTATATAATCTTATATATAAATTCGTATATATATATTTTAATATATACCTATACATATGTACATAAATAAAATATAATTTTATCACATTCTTCTTTAATGAAATACCTTTCAATTTATTAATAAATATTTATTAACATTTAATGATCATTAAAGTTAAATAGTCTTAAGGGACCTTTTAATTTTGTTTAAAATTATTTTAATTATATTATATTTTAAATAAATGATAATCATCATATAAGTATTAATTGCTATCAAAATTATTAAATTTAATTATTATAGATATGTTTACCTTAAGGTCCAAGAAAATTTTATATAATAAATACTTAATTATTGTATAATTCTTAAAACTTTATAAATTAATTTGAAAATTCATATAGTATGAAAATTTTCTATTCTTAATATTTTAATTTTATAGAGATTTTCATAAAAGAAACCATTTATTTTTTGTGAGGTTTTCTACTGAGATTCAATTATAATATAAATAATAAAATAGAGATACTTAAGATATAAATAAATTTTAAAGTATTTAGGTATGTTATTATATTAAATATTTGCTACAATAACATTTTTCAATAGCCACCGAAAAACGATTACTGTACAATATAACATAATAGCAAAAAAAAAGGATAATAGGATTTTTTTTTTTTATTATTTTTAGCACATTTCCAAAAAATTTTGAAAAAATGTGCTTATTAGTTTCACTCTGTTCGTCCGTCCGTCTGTTTACCAAACTTCTACACCGTTAAAGATAGAGAAAAAAATTTTTAACCATGAGTAGGTCTCATAAAAAAAATTATTTTGTGGAACAACTTTTTCATGTAGCCCCATCCATTACGGAGCTACAGCCCCTCAAACTTTGAAAAAGCCCTATTTTTAAATGCATATATCTTATATTCTGCTTAAGATTTTTTCAATTTGAAAACGTCATTCGACAGGTATTTTTTTTAACTTTGTAAATTAATATCAAAATTATACAATTTTGTTAAATTTAGTATTTAAATTTACCGTTATGTGAAAACTAAATTTTGCATGATTTTTCTACTTTCATAACTTCGGCACGCCTTTAGATAGGAACCTAAAATTTTGAGACAAGAAAGAACTTTTAGAATTAGTGTAAATTTCCTCAGAAAATTTTTTGGTAACACCCCCTCTTTTAGAGTTATTACCCCTAAAAAATTGAAAATTTGCTATTTTTAGACACCTGTAACTTAGGCACCTGTAAAAGTTTTTCTTCGGCAAGACATGAAAATTAAAGGTTCAATAATATACTTTTACGTGTGTTAACGGCTTTTCATAGTTATATAGGATTCCGGACTTACGGCCCCTCAAAATTTCAAAAATGTCCTATTTTCACATTTTTTTCTTATTACATGAAATTTTCAAATTTTTGTGCAATTCACAATTCTAAACAGTTTGTATTGAGTGTTGGAAATGTTCGCTTTTAAAAACCGTTGGTTTACATTCTACCTTGTTTATTTTATTTCATCAATTTTTGTTTTAAAGATCTAAAAGATTTACAAAAAAAAACGGTTTGACTTTCCTTACGTGACTAACTGAATTTACTAAACTTTAAATTTTTGTTGTTTTAATTCATATTTTGTTTTCTTTCTTATTATTTTATATTTATACAGTGTAGTTTTTTTTTTTTTTTTTTTTTGTGTATTCTAATCTTTTTTATGTTTAATTTTTGTAAAAATATAGCCTTAAAAAATCAAAATTATATCTTAAGAGAAAACTTAACCTAATGCACTTAAAACTAAAAATAAAACTTAACTACTTCTAATCTAAAACTTAAAACCAGCTATAGAATATAGTTATACTATATTACCTACTATATTCTATTCCTTCAATCGCCAGAAATCAACTTTGTATCTTTTGTTGTTGTTCGGCACAAACATATCATATTTTAGTTGATCCTCTCCTATATTTCGTGAATTAAAATTAATAATTTTACATATAACCAGTCTATTATAATGAAATAATATGGGGACATAATTTTGGTTTTGCATATAACCACTTTTATCAAAATCAAGGGATACAAAACCTGTTTGTAGGCTTATTTTTATGTATTCATCATTATAATAATAAACATGTGATATTAGGCCATTTGCTGTATTTTTCATAAATCTATCGAAGTGCCTGCGCATCAGATTAATAAAAAAATTGTCAAACCTGTTTATGTTTGCCAATTTATACATAAATCTATTTGAATAATATTTTTTATAATCTGATTGTGGCGTTCTACTTTTATCAAGACAAACTCTGATGCATTTTCGTTCCGTTTTTCTAATTTTTTCCATGATACTCATACTAGCACTTATATTATAGGTACCAAATGAGTGCTCCATACGAGAGTATTGGTCTTATAAGTGTTTGATAGTCTATAATTTTTACTCTTGGCTGAATTGTTTTATTGTAAAATAAATCTTTTGCTGCCATTAGGGTTTTATTACTTTTGGAAATTGCATTATCAACTTGGTTAGCAAAACTCAAGTTGTAATTTAGCAAGATTCCCAAGTTCAATATTTGGAGTTTTAAAATTTTTCGAATTCTTTTTAATCACGGAATAAAATTCTTTCTCATTTATTATAATTAATTTTTAAATACCAGATCTTGAAGTACTCGATTAGTTTATTGAACATTTTTTGTGTTTTTGTTTTTTTTTGTATTTCTTTTATTGATTTATTAGAGATATAAGGTGTGATATCGTCTGCGAACGCTAAAATATAATTACTACCTTGTATGTGATTTAGTAATTCTATCAACTTTATTATATAAATTGAAAATATGAGTGGTGAATTTACCGCTCCTTGCTGTAATCTGCCTTTAATTTTAAATATTCTATTAGTTAGATTAATGTTATTCGTCATAACGAAAACTCCATTTGGAAACATATCTTGTTTTAGGTTTACTAAATTTTTGGAAAGACCATAATCTAGTAGTTTATATACCAAACTGCCTTTCCAAACATTATTAAAAGCTTTTCCAGGTCGCCTGTTTGGTTGACACCTTCTTTTTTATTAATATGCCAGCATATGTCTGATGTAAGTTTGATTCCGGCATGGATCGTTTCATGATTATGTCGAAATCTAAACTGACTTTCAGGTATCACATTTTTCTTATTAATAAAGTTATTTATTTTATCATTAATGAGAGTTTCGTATATTTTTCTAAGGTTAATGAGCAAACTGATTTGAGGTCTGTAATTGTTTGGGTTGGTTGGCTCCTTTCCAGTTTTCTTTATCATTACTTTCACCTTTTTCCATGCTATTGGTAAGTATGAAAAGCTTAAGGCGTTATTAAATAAAATAACATATTGTTCAATCAACTTGTTGCTTAGATTCTTCAGTACAATGTTGGGTATTTCATCTATACCCGTTGAAGTTTTATTTTTTAGCTGATCGAGTTTTATTCTAAGTTCGTTCAGATTAGTAAATTAAGAGTTCAAAGAAATTCAGATAAGTGTAATCAAAATATTAAAGTATACGAAATTTTAACAATATATGTATTAACATTTAACGATATATTAACATTATTCATAGACCATAGCAAACGAATACTGCATATTATAACAAAAACATAGAAACAAGAAAAAATTCTTTTTTGAAAGTGTTAAAATGGATGCAATTTTCCATGTCCAAACAAAATGGTAGCAGTTTACGGAAGACAAAATATTTAAAATTTCGAAGTGAAAGCTTGAATTTTGATATGTCATAGAATTTTTGATTTTTAAAATAAAATTCGTATTCGTATTTGAAAAAATATTCGGCTTGAAAAAATTAGATTTTCCACAAAAACGAAATGAAGGCTTTATGATAGCTAAACTGGCGCCACGTAAAACCAAATATTACGCCACGTAAAACCAAATATTACGCCACGTAAAACCAAATATGTATTGGCAAATTGAATATATAATCGGAAAGGTTTTACTTGAAAATCCGGTATTCTGTCAATGTTCAATTGTATACAGCAATATTTCTTATATAGCAACTGCCTAAAATTAGGCAATAATTTTGCATTATTGATAAGATACAATCTGCAAAAATTTTTAATTGTTAAAGTTATTATCAATGGATTAATTAGTGCTGCCCTGCCTGCACAGTATATTTTAAATACACTGATTGGTCAGGGACAATAAACCAACATTTTTACCATATTTTGTAAATTCTTTTCTTAAATTTATGTAAACGATATTTTTTTGCGCCTTGCGCCTATGACTAACGCAGTTATGATGTGAAGTTTACTTATTAATTTTGCTTTCGACAGTAGCCTGCACATTAGGGAAAAACATTCAAATGTTATTAATAATTTTAAAATTTCTGAAACAATATTGTCAAAAAAATGTTTTATTTTTTATTTTATACATAAAACATTCTTTCATATAAACATTTATAAGTAAATACATATTACATATGTTTGAATAAGTTTGACAAACATGAAGGAGAAAAAATTTGAAATTATTTTACGATTAAAAGCTAGTTAAATTTTATAATTTTAATTGAAAGCCTATTAATTTAAAAAGTTATTACATCTTTAACATAAAAACGAAGTAAACTCTTCTTCGAATAAAAACGAAGTAAAACGAGTTGACTGTGTAATATAATTTATATGACAACTATACCCATATATCTGATATCCTAGACCAATAAAATTTTGTAGTGACCGCGTTGGCATAATATTTAACTTTTTTTTAACAAAATTTCAGATTAATTAGAACATTTGAGAGGGCCTTAATGAGACACTGAACTATACTAAGATGTTCGTATGAAAACTAACTGCTATCCTGTATACAAAATTACAATGTTCTCTAATTTAACATTATTTTTTATTATAAAACATTACATTATTAAATAATTGTTTCATTGCATGTATGTTTATTTCTTTTTTATTAAGTGCTTATAGTACTTATATAGTTACTTATTTACTTAGTATTTAATATTTAGTACTTATTTTGGATTATTTAAAATAATAATTATAAGTTTTTCATTGTTAAATACTATTTAATATTTTTTTTATTAAATAAATTGAAATGAAATGAAGAAGATTCATATTCATTAGATTTTAAGTTTGTTTGGATCTGTTATATTAATAATCTTAAAGTAATATTTGAAGAGTATTGCATTACAATTACATAGAAATATTCTTTTATTGCTCTTTCTATAGTTTACATCTACTTTCACTATATGTATCTTTTTAGCAGATTTTTGTTAAGTTTTAATAAAATGGGCCTATGAGTTTCACTTTATTCGTCTGACCGTATATCCATCTGCCCGTCTATTCGTCTACATCCTTCCGTTTGAGTATTTACAAAATTCTACACTGTTCACAATAAAATAATATAATTTTAACTACGGGCAAGTATCGCAAAAAATGAATTTTATCGAAAAACTTTTTTCTATAGCAAAATCTGTTATAGAGCTAAAGCCCCGAAAGTTCGAAAAACTTTATATTTAATTAATTATAAAACAAGTTCAATAAGGTATATATTCCATCTGGAAACTCCAAATGATAGCTGCTTTTATAAACTTTCTAAATAAATGTAAAATAAATATATATGTTTTACCATATGATATTTTAATTTACCGTTATGCGAAACTAAATTTTGGACCTGATCTATCTTTTAAACCGTTTAAGTTAGAATTTGAAATTTTGAGAGAAGTTCGATCTTTAAAAATACGTATGCGTCATTTCAGAAAATATTTCTGTGTCGGCTCCATTTAGGAGCTGTAAGGTATCAAAAACTTAAAATTCGCTATTTTTAAACACCTGTAACTTGAACATCTATCCAAAATTTTTTTGAAGTAATACACTAACATTAAAGTTCCAACATTATATTTTATTTCTGTTAAAAACTTTTCTCAATAATAAAGGGGTTATTTAAAATTGTTTATTGAAAATAAATTATTTAAAATTGTTTATTGAAAATATCTCTTGTTTCTTCACAAATTTACAAATTTTGGTGCAAGTCACAATTATTCAAAACTGTTTTTAATGCCTTTTGGAAAATGTGCGTTTTTAAAAACGTATGATTTTATATTTTACCTTATTTAATTTGCTTCAGATATTAAAAGACCAACAAAACATTTTTTTAATCCCTTAAATTGTAATCTAAGGTTCTTGGTTCCAAAAAATAGTCTACAGAGAATATTTTTGAAATAAACTTTACTTTTGTTTTTCAATCTTTCTTTGAATTCGATTTTAATTACTAAATTTTAATTGTAAACCTAATGAATTTATATTTATGCACATATTATGTAAAATATTTAAATTTGATTATATATATATATGAAACTTTAAATAATATCTCAAACAATATTTAATTTTTTTTTAAGATTTCTTTTCTCTACTTAAATTTTATACTTTTAAACTGTATAATATACAAGTATAACCATACTATATCACATCTAATAGTTTCTTTGTAAATTCATCTTACGGTTAGAAAATTATTTAATTAATTTAATTTACGGTATTAAAAATAGTTTTAGAATACCTAACTATAAAATTTTTATTATAAATTCATTTAAAATATTATTTATTTATTTATTTACTTATATTATGTAAAATAAAAATAAACAAGGCAGAATGTAAAGCAACGGTATTAAATTAAACGGTAAAAATTATAAAACCAATTTTAATAATAAATTTAAAAAACTTATATAATTTTTATATTGATTTACAAAGGTGAAAAAAATTCCTGTCGAATGGCGTTTTCAGATTGAACGGAAATATACGCTTTTAAAAATGGAGCTTTTTCAAATTTTGAGGCTGAAGCTGTAGTTCCGTAATGGAGGGGGTTACATGAAAAATTTGTTCTACAACATTAATTTTTTTATAAGACCTACCCATGGTTAAAATTTTCATGGTTAATTTTTTCTCTATCTTTAACGGTGTAGAAGTTTTGTAAACAGGCAGACCGAAGGACGGACGGACAAACAGACAGACAGAGTGAAATAATAGACATATTTTTTCAAAATTTTTTGTGCTAAAAATTATTTGTTTTTGAAATGAAAATTTTATTTTAGAAAATTATTTTAAGAATATTATTATAAAATATAAAAACCAAAAAATGTTTATTTGAAAGTTTTCAAATTTAATTTACATATATTATATACATACATATATATCCTGAATTACCAAAGCAGGTTAAATTATTTTATATTTTGAGACAAAATATAAAGAGTTTTTTAGTTTTATTTGTATTATATAAAATTAAATTAATTAAGAAATTTTTATTTAAGTTAGTGAATTTACTAGATTTATATAATATTAACAGTATAAGGATATAAATAAAAGGATATAAGTAATTCAATGAATTATTTTTAATACATAATAATTGAATTAAATAAATGTATAAGTAATAAGGAAGATAAAAAGTACAAAAACGAGTTATGTAAAATAAATTCTGCAAAAATAAAGAAGTTTTACTTTTACAAGTTTTTGAACCAAAAAAAAACAAAAACAAAAACTAGTGAATATAATACTGAAATATAACAAAAGAGACACTTTAATTTACTTTAATAAAATATTTCCATGTCCATAGTCAATATAAAAATTGACATTTTTCCAATCCGCCTCTTTTTTTGGCAATTTTCATCGCTCTGTTCCTCCCCATTTAGTCAAACTGATATCAATAATATACAAAAGAATCCTTTCCTAAATTTTGTCTAATGCATAACAAAAAAAAATTTTTTTGCAGAAAATCAAAAAATTTTTTTGCAGAAAAATAAAACATCCTATTTCAATATAAGCTACGAAGTTATCTTATATATAACTGTAAACTAGATCAAATGAAACTTGCAATTATATCAACATTGTAAAATTGGCTTCTTATTTAACCAAATCAAACAAATTTTTCAGGAAATCATGGTCTTTTAAAATCTGTACAAATGTATATCTCTTGTTATACCTTAAAAAAGACGAGATAGATATGGTAAGTTATATACATATTATTATTCTTGCTCAGAATCGAATTCTGAATCGATTTAACCATGTACGTTCGTAAAAAGCTGGATGGATATTTAAAATATTGTAAAAAGAAATTAAGTTTTATGGCAACGGTCAATTCAAAATTTTACCAGTCTAACACAACAGACTTGGGAATGGGCGAAATTTAAATCCAATCTTCATATTTTGGAACTTAATAAAGCTAGATATCTGAAATTTTTGAAAAGATAATCAAGTTCTTCTGTTATATTTGGTTGATTTAGCGCAACAAGTTCGAACAGTTGTCATATCTTATAGCATTTAATTAATTTAGACCCCTAAAATTTTGTAAAAAAAAGATAAAATTTTATGGCAAGAAAATAACTTATATTTATGATGGTATCCTGCAGTTGTTGTAGAGTTAACTATAAACAACACTTCATAGTTTTTCCTAAAAATAATAAAGTATGTATAAGAAAGAATTATAAGAAGCGTTTATATGAAAAGGAAAATTGATGAGACTAAAGTTTAGGATTACGAAATTAAGACATACGTTTTTTAAATCAATATTTCATTAATTATATCTTCACCCATCATGCAGTGCACATAAATTATCGTATCAATTAGTATATGTATATGACCAGAGGTTATTACACATTAAAATGTAATTTATATCATTATTGGTTTTTAATTTTTTTATTTTGAAAATTGAAAATTTTGGCTTATTGGAAATTATAAAATTTATTAAAGAAATATTAAATTGACATTTACGCATTGTACATTTTGTTATTTTAATTTTTGTCTATATCAATCGATTTTAACTCATTGCTTTTTTTAATTATGCTTAAATCCTATAATGTTAAATAAATCCTGACAGATTAAAAATATTTTTTAAGGAAAGAGGACATACATATAAATAAAAATAAAAAAAAATATTTTTATAATACAATAGCGACCATTTTCTGATTTGAACAAACAATTTCAACAAAATGACAAAGTAATTATTGCTTTTGTATTTGATTTTTTTTTTTTTTTTTTTGGTTTTTTAAAAAATGATTGCAACTGTTTGTATGTTTGGTACATACATATCAATCAATTCCATTTGTTTTAATTTTATATACAAAAATATTTAATTGAGGTTTTTTTTTTTTTTAATAACATTTTGCAAACTTAGTAATTGTTTATCAAATTTAAAATCAATACCATGAATTTATTTGTATTATACTTGATTTAAAAATGATTTTTTATATACTATGCACATTATATCTATAGATTAATTTGTTGTTATCATATCCTAATTCTCTAGGATCTCCGGGATGCAAAAATTTTGATCCTAAAATAAAAAGGGTTTTAAAATTTGCGAAAAATTAAAATTTCTAAATTTTAGGAATTGAGCAACAATTAAATGAAGCGGGTGATTTAATGGCAAATGCCATAATGTCAATTGCCATTATATCATTTTAAAAAACACATAAAGTCAATTGACTTTAAGTCTTTTTGAAAAATTGACAAAAAGGCAAATGACCTTATGAAACTTTTGTAACGATATCTCAATTTTGGAAATTTCATGAATCAAAATCAACCCCATAAATATTCTAGAAAAAGCAAACACCCTGATTTTGAGTACAACCCCTTTAAAATACCCCTAATTATATTTTTTTACATACATACATATTAGATAAAAATAACTTTTTTTTTCTTGTTCAGCCTTTCCTGTTCAGGCATGGCTGCACATGTCGTAAGGGGGAATAACTCTTAACGACGTGTGTGGGATTTGAACCCACACTCCCTCGATGTTTACAGCGTATTTTATACGCTCTTACCCACTAGGCCATCGAGTCCCCTTAACTTTTTTTAGAATTAGATTTATTATTAGATTTATTTATTATTTATTTCTATTTCTTTTCTTGTATTCGAATAATCACATTTTTTTCATTTTAAAAACATCTAGACTTCTTGCTATATTTATGTCAATTAAAGTGACATAAGATCAATTTTGCCCATTGTGAACATTTCCACTTTTTAAGTAAAACGACATAAAGTCTATTGATATTATGTCGCTTTTAAAATTTATTTTATGTCACTTTTTTATAGCGACACCTAGGTCAATTGACTTTATATCGTTTTGAAAGTGATATAACGGGAATTGTTATTATGGCACTTGCTATTAAGTCACTCGCGTCTCAATTAAACATCAAAAAGTTTAATATTGAAAATTCTGATTCATTAAAAGCTAACTAAAATAACTGCATTTGTTTTTCTGACTTGAAAATTGATGGATATATTAGAACTTTTTATATAAAATCCATCTACTATGCCTATTAATAACATTTTAAAAACCAATAAAATAAATGTTTTATTTTTTAAATCCCAAAAAAAAAATCCCTTTTAAACATAATATCCAAAAAATTTAAATTAACATTGATTGTTTATTATTTATATATTATGTATATTCATTCTTAATTATTCAGAATTTTTAAATGTATATATAGGTATACTTTATAAATTGTTATTTCTATAATTTTGATTGAATTTTAATTATTCATAATATATTCATTCTATTAAAAAACAATTAAAATCAAATTGAGAAGAAAAATGAAAATATAAAGAAGTTTTAAACAATTTTTAATTTTGATTTTAGTTTAGACTAGTAAATTTTATTTTTAATTTAATAAATTTATACTTTTATTAAATTTTGCTTACTATTATGCTATATAACCTAACTAAATCAGATATTAGAAACATCTTTACTTTTTTTCCTTTTTTTATTGATGAAAACTGAACTAATGCGTCAGTAATCACTAAATTCTATAGATTTGTAGTGAACCTTTAAAACATAAAAGAACCTATTCGACCAGATTTAGTATTAAGTTTCGCTAAATTTATGCCACAATAATATGACTCTAACGCTTTGGTTTTGGATTCTTCTTAGATTCATGTCAAAGTGTAAATTTAAATCTTGTTAAAAATAAACTGTCGAGGTATTTTCTCTTTTTTATGAATAAAGTGGGATGGGTGCAGAACATGTGATCCATGTTCTCTATAGCGTCAATTTTTCTACAAATATACTATAGTTAAGATCATTAACTTAAATTCCTTTGACCAGACAGGACATTAATACTAAAGATCATATAACCTATTGTGTGGTCAAAAATAGAAGGTGATGTATAGTGGGTTAAAATCCCACCATCTCATAGAGGACTTATGCTCGTTCCACTTCTATATAGCGTTTTTCGATGATAAACACTTCTCCTCGCAAAAAACATGCATAGATATAAATTTCTCAGATTCACAAAATGAAACGCAAACACACACTCTATGTGCCACGCTTTCCCACGATGTGTTATATATAAGTCCCAGATTTTGTAAAAATTTCTTGAAAAAATTATTATCGTTGTTTTTGTCTTGTATTCGAATATGAGATAATACCAAATTTTTATTTTAAAAACAAATAAAAATAATTTAAAAAACATTACTAACAATTTTTTATGTACCAATATTTTTGAGTATTTGGTCTGCCTTGCATTGAATCATAAACTCTGAATAATTTTAAACATTATTTGTAAAAAACTTTAAGTTTTCGTGGTCCATAAACCAGTAAATTTTTCTGTGTTATCGTGTCCCATCACTGATGTCCCAAACTAAATTTAAGAATTATGATTCACTATTGGTGGAAAATAGCTCGTTACCTAAATTGATCTACTTAATTTATTTAATAAATTAAGATAATTAAAATAATATAAAACTATGATAATTAAGCACATTACCTACTGAATTATCGTTATTTTTAATAAAAATTAAAACTCTATTGAAATTAAATAAAATATATAAGTTCATTAATTTTTAAAATTAATTTTGAACATTTTTTAATCGATTAACTTTTCATTTTGTTTTTTAAAAGCTTTTTTTTTTTTAACCCTTTACGTGTGATAATAATAAAAAAGGAGGTGGTCTTTAAAATGAAATTGTACGAAATATTTCCTCAATTGTGTCAAATGTGTTATGTCAAAAATGTATTAAATATTTTTCTATTGCTATAAAACTGATTTTAAATTTTATATAGGAAAATAAATTTTGTATTTTCTATTGATGAAAAAATCAGTTTAATGGTTTTTTGATAAAAAAAAATTTCATTGTTATATTTTTTGTTTTTAATCATTTCACATGAATTAAATTGAAAAGATTTTTTAAAATATTTTGGAAAAACTAAAAATGGTACTCTAATAAAGTATTAGGTATTAAAAATTTTAAATTCTATAGAAATTTTTTATAAAATGATTTATCAGTCCGAAAAATTTTAATATATTCTAAAAATTATTTTTAATATTTCAATATTTTAAATTTTGAAATATTTAAAGTTTTACACAACATTTTTGTGGACACTAGACACTTTTTTTAAATAAAATAATAGTTTGCTGCGATATAAAATTGATTAAGATTTGAATTCAAGATTTAATTTAGCATAAATCGAAATACTACAAAAAATAGGTAAAGGCTTAAATTCTATACAATTTTTTCTGTTTTCCCAATACATTATATTGAATTGTGACAGTTGTGACATTTTCATTCTTAAATACATCTTTTATAGGTTTATTATGATATTCAGAAAATCAAAATTTAGATAATCCATAATTCGGACAATTAAAACTCAAATGAATCAAAATTCGAACTTTTTAAAATTAAGACAATTGAAAATTAAAACTATTTAAAATTCAGACAATCAAAATTCAGATATTTAAAATTCATACAATTTAGATGAAAAATGAAAATCTGAATTTTTCCTAAATATTTGTAATAATTTTGAATTGTCTGAATTTTAAATTGTCCGATTTCAAATTGTCTGAATTTTAAAAAGTCCAAGTTTTGAATTTACTGTATTTTAATTGTTCGAAATACGATTATTCATATTTTCATTTTTTAAATATCATAATAAAGTCACCAAACACTTGCTAAACAAATTATTGAAACCCTGATTTTGTAATCAACTATATAAAATCTCATCTAATTATTTTTTACATACATTTTTATATATATTTTAACATCAAAGAATTCGGGATTCTTCCCAATAAATTTAAATTCGGTATTTTTGGTTTTCAGGATTTTTTTAAAATTCTGAGTTTTCTGCATAAAATTTAAATTCGTGATTTGTTTTTCGGGATTTTTTCGTTCAAAATTTTTTTTTTTCCAGAACTGTGCCATAGACGCTTTAATACAATATTAAAAAAAGTAGGAACTCTGAATTCTGATACTCTGAATTTTGATTTTTCCGAATAAATTGGATTTGTCTGAATTTTAAACCATCTGAATATAATAAAAATTATAATTTTATTATGAACCCCCCCTTTGATATTGCAATAAATAAAATTTTCAATTAATATTATCTTATACAAAAATATTTAAAATATATAAAATTTTGTTTTATATAAATTAAATGACTAATTTACTTGTTTTATAAAGGCTAAATTATTTACATAATTTTACAAAACAATACAAATAAAAATATTAAAAATGAAAAAAAAAAAAAAATTTTAAATCGGGCTTGTTAAAATAATAATAGGAGACACAAAAGAATTTTATATATAGACAGACAATATATAGCAACAATGCTTTTAATCTCATAAATATCTATATTATATAAAATAATACATTGTTTTCAGATTACATGGTTGAATATAAGTAAAAGTAATTATATTTGTAAAATAAGAAAAAAAAAAAACAAACACTAGATATTATTATAAATTTTATTCTATAGATTTATTTTATAGATAATTTTTTTATTTATTTTTATTCATGTTTATTAAATGTAAATAAAAATTGAACTGTATAAAAAATAATAAAAATAAATAAAAAAAATAAAAAAAAATACATACCGTTTTAATTTATATTTTTGAAATAATATGTATGTATATGTATTTTACATATCTACATACTTGTATATAATATATTTTATTGATTTACTTTATAAATTTCATCAAATTACTTTTCAATTTAAAAATATTCCTTAAGCAATGTATTATAATAATCGTTATTTTGTAATTTTGAAAATAATTTTGAATTTTGGAAAATACAGAAAATTTTTACAAAAACAAAAGATAAAACGAGGAAGAATACAGTTGACTTTGTCAACTTTTAGATACCCGTACGAACCATTAGTATGTTCACAGCCTGTCACTCTGCTTACAATACTATTTTTTTAATATTTTAGTATTTTAAAATAATTTGGGTGAATTTTATAATTTCTTGTACTATGGGTTGTACATATATTCAAACTATATGTTTATATGTACATTATTCAAAAGCAGATTCTAACCTTCCACATAACGATTATCAATCCAAAACTTTTTCAAATATTCTATAGTACCATTTAATACTAAACGGTAAATGTATATTAAATTTACTTAGTAAAAAATAGTAAATATAATTTTAAATACATATTATAATATATTATATTTAAATATTCCATTGACAGAATAATTTTTTATAAGTACAATAAAATACATATATGTATGTAAATACGGTGCTATATAATATACATCTATACTCTTATCATTCATTCACTAGTGACATATACGATATGTAAATAAACATGATATTATATAAGTATGTATATCAATATCATATAAATAAAAATTCTTCAAGCAACCGTTATGTTGTTTATTTATTTACATTTTTATGTACTACGCATTATATCCTCAACAATTTCAAATTATCGAGTAAAACAAATGCAAAAAATTTGTTGAAGAAATTTGTTAGAAAATTTGAAAAAATCAAGTAACACTTTCGTCAATTATAAAGTAACCCTATATTATTAAAAAAAGTTGTTAACAGAAATAAAAGTATAATGTTGAAGCTTTAATTTTTGTGTATTACTTCAAAAAAATTTTAACAGGTGTTCAAGTTACAGGTGTTTAAAAATAGGAAATTTTCAGTTTTTGATCCCTTACAGCTCCTAAAAATTTCTGAAATGACTCATACTTATTTTTAAAGATCTAACTTCTGTCAAAATTTCAAGTTTCCAACTTAAACCGTTTAGAAGATAGAAGGGTTAAAGGATTTTGCAAAATTTGAGTTTCGCATAACGGTAAATTAAGACACCGTATGCCACAAATATATATGTATTGTATACATACTTTTAAAGCTAATAAAAGCAGTAATCGTTTGGCGTTTTCAAAATGAAGATATACATTATACAACTTGTGCTATAACAATTTAAATATAGAGCTTTCTTGAACCTTTGGGGAGCTGTAGCTCCGTAACGGGTGGGGCTACAAAAAAAAGTTATGAAAAATAAAATTAATATTTTTGTGAGATCTATCAGCAGTTAAAATTTCATAGCTCTATTTCAAAAAAAATGTCGAGATCTAAAAGTTAGGTGTTCGAGAGCTACCCTAAGTTTTGGTCCAAACTCAACCAAAAAAAATAGGGAACCTACAAATTACTCCCAGAATATTTTGTGTAAATTTCAAGATTCTACCTATCTTAGTTTTTGTGTTAACGTGCTGACGGACGTACGGACGGACGGACATGGCTCAAACGTCTTAGAATTTTCTTCTGATCCGATCCGTACCTTTGAAGGTATATCTAGCTCGCTTATTTCGAGGTGTTACAAACGGAGGAGTAATTTTATTATACCCGATCCTATCGTACGGGTATAAAGAGACCAGTAATATCCAAATTTTAGAAACCCATAATCTACTGTACATTAATTCGAAAAAGCTACTATTTTTAATAAATTTATCTATAATAATAATTTAGAAAAATAACAACACAAAACACATCACAATGATAAAACAAGAAAAGAAAAAAATGTACAAGATTTTAGTTGCGAATTCAAAAAAATATTCAAAAATTTGAAATCAAAATCAATCACGTCAAAATCTAATACGGTTTGTGATTTTACTACAATTTTAAAGTACGAAAATCAAAAACTAGCTACATATATTATAAAATTTTTTCAAAATCTTTTAAATTTGTTCGAATCTATTTTAAATTAGAAGTATTTATTTTTAATTTATTTTCTTTTCTATTCAAAATGTTAATTTTAAATGTCAACGCTGTCAAAAGTAAAAAGTAGCTCCTCTTTTAACATTTAACTGTAATTTATTTGCAGTTAGACTTCGGATTTTTATCATTTATAGCAAAAAACAATTATAAACAAATATGTAGATGATGAATATTTTGATTTAATCCAGTAAAACTAATTTTGATATGACAGTTTTTTGTTAGGATTAGTCGGTAACTTTTTTTTCCCTTTACAGTTAGTTTTCGTCGTTAATTATCCAAGTTCTGTTTTCAATTATTACATTATATGTACATATAAGGGGTTTTCCAATTTGAGTGATATGACTTCTTTTCAAAAAAAAAACACACTAATTGTTAAGGAAATTCAAATGTTTTTTATTTAATGTGAAGCACAATCGATACAATTAAGTTCTGAATAAAACGTCATTCAAATGGCCTCCACGACTTCTTTTGCAGGAACGAATTCGATGAACCCAATTTTCGAGCATTTTTGCACTAAATGAAGTCGTATGTCATGAATAGCACGTTCAATATTAACTTTTAAAGCTTAAAGAGAATCTGGTTTATTACTAATGACCAATGACTTCAAATAATCTCACAAGAAATAGTCTAATGGTGTTAAATCACAACTTCTTGAAGGCCATTCAATGTCAGAATTTCTTGAAATAATCGAAACTTCAAACTTTTCTCGCAATAATTCGGTTGTTGCACGTGCTGTGTGGTACGTAGCCCCGTCTTGTTGGAACCAGATGTTGTCAAGACCAACTTCTTCCAATTTCGGCCATAAAAAATGGGTTATCATCGATCTATACCGCTCTCCATTGACAGTAACGGTGTTACCAGCTTCATTTAGAAAGAATTACGGACCGATGATTCCACCAGACCAAAAACCACACCAAACTGTCTATTTAGGTGAATGTAATAGTTGTTCATGAATAATTTGTGGATTTTCTTCGCACCAGAATCAATAGTTTTGTTTATTTACCGCACCACTCAGATGAAAGTGAGCCTCATCGGAGAAGATGATTTTCTTAAAAAAATTGTTATCGTTTCCAAGACAAAATCAGCAAATTCACGACGTTTACGGTGGTCCAAGATGAAATTGTAAACATTACTGAATACAATGAAAAAAATTACAGATCATGACATACTACGAATGGCCGAAACATCACTTAAAAATCATATCACTCAAATTGGAAAACCCATCTATCTAAAATCAAAATTTAAGCATTTTACATACAAAAAAAAAATATTTAATAAAATTCAAGCAATAATATGATAGTTACTACTAGATAAATATTTTAATAGATTTTATAATCTTTAGGGTAAGTTCACATGGGATGCATGCATCCAGATACAAAAATTATTACGGTTAAATTTCGTGCATTCTTCGGTAATATTAACGAATATTTTGCATCCATTGACCATTATGCATCCACTCGTTCGCGAGCTGTAAAACGGCGACATTTTCATTTTGAAAGTTTTATTTAAAAGTACCTAGTAGGCTAGTATATGTACATTTTGATGAAAACATTTTTTATTTACAAAATACAAAATGATTAAACCAGAGAAAAATGTTATTTTATGTAAGAAAAAATTTTAATTAATATTATAAATATAATATAATTCTATTATTACACATATAAAATTAATTAATAAAATTATAATAAAATTAATTATTAAAATTATATCCATTTTCAAAATATTTCAAAATATTTAACGTTTAAAATTTGACGTTTGACGTTAGATTTTACCTCTGTATTTGACGTTAAAACAAATTTCCATCTTGTATGCTTCTTATAGAGGATGCAAAAAATTTGGCATCTAAAATGGGCGAAATTGAGAGCATGTCATGAATACGATATATATTTTCAACCAATCAAATTTTTGTATTCGGATGCATACATCCCATGTGAACTTACCCTTAATTGCCTGTAGTCATCAGTTTTCTTAAAAAGTCCAACATCGTTAGTCGAAAAGCTGAAGCCAAAGCAAACGATTACACAAATCTTTATGTTTACTAGTAATATTTTATTTGGGAATAGTATTCCCGTGATTTAAATTATTTTGCAAAGTTTTAAATTAGTTTTGTTTTTTTTTTAAGTCTCCAAGGATTTTTAAGGAATTTTAATTTTTTCAGAATAAAATAAACTTTGGTACAAAATTTTTTAAACAATATTTACTTTTTTTTTTGTTTTTTTTTTTTTTAATACTTTTAAGGTATGTATATTTATTTAATAAATATACATATACGTATATACATATATATATATATATATAAATATATTTGCATATCATATTATATAATATTTAATTAGAGTTGAAAAATAAAATTAACCTCAATTATAAAAATAATCTGCCATAAAAATGGTATAATAAATTGAAGAAAAAAAAAATTAAAAAAAAAAACCAAAACAAAGAATTATAATTAACTTATTTATCTTGTATGGTTTTCTTTTCTTTACAATAACAATTGAATGCCAGAAGGTACCTATTTTTACTACAAAATAAAAAAAAAAAAACCATAATTACAATATTTAACTTCTAGATATATTTCTACCCAGGTACAAGCATATTTTCAAAAAAAAAATGGTTAGTAATCATATATATACACCTTGGAAGCTGTTATAATAAAGCATAAAATATATAAAGAATAAAATTTAAAGCAAGTAAAGCTTTCATTTTCCCACTAATTTTTTTTCGCTCTATATTTACCGTTAAATAAAATTTTTTTAAATTAATATATAATGTATTTTATACTGCTCAATCAAAGGATCATTGGAAAATTAGAAAATTTGCTTTTTTTTAAAGAAAAAGTTATCAGTTCTTTAAGAATTGAAATAAAAAATTAAGGTAAGCAGGTTAAGGTTTAATGTTTTTATATACAAAAACAAATATTAATTCAAATTTCAATTTTTCAAAAAAAAAAAATCATCTAAAAATTATTATTAGTACCTTCACAAATCATATTTAAAATTAGGATGTCAAATTATTCGCACCTTACCATATTTTTATGTTTCATAGGTATATATTTACTTCTAGTCCTTTTTATTTTTTCCATTTTTATTTTTTATTCTTATATGGTTTCTATTCTGTTTTATTATATTTTAGCAAATTAAAATATAAAATATGTATTATACCTATAGAATAATAATTAAATTATAGGACTTGAATAATTTTTTGTTGATTTTATTTTTTTTACCTTTATATGTTATAACATGTTTATCCTTCGTTTGATCCTATACGAGTACTATAAAAGTAATCATTTTTTATTAAGTAAAAGACAAAACAATATCCAGAACAATTTAAAAGAATATTAAAAGAAAAAAAAATAAAAAATTAAATTGTATTTTGTTTCTCTCAGGTGGTGAAGGATAAGTCACCTGTAAATCTGTTTTATTACATTTTGGCTGTTAGACCTTTGTTTCGAAAATAATCAACTAATTTTAGTAAAACAAAAAAAAAAAAACAAAAAAAAGGATCAGACCTTAATAAATATATCAGATGTTAAGTGATAAAATTTTATTTTTTATTTTACTTCTTTATTCTATGATTTGACTAATTTTAAAAGGGAGGTAAGAAGTACTGGTTATGATATAATATTTTTTATTTAAAAGGATATAAGAATTTTGTTATATTATTGTACTTGATAGTAATTATATTAAAAAATATTGAACGGAATAGTAAAAAAATTTTTTTAAACCTAATTTATATCCTTAAAGTTTTCTTTTTTAATTTTCTTTTATTTAACCGCAGAATGAAATAATATACAGGATTTTGATATAATTTTCAAATATATTATTTTTATATTATCATGTTTAAAAAACAGATAGATGAAACCTTTTTCTCCTTTCCACTTTTATAAGGAGCATAAGGTATTTCACTAATGAATTTATTTATTATTCTTATTTTACTAAGATTCGTATTTCTGCGAAATCATTAATTTTACTAAGCTGTTGATTACTCGGTTGTATAGCTATTGTACAAGACAATGAAACACAAATATTTTTATTTGTGCGCCATCTATTATCTTATACAAGAATTATTTTGTTTTTATTTTATTGTATATTACAGTATGATATTAATTATATGACAATTATATATATTTATTTTTTATTTTCATCATATTATACTAATTATATTATATTATAAGAAAAATTTATATAATTTTATTAATCTATATAACCCAACTGGAATTTGATCCTGAGAGCTTTGGAATGAAAGATCATAGTCTTAACCCCTATACTTCATTGACTGAAATGTCTAAATTGAATTTAAAAACTTCATCAAATTTTTCTCTATGATATATTTTTTTTGGTTACCAAAGAGAATAGTATCTAAGAAGAATTACTAAGGTATTTGAAATATTGACCCAGGTAATGCCCAGGATATTTCATTTCCTATGCGGAGATAAAGCCGAAATTCCAAATTTTAAAAATTTGTCTTTATTACCATTTTAAAAAGAAAATAAGCTCATATCGACCTTATTTCCGTTTTCCAAATATTTCTTTTTTTTCTGATATCGACCTCTATGGGATTCCTGTTGAAGTATTTATAAATATGTAAAAAATAATTAGGAGGGATTTTAGAGTTGGATACAAAATCAAGAATTCAATAATTGATTTAGCGAGGGTTTCACCTTCACTATTTGAAATACTTTTTTGTTCAAATATGTACAAAAACTTATTATGAAAACTTTTTGAATTGTTTACAATTCATCTTTATTGTCTGGGGCATTATTTCTGATCACCGGTTTACGTACATAACAACTTTTTTATCATCAATTTTATATTTGATCCGCAAAAATAAATTTGTTTACTGTAACAATATAAGAAAAACTATCAAAAACATAATTTTTCATTATTAATGAGGCAAATAAATATAAATTTTTTTATGACATTTCGAGACTCTTTATTTGAAACCTCTAAATTAATAAACTTAAAAATTTATTTTAGAAATTTTAGTTCAAAATTATAGTTTTCAATTCGTGCCTGCAAATTTTTATTCTCAAAATCTACATTCATCTTTACATAATATAGGTACTTATCTTTAATATTTCAAAAAAATTAAACATTTCAGGATTTTAAATTATTCATTATTACTGTCTAGATTTGCGTAATATCTTAAAATATCATTATTTTTTTTGTTTTTGGTAAGTGTTACAGTCAATGCTTTTTAACTTTAATCTATCAGTGTCTCTTATCAAGTGAACTTTGTTTTTATATCTTAATTTTAATTATGTCTAGGAAAAATGCAAAATATCTATTTATTTATTTTTTATAAATTTTAAAGTTTTTCTTTTTCAGAATCTTACATTAAGCTTAAGATTAAACTTCAAACTATGGTTCTTGTATGATGTACATTTAATTTAAGTACTTATACAATTAGAGCATGAAACCATATTACTTTCAATTCTAAATTTAAATTGCTACTAATATTCGCCCGCCCCTCGAAATTCGAAGTGTTTTAATTAGCAATTTTGGAAAAATATTGATATTGTAAGATGGCTGTACTGAATTTTTATCATTTAAAACAAAAAAAAAATGAAAGTCGGTTGGTAAATAATTGAGTAAAAGGGTTTTTAAACGTCTATCATTTACAGATTAAATATTATGATATACTCGAATGTATTTCACGATATGTGAAAAGAAAAATTTAATGTCTTAAATGTAATAAAAAACAATTAAAAAGTTATATTATACTTTAAAATTTATAACTGCCTAAAATAATATTTTATTAATGAAAAACAAATTGTTTTTTTGTACTTTCACTTTTAAAAATGTTTCACGTTATATTTTAAAACCTTATATTAAAATATCTTTTATTTATCATTTGTAAAATTTGAATAAAATTTTTTCAAGTATCCAATTAGCAAAAATCTTTACCACATGAATAAATAATGTATATTTTATATAAATAACTGCTATTTGAAAAAATAAAATAACATTTTTTAAAAATTTCCCGTAACAAATGTTACATAAAAACTATCAATTTTTTTTTTTTTTTTGAAATGGAAACATTAAATTTTCAACATTTTCATTATTTAATCAAGTAATTATAGAATTTAAAAAAAAAAAAATCATGTGGTCAAATCCTTCTTCAATTTCTTCATTACTCTTTGTCTTTTCTATATACATAATCAAATCCTTTTGTCAAATTCATTCATCATATTATTTTAAAATTCTGACAAGTACTTGGTAATGAAATGAAAATTTGTATAAAATAAACCATCACATATGTATTATAAAAATGAAATTCAAATAACAAAAGACATACAGATTGTACTCGTATAAAGTGAGACTACATGCATGCATTATTTAAAAAGTTGATAATTCATTTTCGCAATTACAATCACCATCATAGAGTTTGCGATTTTTTTTTATTTATTTAAGAAAAGTAAAAGAATAACATTTTGAAATGGAAAAAAGAAAAATTAAATATTTTATATATTTTTTTTTTTTTGTTTCAAATATTATTCAGAAATTATTTTCCTAAGCTATACAAGAACTGACTACAAAGTGAAAAGAAAGAAAATGTATAAAAGTAAACTAAGAGGATTAAATCAAAGAATAATTTTTATTTTCTAATCGTATAACAATCTTATAGTTTGTGAAAATGTTGACAAAGAAAAGAAAATAACAAAAAAAATAAATATTATATAAAAGGAAGAAGGATAAAGAAAAAACATTGCGTGGTGTGCGAAAATAAATGATTTGTGAGAGAATATTGGATTTATTATTCTGGTTTCAACATATTAAATAATTTTTATAATTCTTTCTACAGGATAATTATTAATGCATTAATAATACAAATTTATGTTTAAAATATTCCAAACTATATTATAAATAATTTTTTTTTACCGTTATGTTAGTTATAATAATTTATGACGTTATTAAAAAGTACATATATAATATTTATATCCTAAAAATATGCAATATGAATGAATTATGGAAATTATACGTTAAATGCAAATTTTAGTAAAAGAACGACTCGGTGACCGAATGGATGTGTACATGTCATATAAACTAACGAAGAATTAGTTGATGTAAATAAAAAAAAAAATAAATAAAATTAAATAAATTTTCCTAATAGAGAATCTATTCTCATATTCAATCAATAGTCTCAATTCTATTAAAATACCGATCTTCAATGGTTTCTAAAACAAAACTTCTGTAATTTAACGATTAAATTGATACATAACAATTTTATAAATTCCAATTGTAATAATTTTTTTTTAAATGCAATTTTCTTTAAAATTTTAATTCGAAAAGAGTCAACAATTAACAGTGTGAAATGAAACTATGAAGTATTTCAAAAATTTTTTTAATTCTTTTGAATTATAAATCCAGAGCTGCCCATAATTATTAAATCTAACGCAATTTATATTTTTTGTTTCTGCAACTGATGATGGATTTCATTATCAAGGTTTGAATGTTAGAATAAGCCAAAAACTTAAGTCTGAAAATGAGACTTATACTTATCCAAATTTTGGTTTCATTGCTCGTGCTGACATTTAAGATGATACTTTGAAGTAGGTAATTTATTACATTGAATACTTTTAAAATTAAACGTAAAATTAAAAGTAGAATATAATGGAAATTTTTATATTTACATAGCAGTTATTTCAAAAGAACAATAGAACAGTAGACCGACAAATTGAATTTTGAAGTCAAATCTGAAATTTAAGTATAAAAAGTCGGCATTTTTCATATGCCGAAATTTTTTTTTAGTTTTTTAAAAGACATGGCATATACCATGTCTTCTAACAAAAAAATATGTTTGAAATTTTATAAAACAAATCTTAATTTCTTCTGAAACAATATTTTAATTCGTCTAAGTGAAGAAATTGTATTTCTAGGCAGTTTTGATATTCTTTCTTGACTTATTCCGCTATTTTGATACCAGAAGCTACAGTTCTTTAAAAAAAAATATTTTTTGGCCAAATTCTAATTAAAAATAATAATAAGAAAAATGATTTTGTAACAATCATCCTCCATATTTTGTAAAAGTCATTTTAACGAACCTATAATATCTTTTTTATATGCTTAACAGAGTTCATTGACTTTAAATGTCATTTAAACTTCAACAGAAAATATTGGGGTAAACTAGCGAAATATAAAACTAAAAACAAAAAAAATTAAAATAAAATTTCATACATCTAACTAAAATCAGTGAGGCGGATTTTGTTTGATTTGGTTTTAAAATTGTTAGTTTGTTAGTTTTTTTTTTTTTTTTTTTCTGTCCTCTCACATAAATTGCATAAATTTTTATATTCAGTCACACAATTACAACAATAATACCAACATGCATCAAAAAGTGGGAAGATAAATGTCAAAACAAATCATTTTTAACTTTTTCTCTTTTTCCTGTTTTGAAAAAAAAAAGCAAAAAAAAATTTTTTTCCGAGAATAAATCATTTTAAAATGTTAAAAAGAAATATAAGAATGGGGAAATTGTCCTAATAGAAACAGTATGACCACTAAGTTATTAGATTTTCCTTGTTCCTTGTTTTTCTTTGTGTTTTTTTTTTTTTTTTGTTTTTGTAATACGTTTCGAGACAGTTTCTGCTTTTAAATATTTTTTGAATATAAAAATAACAAAAAAAAAAAATTTTAAATGTTTGAATTTTCTTTTTTTTTCTAAAATAAAGATTTATTACAGAATCCCGAGTCAATATAACTATGGTTTTATAACCAAAATTAAATTGTGGTAAAAAATTACAAATTAAATTTTAAATTTAAATTTTTAAATCTTTGTAAAGGAAAATTTCTTTTTGAATTCAAAGAATATTTGACTTTACTTAGATTCAAAGGACAAAAAAACAAGATAAAAATTACTCACTAAAATATTATATTTTCTTTTTTTTTTTTAATTAATTTTAAAAATTACAGAGTCTTATCCTAGATGCATACATTTTTTTTTAATTACTTTTTCTATTAAATAAAATTAAATACACTTGTTAACCATAATGTATTATGCTATGAGTATATATATGTATAATATTACGTGCATATGTAATTATGTAATTTTTTTTACGAGTGACAGTGGAAAACATCGAATGTCATTTAAAAGAACTGAACGAGGTTCTTTTGCGTAATATTGGATTTAAACCAACTAAAACCACCCCCTTTAAAAGCAAATTTTAGAATGGGTTCTTTAATACACTATTTTCATAAATTTGAGCGTTGTAGGTTCACTTTGTGACATAATTTACAGTTGGATTTTCGGGATAAGGATTTGGGAAAGGATGTTTGTGAAATTAAATTTGGGATAATTATGAAGAGAAAAACTATTATAGTTATTTTGAAAAAACATGTTAATATTGTTCTTAAATTTCGTTATTGTGCTTCTTAAATTATTATGATATTGAGACAATCCAATATAAAAACATTTAACAAAAACCTGTAGATATATTTACTTGGTCGCTTATAGCCAATATGAAGAGATTTGTAATTTCCCAGATAAACAAAATTTAGAGTATTCAATACATATGTACAAACACCTTTTAACTTATACAAGTGAAATCTGGTTAATCCACAATAACATTGAACTGAAACCATATTTTGGTATTCATCAATAAGTGTCTAAGAATCATATGTAAAATATACTGTCAAAACATAATAAGTAGCAAAGACATCTAAGAGCCAGAAAAGCACGAGAGTGCGTGTAAAATGATTGGGCAAGAAAACAAAAAAAAAAATTTTTTATTTAGAGAGGGCACAGCCTTATAAAACTGCGAATGTACAGGATAGGAAGTATTAAAACAAAATCTACAAGTAAGCAAAAAACGAGATAGCGCCAGCAAAATCTGGAGGCTTACAATACTACAATAGTTGACTTCAATTGAAAACACATGGGAGGATGCTAAGACAACTGCTACAAATAAATTCAGATGCTAAAAAAAAGATTCATTTGTTATTTATTAATGATAAAAGTTTATTTGAGAAAAGTTTATAGAGAGTACAGACAATAAAAAATATTTTAACATTTTGACTACTTTAGCATAAAAATTTATAAATTTTTTTAGAATTTATATGTTTATAAATTAAAAGAATTTTTTTTTCAATTTTAAGCAAACCGCATAAAGTTAAGAATACAGGGTGTATACTTAAATATATTTCGTTTGCCTAAAATTAACAAATTATTAATTTTCGACCCGTTATAGTCAAACGAAGAATACGAAAGCTTTTGCTGAAGGAATTTATGTTCATTTTTACCCTTTTCAATATTTTAAATTTTTAATGGTAATCCTTTAAAAGATACGGCCGAACGTCAATAATTTTACTATATATTTGTTTCCAATATTTTGATTCAATTTTTGGGTTCTGTAGCTCCGTAAAGGGTGAAGTTATATAAACAAAATATTCTAGAACTATTTTTATAATTAACGTCTCAGATTTAATTTCATTTCCCTCAAACGGTATGGAAATTTTGTAAACAGACAGACGAACAAATTAAAACTAATAATATATTTTTCAAACATTTTTTTTTTGAAAATGTGCCAACTAAAAATGAAAGTTATTATTTCTACAAAAATTTATCTTCAACTTGATTTTATGTTATTTTCCATCATGTCAAAAAAAAAAAATTTTATTCTTAAACCATCGCTGTCATTAAGGTTAAAAAGTTAAACGAACTTGAATATATTATAATATTTTAAAATAAAATTTAAAGTTCAAAAAAGAATGAAAAATGTTCATAATAAAAATTAACACAAATTAACTTTAATTATGTATTTTGCACAGCTTCAGTAATAGCTTAACTTAATTTAAATAATCATGATACTATTAAAATAAAATTGAAGTTGTGACTATATAATTTGTTTTATTAAGATATAATTAATATTTTGATTTAAAAATTTTTAAATTCTATTAGTGTTTTTATATATAATAAAAGTTTCTGGTAAAATACAACTTAAATTGCAAAAAAAATTTTACCAACTAAATGTTTGTGATTTCGGCCGCGAGATAAAACTAGAAATATATACCAAAGGCCATGACAAAAAACTGCAATTTCTGCAATTTCAGTTTTTCCTTTACTAACACGTGAGTAATATTTTACATCGCTCAAAGCAACAACACTATTTATATTGAAAATAGTGCAATTTAATGCCGTTAAATCAGTTTTCCAGCCCTGCGGTCATGCTTTTTTATATAGAAAATTATTTATTTTGATGATATTTAAAATATTTATAAATAATTGACAGAAGCGCCACTAAAATTTGACAGAATTTGGGCGGAATAATTCATAAATGTAAGAAAATATCCGTCACGTCTATCAACATACTATTTTCAAATCCTGATAAAATAAAATATTTAAAAAAAAATTAAGTAATAATAAAAATATTACAAAAATTGAGTAAAAAATATTTAAATTTGAAGTGTTCCTTAAACCACAACGGATTTGAATAGATATAGCTATAATCAAAGAAAACTATTGCTTTATCTTAAAGGAAAATTTTTGCTGTTTAAAAAAACTTCATTTTAAACCACATTTTTCAAAAAGAGTTTGATAGATTTGCTTAATAGCTTCCCTTTTTCCGTTCGTTCATCTTTTTCCAAAACTACTAATATCGTTTAAGATATCGAACCATGAAATTTTCCATGATCATGGATATGTCTTTTAAAAAATTAACGTTGTAAAACAACTTTTTTATATAGTTCCACCACAGCTTCTCATAGTATGAACATAGCCTTAATTTTAAATCTGTGCAATATAAAAACGTCAAACGAAAAAACATATATTTTATACATTTATAAATCAATATCAAAATAACAAAAAACAGTTCGCAATTTTGTTTTTATGTTTACCGTTATGTGAAGACAAGATTTTTCAAGATTTAAGGGAACACCTTCATAATTACGGCACGCTTTTAGTTAGAACCTTAAATTTTCGAAAAAAGAAAGATCTTTCGAAATTAGCACAAATTACCTCAGAAATTTTTTTTTGAACTACCCCTATTTAAAAACTATTAGAGGTCAAAAATCGAAAATTATGGAACTGTACAAAGTAATACAAAGTAAAACATAAAAATTAAAGATGCATTACAACATTATAATATGTTCTAAAAAGCTTTCGCTAATTATATAGCGCTTTTGAAAAATTGAGGAAAATTACTCTTAATTTTTCACAATTTTTCTTATATTATATAAAATTGTAAGAAAAATTTCAAATTTTGATGCAAGTCATAATTCTAAGCAATTTTTAATATCTTTTGGAAAAAGTGCATCTTTAAAAAATCTTTGCTTTTACATTCATTATATTCATTTATTTGTAATTTATTAACTTTACCACCAGTTAGAACCATTTTTTTTAATCATATAATCCTTTAGAATATTTTTGTTTCTTTGAAAAATTGTACATAAAATGAACCACTAACGAAGTAAAATTAAAATGGTTGTAAAGATTTTCAATATTCTATAGTACATAATTTATTGGGGAAATTTGAAATGTCATTTTATAAAGTTCAAAATTTAAATATGTGAATATTTTTGTTGTGGTACAAGATGATGATTAGTGGTTTTATTTAGTTTTGTTTCATAATAAGTTTTTTGTGTTATTTTAAGACTTAAAGTTTTCTTTTATGTCCACTAGTTTTTTTACTCGAATTAAAAATTATTTTAAATGTTTCAATTTTATTTCTATTAATTTTAATTAAATTTGTCTTGTTATGTATTAATAAGCTAAAAATTAATTTAAACAACGGCAGTGAAGCATACTATTAGTTAAGGGATGCTCGAATTACGTAAATTCAGTTAATGCTCGAATCACGTATATTATAATAAAGTTCGCGTTAAATTCAGCCTTTAATATTTTGTTTGGTAATTTTTATATAAAAAAGCCAAAATTTTAAGTTAAGCTGCGATTATATGCTATTAGTGTGAATTACACACCCGTGCAAGGGCAAGGATACAGATCCAATCGTTTAAAAGTAACTTACAAAACAAATTCCATCTAGTGGTTATTAATAAGAATTGAATAAGATGGTTCAATGTTGAATAGTCATCAAAATATAATCGAAAGTAGCTGATGAAATTCTGTAATATTCGTAAAAGCGTGAGGTATCATTTTGGTGAAGTCAGTTTTGAAAGTGATGAAATTCTTCCAAAATTTATTATACTTTATTTATGGGATGAACAAATATGCATTTTTTAAGAGAAGTTTGAGATGAACTTTCACTTAACATCAATATTTCATTAACGATAAGCTCATTGTATATTTTTTTCTCTTTTAAACACAAAAAAAAATTAAAACCTTTTAAAAAAAGTTTTAAAAATATAAACACAGCCTTAGCAAAATCTTGAAAAACGTAATAATTTGAACTCATAATTTTTGATATTTAATTTGAAATTTGTTATTTCTACACCAAGATCTTGTTTACAAATTTAAAGTTGAAGCAGTCTTGAAGAGATGTGATATTTCATGTGTTTTAATTAGTTATCCTTTTTGTTTATAAATATCTAATTACTCTAAATAAGTGACATGATATCAAAACAATAAATAAAATTCTAATTAAAAAGTGAACAATTAACTAAAAGTGATACTATAATAGATATTAAGTTGAAAGAAATTATTTTGGTTGGTACATACAAACAGTTTCAAGAAATTGCATTAATTACCATGATGGTTGGTTGGTTGGTATTCTATTTGGTAATTCTAAGAACAAAAACTTTTATTGAGACTATGATGGTTGATTAATGGAAATTGAAAGGTTTGCCTAACTAATTTGTACTTTGCCTTTTTCTTATTTATTTTTTTCTTTAAATGTGACAAGGAAATTACACAGTCTTTCGTTTTTCGGCGTGGCTGTAAATGTCGTAAGAGGTAACAATTCTTATAAGGTGTGTGGGATTCGAACCTACACTCCGTCGGTGTGTACAGCATATTTTATATGATGTTATCCACCAGGCCACCGAGACTTTCCTTTTTCTTATTTGACCAAATTATTTCCAAAGATTTTTATTTAGGAATTTTAGAGTGTTAAATTTAAATTAACTGTGTACGGTTGTTCTTTTCTTTTTTGATGATTTTGATGATGGATATTAAAGATGAGTAAATATAAGCTGTTTATTGGTCTGTATAACACAAAGCTTTTGAACAGTTTGGATACAAATTGCATTTTTAAAGCAATGAAAAAGTTAAAATATTTTTAATACTATAATAAGAGCTGTTGATGCGTAAGCCTAATTTAGGGCCTTTGTAAATAGTATTTCCTCAGAAACCTTTTCCTTTGAATGAGATCCTTTATTATTAAGAATAATTACATAAAAATAAAGAATGACAATTTTCACATTTTAACTTTAAATTCTAAAACTAATGGTAATTACAAAATTTTTTATTAAATTTCTAACAAAATTGAGTCCTAACGACCTACAGTCTAAACCCAAAAATATAAAAATTTAACTATATTAAGCTGCAGATCAATAAAAAGTTTAGAAAACTTGTCTCCAGCAGTAACAAAAATTTTTTTATTTAATAATATATAATCAGCCACGACTTCTCTCGCATATATACCAAAGTTGATCTTGTTACCCTTTATCTTATTGTTTTGGTAGTGTTTAAAAGTCTCCTTATTTTTAAAGTTAAACTCTTTGCAAATGATATTTAAAATACCAAGATTTGAGTTTCCATTTAATAGTTTTCATGAAATGTAGAATGAATAATTTTATTCCCAATAAAACTGTTTTACTAATCGTTTTGCAGTAAAGTTAATATTTCTGTTGCGGAAGCGTACAGTGGCCAATTAATCAATGATTAATTTTTTCAACAAATCCCCTTTTTATTAAAATTTAAATATAAATTAATAATTTATTAGTTTTCGATTAAAATTTGTAAATATTTATTCTGTAATAAAAATTGTGAAAAATAAGAATAAATTTTTAATCAAAGATATGTATGGTTAAAATATACCAAAAATATCTTACTTTATTTTAAAGCATTTAGAAGTTTTATAAGTTGACGAACGGCCAGCCAGTCGGATGTGGCGAACAGAGTTACAGAAAGTAAAATTTTTTTTAAATTTCACATCGATCGAGTTCGGTTAATTTTTATAAATAATTATTGTTTTTAATTGTTTATAATAATAATATTAATAAGAATATTAATACCAATAATAACAGCCGCTACAGTGACAGTGGGGGTTGCCTTCAATAATTACCTCATGTAGTAATATATATACTACTACTACATGTTGTAACTATTGTGACGGCTTTAGTCACTATTAGCAAAATAATAATAATAGGCGGATTCATTGTTTCCTTACAGTCCCACTCCCAATTCAATGTTTCCGTATCCATTTTTCCTATCCTTTCCTATCCCTACTCCCTAGCCAATATACTGCGTTCGCAGGTAAGAGTTTCATCCCACTTTATTGGCTAAAGGGGGAGGTGGGTTTAGTCAGTAAGAATCTGACACTACCAAGGGGAAATTCTTGGTGTCCTTGGAAGATTCCCACCTCCCTTAGGAAAAAAAAAAAATTATTGTTTTTAGCACATTTTTCTTTAAAAAATTTAATAAATTTATTTATTAGTTTCACTCTGTGCGTCCGTCCGTCTGTTTACAAAATGTCTACACTGTTTAAGATACAACAATGCCATTTTAAAAATGAATGAATTTAAAAAAAAAAAAAATTAATTGTTATAGAACAACTTTTTTATGTGTTTCTACCCATTACGCAGGTACAGCCCGTTAAAAGTTGAAAAACCTTTGTTTCCAAATATGAATATATCAAATTTTCCTTTTTCCAATTTAAAAACGTCCAATTATTTTTAACTTTATAAATCATTAGCAAATTATTAAAATTTTTTGAAATTTATTATTATTCACCGCGATGTGAAAATTAAATTTTTACAAAATTTTACTTCCTTCATATCTCCGGAACTTTTTCAATTAATACAGAATTAACATATAAGATACCTCAGGAAATTTTTTAGTACCACCCCTTGTTTAAGAACTAGTCGAGGTCAAAAATAGAAAATTTGTTATTTTCATTCATTTGTATGCAACTTAGGCACCTCTACAAATATTTGCAAATCAATACGCAAAACTTAAACCTTTAATATAGTATTTTTAAATGCATAAACAACTTTACTTAATTTTTAGGGTTTCCTTAAAACTAAAGATGTTTATGAAAATGATAAGAAATATCTCTTGATTTTTCATATTTTTTCTTATGTATAGAATTCTAAGGAAATTTTTTACAACTCCTAAGAGCTTCTAGGTGTAAAAAATTGAAAATTTACTATTTTTAGACACCTGTAACATAGGACCAAACCTGTACAAATTCTTCAAAATGAAACGTAACTATTAAAACTCCGACATTTAGTTTTTACATGTTTAATAGCTTTTGTTAAAATTGAAAATATTTTGTTAAAATTGTCTCTTGATATTTGACAATTTTTTTTACATAAAAAATTCTAAGAAAATTTAGAAGTTTTGGTGTAAATCACAACTCTAAACTGTTTTTATTGTCTTTTGGAAAATGTGCGTTTTTGAAAACCTTTGGTTTCAATTTTGCCATGTTTTGCCATTATTATGGTTGAAAAAACCATCTATGATCATAATAAGTCTTATAGCACTTTGAAATATATTATATATGTATGCTATACATAATACAAGCATTTAAAGTTATGATCACTTTCTTTCTTTTATACTAAAAACATTAATTCTATTTAAAATTTGTATTAATAATTTTTCAAAACTTTGTCTTTTAACTATTAATTTTAAAATAAAAATCTCTAAAAAAAAACAAAAAAGGAAATAATAATAGCTAAATTTAATAAAAATAAAATTTCTATGTTTAAATTTTTCTTGAAAATTTCCATCATAAAAATAAAAGTAAAAACTTAATTTTGATGTTGCCATATATATGTATATACGAGTACATATGTATTGAATCTCTTGTAAACTTGATAAATCGAAATCAAAACAAAAAGTAAAGAAAAATTAAATTGTTTACAAATTTTTTTTTTTTATATTTAAATTCAATTTATGTATAGCTATATGTTTTGTTTTCCTTATTTTTATCTACAAATTTATCGTATAGGACAGGATGATAGAATTTGTGTTTATCTTAATTAAATCTTGATAAGACAAAAAAAAAAAAAACAAAAGAAAATACAAAAACAAAACAGATTTGAACAATAAGTTAAATAAAAGAAGGGAAAAGATAAATATGTAATATGTATATATACAGGGTGTTCCACATAAGAGTGCAAATATTTCAGAAGGTAATTTCAGAGACAAACATTAGAAAAAACTTGTATATGTAGTAGGGAGGGGGGGATATATTATTAGATGTTTTCGAGACATTGAAACTTTTATGTTATTTTGTTTTATATTATTAATTGGCGGCTAACATTTGATGCACATGCTCATTAGAAACAGCTTGATATTGTTAAAAAACTTTTTAATCTTTCAGTTGCTTAAGCACTTATCATCCTGAATCAATTACTTTTTAAATTACAGCTAAAGCATACGATACAAATACAAACATACGATACAAACATACAAATATTTACTTTAAAATGAACGGATTTTCTTTTAAAAATGTTTCAAAATATTTTAAAAATTGGCATATATCTGGGAAACGGTAAAACTTTGAGAATATAGCTTCAAACACTTGCAAATGTAGCTTCAGCACAAAATTATGATATCTTCTTAAGAATTTTAAATTTTACATTGTAATGGTACCTTAAAACGATACGGTATTTTTGAAAAAAAAAACCGTTAATTTAGAAAAACAAACATTTAAAAAAAATATAAAAAATGTTTGTATATTTTTAGTTTTATTTTAAAAAATAATTAATTTAGAATAAAAAGTCTTTCAGAAGTTTAAAACTGGAAGGTTAAACTTTCAAACAAGAATTTCTGTAGAGCATGCGGATCAAGTTTTATTTAGAAATTAATAACATAAAATAAAATAACAACATAACTTAAAACACCCAATGTCTGGAAAACGAGTAATAATAGTTTTTATTGAGACATTCAGGCGTTCTCTCAAATAATTTTTTTTTAGTCTAAGTCTCACGAATCACTTCCTGAATATTATACAATATTTGAACACTCTTATGCGGAACGACCTGTATTATATATACAAATTACATAAAGTTATATTTCTGTCTAATAAATATAGTTTACAATTAAATTACTTTTTTTTTTTTTCTTTGCTCAAAACTTTATGACTAAGTTTGTAACTTCTGTTTAAATATATTTTGTAATTTTGTTTTTAAGTAAAATTAAATTACATATAAGTTAAGTTAATTGTAAAAACAAAAAAAGTTTTATGTAATAAAAGAAATACATATGTATGTACTCGTATCTTAACTATCTAAAAATTGTTATTTTCTTTTTGTATAACGGTTAGGTTATTAGCCTGTCTTAACCATAGGTATAATTTTATAGATAATGGAGATTTATTTAATATATGTATGACATTATGTATGTAAAATATATTTTTAATAATATCAGATTCAATTAAAACAAGTGACAGTTATAAATATTAAAATCTTATAATTTTAATCTATATATGTAATAAAATTACGAAAAACTACTTTAAGCTAAAATCTATATTTAACTAGTAATAAGTTATAATACATGAAGTAAAAAGTTTGTTTGTGTTGATTATAAATTTTTATAAATTTCTATTGTACAATATAACTTATGTTACTTTTGTCGTTAATTTGAACTCAATAACGGGTTATCTTAAAAAGATAGCATAAAGATAAAAAAGTATCTTAAGATATATTTTAAAAACTAGATAAAGTATTTTTAAGTACCGAAAATAAATATAATTATGCAGAGATTCGCACAATGGTGCAAATATTTCTGAGTGATATCAAAGGATAAAACTAAAAAAATAATAGTATGGGAGAGAAAGAAGCATTTATTCCCAGTTGCTTTCGAATTATTAGAACTTCTATGTTTTTTTTTGTTTTACATTGTTTTATTACCGCATAATTTTTGACTTACATGCTCTACAGAGACTGTTTCAGTTTTGTTTCAAAGTTTATAAAATACAAGATTTCATATACTGGAGGATAATCATTATTTTCAAAATTAATTAATAACAATGATTACTTTTTTAAAATATGTTAAAAACAGACGAGCATTTTATTTATCTTTTTTGAATAAACGATTTTCTTTAAAAAATTAAGGTACCATTATTATTTCAATTTGGGTATTAAATTATAAACCGGTATTATTTAAATTTGTATACCTTCAGAAACTACCAAAATTTTGTTTTAGGTAACTTTTTTTCTAAATTTTATCGTTTCTCATACATTTAAACCAATTGAATTGAACAGCATTCCCACACAAAAATGATTGAATAAGCTTTCAAAGAAGATTAAGTTAGTACTTCTGTAAAGCATATGAGTTCAAAAATATGATGAAATTAATAATATAAAAGATAAAACGTCGAAAATTGGAATCTCCTCTCCGTTTCCCACACGATTATTTTCTAGGTTTAGCCACATGGATCACCTCCTGAAATATTTCCAGTCTTATACTAAATACCCTGTATAATATAAAATTTTCGTAATCTGTTTTCAGTTAGTTCTGTGAATAGCGTTAAATATTAGTGTCGCCATTTTTCTTTACATTACTTCTTAGTCAAATCGATTGAAGACACAAACCATATCAATTTTGACATTTTGTAAATTACAAATACTACTGTGAATTTTTTAAAGTTCACGATTAAAATCTTTAAAAAAATCCAAATTTAATAAAAATTCACAAAAATATTTTCAGTGAGAAAATTTGTATTTGTTTTAAATTCGGAATAAAAATATCGAATAAAAGAATTTTTAACAGGAAATTTTTTTTTTAGATTTTCGCCTATACTTAGTCTATTTCTTTTCTAATGTTGCAGTATATTATGTTGAAAATTAAACCTATTTTAATACATCAGAATACAACATGTTCTTAGTATGAGCCTCTTCATTCTTATAAAATGTTACTTAAACCAATTCAATTAATTCTAAGCAATTTTAAATTGATTACAATTATTTTAAGGGTTTATTTCAATTTTTAATTTGCAAAAATAATAATTTTTAATAATAAAATCGGTTTCTCTATTTAAATTAAAAAGTAAAAAAAATAAATAAATAAAATATTAAAGTTAGCAGTTCTTTCACGTGGCGTTTTTTTTTCTTTTTTACTTTTTTATATTTAAAAGAAGAAATCTTTAAGAAAATTTTAATAAAACTTGATGCCCAAAGGGTTATAATATTGTGCTTTTTATTTTATATTTAATTATCCTACAATTAAGAAAATAAAGTGAGAATATTTTTAATTATTTAAGTGAACATTAAAGTGAAAAGGATGTCAGAAAGAAAAAAAAAATTAATAAAATATAGAACTTTTTTTGTGGTAATAAAGCAATATCCTGTTTTTCTTTGTATTCGATATGTTCTGATAGAAATGTGAACGAAATTGAGGATTCTTGCACCTACAAGAGTAAAACTGATAGCGAAACCTTAAAAAAACCTTACTGCTATTTGTCTGAATTCTATAGCACAAACCATGTGAGAATTAACAAAATTAGAAACCCTTAGATCACTGACCTTATTTTATAGATATCTCGTAGGAATTAACACCTATTCCAAAGAAATAAAAAAGTTAATACCTCCACTCAAAGTTTTCCAACGAGAAACAAGGAGAGCAACATAAGCTCATGCCTGCCATGTAGAGTTATCAAGATGGCGAAATACAGCTTATGAAAATTCGTTTGTCATGTGGAGTGTGCTCGTCCCGTTTGTGGAACCATATACCATCACATATGTTCCTTAAAGTTGGTAATTCATATATGTACGATTTACTTAAGTTTAAGAAGAACATTAATATCTTTCTTCATTATATCCCTCCAAATTTTCCTACCTATTCCCCATAACTCAAATTTCCTAATTCCAATTTCCCCAGTTGTCCTTCCCACATCCCTATCCCAAAACCAAATTGTACATTTGTATTAAAGGTTCCATCCTAAAGTTTCGTTTTAAAAGGAGGGTGGTTTTGGTTGGTTAAAGTCCAACAGTACCCTGAGGATGCACGTGCAGTTCCTCTTGGTAACTTTCGAGTTTTCCACCAACCCTCGTAAAAAAAAAAAAAGAAAGAAGCGGATGCTATTACATTATTGGAAAAACTATAGAAAACAAATCAAATGTGTGTCAGATGTTTGCTTAATCTAATGCTTGGATGCTTAATCTGTTCTTTTAGTGAACTATCACAATTAACTGTACAGTCATTTACAAGGGTTAGAATGTTAGTGAATAATTATGAATGTTAGTGATGTTAGAAAATTTTAATACTTATTAGTTATTACTACTGTTAGTAACTAATTATTAATGTTCTTCGTTTTTAAAAATAATATACTAACTAGGTAATCTGATGTAATATGAAAATCTTAATTATACCAAAAAAAATTTAGCATTGCGAACTCGTAAGTTAAAATGCAATGTCAAATTTATCATGCAAACTACGAGAATTTATAATGCTCGCATAAAGTTTGACTCTCGGTGTAAATTTGTTAACGTTAGTATCAAAGAGCTCAGATCTTGAATTAGTTAACGTACACTTAATAGGCTCAAATTTGCTGTAATCTGAAATGGTGTGATATATTTAAAAGCTAGCCCGATCTCAAATTGTTCTATATCTTTATCTCTGATATTTGTTAAAAAATTATATTCCTTATTTGTTCGCAGATATAGCAGGGAAAATTTATATCATTGTGAGCAAACTGCTGAACAAATATAATATCAACCACTAGACGGCGGGACTGGAGGGATTTTAAATTTAAAATATTTAAAATTATTAAATAAAAGCTAGGGTTATAAAAAGGAAGACGTATCGGATCAGCCCAAGCAAGATTGCATAAAGCGAAGAGAAGAAATTTTTTTGAATTGATTCGATACATTAAATAATTTAAATATCACGATGCGGAAACAATACTTGGTTTGAATATTCAAGGCTTGGTCTAACTTAAGAAATGAAAAGTTGTTTCATGTTCTAGAGATCAGAAAACTCTTTTGGACAACTCATAATAAAACCAAGTGTTGAATTACCTTTATTGGAGACTCTTAAAATCTTACATACTATCCAGGATCAGTCCCAAATTAAAAGTACGATCAGTTCTTTTAATAGATTGATGGTTGAGAACGGAAAAATAATAAATAATAGCGAAGAAGACGGCTGTACAAATAATTTTTAAAAGATTAAAAATGGATAAGGATATTTTTTTTTATTGAAAGCATTATTTGTTTAAATTAAGAGGTAAAATAAAAGTGCGGTTGTTTTAAATAGGACAATTAATGAGTTTGTTTGCAACCAATTAGTTTTCCTTTTTTTTATACGTTTTATTTATTTCTGTAATTTTAATCGTGTCGGTAATTAAAAGGAATAAAGAGAATTTAAATTTCAATTGAAATGAATAGCACTTATTTTTATTTAAGTTGTTTTTTTTATTCACAACTTTTTTATATAGAAAAAATTATATAAAAATTTTTAAAGAAGGGATAAAAAATGCAATTAGAAAATTTATTTAATAGACTACAAAATACAAAAACAAACTAACAATAGTTAATCGATAATTATAAAACTTTAATGATAGAAAAAAGTTTTTCTCCCCTTTTTTATCTTTAATTGATTTTTAAACTTTTCTTAAAAATATTTATTAGCATCAATAATTTTATATTATGTTTAAATTAATTCTAGGTTCTTAGAAGTATTTAAGAAGTTTCATTATATACAGTTTATTAATCATATAATTTATGGTTTTTTACAGTTTGCAGTGGTCTAATTCTTCCAGGAAAACTACAATATACAAGTTTTTAGTATCGTTTTGGTTTTACGATCTCTAACTAACAAATGATGGATAAGAGATAAATATGGCAATCTTTCAAAAATTACAACCACCTTTTATTTTAAAAATAATTGATGTTATCTATATTATATAAAGCGGAGTTCATGTTTGTTTGTTCTAAAGGGAGGCTAAAGTTTTCACTCGATCGACTTTGGCGAAATATTTCTCTGAGCCTCGAAAAAATAATATTTTCTTTTTGGGTTAGTGAACCCTTTTTCAACAACTTTTACTTTTTCGGTCCTCCTGACTTAACGATTCGACCGATTGACTTCAAAACTTTCTACATGTGCTGGCTCTTGACAAAGGAAATTCGCCATGGTAACAAAGTTGTTGAAATAATTAACCCTGTACGGTACAAAATCTTTTCAGAAAAATATTCCGTGTGAATTAAAAAAGTTTTATCGGTTTAAGTCTAAGTTTAAATTTTGTATTCCTGTTTTATTGGAAATTTAAAAACGAAAATGGAAAAATAAAACCAAATTATAGCATCTATCCAATATCAAATTAAATTAAAACTAAGTTAGGTTATACGATAATTTCTTCATCTTCCGAGTAATAAGACTCTGGCAAGAGTTTTTTATCTGTCACTGATAGATTTCAGACAACAAAAGGAAACAGATCTTTGTCCTGCAATGATTAATGAAGGCACTTAGGTGCTCTAATCTCTTTTCATACTTTTTACTAACCAATTTTACACATCGATTTTTAAGGTAACGTATCAAATATTTTATCTTGTTAGCAATTTTCGGTTTTGTCTGTGTAGTATAAATGGAAGAAATTTAAAACTAATACCAAACAAAAACAAAAAATTTTTTTAAACTTTTAACTAAATTAAATACAAGTTATTACAACATGAACTTTAATTTTATAACAAATACTATATAATGTATATATTTATACAAAGAAAAATGGCTTCATGCAATAAGTCCTCAAGATATAAATAAAATCCAAAATAAATAAATAAAAAAAAAAAAATAAAGTCCAAGAAGCAATAAAATAATACTCAAATATAATAACATACAAAAATATGTTCGAAAAATTATCTTACATAATATCTAATATCATAAACAAGACCAATAAAACCCACAATTTTGCCGGATTATTTCAATAATTTTGATGTTTTATTTAATTTTCTATTTATATCAAAACAAGATAATTTTGCAAATGAAATTATCTTCCAAAACTATTAATTATTAGTCTGTTGTTGTAATATGTATGTAAAATAAATTGTTGGGACGAATTGCGAATTTTGTTGCAAAACCAGGGTTTCAATCATTTATTTAGTTGGGGGCCCCACTATCTTAAGTTTTTTGTTGTTTAAATATTTATGTAAAATTATAATTAGAAGAGATTCTAAAGTTAGTTCCAAAATCCTGCATTTATATACATTCTCCAGAATATGTATAGGTATATGCGATATTTTAACTTAGGAAGGATTTTACGTCTGATTAAAAAATCAGAGTTTTGAAAAATATTTTACTTTTTATTTAGGAGGTGAAGCAGCCATTTTTTATAGTATTACTTCACTGTTGTTATTTTTAGAAAATTATTTCATAGGGAGTTATTGCATGGAATCAATAGAAAAAAATATCAAATAAAAAAAAAACAAAATATAAGAAAATAATAAATTAAATATTGACCACAAATCGCACAATTTAATTTTCATTTGATTTAGCATTTTATTTAAAAACAAAAAGCACGGCTAATTATCTACATAATTTTTTTTTTTTTTTTATGTAAACACCAAACGTTTAATTAATAATATACAATATATAATTGTGTAAGGAAATTTTTGTAAATAATAATTAGTAAATAATACATATATAAAACATATATATACGTGTAATTTTTTTTTTTTATATTAAATTCGCGTATTATAACAATTTTTAAATGAACATTTGTACATTTTAGATACATTTTGTATTCGCAGACAATTTTTATGTAATTTTGGAATATAAGAATTAAATTTAAATAAATTTTTTCAATAAATTTGATTTAAATTAAAGGTTTCAACTAAATGATCCTGTTTCCATACAGAAATTTATTTATTTGGGATGTAAAATGTTCCGACATTATAATTATTTTAATTTTTTTTTTTAGTGAAATTTTAAATAAATATATGAAGCATATAACGTATGTTGAATTTCTAGCATAAAACTTTCAGCCACAATATTCTTAGTAATAGTAAGTCTTTCAGTTTTATTTATTTTGAACAAAATACAGGTACCACAATTTAAAGATTTCTAATTTTTGCAAATTCTTACGGAATAATAGATCTTCCTTTATAGTGGCGCAATAAATTACGGATTTTTAGATCTTCATTAGTGGCTTGTGTTGTATTCTACATGTGTGGCAATATTAGTATTTTACTTTCATTCATGTATCTCTTTATTATTTATATTTAACTTTAGCTGATACTTATCCCTTCTATTGTATATTATATAATTGAAAGTTTTTTACTTGGTGCAGCTCTTCTTATGTATTAATCAATTAAGACAATAGTGTTGCCACATATTAAGTTATTATACGAATTTTCAATTGATATCTTTCAAAACAATTATTATTTTCAAGTTTAGATTTTATTTAGCTTTAATCTGATCATCATTTAATGTTCTATCTAAGTATGTACATGGATTTAACAATATTTAATTGATCCAATAAATCAATTATTTAAAAAAAAACAAAAGGAGAATGTGATAAAAAAAAAAAATCACATCAATTACAATTAAAATTTACTAAAAATTATAAATAATTGTTTCTATACCATATAATATTAAATAATCATCTAATTAGTGGGTTTCAATTATATTTTTTTTCTACAGGTTTTAATTGTATAACATATTTTATTTCTATTGTTTTAATTAATTTGAAAACAATCAAAGAGTTGTAATTATTTAAAACAAAACAAAATAAAAAAAAAAATAAACTTTGATCAAATTTTAACTATGTATTTGTTTGACCAGATATAACTGGCTTAATATTACCTTGTTTGGTTATTTTATACTATTTGCATAATACATTGTTTTCTTTCTCTTAATCTTTATCTTATATACGGGTTTTACTTTAACTGAAGAAATTTTTACTTTAAGTAAAGATATTTTAATTTTAAGTGAAGTGAAGTTTAAGTGAAGTTTAAATAAAATAAATAAATTTGAAGAATTTTTACTTTTAAGGGAACAAATTTATAATAAAAGTTAAAATAAAAAAAAATACATATAATAAATATATATATACATACATAAATATGAGATATATAATTATGAGATTCTAATATATATGTGTAATGTAAATTAAATATATGTACCTACATTAAATATTAATAGTACTTTAGTTATTCTTCATTTAAAATAAAAATGTCTTCAATTAAAGTAAACAGTATTCACAATTAAAAGTTTTCAGTTAAAGTAAAAAATATTCATTTAATGTAAATAAATGTTTTGTTAAAGTAAAAAAGATGTATTATCATCCTCAATTCGTACTATCATTGCCAAATTCGTACTATTAAAAAACTTAAAAGAGTATTAATATTTCTATAAATTTTTAATAATTTTAACGAAGTTCTTCAAATTATTTTCATACAAATGAAAACGCGCTAAATGTTTGAATACTATCTATCTTAAGATGTTTTTTCATTTTTAAAAACTAATTTTTTAAAAATTTTAAAACTAATAATTAATCTCTAAATGAATATGTTGCTTTAATTTCCATTAAAATTTCTGAGATTTGAACTGAAGTTTAACTTTTTTAAAGAAACTCTATGAGTTCAAACACAATTTTATGGATTCCACCCTTTAAATCGAAATTGTTAACTAACTTAAATAATTCTGTCAAAATTTATTATTATTTTGGCACAGTTAATTTTTATTTTTTTTTTTTTTTTTGCGCCACCTTAGTAAATTCTTTTCAGCATATTTTAACACAAGTAAAAGGTTATCATTTGACATAGGAGTTAGGACCTTACTAGCTAATTTGTTCTCATTCATAGGATTTATCAGTTTGTTTTTACGCCGATAATGACTCAAAATAAAATTAACCTTTCTATATATTCTTATTTTGATCATTTCTATCCAACTTCTAAGTACATTCGTACCTTTTTAATCAATTTTAATGAATAATCAATACAAATATTAAAAATTTCAGACTGTTCAAAATTTGAAAATTACAATAAAATATTGAAATCTGGATACAATAATTGAAAAAATAAACCTAAATAAAGAAAATAAAAAATAAAGTATTCAAACAATATTCAGTTTTATACATATAATAATTAAAAAATTTAACATTTCTATTCCATTTTTTCTCTTTCTTCAATTATAATTGAATCTATTTAGACGACGCAGATTTTCTAAAAATTCCACAAAAAAGTTGTAGTCCTAGTTCTGATGGTTAACCTAAATCTATTTAATCTATTTAATAAATGATGTTTTTCTTTAGATAAATTTAATTATAGTGACAAATATAGGTATACCTATACCCTTTAAAAGTAAAAAGTAAAGGTTAACAAAATAAAAAAAAATAAAAACTAATTAAAATCTTCCAACTCCATTTAAATTCATATTTTGAATTTGATTAAGCCTTTTTTTTTTCCTTAATTCAGTAACATAAAACCAAAACTAAAAATACTTAAAAATAATATCCTTATACCTATACAGTTTTTTAATTATCCCTTTTTTTTTCAAAATAATTAGAATTCCTTAAAATAAAAAACGGAGCAATTTATAAAAAAGTTATAATTTATTTAAGTTGTCACGTCTAATAATTTAATTATACGGGTTTCATCCATTTCTTTATTTTTAGAATTTTCTTTAGTTTTGTTTTCATAAAATAATTAAACCGTAAGGATATCTTTCAGTTTTTCTTATAATAATTTTTATTTTGTTGCGATTAAAAATAATGTTTTAAAATTTTTTTTTGTTAAAACGTGCATTGGTTCACTTTAAAATAGATAAAATTGCATTTAATAATTTCCATATAGTTTCATCTAACTGTTTTTGTCAAAGATATAGAACAAACAGTTAAAATGTAAAGAAAATCTGTTAATATAACAATTTATAGATTTTTTTTATGCAAAACAAACAGGTATAAGGTTTCTAATATTACTTGTAAAGGAAAAATATTCTTATGAAGAGAACAAAAACAAAAAAAAATTTCCTAAAATTCTAATTATTTTCTTCAAAAAATATACGAGTACATAAAATACAAACAAAATTCAATAGAAATTGCATAATTCCATTACTTTTATTTAATATCTTACTTTATTATATAAGCACACATTTATTAATTATTTTTTTTTTTTTTAATTAAAATATTGCAACAAAAATGAAAAAAAAAAAAAACATAAATAATAAATGTTTAAAAATGTTAAAAGAAGTTTTATAAAATCATTTTTGTTAATATTTGGCTTCAATTCATATGTATTTTATACAGTAATGCGACATAGATTCAAAGTTATTATTTTCTTTAACAGAATTTTAATTAAATGTGTGATAAAATATTTTTTTTATTTATTTGATTAAATAATTTTATTATATTTTTACTTAAAATTCTCTCATAGAAAACCTTTTTATATTTCTGAAATTATATTTATTACTATATGGAATAAAATAACTCTAAGACCCTTACATATACGTATATACGTTATACAACTTTCAGATTACATTAGATTTAAGTAATTTTAATAAAAGATAAACTCAGAAAAAAAGAAACACAAAGTCAATAGAAAAAGTAATTTTTTTTTTTTATTAAAACTTACAAACCAACTAAACCAACCAACTGGTTCAGTTAGTGCAAGTTAAATTAGAATTGTGTTAAAACAGTAATAAAAAAGGCATTCCAAAACAAAGGTTTTATAATAATTTCCCATGCAATCTAAATATAAATGGGACATAATGGAACCTCAATATGGCATAGTGGGGAAGTGCATATAAAAATACAACGCTCGAATCAAACACACGTGATAAGAATAATTCCACCTTACGACATTTAAATAGAGTAATTTCCTTGTCACATTTATGTGGCAGGGGAATAAACTAAAAAGAAAAAAAATATATCAGGCCAATGGTGCAGTGCGTAAAGTCACCGGTCTTTCAGAAGAAAGGTCTCGGGTTCAAACCACGGTCAGGTCAAAAATAATACATAAAATATAATAAAATAATGTAAACAAAATATTAAATATAATTATAATTTATAATACTTGTATTGAAATTGTGGGACATTAAGGTAAAAGGGACGATATAATATAAAAAAAAAAACGTCCTAAATCGTCCTAACAGGACGATATAATATAAAAAAAAAAATTATAAAATCAATTTTTTTTTTATTTTATCTTATATTCTAGTATAAATAATTTTACCTAAAAATATGCGATCATTATTTTTTGTAAAGCTTACGTTTTTTTTTCTGTCAAAATTAATAAAATACAAAATATCCAAAGGTAATAATTCTTTCATGATAGCAAAAAAAAAAAACTATTTTATAACAAAAACTTAAGTGATGCTATCAAACATTAATAAGGCCAACACTTGCGTATGGTATATTCATATGGTACAACATCAGCGCAGGTTTAATGGAAAAAAATACGCAAATTCGAAAGAAAATGTATAAGAGTTTTTATCAATAAATCTAAAAAGTTCGAATCCGACTACAAACATTATTATTCAAATAAATATTTGTATAAGGAAGAAAAAATCATAAGAATCAACAATTTTCTTCTAAAACCATTATGAGCGAGAGTACAAAGTACTCCAGAATATGGTCTAATATCTCATATATTCTACCACAATGAGCAGTACATTAAAAAAATGAAATTTTTTGCCCCTGGGCATTTCATATTTTTTTGGATAAAAACGGTTATATTCAAAACCAAAAAATTATGTTCATGATTTCAATGAAAATCATATTCATTATCAAATCATACTATATCACTATAGTAGACGGACAATATGCAAAACTATCGAATATAACCCGCGCAACATTAACGAAGATTACTTTAAATACAATATGAGTATTCCTTACAAGGACACATTAATTAAAAGAAACTATTGGTGGTTGAGATCAACATAATTATAATAAAAAATTTTCTTTCCCTACAATAAAGGTTCAGATTTATATTATTTAGTTCTCATACTACACTTATGCATATCATATTAAAACTTGTATCTGAATCCAAGTAATCAGCTGTTATTAAAATAAAATATGAAAAAAATATTAAATTTGAATAATGTGTTAAGAGAAAATATTTAATTGTTCATTACAATGAACCGATTTTTGACAATAATATTTAAATTAAGGTTATAAGAATATAATAAGTATTAAATAAATATACAGTATAACATACATATATTGTGTAATATGGTTAAACATTTTCCAATATTTTTATTTTATATTAAATATACTAAAACTAAATTTCGAAAGTGTTTAACATTTTGTAAATTTAAATTCTTATAATCATTATATATTACTTTTACATTGATATATATATATATGTATATCGGTATATATGTATATTCGAAAACTTTTCTATTTTAAATACTATTTGATTTAAAAATGTATAGCTTAAAACGTTTATTATATTCTCTTTTTTTCTTTTTTTTCTTTTTATTTTGCTTACGCAATATGTGTTTTATTTTTGTTTTTTTTTTTGTTTATTTTTATACACAAAACTTTGTGGAAAATTGAGATATTAAAAAAAAAAAGAATCAAGAAAAACTTAAAAAACAACAACAACAACAACAGAAACAACACACATATATCTAGAAAATTGACATTTGAAAATAAACCAAATGACAAATATCAAATTTGAATGTAAAAAGTTTCAAAAATTAAAAAACAAAAAAAAAAAAAAACAAAAAAAAAATTTATATGGTAGAAAAATGAGAAAAAGGAAAAATTTCATTTCAGTTTGTTCACGTGTATAATTCACACGTTTTCAGTTCGAAATATTATGAAAAATAGAAGGAAAAAAAAAAAAGTTGAATAAAAGAAAGTCTTTAATTTTCATTCTCTTTTCATTTGAGATGAAAAACAAAACAAAAACATATCTCGAATAAAATTTTTTTTCATTTTTAAATCACAATTTTTTACCTACCGCATACATTAATGTATAAGGTAGGTATTGTTTTCATACTAAAAATTTGTACCCGAGATTTTCGCAAAAATTCACTACTCCGGTGTGGAGAACGCTGTAAAAAAATGTTCAGCATGATGTACGTCTGTGTGTGTGTGTGGGTGAGGCACGTGTACAGCTTAAACGACTGAGCGGAATTTTGTGAAATTTCATATTTAAGGTTTTGACGTAAATATCTCAGATATCTATGCCAATGCATATTATTCATTTGTTGATGACATAAAATTAAAACGGTAAAATTTTTGTTAGCAGATTTAATATTAATCTTATGTTTGTTTTGTATTTGTTTACAGTTTTTATTATTTTTTACTTTTAGAAGAAGAAGTTATTTTGCTTTGATATAAATTATTATGTAAAAAATCTATAAATTTTGGCATTGTACTTTTTGTGTAGTGGCGGTCGGTCCTGTGGTGGTGATAGCTGATTTTTTTTTGTTCATCAATCTTTATTTCAACAAAATTTTACATTTATTTTCTCTTGTTTTTGTTAAAGGAGTAAAAAACGAATGTAATAAAAATTTTTGAGGAACATTTTTACAATCCTACAAAATTATATAGGCTCCATTGTCCACCACTTCAAATAGTATTCTCTTTCTTTATTGTCATGCCATTACAATTTTTCTGATTGGGTTAAATTGGGTTTTTGATTGGGTTCTGATTGGGTTTTTCTAAACTGGTTGTAAGCGTCTTTCTATACGTAACAATGAAAACGACTAGTTACGATTTTATAAACTTATTGCAAAATGAAGTTTTCAATAATTTTAAGTTTTTAATTTTTAGGTTATATATTTTGAACGATAATGGGACACAATTCAATTTATTTGGTTACGATCTATTAAACCTTTTCGACACGACATACAATTCAAAGTTTTTAGTTTATTCTAATTTCAAGTATTGCTACACAATTATATTTATATTTTATCCAGTTTTGTCCAAAGTATGTTTTGAAACTAGCCGTAAAAGAATTAAAGATAAATATATATTTATTTTCAATAGTTTAAACGAAAAACATTCAATATAATTTTTATGGAAATTTTCATCTTATCAAATGTTAATGAATTAATTTAAGATTAAACTTCATCTATATGACATATACAGAGTCCTGTAAAAACGGATATCTTTGGAAAAATTAATAATTAGAATTCTTTTACCAAATCGTTCACATAAAGAGCTAGATATTTGAAGAATTTTGCGGTTTTTTTTTTTTTTTCGCTTCATGATATAGTATAGGCTTTTATTTATTTCTAACTAATTAAAATGAGCCATAGTGTTATAACAAGTTCCAATTCTTCTGTTTCGTTAAATTTTTTCTATAGCGTTTCTTCTTTTATTCAAAAACTTTTGTATATAATATTTATTCTATATTCTTCAATATTAAAATTACTCCTTACTCAGTTATTTCAAAACAATGAAAATGGCAGTTTCATGAACATCAACCTAACGCTCTAGCAGTCTAACCTAATAAATTATTTTAAAATGTACTCTTTTGAAATTTTTAGTTTTCATCTTAATTTATTTGTTTTATTTTATGAAAACTTTAATTTTAATTCTGTCCTTAACAAGATAGATGGTAATATTTGTGAAGTTTTTGCATTTAAAACTTTCAATTCCTATTAATATATTCGAAGAATATGAAATACGATAGATTCAAGTTTTTCCTTTTAGAATTTTTTTTTTATAGTAATGGATAAGTTTGTTTGCATGAAAATCAAATGAAAAATACGTGATTTTTCTTTTATCCATTTGTTCACTCCTTTTCTATCAAAATCTCTGTATTGTAATTTTATTTATATTTTTTTTGTTTTTGTTTTTTCTTTTTTTATTTGATATCTTATAAATATTGCATTGCAATTTCATTTAAGGGGATAGGATATTTTATACTTATATTTCTATCAATCATTATAAAGTTATGGGAATATATTTAAAATTTATTTATCATTTTAAAAATTTAAGTTTTTCAAATATGTCAAATTAAACTGAGATTTGTTGGTTTATTTAAAGAAAAAAAAATTTCAAATATTACAACACAAAACGCCATACAATACAACTAACAAAAATTAACAATTTAGTTAATTTGATTGCTAGTTATTTCTGTATTTATGCTTATACCCAAATCATAGTAAACTTGTTATACGTATCACCAAAAATTCTCACAAATTTAAAGCTCGAGTTATAAAAGTTTTTAATACTATTTTGTCAAAATCAGTTATTGGTAAGTAGGTAGGGTGGTGACCTTCATGATGTTGCGTCAAGGACTCAATTAGCACTAGATTACATTTAGATACCACTGCACTCACGTGATCTGCTTTTTAAGATTGTTTACGATTTTATATTCAACCGGAGAAGTTCAGATACGAAATCACTTCTTTGATTTTGTGTTCAGAGTTCATAGTCAGTTATAGTTATCATGATTATTTACTGTTTTGTACCAAATAAAATTAAAATCTCTATTGTTCAAACCCCAATTTAATAAAAAATTTTAGTGATACGTATCATAAGTCTAATATGATAAGAATGATTATTAATCAATAAGTAAACTGAAGAAACTGAATTCTTCACAAATCTTAAATGAAAAAAAAAACAATTAAGGTAGATTCTATGTAGATTTGTGACATCCAAAACTTGTGGGTCTTCTTTGAATTTTTCGTATGAAAAAAATTATGAAAGGACAAAAACCACTTCCTTTTAATTAAAGAAAAGCGTGTAACTAGCTCTTATAGTAGTCCAGAAATGTGTACTAAAAGTTAAAAAAGTGAATTGTTCAGGAGCGCCAAAAAACTAAAAAGAAATCGTTTTTGAACTAAAATTTTTTTATTTTTTGTTTTTCTAAGTATTTCTGCGTCTTACTATTTCTGCGTTCAAGTTCTTTGGTATCATAGGAACTTTACGTTGTTGTTCCCTCCGGCCTCTTGTTGGTTTATAAACTCCGACTAATTCTACTTAGAAAAATTTTGAATAAAATTTTAAACTCGTATATGCAAAATTGAGTACAATAGTTCTAAATTTGCTTACAGTTTTGAACCACTTCTACTACTCGATAAACTTGAAGTGAGATTTTTTATACGCAGAACTGAGTGTAGAATTAAAATCGACAATAAAAAAAAATTGATTAGCTTTAAGCTTTGGGCAGACTTAACTGTTCAAATTTTTTGAAAATTTTATTTGCATACAACGGTAAATTTAAATAGCTAAACCGAATTGTAAAAATTATTTTTGTTCAAAAATTATATTGTAAAGAAGTTTAATGGGCTCTGATTGAGGTTACATAAAAAAGTTGTTCTACAAATTCTTCTTTTTAGGAGGTCGACTTGAGACAATTTTAACTACTTTTACATCTTAAATAGTATAAAAAACTTCTGCAAACACATGGTTGAACGGACGGAAAGACGAAATTAATAAAAAAATATTTGTAATAGAAAGCAACTTATATTTTTTTAATGATTATCGTACGAATTGCTGTTTTTTTGTTGGGGATTTTCATGTTTGATACCACTTTGGGGATTTCATGTTAGGGATTTTGATACCACTACGAGTATATATTTTGTTATAATTTTATATTGTGAGTTATAAGGTGTTATTTAAAATTGTTCGCTTACTATATTGACTTATTTTCTTTTTTATTTATATATTTCAAATTACATATTTATTAAATAGGTATACTAATTAATAGTGTCCCATTACCTTAAATGTTTATTTTTGACATTAACTTAAAATTTTTTTTCATTTTTCGAACCTGGTCATTATTCACAAGAAATTTTCTTTATAGAAAATGTTTTAAGAATGTGTCAATATCAATTTGCCTGTCAATTCGAAATCGATTTTCATTCCTTAAACTTATATTCCCTTGATCAGACAGTACATAAGTGCTAAACATCATATAGCCTATTATTTGGTCAAAAAAGGGAGCTTGATTTTAGTGAATTAAAGTCCCGCACAGTCATAGTAAACACGTGCTTGTTCCACTCCTCTATACTGAAAATGATTCTCACCTTAATATGCATTTTATGCATATAGTTTTGCGTTTTATTATAAATACCTTAAACACAAAATCAATAATTTACAATAACTTAAGTGTAGAACACTTTAAATAATTAAAGTGATAAATAAATTATGTTGATTTAGAAAATATTATTCGATTTATTCAATCGTTAATAAAAGGTATTTTTGTTTTCTTTTTATATGAAAGTTAGGATTAATTTTAAATGTTTACGTGTAGTATACTTTATTAATTTTAAATTTGAAAATTAAATAAGTTAATCATAAAATTATAGGTGATATAGAAAAAAAAATTCATAATAACATTTATGAAAAATGAAACTAGACCAGATTCTTAAATTTGCTAATACGCTGATAATTGAAATTGAACTGTTATGTAAAAGAGAATTCTAACGGGGCCTCGGTGGCCTAGTGGGTAAGATTGTATAAAATACGCTCTGAACACCGAAGGAGTGTGGATTCGAATCCCACAAACGTTGTAGGAATAATTCCCCCTTACGACATTTACAGCCACATTTATGTGGCAGGAAAATGCATTCAAAAAAAAATAATTCTAAATAATCCTAAATGTAAAAAGCCAATTCGTGTAAAAAATATGATTAAACAATATTTTATAATTAAATCTGGTCGTTACTTTAATTACTATTATATTATTTGTTAAACCATATAATTTCCCAACTTATAAATCAAAACTATGGCAAATCTTAATTGAAACAATATCTTTATTGAGAATACTATGCTCGTATAACGCTTAATAAATTGCGGAAATAAAGTTGAACCTATTTTATTTTTTCTTTTATTAGCTTTTTTATTCCGAATCTAACCAAAATGATTTTATGATTTTTCATTATACATTTTATTTATGTTTTATAATAAATATGAATGTTATACTACACGTATTTCTTTAAGATTTGAGAACTAAGAGATATATTAAAAAAATTACCTATTCAAAATACCGAATTAGAAAAGGAAATAAGTAATAAATATCGGAGTTTTCTTTTTGACTGATTAAGAAGTTTCCTTCTACTTTTCGTCGGGAATACATTGTAAAAAAGCGAACATTAACTATAGTACATATTACCGTGCAGGGTGCAAAGCCCCATACCCTTATTTCTGTGACACAAAAGTCTCATAGGTCTTTTGATTTACCAGTATAAGACAAAAGACCCAAAAGCAGGAGGTCAAAAGACCCATGGGACTTCTGGCTTATTGTAGTTAGTCAGAAGTTCCAATTTTGTTTTTGTAATGATAACAATTAATAATGTTAAAATATCGTTTAGACAAAACATTAATTTATACCTCAGCTAACTATAAGATCACATACATTAATACATATGTCTATTGGAAGAAATTTTATATTCGGTTGCGAAATCAGATTTGCCCCTTTTTGCAGAATATGTATATAATATGTATGTCTGAGATTCTGAATTAAGAAGGAATTTAGAAATAAAAATTTGTACATACATTCTGAAAAAAGCGTATAACCCGGCTTTTGTATCAAACTCTAAAATCTCTCCTAATTCAGAATAATATATATACATATTCCAGAAAAGGCGTATAACCCTGATTTTGTAATCAACTCTAAAATCTCTTCTAATTCATTTATATACCGGAAAAATGGAAAAACCTAATTTTATAGCCAACTCTATAATCTTCCCTAATTCAGAATCTCATATATATGTACATTCGGAATCTCATTCAGGATTTCTCCTTTTTCTAGAATATAAATGAATTAAAAAGGATTTTAGTACGAAATCAGCGTTATACGCTTATTCCAGAACATTTTAAAATAAAATCTAATTAAATGTTATAAGAATTCTAAATATTTTGTGTTTCTATAAATAAAATAACGTTTATAAATAAAATTTAAGAAGTATAAAAAATAAATAAAATAAAACAAAAATTGTCCTTTGACATATCATATACGGTACGGCACGGTTATGGTACGGCACGAGTATGGTATGATTTCTCCCACTTAGATAATATTTTTACCAAAATAATGATAAAATTATTAATTTTATTGTATTATGAAATTACAGGTAAGAATATTAAATCAAGGGAGAACTAAAAATAAAATTTCACTAGGCAGTGGTAGGTACATTAAAAAAATTATTTTTTTTTTATATAAAAATAATTGATACAAAATATTGTGTTCGCGATGATTTTTTTTCCAGTTTAGTGTTGACAAGTAATCTTGATTGTCACTCTGCAGTAATATTAAAATTATTTTAAAATATTCAAAAGTTTATATATTTTTATTTAATAGCAATGAATTTTTTTAAAAAAACTTATAAATTAAAACCTTCTTTTTATATTTCATTTATTTATTTTATAATTTTAAGCGGACATTATATATCAAAAATATTTGGAATGAATTATTTTAAAATAATTAATTATAAAAAAATACAATTAACTAAATCAAAATTAACATTTTATTATAGTATATTACTTCATCTATTTATAATATTACTTTGTTTAATTTATATAATATATTTTATAAATGATAGTTTATCATCTTTAATATCAAATGAAATTTTAGTATTCTGTCGTCATTTATTTTTAACAATACGTTTAATTGGTATATTATCAAATTTTATTATTCATACAATTTATTATCAACAATTGGGTATAATTTTTACAAATAATTTTAAAATTTTAATGAAATTTTCATATGATTCCAGTAATTATAAACAAAATCAGTATTTTTTAATTTATGCCATATTTGGTAACACTATACTTATATTAAAATTAATTTCTTTTCCATCAATTTGTATACAGTTCTTAAAAAATGGCAGTATTTTGCAAAGTGTTAATGTATTGTTTGGTTTTTTAACTCAATTTTTAATATCGAATGGATTATATTCATTTTATTTTTTAATATTAAATTATTGGTATTTTTTTGATATAATAAATTTAAAACTTAAAATACTATTAAAAATATATGATGATGAAATAATTTTTTGGAAAAAATATATAAAAATAAATAATTATATTGAAAAATTACAAAGAAATTATTTAAAATATTATAAATCATCAAAAAATATTAATTTCTTTTATCAATTTTCAAATTTAACAAGTATTTTATCATGTGTTATATCAATGATAACATCATTATATGTAATATATAAATCTTTAACAATATTTAACTCAAATTCAATGTCATATGGAATAATTTACGTAAATATTATACTAATTAATGAAGTTTTACTGTCATACTTTGGTTCAGACTTAGTTATTAATGCTGTGAAAAAACTTCAATATAATTTTAGAGATATTTGTTTTTTGTGGCCGCCGCTAAAGGATAACTTAAATATTGAAACAATTTCAAGAAATGTAAGTTTTAGATTTAAATTTGGATAATGCATTTTTTTTTTTTTTTTTTTAATTAATTAAACACATAACCAATTCTAATTTTTTTTTTTTTTTGTTTTTAGTTTATTACTCTGTCACATAAATGTAACAAGGAAATTACACAGACTTTCCTTTGCCAAATGTGGCTGTAAATGTCGTAATTATTCGTATGACGCGTAAGGGATTCGAACCCATAGTGTTTACAGCATCTTTAATACGCTTATGCTTAAAAATTTTAATATAACATAATTATTTTTAATATTTTTTTTTTCTTTGGTTATAGTTAACAGTCAAATATATGAAATAATGAAACCCTTATCTAAAATATCTACGAAAATAAGTCGCTTTAGTATAATTTAATTTTAAAACATTATTAAATATCTTATTTTATTTTGTTAATAAATTAAAATATTTAACCGTTTATACTTTTACATATTTTACAAACAGTTATTTTTTTTAATATTTCTTCTACTCGTATATTCCGCTATATTTGTTATTTAATTTTTCAAATAACTTCCACTGCTAATATTTCTTAGAATCAAGAGTGTAAATTTTATATATTTATATCTTCTTCTAACCATTTATATAAAAACGAATGTTTCTTTGTTTGTAATTTATAGACTTGAAAACTACTATCTATTTCTTCTACTATCAATTTAAATGAAATTTTCAGTAGGCACTATTGAAACAAAGAGGAAGGTGTAAGACTTAACAGCAGCTTTTTGAAATTATAACTGGTATGGGCAGCTGTCATACAAATTCCAGCTCCCATTAGGAATATTTCAAAAACCAAAGGGAGTTGCATATCTGAAAATTGGGAATCAAGTATTCAAAAAAAAAAAATTAACAAATACATATTTTACCGTTTTCTGAAATTCTGAATGGTATAGGTAGCTGGCATAAAACTCCCTACACCCAATTGGAATATTTTAAAAACCAAAACACATCGCTGGTCTGTTGGGGTACTCCTGCCATAATGGAAGATCGTCAAATATTTTTAAAATAATCACTCTTTATAAAGTTCCAAATTCTTAAAGCTACCTTTGTTATTCTTACTTTTACAATTTATCTTAATAAATTCGCATTCAATTACTATAACGTGAGAGAGTATTAAATTTTATCAAATGTGGAACTGATTATATTTTGTTATAATTTTATATAACTAAATTTATACAATTTTATATATAAGTTATAATAAAATGTTATAAGTTATTTGCTTATATATAACGGAAATTCTTTGTACATCGGGAAATTATGAGGTAAAAGAGAAAATTATTTGTTTTGATATATGAAATCAGTATTAATTATATTATTTGTAGTTAATTTAAATCCAATAAATATGTACCATTTATTACTTAGGCACTTTAGTATTGTTGTAAATCATTTTAAAAAGCTTTTACTTTAACTGCGGGTTTGAAAATTGGTTCCTAACCGAAACACAAATCCCCTTACCATCTAGCTGTTAAATCCAATTAAATTTTTTTTTTTTACCGTGTTCCTACGTTGATTGAAGGAAATTTTTTTTTTATTTTATTGTAATTTTATCGAAAAATATTTATTTATTATGATATTCGTCAAAAAAATGACATTTTGATAAAATAAGGAAAGTAAGTAATAGCCTTAAATATGATTATTAGTCTATAAGATAATAACATTAATTTGAAATAAATACCGTAAACACTTAAAAGTATAGACCTTCACTTAATTTACATACTCAAAAGAAAATGCATTATTAAAATACAAGAAGTATTATTACTTTTTAAGATATTTTTGTTGACTTTGTCTCTGATTATTAGTTTTCGTATATATTATTAACTTATTTCTATTATAACTCTTTTTAACAGCTTTTTATTAACTTGGTTGGGTAAAGGATGGAATCTTAGAAGCCATTTGAAACACACTTCCCGTTGAGCTATAGACTTGAAATTTTCTTCATTAGATCAGATCCCGATGACAATACATGATTTTAAAATAATAATATCGAAAAACATTAGAGAAAGTAGCTTAATTTCAAAATTAAATTTTCATACAAAGATATAACAGAATTTTTAACAGAATTATTACAGAACCAAAATAAAACATTTTATCTAAATTTACTAAATTCACCAATACCAATACCAATACGTATACGTAATACATAAATGTTTTTTTTTTTCTATAAAAGAATATTGTTTTTTATGTAGACCATTGCATTGTATGCGTGCATATACATAGGTACATTCTTCAAAATATGTAATAATATGTGCTTCGGAAATATTTTTGGTTTGAAAGCGATGAATTTGAAAGATATGAATGTGTAAGCAAATTAATGTGCCGCACTTGAGAACACAATGTAAAATTTAATATGCATTTACTTAAAATTTAGTAAGCAAGTGTTAAATTTAAGTTTTTTTTCATCAAATCAATTGATTTTTAGTATACATTTTTATTTATAAAAGCAATGTGTTTATTTATAATATTTATATAGATATGTGTTTCTCCTTTCTTAATTATAATTAAAATAGGGCTTTTCTTTCGAAACTCTTAACATATTAAAATCGCATATTATGGCCCTAACATTGATATCTAAGTTGATATCAATATAATAATTAATTTATTCAAAATTAAAAAATAATTTTGTTTTAATTCAAAAACATTAGCATTTAGAAGTAAGCAATTTAATATATTCTCAATTACATACTTTTAAAACCAAATTTTTTTACTACATATGTATGCAGGTACAATTAAAAATCTGTACTACTGTACTATTAAAAATCTGGTAACACAGTCACACCAAATTCCCAAATTCCCAACTATTATTATTTAGTTGATTTATCGATTTATTATTTTTAAATATGTAGGCAACATATTAATTTAAAAATATAAGTTTATAGTTATGCGTTTGTTGCCTCCAGCTTTTATTTTAATTTCACAGACTGTAAAACTTATATATACTTATATTTATATATATATTTGGCATATTGAAATAAACTTTTTCAAAGAAATCCTGATTGTAACAATATAGGTTAGAAAATTACAGAAAAATTTGCTATTAAAAATTTATTTTTCAAAAAAGCTGTTTTTTTAAAAATTTTTTTTATTTATTTTATTTATTTTATATTTTAGTAAAATTCCTAATATTTATTGGAAAAATATGGTAATTAATTTTACTCTGTTCAACCGTCTGTTTATAAAACTATTTGAGATCAAATAATAAATTAAAAACACGAATAAACCACGTTCTGTTAAAAAACTTTTGTTTAAAAATAGTACATATTCATTTTTTTATCCCTAATAGAGCTATTAAATGGAAAAAAAAATTTCTGTTGTATTTTGTGCTAATTCTGAAAGATCTTTCTTTTAAATTTTTTTGGTTCTATAGAAAAGTGTTCCGTAGATAAGAAGATCTATGCATGATTAAAATTTCATTGCTCTATCTTAAACAGTGAAGAAGTTTTCAAAACAGACGAACAAACAGATATAGTAAAACTAATTGGCACGTTTTTCAAAATTTTTTTTATTAAAATCACAAAATTTAACATAAATAAATTTTAATAATAATTTAGTCAATCCATTTTGCTTCATATAAAAATGTAATTTAGATGTTTAATTTATGAGTAGACAATACAAGTTAAAGAACTAAGGCAGTATGTTAAACCAATGATTTTAAAAGGTACAAATTTTCAAATAGACAATAAAAAACTTTAGCTGTACAATAAAATTTTTTTTTTTAATGCATTTCTGTGCTACATAAATGTGGACAGGAAATTACACAGCCTTTCCTTTTCAGGCGTGTCTGTAAATGTGGTAAGGGGGAATAATTTTTACGACATATGTGGGATTCGAATCGACACTCCCTCGATGTTTACAGCGTATTTTATACGCTTTTACCCATTAGGCCAACGAGGCCTCTTATTATTTTATATATTTAGAATTCTTTCAATGAAGAACATTATCAAACATTACACTTACTTCAATTTATGTATAAGTATAATATTTAGATTTTAATTTTTCCTCTTGACTTTAGAAAAATTTCAACATGTATAGGGATTTTAGTTTTTTAACATTTAAATTTTTTAAAAGTTATAGCCCAAACTGACCAAAGACAAAAATTTGTTGAAGCATTTTATGTTCATTCTTAAAGACCTTCCCCCTTTGAAAATTTCAAGTTCTTAACTTGAAGTGCTCAGAAGATACAGAGATTTAAAAATTTTGCAAAATTTTGCTTTCAGTAACAGTTAATTAAAGTGTTATTTTGCCAAAAAATGATCTCACTTTAAGAAAATTTCTGTTGTAATTTAAACTTGTAATTTGAATATAGCTTTGTTTTTCTTCTCTGGCGGATATAGACTCTACATAGTCGATACATAAAAGAAGTTATTTCATAATCTATCTACGTCTAAAATTTTACTTCTTTATCCCTAACAATAACATTTTGTAAACAGACAGACAAAAGAAAATATGTAAGAAAACAGTAAACCTATTAAGAATTTTTTTTTTTAAATCTCCTCAAATCAAAGTTATTAATAATGTTAAAATAAATTATATCTTTTGTTTTTTTTATATTCCTTTGGTATTTATTTTGTATGTTGAATATTATATTAATTATAAATTTGAATTGAAAGTTATGGTATTGTACAAAATTAGTACTAATTATGTTTTGATTCGTTTTTTAATATCTAAGATTATTTTCATAATAAATTACATACAAAAATTATTATATAGCTAGTATTGTAAAAAAAACTAAAAATATATGTATACTATATGTATATACATACCTATATGTTAAAACCTCGAAAAGTGGAAATATATCAGATTTTTGTTTATAATTATGATGTTTAATGGAATTTTTATTACTTTTCTTTTTATTAATGAAGTTTGACCTAATGTATGTCATTAATCACTATATTCTATGTTCGTAGTGCACCTTTAAAATGAAGAAGAATCTATTCAACCATTGGATTGGTATTAAGTTTCCCTAGATATTTGTTCCATAATGATACCTGTTTAACTTCTTAGATTTGAAACAGACATAGTTCACCTATATCTTGGAAATAGAAATTATCGAAACATTTCCACATTTTTTTTTGACAGATTGGGACAGGTGAAGAGTAAAGTGCTCCTTTTAATTAAATTTTTCATTTTTGTTTTTTACGTGAAAACACGTTATGTTAACGTAACGTAACAGTAATCACTGGACACTAGGTTGGTAGTGGCAGTGCACCTTAATTCAAAATGAAAGAGAAGCTATTCTTCCACTATTGATATTTATGCTACCCTATATTTATGCTACGACGATACCACTCTGCCGAAAGAAGTTTTGAAATCTTCTTAGATCCACATCAGAGATAAAGACACCTAATCTTGTAAAAGGAAACTACCAATATAATTTCAACTTTTCCTTGTCAGAATTGCAGATGCAGAGAGAGTTCTAATTTTAATTAAATTTTAATTGTTTTTTAAATTAAAATGAGGGTTCATTTTTATATCAATATTATTTTGTTTTTTAATGAAGGCCGAGCTAACGTAACAGTAATCACTAGACGCTAGGTTAAACTTACAGTGTTTAATATCTTAAACGATTCGGCCACCTTGACGTCATTTTTATATTAATGAATAGGAAATTTAAATTTTATTATTATCTTAGTACCTATACTTATATCAGAGTTTTGAGCGATAATTCCAAATATTGAATGCAGATAAAATGTAGTGGAAGAAAAAATTCGATTGTACTGTACATATAAAAATATTAAGAAAAAAAGATCCAACAAACTCCCCAAATTATTTTGAATTTCCAAAAGTAATTTGAATACGATTTAAAGATTTTTCATTAATTAGAGTATTGTTTTTATAATATTTTATATACGATTGAATCTTAAATAAATTGATTTTATCTTCCATTTGCCACATCGCTCGCTCATATAACGTCATTAACAAATTATTAATTGATTAATTGAATTTTGAATTTATTAGGATTAAAATTCTTCAGAAAAACTAAAAATAAATCTAATTAATTTAAAAAAGTACGAAGAGTGAAAAAAACATAATAATATAAATATGGATGTATGTACATATACATTAAAATTGATTTTCGTTATTATTACGAATTAGATTTTCAATCAGTTAACATTAGATATTTTGAATAATTCCTGAGAAAGATACCTATTTTCTTCTTTTTTTTTTTTTTTTTTTTTCTTTTGTATATTAACAATGAAAATATTTAAAATAAATAATAATAAAAACGATTCATATCTTATTTATTTTATAATTTTAAGTGGACATTATATTTTAAAAATATTTGGAATGAATCATTTTAAAATAATTAATTTAAAAAAAAGACAATTTAATAAATCAAAATTAACATTATGTTATAGCATTTTTCTTCATATGATTATTTTTATACTTTGTATAATTTATATATTATATCTTTTACAAGATGATTTATCATCTTTATTATCAAATCAAATTTTAATATTCTGTCGTTATTTATTTTTAATAATACGTTTAATTGGTATATTATTAAATTTTATTATTCATACAATTTATTATCAACAATTGGGTATAATTTTTACAAATAATTTTAAAAATTTAATGATATCATCATATAATTCAAGTAATCATAAACAAAATCAATATTTTATAATATCTTCTTTATTTTCTATTATTCTTCTTATAATAAAATTAATTAGTTATCCATTAGTATTAAGAAATTTTGAAAATAATAATAATTGGCAACAAATTATTAATTCAATTTTTGGATTTTTAACACAATTTTTAATATCGAGTGGATTATATTCATTTTATTTTTCAAAATTAATTCATTGGTATTTATTTGATTTATTAAATATAAATATAAAAAATTTTGAAAAAATATATTATAATAAAAATGTATTATTTTGTAAAAAATATTTAAAAATAATTTCATATATTGAAAATATACAAAAGAATTATTTAAAATATTATAAAAGATCAAAAAAAATTAATTTATTATATCAATTTTCAAATTTAACAAGTATTTTATCATGTGTTATAGCAACAATCACAATATTATTTTATTTATATAAATCTTTAATAAATTTTAAATTAAATTGGATATCATATTGTATGATTTTCTTAAATATTATATTAATGAATGAAGTTTTATTATCATATTTTGGTGCAAATTTGGTTATTAATGCTGTTAAAAAAATTCAATATAATTTTGGAGATATTAATTGTATTTTGTGACCGCCGCTAAAGAATAACATAAATATTGAAACTATTTCAAGAAATGTAAGTTTTTTAATTTGAAATTTTCATTTTTTTTATTAATTATTAAATTTTTTTATTATTATTATATTAATTAAATTTACATCATAAATTTTAATTACAAAAAGAAAAAAGAATACAGTTTCTATTGTCAATATTATCAATTGTATCTGTTGCAATCGTATCTACTTTGCTTATATAAATTTTTTTTTTTGTAATCATAATATTTAATCTGTAAATGACAAACATTTAAAACCCTTTTACTCAATTATTTACCAACCAACTTTCATATTTTTCTTTTTAAATGATAAATATTCAGTACAGCCATCTTACAAGATTAATATATTTCCAAAATTTTCTGATTTTCATTAATAATTTTTCATTTTTATAAAAATCCCATGTAAAGTATATACATAGGTATAGCATTTTCTGGTCAAATCCAGGTATTTACTAAATATTCTCAGTAATTTACTAAATATATTCAGGTTTTTGCTAAATATATTCAGGTATTTACTAAATAAAATCAGATTTTTTTTTTAGAATTCAAAGATCTATTAAATGAATTCAGATTTTTTTTTTTTTTAATTCCTATTTTTACTAAATAATTTCAGATAATTTTTTTTATTCAAAAATTAAAAATTTTTTATTGATAGAATTCTCAAAAATATTTCCCGTCGACTTGTTATTGACCACTTTTTGACATTAAAAATGTAATAAAAATTAAAGTACTTATTTTTGTTATAAAATAGAATTTTAAACAAAATTAAGTGCTCCATGAGTTCTTATATCCTAAAATAAAAAAAATAAAAGTGAAAATATGTGTTTTAAGGCCATTTTTATGATAAAAACCAGGTGGTGAAAGTTAATTTTGACCAGTATAAAAATATTAAGAAAAAGCTTTGGTCAAAGTTAGAATAACTAAGTAATAAGCCCCAGTCAATGTTAATGGTTTTAATCAACTATGAGAAAACAGGTGGTAAAAGTTTAAATAACACCAGTGAAAATTTGTGGTTTTAATCAGTTATGAGAAAACAATTTAATTTTTTCGATCAATGTCAATGTTAGACAAGTCAAAGTTAAACCTAGTCAAAGTTAGACGCAAGTCGATGATAAATATTTTAAAGCATTTTTACATGTTTATCAATAGAAAGGTTTTAATTTTTATAATTTTTGAATCAAAAAAATTATCTGAATATTTTTAGTAAAAATCGGAATTCCAAAAAAAAAAAAATCTGAAATTATTTAGTAAAAATCAGAATTCATTTAGTAAATCTCTAAATCCCAAAAAAAAAAAAAAAAATCCGAATTTATTTAGTAAATACCTGAATTAATTTAGCAAAAACCTAAATATATATAGTAAATATCTGAGAATATTAAGTAAATACCTGTATTTGACCAGAAAATGCTATATCATATAATATGTATAATCTATACCTATAATATACATATTCAAAAACGACGCTCTTTGATTCCGTTAAATTTTTGTTTTATTTTTCTTTTCGATTAAAAGGTTTAAAATATTGTTTGTATGGTAGGAGTAGGAATTTCACAATATAACTGAATATAAACATCACGATTTTAGTTTAGTGTTTAGTACAGCGGTAGAGTGTGGGGTTATTAATATTTGCTTTTTGATTTTGCAAGTTCGATTCAGCTCTGTTTTTTTTTTTTGTTTTTGTTTTTTTTTTTATATTTTAAACGAAATAAATTCTTACATATCATAATATCATCATAATATTTAATCTGTATTGATAGACATTTAAAACCCTTTTACTCAATGATTTACTATCTTAGGCTTCTTATAATATATACATATATAATATAGGAATATTGAGTTTCCAATACTCAATAAATCAAGGGCAACTTCTAAAAGATAATAATAATCGTGTTTTTACAAAAAATATCATTTGCAAAGAAATTTTAAATTCATAAAGGCTTTAATTATTGAAAATTGTATTTTTACATTTTAAATAAAATCATAAAGAAACTATACTGTATATATATTATATTGTAATTGCTAATTAAAACACCTCGAATTTCGAGGAGCGGGCGAATACTAGTTTTTCATTATTTTTAAATTGAATAAAACATTTGCACATAGGTCTTGGTCCAATAATTTCAGCTTTTCCATATTTAACTTTATAAGTTTTGAAAATATGTTAAATATTGGTTCACAAAATTATAGATCATTAGGAAATACCCATTCGCGTGAATTATGGGTTTTTATCTTAGTAACCAAAAAAAAATAAATAAAACACCGAAATTTAAATTTATATTTAAATATTATTTTTTTTCTAAATATTCAACTTTGTAGTTTGAAATTGATCTTAATGACTGACTTTTACAATATTTATATTTTTTAAGGTTTTCGAATCTTTATTATTTTCTTTTACAAAAACAATTTCCTTATATTAATGCTATAATTAATACTAACTATAATCGAAAAATATATTTCGAAACAAAATTCAGTATCGAATTACAAAAGAAATTTTTATTTATTATAAAATCAATATATTCTTAAACAAATGTTCGTACCTACTGAATTTTGTGCAAAATAATTTCACCATAAGTTTAGTTTCATATTACGATATAACGTTTAAAACGTTATATTACGTAATTATTTTCATATTACGATATAACGTTTAAAACAAATATATTTCAAGTGCGTCATTGTGCTGTGCTGAGCATATTTCATAGCATATTTGAGTATATTTCAAGTGCGTCATTGTGCTGAGTTTCATATTTAATATTTTTTTTTTAATATTATATCATTTGGGTTAAAAGAGAAGATAATTAAAAATGGTTCAAATGCAATTGACCGTAATTATGCTTATAGTAAATAAAAATTTAGTATAAAACAAAATTAAGAAATGTGAAATTGGGTTTTATCTTTTATTGGAGGTTCATTACTTACTATCTTGGTTGGGGTTATCAACTGTGACGTAACTCGTGATCTCATTTCAATAAAAAAACAATAAGGAGAGCTTACAAATAGCTCGAAATTGTTTTAGTACTACAAAATAGCAAATATAATATTAGTATATGTATAATGTATAGAAATATATTATTATTATAATATGTCTATATATTATTTATATCAATACTATACGAGTATTACATATTATTTATATATGGTACAATTTACTCTAAATTAGACACGCAATATGACAAAAAAACTCAATATGATGTAAAAACCTTCTTTACGTAATCGTTACATTTTTTATGTAAGCAAAAATATAAAAATTTGCTGCTTATTAGTCACTTTGCCTCACTCTGTCTGATTATAAATCTTCTACACCGTTAAATGATGATTGATTGATGACTACAATTATTTTTTTTTTTTAAGTTTTAATTTAATTTACTTATGTGTATCTTAAAATCTATGCATTTAATTAATAAGTTTGAGACAATTGTCTCAAGATCTGAAGACCAAGGTAAATAAACTCCCTCTATAGGGCAATTTTTTGTTTTTAGTTTTTCAAATACACTCAATAAATATTCAAAACCGAAAGAGAATCATTTTGTATAAAGGAGAAAATCTATATACCTACCTATTTGTTTTTTACAAGAATGTTAATTAAAATAGTGTTATTTGCCGCATACTACTTTTCCTTCTAGTCGAACTAACCCATATTCGAAACTATGAATTCGATATGAGAAACTATGAAACGATTAGACCGATAGAGGTCAAACTTAATACAAATGTTTTTCTTAAGAAACGGATTAATTTGCTTACCATCGATTAACTCGTTTCGGCACGCCGATTTATCAAAAAAAGTAATTTACAAATTTCCTTGTTTCCACTTTTGTTATTTTTATTCGTTATCCATATTCGTTATTGTTTGTTTCGTATTTTCGTTATTTTTTTTAATTAATTTGAATGACTGAATTTACAGAAACAATGTTTCTAGTAAACAGAGCTTATTGGATAAATTTGGGTACGGTCAGAATTTTTTTTATAGGTTAATTTCATTAAAATGTGCAATAAGCTCGTATAAAACTTAAATTTTGAAAAAATTTGCGTATGAGTTTCACTCTGCCGGTCTGTTTTCAAAATTTATATACCGTTAAGGATAGAGCAATGAAATTTCAGCCATGGGTAGGTCTCATCAAACTCCTATGTTTAATTTTCTACATAGTTCAATATTTTTATCTGTGAAGCAATTCCAATTATTTCAGGACTGTATGAGTGTATGGAATTTTAATTCATTAAACCATGACCTCGCATTTTTTAACAAAAAATATTAATTTAAGATTATTTGACATATTATAGTGAATAAAGTTGTTAATATTCTCTGTAAACTTTTAAATATTATATGTATAATCATCGCCTATTTTTTTAGAACATCTGATTGAAAAATTATCTGAAATGAGTGAGAGAAATTTATTAATTTAAACACATTTTGAAAAAATATAGAGATATAACCGGAATGTTAGAAATTGTATTTTTAGGAGTAATCCAAAAATAAAAAAAATATATATAAAAATATCACATTTTCCTGCGACTTAAATTAACCTCGTCAAATAACAGTCATTCTACCTATACTGAACCATCAAATATTTATGATATTAAGAAAATAGTGACAAATAAATTCTTTTCTATATCTTAACACGTTTCTAAAAAAATTTTGAAAAAATGTGCGTATGAGTTTCATTCTGTCGGTTTGTTTACAAAACTGATATACCGTTAAGGATAGAACAATGAAATTTCAGCCAAGAGTAGATCTCATAAAAAAATTAATGTTGCAGAAAAAAAATTTTTATGTAGCTTCTATACAGCCTATATATATCTCAAGTTCTGCTTAACATTTTTTAATTTAAAAACGTCATTCGACAGGACTTTTTTTTACCTTTATAAATCAAAATTATATATTGTTTTTAAATTTAGAATTTAAATTTACCGCTTTTAGATAAGAACTTAAAATTTTAATGGAAGAAAGATCTTTGAGAATTAGTGTAAGTTGTTTCGTTTTTGTATCACATTTTGTTTAAGGACTATTAAAACTCAAAAATTGAAATTTTCTTATATTTGAATACCTGAACATTTTGGCACCTTTACAAAATAAAAGATAAAAATTAAAGCTTCAACATTATAATTGTACATATGTTGTTAAAGGCTTCTCTTAATTAGATTTCCCTTAAAACTGAAGAAAGTGTCTCTTTATTTTTTACATTATTTCTTATTATATGAAATTCTAAAAAAAATTTTCCAATTTTGGTGTTACGTCACAATTTATAAACAGTTTGTATTATCTTTTGGAGAATGTGCGCTTTTAACAACCGTTAATTTATATTCTGCCTTGTTTAATAATACTTTTAAAATAATTATTAAAAATAATTATTTAAAAATTAAAAATTGAAAAATAGTACTAATATATAGGTATACCATTATAGGTATACGATAACCATGATATTAATGTAAATATATTAGAACATAATATTAGAAAAATTATTTTTTCAAATTATTTTTAATTCGATTGTCGCAATCATTTAACATTATATTTTGAATAATTTCTAGAAAACATTTTTTTTTTTTTTTTTTTAATTAACAATGAAATTATTTAAAATAAATAATAATAAAAAAGATTCATCTCTTATTTATTTTATAATTTTAAGTGGACATTATATTTTTAAAATATTTGGAATGAATCATTTTAAAATAATTGAAAACAATGCAATTTATTAAATCAAAATTAACATTTTGGTATAGTGGTTTTTCTTCATTTGATTTTAATTATAAATATTATTTTTAATTTATATATATTTTAAAATTGAAAATTTATCATTTTTAATATCAAATGAAATTTTAATATTCTGTCGTCTTTGTATTTTAATAATACGTTTAATTGGTATATTATCAAATTTTATTATTCATACAATTTATTATAAACAGTTGGGTATAATTTTTATAAATAATTTTAAAAATTTAATGAAATCATCATATAATTCAAATAATTATAAACAAAATCAATATTTTATAATTTTTAATATATTTGGTTATACAATTCTTATAGTAAAATTAATTACTTTTCCATTAGTTGTTATACAATTCATGAATAATGATAATTGGCAACAAATTCTTAATACAATTTTTAGTTTTTCAACACAGTTTTTAATGTCAAGTGCATTCATTTTATTTTTTAATATTAAATTATTGGTATTTTTTTAATATATTAAATTTAAAATTAAAAATATTTAAAAAAAAAAAATGTATTATAATGATAAATTAATTTTTTGGAAAAATGATATAAAAACAAGTAAATGTAACAGTAAGTCGATGCAACCGACTTATTTATACCCTACACCTAAAAAATTCAAATTAAATTAAAATCCATAAGTTATTTTAGTTAAGTATTTAATATAACTAAGCTAAAAAAATAAATGCTTTTACAATCTTTGTACAAAATTTCAGATTTCTATCTTTATTAAATTCGAAGATATGCTTGTAAGGTCTTGGGAAGTGTGTGAAGGCATCCGGACCACCACCCCAATTCATCTCAAATTTTAGAGACATCATCAGAACAGAATACTCTTATATCAAATTTCAAGTTTTTATATTTATTAATTTCGAAGACATGCTTGTTCGGTCTTGGGAGTTGTGTGGGAGATCCCCGAACAACCATTCCAATTCATCTGAAATTTTAGGCTAATCAGGGATTCAGGAAACAACACCCTGGTATCAAATTTGCAGTTTCTATCTTTATTAATTTCGAAGATATGCTTGTTCGGTTTTGGGAGTTGTATGGGAGGTACCCGAACGATCACTCCAATTCATCTCAAATTTTGGACAAATCAGGGATTTAGGAAACAGCACCCTCGTATCTAATTTGAAGTTCCTATCTTTATTAATTTCGAAGATATACTTGCTCGGTTTTGGGAGTTGTATGGGAGGTACCCGAACAACTTCTCCAATTCATCTCAAATTTTGGACAAATAAGGGATTCAGGAAACAACAACCTAGTACTAAATTTGAAGTTTTTATCTTTATTAATTTCGAAGATATGCTTGTTCGGTTTTGAAAGTTGTATGGGAGCTACCCGAACAACCACTCCAATTCATCTCAAATTTTAGAGATATCAGGGATTCAGGAAAACACAGCCTCGTACAAAATTTTAAGTTTCTATCTTTATTAATTTCGAAGATATGCGTATTCTGTTTTGGGAGTTGTGTGGGAGGTACCCGAACCCATGGACCGATTTTGTCCAGATTCGAACTTAGCCTTCCTTTCGTTATTAGTAACCTACTATATAAATTTCATCAAGATAGCTTCACTAGTTTTTGAGTTATCGTGCGAATGGACGGACGGACGGACATCGCTAAATCGACTCAGGCGGTGGTCCTGATTCAGAATATATATACATGTCTATACCTAAATCGCTTCCTTTTGGTGGTTAACAAACACCATACCAAAGTTAATATACCCTATACTTAATGTGTAGGGTATAATAAATAATTATATGGAAAAATTACAAAGAATTAATTTAAAATATTATAAAAAATTAAAAAATGTCAATTTATTTTATCAATTTTCAAATTTAATAAATACTTTATCTTGTGTTATATCAATAATCACTGGATTATATTCCTTACAGAAAACTTTAATAAATTGAAAAATTAATTCAATTTTATATAAAATGATATTCTTAAATACTATATTAATAAATGAAGTTTTACTGTCATATTTTGGTTATGTTAAAAATATTGGCAGTTAAAAAGTTAAAAATATTCAACAGAATTTTGCAGATATTTGTTTTTTATTACCACAAAAATATAACTTTAATATTGAAAAACTTTCAAGAAACGTAAGTATTCTTTTAAAATTTCCATATTTTACTTTGTTTTGTTTTTTTATTTTAATTATATTAACGCATCGGTATCCGTTTTTCTGTCTGTCACACACTGTTTCGATCTCGAAAAATTTCGAACAAAAAAGTGACCATTCTTTTTTATTAACTTGTCGGTGTATATTTGGCTACACTTATAGACTACAATTTCATATTGAAAACAACTTTTGGTATTTTAATTAAGTGGATTTTTTTTTGTTTTTAAAAAAGTGTATTATAAAAGTGAAAATAAACATAATATGTATACTATAGGTACACGTATGAAATATTAGATATTTTCTCTACTTTCTAAATATATGTATAGTAAGAAAAAAAATTGCTTACAAAACTTTTCAGGAGAGCATAATAAAGTCTTCTTTTCTAAAAGAATATTAAATTTTCTGTTTATAAGAATTCCTTTGGTAAATGAAAGGTGTGAAAAGTGTAAAATTGTAAAAAAAAAAATAACATCTTATATATTCATTCTATAAGGCGACTAAGAACATTTTTTGACAGTAAAATGTTGTATCTTATCTATTCAACATATATTTTGTATAACAAAACATATCCAAATCCAATCTGGAGTGGTGTTCTACAGAGCATACTAAATAGATTAAATGTGCTCAGATATCAAGGTAATACATAATATTATCCAATTATTAGTCACCCTACCAACAGATTATACACAAATCAATATATGAGTTTCTGGTGCATTTGTAAACGTCAATTCTATATGATTGGTTTCAAGATTTTTAATGACTATATTAAACATAATTTTATCTTAAATAAGAGTTGTAAGTTTTATAATCACAACACTAGAAACAAATCCAACTTCTATTTAAATTTATTTTAAACAAAAAATCAAAAGAATAACTGTTTGTATAATTGTATAAAAGTTATATAATGAATTGCCAACTGAATTAAAAAATATAGTAAATATTGGTAATTTTAAGAATGAAATTAAAAAATATATAATAAGTAAAATAAATAATAATATATAACGCAGAATAAACTTGCGGAACTTGAATCGTGTTTGCTAATATAAAGTAAAAAAAAGGACCTGTTGACACTAAACAAATATTATTAATAAATAATAAGACCAGACAGCAAACGCTAAGGTGTTAAAAAAATTATGTTTCTTTTTGCTACGGAAAGGCAATTGCATACAAAAATACTTCTAATTATTTTTATACTTTTATATACCTTATCAATTACATGAATTATTTTTTCTATATTCTATAAATACATATTAATAAGTATAATACATAATATTAATTATATAATATTGTTATAATAAAACAAAACAAGGTAGAATGTAAACCAACGGTTTTTAAAAGCGCACATTTTCAAAACACAATACAAACTGTTTAGAATTGTGACTTGCACAAAAATTTGAAAATTTAAGAAGTTTTCAGCCCAATACCTCTTACACAGGGGGTGGTGCAAAAAAAATGTTCTAAGGAAACTTATACTAATTGTAAAAGTTCTTTCTTGTCTCAAAATTTTAGGTTTTTATATAAAGTCGTGCCGGAGTTATGAGAAAAGAAATTTCATACAAAATGTGGCTTTCACATAACGGTAAATTTAAATAATAAATTACAAAATATTGCATAATTTTAATATTTCTTTATGTAGATAATAAAATTTCCGGTCTTGTAGCGGTTCTAGATTGTAACACTATTACGCAGAGCCTGAGATATCTACTTCTGAAAATGGGGCTTTTTCGAAATTTTGCAGAGCTGTAACTCTCAAACCCTATATATCTAAAATAAACCTTTAACACACGTTAAAATATATTACTGTAGCTTTAATTTTATATCTTGTAGAAGTAAAATGTGTACAGGTTCCTAAGTTACAGGTGTTTAAAAATAGCAAATTATCAATTTTTGAGCCTTAATAGCTCATAAACAGGGGTTGACCCAAAAAAAAAATTTCTGAACAAACTTATACTAATTCTAAAAGTTCTTTCTTGTCTCAAAATTTCAAGTCTCTATCTAAAAGCGAGCCGGAGTTATGAAAGTAGAAAAATCATGCAAAATTTGGTTTTCTCATAACAGTAAATTTAAATACTAAATTTAAAAAAATTGTATAATTTTGATATTAATTTACAAAGTTAAAAAAAATACCTGTCGTATGAGGTTTTCAGATTGAAAAAATCTTAAGCAGAACGTAAGATATATGCATGTAAAAATAGGGCTTTTTCAAAGTTTGAGGGACTGTAGCTCCGTAATGGATGGGGCTACATGAAAAAGTTGTTCCAGTTGTTTTTTTATGAGACCTACCCATGGTTAAAATATTTTTTTCTCTATCTTAAACGGTGTAGAAGTTTTGTAAACAGTCGAACGCACGAACAGAGTGAAACTAATAAGCACATTTTTTCAAATTTTTTTTGGAAATGTGCTAAAAATGAAATAAAAAATAATAATGATTAATGACATTTCATAAAGATTTTGACATTTATAACGCTCGTTAACTCTGCTCCCGAGTAGTATTAAAAAATTAACTCTGTTAACTCAAATGTGCATTTGGAAAATATGTAATTGTTGTGTGTGCGTGACCATTTTATTTTAAAATAATTTTCGTGAGATAAATATACAGCCGACTGATTAGTTATTTACTGTAAAAGAAAAATGTAATAAAAATTTTTTGTAGGTACAAATTGTTTTAAATGAGAATAATTGTGAGTAAAAAATATTAAATACATATTATATGCAATTTTTAAATTGAAATTATTTGTTTAATTTAAAATTAAACAGTATAAAATAAAATAATCTAAAAAAAAAAAATTGTTTTAAATAAAATGCTTTTATCGAAACAAAACCAATCTTGTAAAAAGTAGAAAATAAAAGACAGATCTGAGAGTGACAGATCTTCAAAAACTCAAATTTGTAACTCAAATAAGATAATATTAGGACATTGAAAAGTATTTTAGGTTATTTTAATGATTTTGATTTTATACTAACCTCAAATTATTTTCCAAAGTTCTTTTATTATCTTATAACAATATTTGATTTTGTAACAATTTGACTATTTGAGTACAATACAGCTATGCAGCTTTATTAAGTTTCAACAATTCTTAGCTTTTTTATAATTTAAATTATAAGAAAACTAAAAATTTATTCACACGTTTAATTTTCAGGAAAATATTTAAATGTATGTTTTATTTTACTCATACCTCTGCTCTCATTCTATATACCACTCATAATGATGAAATTATTCTGAGGCGTTTATGTGAATTACATAATATTGAAAAATTTTTATATTGGGTATTTGATTAAAATAAAAATATCTGACCCCAAATTAATTTGTAACATGCTTTTAACTAATCAAAATAAATATTTTTAAATTTATTAAAATATGTGAATTAAATTCAAAAGCATTTATTTATTTGCTATAAGGACGAATAAAAAAAACTTATTAAATTAAATATAAATAAATTATTATTTTTTTTTTTTATTCATTGTGGCAGTATATAATACACTCTGTTAGTCTGTGTTGAAATATTTTTAAAATTTATTATTTTTAATGAAAACAGGAATGGAGAATTTTCATTCTAATTAAAAAGAGTTAAAAGTTCTCACACAAAATAAACCCCTTTATTAAATCACTTTGAGTTTGGCTAAAAAAAATAACTGAGATTTTCTATTCAAAATAGATATTTAGGTGTAAATTTAAAAAAAAAAAAAAAAAATTTTTTTAAAGATTATTTAATTAAATTAATTAAAAATATTTTTTTTCTGTTGTATATAAAAATTAATAAATGATATGGCAGTTATAAAAAATATTCAAATGAAATTTTTTATATTTAATTTTATCATTATATTTGAACAATACTTTGCAAAAATATTTGGTTTGAATCATTTTAAAATAATTAATAATAATATTAATAATAATAAAAAAATTAAATTTACAAAATCAAAATTAATATTTTTATATAATATTATTCTTCATTTAATAATTACTATTATTTATTTAATTGATATATGCTATAATACAGATAATCATATTCAATCTTCTTTTACAAATTCATTATTAAATATTAGTCGTTTATTATTTATTAGTATACGTTTAATTGCTATATTAATTAATTTTATATTTATTAATATAATCTGTCATAAAAAATTTGGAATTATTTTAACAGAAAATTTTCATGATTTAATTAAAAATTTTGGTAAAAAAAATCATTTAGAATTAGATAATATTTATATTATAAAAATTATTTTATCAATTTTAATTTTTTTTATTAAAATATTAATTTTTCCAATATTTTTAAATCAAATATTAAATAATAATAATTGGAAAAATATATTAAATTCAATTTGCGGTTGTTTAACACAATTACTTACATCAAGTACATTATATTCATATTATTTTCTTATATTAAATCATTGGTATTTTTTTAATATAATAAATAAAAAAATTCAATATAAAAATTTAATAAAATTAAAATGGAATTTATTTCAAAAAAAAAATATAAAAAATATAAAAATTATTAATAATTGTATTTGTAATTTACAAAAATTTTATTTAAAATGTTATAAAACATCAAAAAATATAAATTTATTTTATGAATTTTCAAATACATTTTGTAATTTATCATGTTTAATATCATCAATTGTTTCAATATATGTGATATATAAATATATAATAAATAATTTAATATCATATTTTATATTATTTATATTGATATTATTTAATTTAATATTAATATGTGAAATTTTATATTCATATTTTTCTACAAATATGGTTATAACTGCAAATGAAATATTAAAACAAAATTTAGCATATTTATATTGTTTACCACAATTAAATCAAGAACTAAATATTTTAGTTAATTTTAAAAATTTTAATAAAAATGTAAGTTTTAGTATTTATTAATCTTATATTTATATATTTTAAAAATTATCAACATTTATTTTCTTTTACATTAATAAAATAGAGTGTAAACAAAAAAAAAACCAAAATTTGTATTGAATTAATATACAAAATAAGTAGTAGGAATGTGTGAATACCTATGTAATGTATTTATAGGAATGTATGAAGGTAAAAGTTTCTTCTAGCAAAAACTTTGCAGTAGTTAGTTGTAATGAAAAAATATGAAATTGCAAAGTGTAAAATTACATTTAATTGAAAAATGAAAACTTCAAAATTTGACAGTTTCAAACTTTAGTGGTAAGCGCCAAATGATTTAAAGCAGCAAAATATTTGATGTAAAAAAGTCATATCAAGAAAAAAGATTGTAATTTATAACATTCACAATATTTCTTATTATATCTTAATATATCTTTTACAATCTTATTTGTTAATATATTTCTTAATACATACATACATATATTGATTAAATAAAATAAAGAAAATAATTTCCATTTCATTCAATTTTCCTTCCAAAATTTTTTAAAGAATTTAACAAAACCAGTTATCAATATTTACATTATAACTATAGCCAGCAGCTTTAAAATTAAAAAATAAAATAATTTTTACACTAAGTTATGATTATGTCACCTTGTATTTATATAATTACATAACAAAGACAATTTTTTGAAACTTAAAAATTTTGTAGTTAGAAGTTGCTGCCACAATGAATTTTTATTTTTTAAATTAAATGTATTTTGTGAAAAAAAAAACTAGTTATCAATTTAAGCATTGTTAAAAAAACGTAAAAAATGAAAGTAAACAATTTAATTGTCAATTATTGTTTATAAATAATACTTTGTGCCTGCTCAAATAACAGAAATAACACAAATGTTGTTTTCTTTTCTGAAAAAAAAAATTTGACCTGACAAAATACAAAACTGAAAAAGTCTCTATTTTTTCTAGTTTTGCACTTATTTTTTCAGTTTTGATCTGAAAATTTTTTAGAATAGAACAGAAAAAGGGCAACATTTTTTTTTTTTCAGTTTCCTTCACTGATATCTTTATCTACAAATTATATTTTACTTATTTAAAAATTTTTAAACTTATGTTTCTAATCAAATATAAATTTTTTTTTTGTTCTCGGTAAACTAGATATTTTTCAAAACTCAACCAAATAAATGATGTATTTTTATATTGTCATTAATTACTATTTACTATTTAACTGACAGTGACAATTATATACATATATTTTTTAATGTTGTCATTCTGGAGAGTGTAAAACTCATTTTAATTGCCCTGTCAATATTTTAAGTTCAAGTTTTTAAAAAAAATGTTGCCTTGTGCGAGTTTTACCCTAAATTTTTTTCAGAAAAGAACACGAACATTTCTTTCAGTTTTGCATTTTTTTTTAAGAAAAAAACGGAGAAAATGTGACCTGAAAAAAAAGTGCAACCCCAGATCAAAACTTTTTTCAGAACAGAAAACGACAAAAGTGTGTAAAAATATTCCCTTGGATGAGCACTCACCCTGCATAAAAATTGCGCTTGTTTTAACAACGGTGAAATCTCAATCTGCCTATACTGTGTTGATACTTGATAGTATTATGTATTATGGTAGAACCATAAAAAATCATTCAATATTTCGATATTTATATAGAGAGCACGCACCAATGGTGAAAATGGGTTCATAATATGTAAATATATTTCAGAAATGTATTTTGACATAGAACAGAATGCTCGCTCCTGTGCAATATTTATACAAACTTATTGAAGGTTGAAACAACGAAAAATAAAATATGCTCTTTTGTCATGAATATTTGTCAATAGCTTATGGGTTGGCATATTTTTAAGTTGACAAAAACAATGTGTCATTTTTTTTTTACATAATATAATTTGTTGTTGTCAAAATGCATGTACAAAAATTAAATTGTCAAAATGTTAGAAAGTTATAATGTCATACTTTTACATGAATACCCCTACTCCCTATAGTATTTTCATATTTTTTAAAATAATTTCTTAATATTAATTAACCAAATTTTATAACTTTTTCTTTCTTTTCAGAACAGATGGAAATATTTTCGCTACAAATTATAATAATGAGACCACAATTTTCAATATTTGGAATGTATGTATTAAATAAAAAAATGGTTCTACCAATACTTTCTGTTATGTTGAATACAGTATTTGTTCTAATACAATTCGATCAAGTTTCAATAAAAACAAAATATAATAAATAAATCGTTAAATTAATATTTTAAAATTATAATACATTACAATATATTATACTGACAAGTAAATAATCATGCCTTGTATAGGGTAAAAGGAGAGGAAAACAAAATGAGAGAAGAAGTTATTATTATAATTATGAATAATTTAAATAGATAAGAAAAACTAAAATTAAAATAAACGTTAAATTTTTTAAAATAAATTTTTTTTGTTTCTATTCTAAATATATTTTTATTCTTTAATAAAATAATCTTTTAATTTTTATTTTATTTATAAAGCTACACCTTCATAACCTAAAAATAATTCATTCTTCGTATTCACAAACTAAATAAAAAAATTTTTATTTATATTTTGATGTAGGATTGCTTTTATAATTTTTAAAGTCAATTTAATTCAAAATTTGGTTTGTTTCCAATTAATTTTATTAATAGAGAATTAAAAATATCTTATGAATAACTTCTTAAATTACAATTTTTGAAGCATTCATTGTTCTGGGCTACCCTTACTGACGTTAACAATATTATTGTGATTTTTAATGTTTTTTTTTTATAAAGCAAATACTGTCGTCACAACACAGTTAATTCTTTACCTTTAAATTGTAAACACCGTTAAATCTCTTATAAACTTTATATTATTTTCATATTTATTCATTCATTCTAAACCACTATTATTACAAGCTAATTTAAAAGACAATACTAATTTTAATTCTTGTATTGATTGAGTAAAATTTCCAAGCACTTTAAAAATATTTTAGTACAATTTTAAGCCTTTAGATTATTTTTAATTTTTAAGCTTTCAACTTTTTTTATTGACTATTTTGAAAGATAATTTATTTTATACCAATCTAGTATTAATGATATATCAGTATGTTATAAACCAATATACCAATGGTGCTAGCAAACATATGTAGCAGTTACTATTATTTATTTTATATTGTTGTATGCTTTTTTGTGGATATGAACTGACTTGTGTTTGAACCGAGACCTCAATGGCAAACAAAGCCATAAAGATCTATACAATAAGTATTTAAGTGTGTTTTTACCATCATTAAGATCATAATGGTAAACTGCAATTTTTCAAACTGTGAAGCAATTCTAAAACTCGTACCTTTTGGAACATTTTTTGAGTATCCAAACTTAATTAAACTTAAACAACATATGGTGGAAATTGGAAATCATCGAGCAAGTTGGGTTGAAGCTATAATTATTTTAGAAAAGAAGATTGCTGTCGTCTACGAAACTGTGAAGAGGATTGGATATTATAGCATTATCATCGATAATAAACAAAAAGAGAGTGGGTGATAAAACAAATCGTTGGAAAATTTTCAGATTAGTATCCATCGATTATAGTACACACGAATCCTAGTATTCAAAGAGAAAAATTCAAACGATTTTAAAAATAGAATTTATTCTTTGATTTTCACTAATAAAGTTTCATACGGCTCGGTCGAATACTTTAAAAATACCCAGAGCTACATCATCAGATTTTCAATTCATCTTAAACCCAAGTCGTGACGTCATCGGTTGAACGACATGCTCTGATCCCATATATTGATCTGGTGTAGAATTTTTTTTCATTAATTTAAAAGAATAGAAACTATAACAATAGATTTTCAGTTAGAAAGAACGCTTTTATTATCTAAAAACACAAAAGCATAATTTACCCAACATATATTACAATATTTTAATTCTTTTATTTCTTTTAATTTTCGTTCATTTATCCCTTCCGATGAATTTTAGACACTTCATAGCTATACGATGTAGATACATTTTTAACGGACTTAAAAATTTAAATTCACTTGAACTACCTCACAAATTAAAAAAATTTTTGTCATAATTTTTAGTAATTAATTAATTTATTTATAAAATGCAGTTTTATAACATGAATTTTATTATCCTGCAGTAATTATAAAAAAAAAAAATTGTAAATTCAATACATAAATTCTTAGAAATATAAAATTATTCTTAATTTAAGTATTTAGTTCTGTAATCATTTGTAAATTCTACATAAAAACAAAAAAAAAAAAACAAAACTAAAATTTTTCTAGAATAAACTAAACTTTTTATCCAACTAAATTTTAGTCTTAAACATAATTTTAAAAAACTTTTAAAAATATCTTCAGGTTAAGAACCAACTAAAAAGTTTTTAAGAAAATTTTGCAAAGAATTATTTCGCATTTAAACTTTTCTAGAACGTGATTTAAAAATATATTCAGCATAATTTAGAACATGTTTAAAATTTTATTTTTACATTCCAATCATTATTTATATCAAAAATTTTCAACATTATCCTTATTATATATTTGTTGTTATGGTTATGTACAAAAAAAAAAAAAACAAGAAAAATATCTAAAAATTTTCACTAAATAATTTGTAGAAAACGTGAAGCTTTTTTAAGACCACCGAATATATATTTTGGTTGTAAAGAAATATTTTTTGGCATTTAAGGAACAAAAAGAAAAAGACATTATTAAAATACATTTTTTTTCTATCAACCAAATGAATGTCAATGTTTTTTGTTTTTTGTTCAAAAATTCTTAATCTACTACAAAAACTTTTTTAAGATTTAAATAAAATTTGACTTAGTACCTTACATTTTCTAGAAATCAAGCTTTGAATAACTTAAAGAAATTTTTTTTTTTTTTTATTGCATTTCTCTGCCACATAAATGTGCACAGGAAATTACACAGCCTTTTCTGTTCAGGCGTGGCTGTAAATGTCGTAAGAGGGAATAACTCTTACGATATGTGTGGGATTCAAACACACACTCCCCCGTTGTTTACAGCGTATTTTATACGCTCTTACCCACTAGGCCACCGAGGCTCCTTTAATGAAATCTAAACGAAAATATGAAAAATAATAAACGGCAAATTGTGTTTACAGCTGCATACTTATATATATATATATTATATAATAGAAAGCAAAATCAAGAAGGCTTCCTTCATATCCGCTTCAAGAAATAAATGTACTGTATGTTATTGGATTCCTACTTTGTTATATAATTTTTTTATACATTTATTCGCTATTATATATTATTTAAGTGAACTTAGAAAGTGCAATCGTACTAATAGAATCACGCTTTGGATTAGATTAGATTTAATTTTTGGGGATGTAAGTGACACTGCGAACTTTTCATGTAAATCAATTTTATTTCCTCTGTTACTATATGTTGTGAATTTTGGTTTCGTTAATAATACTTTTGTCAGACCTGCTTACCTTTAGGAAGTATAGATCTGTATAAAGAGTATAACTGGCAGAATCTGCATTTACCATCATTTTCTATTCCAATTTTCTTTAAGTGTTGCAGTTAACCGGTAGTTTTTCGACAGGAATCTTGTTAGAAATCTCAGTTTAATTTTTCTGGATTGACTTTTGATATGATTTTTTCATATTTTTTCTGCTTATAGTTTACCATTTAAACTCCTTAGATTATCTGAGACTAAATTTTTCACTCAATAGTTTACTCTTACAGTTTTCCTCTTCGATCTTTAGTGCTTTTCTTATTTTGTGTTTACCTATGTCTCAAAATGGTTCAGGATCTGCAAAGGGAGCTGCACCTACTTCTTTTGAAAGATTTCTCATGGTACGTAGTAGACGGCTACGTAGTTTCACTGAACACTTCCAAACTATTTGGCATTTAATTGCTTTTATGGCTATTTCACTGTCTGATAGAATAGCTTTTTCTCTATAGAATTACATTTATTCTGTTCATAAAAATATGGCTTTCTACGGAAACGAAAATAATTTATTAAACCTTATACAATCCACTATAGACATTTATAATCAGCTAAGTTTGCAATTAAAAAGTTTTTATATGATTAACAACAAATGATAATAATATTTGAACCTAAGCTCATATCACTTAAAATAAAAAAGAAAAAAAAACTTTTATAAAAAAACTTAATAAAATAAATAACGTGAAAAATTTTAATTTAGAAAATTTATTTGACAATTTTTCATTATTTCAATTCAATGGAATAAACTTAGAAATTCTATAAATAAATCAATGAATAAAATTGATTAAAAACTCAAATTTTTTTTTTGTCAGCATTAAAACATTTTTAAACAATTATTAGACTATTTGTATATATGTATATTATTTTCACCAATTTATTTAAATTTAAATGTGAATGGTTTTAGTAATAATTGTAATTGAATTGAATTGAAATTGATTATCTCTATTGGAGATTTTATATATAGTCTTGTAACCTATATATGATCTATACTAAATTTATTCACTTTTTTAAAAGGTCCATTGATTTTGGCATCAAAAAATTGTGCATCTATTGAATTGTTTTATTTTCTTATTTCATTTAATAAATATTTCAATACAAAAACCAAAAAAAAATTTTTTTTTTTTTATTTTCTAAACATCATGAAAATAAACAAAACTATTTTTAAAACAAAACGTTTTCAAAAGTGCTCATTTTTCAAAAAGAATTCAAGTGCAGAAACACCTCCTTCAGTATGCTTTTAGCACACATGAAAATATAAATATTGCTGCTTTAATTTTTGGCAAGTTACATGTATCTAAAATAATCAAAGTTTTAATGTTTGACTGTTAATAGCGCCTAAACAGATGAAAATCACAAAACTTATTATCTTTCTCAAGATTTTCTCTTAAACAAATAAAGGTGGGGTGACCAATAAGCATTCCAGAGATACAGAGAAACCAATATTTTTTTAAATAGTTCCAATTTTTTAACGTATTTAGATCTCTTAAAAAATGTTTAGAAAAACTTGAACAATACAATTTTAAAATAGATCTTTTTCTATAATTATAAAGGGCTGTAGTTTCGAAACAGTTAATCTTACACTACATATACAAAAAGTTCTTCTACAAAATACATTCAAAATATACTTTTTAATGACACCTATCCATGATTAAAATTCATTGCTCCATCTTGAAAAGTATAGAAATTTTTTTTAAACCGATGAATTGCTGGCGAGGAACAGATTAAAATCTAAAATCAACTTTTTGAAAATTTTATTTGAAAAATGTGCTAAAAAAAACAAATAGAATATCATTTGTATCTTTTGTTTAGAATTGAGTAGAAAAATAAGCATTGCAGTTAGCACATTCAACATTTTATTAATTATACATATACTACATATAAGATAACTGTACATATATCGTATAATTATGTCATATGTATATTCAAAAAAGGAAAATAAATAAAAATAGGCGCAATCAATTGATTTAGATCGATTGTTATTTTGTTACCAACTATAATACCAATACATTTTTTTTTCTTTTTGTTTTAAATCACAACAATTAAATCCAACAATTTTTCAATCTATAGCCTCAAATATGCATAAAGAATGCTTAGTGTAAATTGAATTGATTGAAAAAAAAAAAAAAAATTAAAACAATAAAAAATTAACAATTCGTCGTTTAATAATTGGTTGCATATTGTGGAAATGAAACGAATAAAAAAAGAGAAAATTTTGAAGATAAAAAAATTTATTATAAAAAAGCATTTATGAGTAGATGTATAGTAGAGTAGATGAGTTGATGTGCCTAAAAAGTTACTTTATAACGAAATTGACAGTTTTAAACAGTTTTAACTTTTTTTCTTAAATTATTTTATCAATTCTATTTAAATTTAATAAAAATGATTTTTTTTTCGTTGTGATATTATTTAAATTTGTTAAATATCAGATAATAAATTTTTTTTTTTAAGGATTTTTAGTTGAAAGCTTTGATTATGACAAAATTTTCACGAATTTTATTGAATAAGAGTTTATCTTTAAATATATCAATATTATTTTTAATGATTTTGAATGACATTAGTATAATTAACTTTAAATATTTTTCTGTTTTGGGTGAGTATGGTGTAAATCATCGAAAGATATTATACAAAACGTCACATTTTTGTGAGACTTTTACTTAAAGAAAATACCATTCTCGTTTTAAAATACTAAAACTCGTTTGTAAAAACTGACCATTTATAGTTTAACACAAACTCTTACAGATGTCTCTACTACAATCGAAAACCTTCATTAAAATGTTTTCGTATTTACAGTATATAAAATTTTTAATGCTTCTACATTTTGCTGGCTTTCTATAAACGAATTTTATGTTTTATATTTTCTGAATGTGTTCGTTTAGCACAACTCCATAATAAAATGTGAAGATACAACATAAAAAAGATTACATTAGTATTCTAGAAAATTTTGAGGTATTCTTTCAGCAAATGTAACTATATTTTCTAATCATAATATGTATACTAGTGATTTAGTATAGAGCAAGTAAATAACAGATAATCAAATAAACTACCTTGTGAAACACCTTTTTTAATTTTTCCAATTGTAGGAAACTTTTCATCCTGTTTAATTCTAAATAATCTATCATTCAAATATGTGATAAAAATGTATCTACATATTGTTTAGATAATATTTGCCTTAGTTTATAAATGCAGTATTTCATGTCAAACTTTATCTTAACCTTCATCTTGAAACAGTGCGAAGAGCATAAGGAACATTGAAGCACATTTTAGAGAATAGCATAAATCGACATTTTGACCTTTTTAAGTATAATTTTATTTTATACACCCAAAATTGGTTTTAATGCCAACTAATAATTAAAATTAAATTTTTTTCCTGGTAAATTTCTTTTCTTTTTCTTGATCAGTAATTCTAATTTCATATAATATAAAAAAAAAAAACCAACTGAAACAAAATTAATCATTTTCTTTTTTATCTAACTTTCCATTTAATCTATTTTGTCAAACCTAAAAAAAAACACCCTCTTATAACCCTCTTAAACCCTCTTAAACCCTTAGTATATCTCTTCATTTATCCTGAATAATCACTCTATGAAAATCTCAAATATTATTTAAAATAAGGCTTTCCAAAATTTTTTTTCTTATCTTGATCCCCGACTGACAAAAAAATAATACTTTCATATTGATATCTTGCCTTTTTTTATCTATACAATATACTTCCAACTATGGCATAATATTCAGCCAAAAATTACAAGTAACCTTAAGTAAAAACAACTAAATAATTACTTAATATCATAAAAAAATTTCCAATTAAATTTTTAACATATGCGGTATGACAACTGATATTAACAACAAGAAGTTTTATGAAAATAATTGAAATATTTTTATTTAAAATTTTAAAAGGACTCAAATATGATTCATACATTTAAGTTATTTTCGTTGTATAATAAAGGAAACTAAGAAAGGCAAAAAAATAAAATTGTATACCATATTCCAAAAAAAAAAAAATTCTATACTTATTTTAATTAAATTGATATGGTAATTTTTTTAAATTTCATGTATCCAAGCAATACCATATTACACCAAAAATATTCAAAGCTTTGATAAATTACATTAATTTTCTTACATCAACGTTTTTTTTTTATGAAAACAATTTTGGGTCAAATTATATATATGTATACGTATTATATATTATATATATTATATTATACATAGATATATTATAAGAATGTTAAATTTTTTGACATAAAAATTAATTGAAATGTTTAATAACAATTTTATCATATAGATTTTCCGTTATATTTACGTCATACAAAAGCGTACAAATTACATTTTTAAGTTTTAAAAAATACTTTGTTTTTTTCAAAATTAAAAATTTTTAAAATAAAATCATTATAAAATGCAATACAATACTGAAATTTACACTTTTGAAATTTTTTTTTTTTTTTTTTTTAAATAAATAATATGAAAATATATATACATACATATATAATACATATTATATAATTCACAATAATTTCATATTAAAAGACGAAATCAATTAAAAGGTTAATGTTAAAAATTTAAATGTCAAATATTTGATTGATTTACTAGTACTTCAGAGTTGAAAAAATTTTCCAAATGTGTATATAAAACTTTGTCGATATTTTATTTATTCATTCAATTTTTCGGATTTTTCTATTTCGCGTCGTATTTCTTATGCAAGTCATTCATAAATATTTATCACTTATATTTATCACTTATATTTATCACCTATAAGCATTAGTCTCCCAAAATGATAATTGAAATTTCGAGAAGGGAAAAAAGTCACATGATATTTAGTGATCGGTAAAAACTTACATCCAAACAATAATAATATATGAGCTGAAGATTTTCAAAAAAATAGTCCAATATTGTTTTTACATAAGTAAAATAAAACAACAAATGTCATACATTTAAAACATCACTTAAAAGTGATTGGATATAAACATAAAACTATATTTTTGTATTTTCATCAACATCTTCAATAGTCAATCAATGATTATTAAGTAGCAAATTTTTTAGTTCAAGCTCCAACGATTTGATACTCACGAGTTTATATTGATGAACGATTATATTTTTGAAAAGTAAAATAATTGCATTACATATATTAAGTATTTCTGTTATACACTTTCTGTATAACAATTTTAATGGGAACATAAAATTTAATTCGATGTTTAATTTTTTTAAAGAGCTTAAATCTTAACAACTCATTATTATTACTGTTTTTCGTTTTTTTTTCTTTTTTATACGCTACCAAAACTCGCAAAAGGAATTACACAAAGTTATTGCAGGTTTAGGTAACGGAAAGACAAATATGATAATAAGGGAAGCAATATCTATTAGACGGGAACACATTGGATGGAAGCATATTTCACATTTTGGAGGTTCTCACAATAAATGAGTTTTCATAACATGTTTTGAATCACCTAGGCATTTACACGATATAAAAATGAGCACTTGAAGTCTACTTAGTTTACATTGACATTGTTTAAAGGCACGCATTGAAATTGTTTAAAGAGACGCATTATTAATTTTGTTTCAAAATAGAACAAATGTCATTACCTACAAAATATCAATAAAAGAGAGATATTTTGACGTATGTTAAGAGAAATGGTTACCTGATAATAGGGTCGTCAATTAGGTGGAAGGTGCGATCTTTAATTTTTTCCAGGTAATCTAATGAAATTTGAGCCAGATCTATATAGAAAATAATTTAACAACAAGAAAGAGAACGTAAACATATATAAGTTTTCTTCGCTACATCAAAAATCACAGCATTATTTGATTTAAATTTGATTTAGATGCATGCCTAAAATATTTAAACTTAACGGACGGTTTAATAGTATCCCCTTGAAATCTCGGTATTGTATAAAATGATTTGAAAGCTATACGTTCTTTGGTATTTCTTAAACAAGATAATTTAAAAATTTAATCGTTTGCGTAAAAGCGAGTTTTAGTATGAAAACTTTTTAATAAGTAAAAAATGGAAAATCATTCTGCTGAAAATAATGGAAAATAGATTTTTTTATTTTTCTCAAGCATTTTATAACTTTGTACAAACAATTGAAAATGAAAGTACAATATAAAACATTCAAACTGGAACTGGACCAAAATAAAAAAAAAATAAAAAAAAAAAATTTATATCCTTTAAACTATCCTGTATATATTGTAAACAAATATCAAGTCTTTTGGTAATTTTATATTTTAAAAAAAATTGTGTTTTATGCAATCGAATTACATATTTCAGGTATTTCCACCTCCTCCTTTTTTTCGGATATTCAAATATAGGACAAAGAATTGGATTTGTTTTTGTTTGAGTGTGTAAAAATGAAAAAAATCTTAAAAACAATATTATTTTGTGGATTTGAAATTTCAATACTTAGTGCTAAAATTCACTAATGAAATATTTATTTGGTTTTCATTGTAAAAGTACGAAATCAAAATACAGGATGTTTTTGATGTGCCTTTTGTAATCGTGATTTATTTTCACCTTAATTTTAATTTTTCCATACCCCTAATTTTAGTTTCACTTCAATTCTCTTTGTTGAACTGCATTTTCGTTCAACATTGCCATTGAACGGCTCTATCACCGTAGATAGAACATCTACATAGTAAGGCGAAATTTTGCATATCATCTTTAGTTATTCGTTACATTTTTATTATTTGACGATATGCCAAGAGCCTCTGATCTTTACATACCAGCATATACAAGGAATTATATACATACAAGCAACCGATTTTAGATATTGCTTTTAATCTGGACTATTGTCAATATTATCATTGTCAAATATTTTAAATATATTAAAAATTTATTACTAAATATAAATCCAAATTGAAAAAAGCTGTCAAAAATAGATAGGATTGTTTTCTTATATTTTTAGAATAAGTTTTTAAAAATATTCTTATTATTTTAAATTTCTCTATTTGTCCGTTATCATCTCTCTCTTTGCCTGATCGATTTTCTATAAAAATTTTTGAGAGCTTATAAAATAACATATATAATGAAATTTTAGCTAAGAGTAGACCACATCGTTACTTTTACAAAAATTTAAATATTTTAAGGTTAACAGGAGCAACAGCAAAATTTTGTAAATTTAAATATACCAAAACAAACATGAAATAGTTTCTTTTATTTAGTATTTCACCGTTACCTATATATGGAAAAAAAAAGTTTTTTTAAATTTCAAACCACTTTGTATCTACATATCTACTTCACGATGAAAATTACAAATTTGAAACATTTAGAAAGATTTACAATTTTTTTTTTAAATAAGCATTAATTGCCTTACATTACAAAAACAAAATTTTTTAAACTTAACCTAACCTAAGAATTAATATATTTTAATGTTCATTTTTATAAACAAACTCTTGTACCTATTTAATGAAATGCTCTTTTGTTTGGTTTTTTTATTTTTAATATTTTATGCATTATTCTGCATTGTAGATACTAAATTTTTTGCATAAATGAGAAAAAGTGTAGGAACATAAATTATATACTAGCTTCTATAAAATTTATCCATTTTTTACAAAATTCAAATATCTGACTTATAATAGTTAAGTACTGAGATATATTTATATAAATTTTGAAGTTGCAGAACTGGTACTGGAATCCGTTTCACAAAGCTAACAAAATTTTTCATAAGTTGTTTGTATAAAACTTAACTTTTCTTGAAAAAAATTCAAATGCCCAGCTTAAAGCCCTTTTACACTATGTAAATTTCTCAAAATAATAAGAAATAAAAAATAAAAATGTTAAAAAACTCAAATAAGAATTGAAATGTCAGAAAAATCAAATGGAAATTGCTTGCCCTTTTAGACTATTTTAGTAGATCAAAAGAAAAATCTCCAAAATAAAAACATTTCGAGTTAAACAAAAATATAAATTGTAAATAAAGAGATAAAAATGGATCAGTATTTTTACAGGTTCTTTATTCTTTATTAATTTATCCTGTTCTTTTCTATACCAGAATTATTATTATTATATTATATTTTTACAATATCTTTCACCTATTTTCATATTCATTTTGAAGCCTTCTATCGCTCTCCATTTCTTTTTCTATTTTTATTATAGTTTGCACTAGTTATCAGATCAAAATGAAAAATTCAAATGTCAAAATATCAAAAACTTAAATGAAAACTAAAATGAAATTAGAAAATTTCTAAAATTCAAAATCTCATTTAATTTCTCAAATGTTATTTTCAAAACTTTTACACTGTATGGTTTTATTTTTGAGTCGGCTTTTGACTCGATCAAATGGGAACTCAAATAAAAATTCACATTTACATTACGGCTTTTAAATAGTCTGACACTAGTAAGTCACCGGTAAACGGCTTTTAAATAGTCACTCAAATAAAAAAAAAAAGTTGTATATAACTAATTAAAACCACCAGTTGAACTTGTTCAATTTTAATAGGAAAGGTGGGATTTATATAAAAATGAAATGGTAAAAATTTCAGAATCCTATAGCTTTAGAGTTAGGATTAACATGAGGACCAACGAAAAGATGCACTTAACTATATAAATTGACTTATAGAGTTAATTTATGTGCAAGAATTAAATATGTTCTAAAACTATCTAATATCTTTTACAATATTACAAACGTAATAACAAATATATTATACCATTGAAATTATATTCGTATACGGATATAAAAATAAAAAAAGTGTCAAAATTTTTGTTTAAATTTTACATAGAACCATAACACGGATATACTATAGTGGTTTAACAATTACTTCCTTTAGTTTTTATGTTTGTAGATATATTCCAGTTTCCTTTTTACTATTTTTTTTTTTTTTGTGTGTTTGTTTTTTAAAGTTTTCAAATTCAAATGAAGAAGTTTTAAGTTTCTTTTACTATACCAATAGGACCCTAACATATATTTGAAAAAAAAACCACTATACTTTTCCAAGGATTTCTTTTTTTAGTTATTTTAATAAAAAGAATTTTTTGTCAATTATTTATAAATACACATATAGGTAACTAAAATTGGTTCGTTGGAGAGAGATTAAAGTTTATTTAAGTCAAAATATGAACATTTACAACACGGTTAAAAAATTTGAACTAAAAAGTTTCACCTGATAATGTTAAATAAAAAACAAACACCTTTTAATGGTATTTATTCCCTTTATAAAATTACATACTTACATACATAGATAATAAATTTAAATACTGCAAAAGAATTTGTTAAGTAAATTTAAAGCACCATTCGTTTAAAAATAACTGTAACATTAAGAAACTTTTAAAAAAGTGTTTAAGAGTTTTTAAAGATGAGAAAATAAGTTTAATAAGTACAATATATAAAGGTATATTAAAAATTTTTAAAAAGTTTAGTATTATGTAGGTAATTTATTTTAATGATAAAATAATATAATTTTTCAGTAAGAAATTTCTGCTAGTAAAGAACATTAATTTCGTTTAGATATTTACAAAAAGAAATAGGTGCCAAGTTATTTTATATGTTTTTGTATTACATTACATGACCTATTAAATTAAATAGTTTGATGGCGGCTCAGGGTTGATGATGTTGATACTATAGTACTTTTTTTTATACTTTCAGCACATTAAAAGTACTATAATATCATCAACTCTACAGGCGACGCTTGACTTTAAAAATTGTTTGCTTAGTAGTCAATGACATAAACTTAAACGAAGTACCAAAAACAAAATTCCTAGTACCTACACGTTATATGAGAATTTTATAATTTAAATTTTAATGTAAACAAAGAATTCATAGACAATAGACATAATTTTCAAAACTATACATTTTTTAATCAATGGTTCAGTTGGTTAAAGCGCTTTAAAATTATTAAATTGCTTAAAAAACGGTTTTTTTTTCAAGCGCTTAAGCAAATCGTTTTATAAATTTTACAGCATAAAAAAAATATGCTTTATTAAGTGACATTTAGTTTAACAGAACTCTTGACATTACTCTTTTTAATTTTTATTTCTCTAAATCGATTGTCGAAATCGATTAGCGCTAACGATTTGTATTGTATTAATTCACACAAAGCAAACAATATTTCTTGCATGATTTTTGCAAAATTTAATCTTTTATATTAAATTTGATTTCATTTTTAATAATTATTATTTCATTGATTAAATGAATTAAAGAAATTATTAAATTGTAAGATAAACATTTAAAGAATAAACTAATTAAAAGCGAAATGAAAAACTTAATTAAATTGAAATAAGAAATTTAATAAAAGCTTTAACGTGAAAACTTAAGGTATACATGCTTATACTTCTCTTTGTACCACTTTGTACAAATCTTAATATTAAACTTTAATGTCAAAAGCGTATAATTTGTCAAAGTGTAGCAAGCGTATATTGAGTTTTCATCTTTTTCACAAAGAAATTTTTTCTTAATAACCGTAACAATAATGGGTATTAATTTGCTATTGAACAATTTTGATACTTTCAAAACTCATTTAGTACTATTTTAGTACTATTTTGGTCATTGATTTAGTACTTTAAGATTTTTTAAAAAATCATCCCTTGTTTGATCTAAAATATTTAACAAACGATTTAAACAAACATACATAATACATATGTAATATGTATATACTAGATATGTATTATGTATGTTTGTTCGCGAGTCATTTAAATTTTAAAAAAATTTAGTATTAAGTATAATTAAAAATTTTTTTGAAGAACATTATTATACAAAATACTTTTCAAAAAGTAATTATAATTTTTTAATTCATTTTATATATGTATAAATGCACATATTTCTTAAAATAAAACTTTTAGAACATTTTAATTATTTAATAAACTTTAAATTATTATTTTAATAATTTGATGAAATTTTTTACAAAAAAAAACTTTTAAACTATTTAAAATTTATCTCTTCAAATTAAACTAATTAAAAAAGTGTTTAAATGTCTCTAAAAATTTCTACCACATAAAAATAAAATTTTTACTTTATTTCATTGATATTCCATTCAAATTTAAAACATTTTAATTAAATTTATTCCTTTTTTATAATATACATATGTATGGATGTATGTACTTAAATTGTTACGTAACTACGTACCTAATATTTATATTTTGTTTTATAACCACGAAAAAATTTCGCAATAACAAATTGGAAACACAGGTGCCATCTGTTATTTTTTACTTCAATAAATAAAACTTTAGAAAGTGTTAAAAATTTTTAATAAAAAATTTTTTTTTATTCCCTAACAATCAAAAGAGAGTGTTGGTTGTTTTTAATCATTGAACATTTTATTAATAAAAGTTTAACGTGAATAAAAAAACAATAAAATAAAAAAGAAAAAAATGTTGATTTATATAACTTTTCAAGTAGCGTGATAAAATTTATGTCGTTAGTTGGATAACAATATAAGTAATATATTAATTAATTTATTTTAATTATTTTACTTTAGCCGTGGACCAAACGAAAACTTTTTACTTGTGGTAAAATAAATTAAAAAAAATGTACTGAGGTGTCGAAGACTTTAACAACTGTGCGAAATAAAACAAATTTTTGACATTCTAAAATTTTGACAGATTTATTGAAGTTTGTCAACAAATTAGATTAATTGTTTCAAAATAAACGGAATTAAGGAAGTATTATATATAATATATAATACTTTATGTGTTACTTTATATATAAATTAAAGTAACACATTCGTTTAGATTTTTATTATTAGTAAAATGTTGTAAGGTATAGTATTTACATTTACTGAGTTTTTTTGTTTTATAAATCACTTTATATTATATTTTTAGAAAATTCTTTAGATTTTGAGCCATGATTTATATTTTAATTTTTCAATTATTTAAATATTACACTTCATACTCAATATTAAATGGAATGAACCACAACCTACATTCATTTTAATTACCTAAATTAATTAAAAATTAGGTTATAGGTTATGAATGAACTAATCATAATTCATAATATCTTATATCATTATTTTATACACATACGTAGGTAAAATTTTGACATAAGAATTCAATTTACCACGCCTTACATATGTCAACATTTTTTCTTCAATAAATCAAAATTTTACTTTGCAGAATAAAAAGTTATCAGTTGGTATGGTGTTACTGTGTTGGTATGTACAAAAGGGAATTGGAATCCTTTATTCAATTGTGTTTGTTCTATGATTTATTTTATATTTTACCAATATATTGTTAAAGTGTTAACATTTTTAAAAAAATAAACAAAACTAATTATCAATACGTATACATTTTGATGAAGGCAGCAACTTTAAAAATGAACATTAAAATAATATTATAAAGTTGTTGCTTGAAGTTACAGTAGTAGTATTGTATTCGCTTGTAATTAATTACGTATAGTGGCGACAATTTATTTTATAGTGTTAGATTTTTGTAATTCAAAGTTGCAGCAGCAACAGCTGCGTTTGTATAGCTTTATATGTTATTTTTGACCAAAAAATAATTTTCAAAAAATAATTAATTATTAATTATTTAATTAATTTTTGTGTGGTGGGTTAATAATGTGTAATAATGGGTTTCATTGAATGATTTTCGAAAAAACTTTAATAAGTCATAATATATTTTTATTATATATTAACTATCATCATATTCGGCACATACAGAAATATGCAAGTCAAATGTTTCACTATTAATTCTATATTTAATACCTCACTATTAATTCTATATTTAATATTTAATCATAATTTAAAATTTTAATTGTAATTTCTTAGTCCTCTCCTCTTTAAACTAAAACAAAATATATGGAAAATTCGATTATATGATAATCTATATATAAAATTTTTATTAATAAACAATTCTGAAATAACTTAATATGTATGTACATAATATGTATATTGCTATATAATATATCTTAAAGTTTCTGTTAATAAATCGATTGTTTGCAATTGTTGTTTGCAAATGAACAATAGATACAAATAAAATATCAAAATTAATTTTTGAATCGAAAAAAATTTTTTTTAGCGATTTCAAATACAATTTTCAAATTCACGACTATTAAAAAAAAAAAATTAACAGAGTATTTATTTAGCCAGGGATTACTAAATTTCTCTGTATATTACACAATGATCCTCTATTCTTGTATGGCATCATATTTTATATATTAGGTAGTATTTTATATAAGTTATATGGCTAATATGTCGTTGGGAATTCAACGCACTAGTTTCAAAAAAAAAAAAAAACTATTTATATAATAACTTTAGTTTAATTCTTTTTGACATTATGACAATAATTCATAATATTTTCAATTTATTTAATCGAAATAATTTTAAAATGCTTTTTGTACAATTGTACATTAATAATATTACACAATCAATTTAAAAACCAAAAGTCAAACACGATTTTCAGATTTACTCAAAACTTCTAATTATAAAAAATATGTGTCTTTACAACAATTCGTTAGTAATTTTCATGTCCTAAAGAAATTATGAAATATTTTGTAAATGAATTTAAAGTAATTCAAAAATTTAAATTCGAATGGAAAATTAAAAATAAATATAATCAAAATATTCATTTGACCAATGGAATGGTGGGTAATTTAACAGACTTAAGGCTAATTTTTATGGAAAAAAATATCGGCGATATTTGTTAGAGCATAGGCAGAAGATACAAAAACACTACTTGTATGACAGAGAAAAAATACAAAAATATCGGTACAAACGTTCAGAAAATATCGGAGATATACCAAAATATCGGTTGAAATTTAGCTCGCTGAAGCTAAATTTTCTATAATTATCTCCGATATTTTTAACACATACGTAAAAAATGTGTATGTACCCAAAAAAAATGGGCATACTACTAACATTCTTATGGATACATGACATTTGAATTCATTATTTTTCTCCCTCTTTCCTATTGGTAGTATTAAGTATATTTTACTCTTTCTAAATATCCGATATCGGATGAACTTTTTTCCTTAAAGCCTTACAATTGAAAGATCTTGAATTTTTATCCTGATAAAATGAATTTGCGGTAGTAACAAAAGTTTAGGAGAATAGTAGTAGCAGTAGTAGTGTATATCGTAATAATAATAATAAGATAATAGATGTCGCAAGTATTTTCTTCAAAATCTTAAAATTTAAGGTTCAGTCAGTATAAAATAGCCCATTTACTAACGGCTTACACAAAATAATGATTTGAAGCATAAAAGCTTAGTCTAATCTATGTAAAAGGAAAAAAATATAAATAAACAAATAATAGATATAAATTTATAAATAAGAAAATTATTTTTTAAAATTATCCTGTCCCATCATCCTGCGTTAAATTTTGACAAAAATTGTGATAACATAAATGAAAGCAAAAAACTTGAGAAAATTAAAAATGACATAAAAATCTTGCGAACAATAATTTTTTATGAAAAAAATCAGAGGTAAAAATTATTATAAGGATCTGTCTGCATATGTGCCTATACAAGTGCATCGAAGGAAAACAAAACCCAAAAATACTATATAATAAATCCTATACAGATCAAATATATGTTATGATTGATTTAAAGAAATATTTATTGGTAAAAATGTTTGATATTGTTATCTTTTAAAAATATTAAATAAACTAACTTTAAAAATATGCAAGAGTTAATATTTAAAATATGCAATAGGGTTGAAGTTTAGGATAAAATATCGTTGCACATTTTATATACATGAATACATGGAACAACAATAATTTCTGTGAAAAATTTCCATTGATCCTTCGATCCTACAATGCAAGACCAGTTTGCATTTTTAAGTGAAGACCGTTAATATTATCACAATTTTTCAAATTAAAAAATTTATTCTTTCGCAACTATACATTATCTTAGAAAAACAACTTAGATATTTAAATGAAAGAATCTTAACATAACTAGAAAAATTAAATAAACCTATATTTTATATTACATATCGAAAAATCTTTAAACACTGGCCGCGTTCAGGAGAATCTAGCGCTATAATGAATTGCAGCGGTGTAGCATTTAACGCTGCATGTTTGTACTGAACGATTTCCACCAAAATTAAATGACATTTAATTTTCTGTGACATTTCATATATTTTTATTTTATTTAAATCGTATTTTTGTTTTTTAAGTCTTATAGTTTTGATCTCTCAATTTATCAATTTTTAAAAAAATGGTTGAAATCCAAAAATTCCCACAAAATTGTGTAAACAAAAATTTTTGACATTAAATGTGAAAACATAAATGTCAATAAAAAGTCGCTACATAATTTAGTGTAAAATTTTCTTGCTGCAAAATACATGTAGCGCTAGATAAAAATATCGTTCAGAAGAAAATTTTATCGAGCGCTGCAGTTTTTTTGTAATGAACGCGCGGGGTTTAAAAATAAACCCCGAAACAATGTTTTTGCTATTTTGATCTCCCATATTAATTTTTTTTTTCATGTTCTTTAAGAACCGGACACTCTGTCTATAAAATTAAACAGAAGAACTACCTCAGTTGTCAAGTCAAGTGGTTATGCGTAAGGCTATTTAATTCCAAGAGTACGGTATTAAAGGCTGTACAGGACGTAAAAAATTTTATATAAGAAATTATGAATATAATGTTTGACTTATAAATGACCTTAGTAGCCGATACTTTCATTAATACTAGAATATTAAAATAAAAATAAAAATACTATTTAAATAAAATAAAAATATACGAAATGTCACACAAAATGAAATGTCATTTAATTTTGGTGCAAATCGTTCAGTACAAACATGCAGCGTTAAATGCTACACCGCTGCAATTCATTATAGCGCTAGATTCTCTTTAACGCGGCCATTGTTTAAAGATTTTTCGAATTGATTTCAGGAATTTATTTTCTATAACTAAAGATAATTAATAATAATTTTCTATTCTTTATAAATTTTAACTAAATTGAAAAATAATTTTATAAATCACTAATGAGTTTATTTTTAAGGAGTGAAAAATTAAAGAAAGATGAAAAAAATTATCTATTTTGTTTTTGTAAAATAACTGAAAAAGTCCCAGTACGTGAAATCAGGTAACAATTTATATAAATTTTCTAGAAATTTTTTTGTTTACGTACCTGTACACATACAAACCGTATATTAAATTTAATGATCAATAGTTCATAAATTCTGTACGATATAATATAAAAACTAAAAAAAATGAGATAAAAAATAATTTATTTTTATTTTTATTGGCAATGGTTTTTAGTACATAATCCAAAAAACAAAAAAATATGTCTAGGAAACCTTCTTCTTTAACTTTAAGTTAAAATTTTTTGTTATGATGTTCAGTTGTTGATTTTTTCAACAAGCATTTTTAATGGAGCAATTTTAAAATAATGCTCAAGAAAGAAAACTTTAAAGCAGTTTTAAAATAAAAAAAATAATACAAGGCAGTATATAAAACAAAACATTTTTAAAGGACGCATTTTCAAAAATCAAGGGATTATTTGTTCAATTTTAAGGAAAGTCGATTATAAGATATATAGATAGATTATAGATTATATGATCTTTAATACTCTTGTATTATCTGATCAAAGGAATTTAAGAACATACTAATGAAGTGTTAATTTTTATATCCTATTTACACAAACTTGCATAGTGCACTTTTTTAATTTTTGACCACCAATAGCTCTTAGACAAAGAGGATTAACAAACTTTTTTGAGGCAATTTTGAGGCTTTAACATCTTTTTGCTCTTAAAATTTCAAGGTTTTAACTAAAACAATTTCGGAGATACGGTGGAATCAAAATCTTTTAGTTTTCACATAGCGGCAAATTTAAATACATACTAAATTTCCAAAAATTATATAATTTTTAATATTGATTAACAATTCTTAAAAAATTTGCAGTCCCTAATTAAATATTAGGGTTTATATATATAAAAATTTAAAATGGGGACTTTTTTAAATTAGGTAAACTGTAGTTCCGTAATGAGTGGAGCTAAATAAAACATTGTTCAACAAAATTATCTTTTTAATTAAAACTATACATATAAATACATATATGACATAATATGTATACACATATACATGTATACATATTTTATTGCACCATCTTAAACGTTGTAGAAGTTTTTTAAATAGATAAACGTACGAACAGAATAAAACTAGTAAGAAAGTTTTCAAATGCTTTTAAAATATGCTAAAAATTGACAATTGGAAAAAGTTTTTTTTCAAATTCAAGAAAACAGTTGTAAAATACGATTGAAACATTTTTATTATATTATTAATGAAAGAATTTTATCTTCTGGAGTATAAAAAAAAAGTAAATTAAGTTGAATGGAATTGAAAAGTTTAATAATTAGTTGAAAGGTAGGTTATTGGCAACAATTATTAACGAAGGAACGAATAAAATAACTGATGGATGTGACTGTTTTAATTAAAATCATATAACATGTATAAATAATATGTAATGGAATCAATTTTTTAAATTACATATTATATGAACTTGATTCCGTTGTCTCCGGAAAACATTTAAGAATAAAAACTTTTCTGATGAGATTTAAAAGTTTAATAATTAATTCCATTCAAACCCTTTCAAAGAGAATAATAACCACTCAGCTGCCCATCGTTTCTTAGTTCAATTTCTAAGTTTAACTGACATTGGTACTAAACTTTTCCAATTATTCGGCCAAAAAAATGGAAGTAGTAAATAGAATTTCAATAAAAAAAATAATTAACGTAATTTTTAAATTGATTGGAGTACACCAAGTTGATATTGAATTATTTTGAAAACGATATTGTCTCAATATCCCTGATTACGAACTCCAAGGAAGACCATTAAGAAACGAACACCGTAAAAAAAAATAATTTGCATCCAATAATCACCATTGGATTTGTGATTGAATTTGGGTTCGAACTATCCAACTTTTAATTTTTTTAATTTTAATAACCATATAGGATTAAAAGTTCTACTGTTCGAACTTTAATTTGACAAATTATTTGGTGACAAATTAATCTTCTTTTAAGTTTATTCCCACATAAATGTGATAAGGAAATAATACAGTCTATTTTCCGGGTGTAGCTGTAAATTTTATAAGGTAGAATTATTCTTGGGACGTGTGTGGGATTCGAACCGACACTTTCTCGGGGTTTACGACGAATTTTATATGATCTTACTCATTAGGTCACCTAGGCTTCTAACAAGTTTTTACAATACGTATCAGAATTCTAATATGATATGGAGATTAATAAGTTTTCTTAATTTTTAATCATGCTTTAGTTTGAAAGTTTGCTTTTATTTTTTGATTTTTCCTTTTAAACAAATTTCAAATCAAAAATTAGAGTATCACCTTTCTTTTAATATAAAAATTATATAAAAGTTCAGTTTTGAAATTTTTATAAAATTAATTTTATATATGTACCTATATAAATATGTAACATTATTTAACAAATCTTTTAGCTGCAATATCAAAATAATTTTAACATTAATATATTTAATAAATAAATATTAAAAATAAAAACCAGATCTGTTTTTTTTTTTTGATAATACCTAACTATAGTCTCTTTTAAAATAAAAAAGAAAAGTTTGTACCTTCTTTAATTTTTCTTTTCTTATTTTTAATTGCTTAATAATTAATTTCTTTTTGCGATTGAATGAATTGAGATTTTTATTAATACCTTTTTTATTACATCTTCATTAGTCTTTTAATATGTATATTGTATAGTACCTACATTATATTTTTTTTCTTTTTAAATTCTTTCATTATTCATTCAATTCAATTTCTTTTCTTTTGTTAAAAATAATTTTTTTTTTAACATTTTTTTTCTGTCATAATTTTTTGTATTGCGAAAAAGATAAAAAAAAAGGAAAATAAATCCGTGTATTGAAAAGTAATAAAATGTACAAAAAAAGGTTTAAAAAAGTTACAATTCAAATGATTTCTTCTATTTTTCTATACACTTTTATGTTTATAATTCACTCCTTCGCTAATACTTTCTTTCATTTTTATCCTTCTTTATTGACACCCTTTATAAATTCCATTTTGATAAACTTCCATATGGGAGCACTATCAATTTTCATTTCTCATAATCTTTTTTTTTTTTATATCTTAATTTTTACTTCAGAAAATACAGAAAAACAATATTACAAAATTTAAATGTGTTCTTTTATTTCGGTTAAAGTTCTAGGTCAGTAATTTAATATGAAAATAAAACGACAACTTAAAACTCACATAATATTTATCTGCTTTTTTCTCCAGATTATGTCAAATATTTAGTAATGCTATTTGTTACAAGTGGCGCTTAAGTAATTTTTGTTGTTTTTAATGTTGATTAACTACTTAGATATTTATTTAACAAATGACATTTTAAAAATTCAAAAATTAAAAGAAAAAGTATTGTTATAAAAAGGTAAATAAATAGAATGGATAATCATGCAAAGTTATATAATAATCTTTTCTTACTGCATGTGTAGAATATTGTAAAATATCAATTTTTTTTTTACTTCTATAAATAAATTATCACCATTAGTTTTCATCATATTTTTGTCTCAAATTTTGACCTGAATTTTGACAGTTTAACTAAACATGTATGCCATCTTTAAAACGTTATCCATGTAATGAAAAACGTTGTTTTGAATTTTGATTGAAACCTTATTTTAACTCGAAGCGAAAGAAAAAGTGAGGATTTGCCACATATCGTTCCACACATGATCCACACGACCACACCTTATTATTGCTGGGGTAAGATGTAAAATCAAAAGAAACTTTGAGATTTTTTAAAAAAATAAGTGTTTCAGTTCAGTAATTTATCGGAGGTTTTCGGGCAGAGAGCCTTACTATATACAAGAAATTGAGATTTGTATAAAAATTTTTAAATTTTTTCAGAATTTTTTTTAGAATTTTGTACATTTTGAATTTTGTACATACACATTATAACACAAATCCCCTTAGCTTTGAACTAATATTTTTTATTTTAATATATATTAAAATAATTTATTTTAATTTTTTTTTTTTTTAAACAAAAAATAAAACGTGATGTTAAGAATCGAAATTTTTAAAGATTTTTGAAAAAAAAAAAACAAGATTTTATAAAACGAGCATTTGTAACTAAGCCCTTTTAAAAATGTAATAAAATCCTAGGTAATCTATTGGTAACAGTACACCTGTAAAATCGTAAGTTGAAATATAAAACTTTGAACATAATAATCAACATTTTTTTATTTTATTTTTATTTTTTTATTTAAAAATCGATTCAAAAGAATAACGCTTTAATTTGTATCGTTAGCAAAATAACAGACTTAAATATTATAATATGATATCATAATAAAAAGTATTCAGTTTCAGTATAAAAATTACACAGTATAACTTCGTTGTTTAAAAAAAAAAACTTATTCATGATATGTATTAAAAACGTAAATAAATTTTTATAATAAATATAAAAATTTAAAGTTGAAAGGAACAGAAATATCTGACAAATATTATTAAAATTGAACAATAATTTCCTCGAACAACTCCTATAAAACAACAACTCCTCGAACAACAATAACAACTGTCATATAAAATCTTTATTAATATTTAAATTAAATTTATATAAAATAAAAAAAAAAAAACTGTCTGACAATATTGACATAGACATAATAACTAATATTATTAATAATAATTTGAAATAAAGTTGTAAAAAAAAAAACAAGATTTTGTGATAAGCGTATAAAGAGACTGTAATGTAAATATAAAAAAAAAAAAATGTTTCCTATAATAACTTTTAATAAAATGATACAAACATATACCTATAAACATTTTAAATTTGATTTAAATTCGTTTTGACATCATATCAAAAAGAATTGAAAATATTCTGATATTGCCAAAATTTTATGGATTACACAATATATACATACATATATACATACATATATACTTTTTGAATATGATTACATTCATTTAAAATCCTACTTCCTATTTTTGATTTTAATTTTTTTTTCTTCAAAGGAGGGGGGAGGAAGTTTTCTTAAATTTAGGGAACATTATTTCAAAATATTAAATTAGATATAAACAATAAAAACAAAAAAAATAAGATTTTTAGAATTTTTTATATTTAAGTTGAAAAATGTTTTATATTTATGGTAATTCATTTTTCAAATGCTTTTCTCCATCTTCCCAATTTTTTTTTTTTTTTTTGTCTTGAAGTGCTTTTAGAGTAAGGAATGGTGCCAAATACGATCAAAAGCACGGGGTTTAACGATATCATTTGAATGGGTTACTGCCACCATACCATTTGACTGTATTTCATTTGGAATTAGGAGAAATTTTACAGTTGGATTCAAAAGCAGGGCTACAAGCTTTTTTTCGGAATATTTATATATAAGTATATGTGAGAATCTGAATTAGGACGAATTTTAGTAAATTCAAAATCAAAGTTAAAATTCTTTTACAGAATATTTATATAATATATATTTTTGTATAATATGAAATGAAATACAGGCAAATGAAATACAGACAAATGAAATACAGTCAAATGAAATGCAAGCAAATGAAATAAATGCATATGACACGCTCCCCATTTTAATGTAAATCAGAAATGAATCAGTTGAATGTTGCTGGAGTAATGAATGAATAGTAAAAGAGAGAATTCTCTTCTAAAAAAAAGTGTGGCAAAAATTTGCCAAATCAATGAATATAAAAATAATTTACGCAATTATTATATTAGTATTATAATTTTTTTTATAATAATACCAACCCTAATATAACTAGTAAAACATTTATGATGATAATTTTTAGATTTTTTTATTTTAATTACTTTGTTTATAAAAAAAATTCTCTTATTTTGAGTGAAGAGAATTCACATAATATTAAATTTACTACCATAATGCATCGACAGAGAGTTATTATTTAGTGCACTCTTTAAACTGGTATCATTTCAATTTTTTTTTTTTCAAGTGGGTGACACATGTGAGTCAATCGCATAATTAGTCTATTTATAATATACATAATACAGCATTAAAAGTGAATGATCAAGTTTATCGAGATATACGATAACAATTAATTTTTAACATAAGATAGGTTTTACGATGAAAATGGGGAAAATATAATTCGTGCTAAAGAAAACGATGAATTTTATCACACGATAATCAAAATAATTAAGTTATTGCACACCAAATTTCCGACTTGAGTCATTTTAGTGATCAAAATTGCCTTGTCAAAAGATTTGAAGCTTGTAGAGCTTGTTTTAATGGCAATTTAATAGTTATTATATTTCATAACATGTTCTTATCACATATCCACTTTAAATTTAAATATAAATTCATATATTTTTTTGCAAATTTAAATTTCCACCTCTAATATTTGAATACCCAATAATATAAAAAGAAAATCGAAAATATATTATATAATCAATAATTGTAAATACATGATAATTTTTCATATAACAACTGGCAAAAAAAAGGAAAACCAAAAAAACAAACAAAAAAAATTTAAAAGTTTTTCTATAAATTTACAAATTGACACCTTTTCCACATTCAATATAAAAAAATTTTAAAAGAACTGACAACTTATATTTACAATGCTATACAATATAATAAAAATTCATTCATATAAATGTCTTTATTTATATAATATAAAAAATTATCACATAGGTACATATACGAGTATTACCTTTTTTTTTATAGCTCAATACATTCAATTTTACCACCTACTGATTTTTTTGAAAAGTTTCTGATTCATTGAAAAGTTCCTGATTTTCTTTTCTTTTGTATTATACTTTATTAACAATCAAAAGGTCAAAAAGATTTCAATATGATAAAAAAAAGGCTGCCGTTCTTTTTTTTTTTGGTAGCGTTATAAGGTTTTTTTTTTTTACATATTTAATTTTTTATTTCGATGAATATAAAAAAAAAAAATGAGTTTTCGAAATCGGGAAAAACTTTAGATAGTCAGTCAATCTAAAGTTTTTCCCGATTTCTAGCTGATATTAAAACTTTTAACAAAACCAATTTAATAAAAAGTATTGATAGGTACAGTGTTCTTTTTTTTCTCTGCAATCAGTGACTTGACTACATACCATCAGCCGAAGAATCAATTCAGGGAGATCAGAGAGATTATTTATAATATTTTTTGGTATAATTTATTTATTTATATACACATGTACACTATATATCTAAAAGTTCCAGCTGCTAAAATTATTATGGGTCGGTTATTATTAATTAATTATGTATAGTAGAGATTTTTATCGCAAGGGGGTTATTCGTTAAAAATTACTTTTTCAGAATTTATCTTGCAGATATTTAAAATTCTGGTTTTGCACTCTTCTTTATTACAAATTCTTCCTTCTAGAGACTGAAAAAGACTTCGCTTCAAATTCTATCATATTTTTTCTATCAGAATTCGATAAGTCCATTAAAATATCACCTGTACAGAAAAAATAATCTTCAATTGCATAACTGGAAAATATTGTATAGGGGTCTCGGTGGCGTAGTGGGTAAAAGCGTACAAAATACGCTGTAAACACTGTGGGAGTGTGGGTTCGAATCCCACACACGTCGTAAGAGTTATTCCCCCGTACGACATTTACAGCTACGCCTGAACAGAGTGTAATTTCTTGTCCACATTTATGTAGCAGAGAAATGCATTAAAAAAAATAATATTTTATACATAATGTATGTGTAAAAGGTGACTTATAGGATCTGTATTATCCCTCATTGGAAAACTTTGCTATTGGTGATAAATTCCATTACGGCATCACCGCATTGTAAAAAATATTTATGATAAACTTAGCAGCATTATAATAACAAAAGTATTTGATGAAAATTCCAAATAAGTGACCAAATTTAATTAAATAATAGACTATGACTTCTAATTCCTTCAATCACGTGATAAAATCATTTGACAATACATCAATTAGGTCAGCTAAAACTAATATAAAACCTGAAAAAGAATATATGATGAGTAGTTTTGAACTCCTTTAGCATCAGGTAAAATTACTGAGCACACTAATAAAATCTTAATTTCTTTAATCCTTTTGTCCAATTCCACGTTGTATAATATCAACATTTTCTTAAATCATTATTCAAGATTGATATATTTCAAGATTAATGAATCAAGAAGAAAAAAAGTAAGATTTCAAGAATCATGAGTTTTAAATCCAAATTTTATTTACTACTTATTTCGATATTATTTTTAACAGGAATATTTCAAATTCGAAGATTTAAACTGATTTAATGTTACCGTAGAATAACAAAACTTCTAATTCTACATATTTACATTCTCCAATTGAAAAAGAGTTAAAAAAAAAAAAAATTCAAGCTTTTTCAATTTTGTATAAGCTTATACGGAATTAATTTATCATATTCAAACTTATGAAAATGAAAGAAGTTTTAAACAGGAAAGGAAACACCGTGATACGAATTAATGGATTTGATATAAGATTTAAAACTTTAGATATTTTTTTTTTTTTTCTATTGTAATATAATTGTATAACAAGTTTATTTAATTTATTACTATTATACTATTATTTGCCAAATAAAAAGGATTAATTCCGACACATGCACACACACACAAACAAAAACTTAAAAAAAAAAAATAATTCAATTGTTGGTTTGATCTTTTTTTTAATAAAATTTTATTTTTTTTGGGTCAGATTTCAACTCCTCATAACTTACAACTTGTTTGTAACAAAATTTTTATATTTTGGTATGTTTCAAATCAGGAACAGAAACAAAGTTTTGAAAAAAAAAAAAAAAAACTTTCAGGATTATATCTAATTCATCAGGATTCTTTTTCGTTGTTTTATTTTATTTTTTCTTTTTGGTTTTGGTAATGAAATCTCTTTGTAATTTGTTTGGAATTGAACAGGGTTGAATATGAATTGTTATATACGTTATTGTGGAATAAATAATACAAAATTTAGTCTTATGTTATGACTAATATTATAATTAAAATAAAATTAAATGTAATTGGATTTTATTTTATATATATTTTTTTTTTTTTTTTATAAAAATTTTAGTAATTAGATTTGTTTTACTTTAAGTTGATGGAGTATATAATAAATAAAATTTATTTATTTGTATATGTATTTCATATATGTAATTTTGTAGAATTTCAAACATTTGAGTTCGATTTTAACATATACTAAATAATATATACTAGCGCTGGAAGAATAACTCTGAGTAGCCATTAATTTAACGATATTAGAGTTATAGTTTTTTAGCAATCTGGAGAAATGATAAGGTTCCGTAAAACCGGGAAATGGATCTAAAAAATTAAACCCAATATACCTTTAATATAAACCTTCTGATCACGGAGATTGTTGCAAAACGGTGCTTACGCACTATTTGGGATCTTTGTCACGAGCGATGGTACCAGCCATTTATACTAATCAATCAAACAAATAATATATTATTAAAGATTTTTTTACATAATAAAGTATTGTGTTAAGCTGAAAATATCATTAATCCATGTTATGAAGTTATGTTATTTTTATACAGTTATTTTTTATCATACATTTATATGAACAAATTGTACAATTTTACACATGTAAACTTACTTCTAAATAACCTATCAAATAAATAACATATAACATATTTTATATACCTACATACATATGTATATCTGAAATGGCTTTATTTTTACTTAACACTGGAAAGGTAATCACTAATTACGTAAATTTTACTCACACATTTTTTTTTAGCCTACTACGAAACAAATATATTTTTTGAAATCATGTAACTGTACTTTATTCTTTCATCATATTTTTAAGTAAACAAAAATTAAATAAATAAGTAGTTTGTATTTGAATGTTGAGAGTTATAGACCACTAAAAGCGGGTAAGTAAATTTTATTCATGGTTACCTAAATAGGAATATTTATGTGAAAAAATGGATTAGTGTTATATTTTTTTTATGTTTTTTTGCTTTTATTATTATATTTTTTCTGTTATGAATTTAAACTTTAATAAAAATTATTTTTCTAAATAGCTAATTTTAATTATTTTTTTAAATATTTTTAATTATTTTTCAATTTGTGATATCGTTTTTATACTTTTATTTCAGATTCAGTAAAAGTGAATAAAATTTACTCATATTTACCTTTAAGCATTAATTGAACATTATTACATTTCCAGGATTAAGTAAATAATTTTAAGTGTAAGCAAATTTTAAAAGAAATTTCATATTACTACAGTATCATAAATTCCATCCTATGCATTGTGGAGTACATAATGAATAATGCTAATAGAGATTCATATTCGAATATTATTTATTAATTATACTTTATTAATCGTATAAGCAATAATGTTACACACTAAAAAGACTTTTCGTCTTAACTGTAATTAATAAATAAAAAAAAAAATAAAATAAAAATATACATATTATAATAAGATATTTATATCTTTTAATAAAATGTAGGTATGTACTCTTATAAAATATAAATTATACTTTTAAATTTTTTGAAAGAGATGAAAAATTTATAAATAATATTTAAACATTTATTTAATAATTTTTTTTTTAAATAAAAAGTAAATAAAGAAATAAATGTTTAATAAATCGGTGTCGGTGCTCAATTAAATATAGTTTTTTTTCTTTGCTGCAAAATTGTAAATATTTTAAATTCTGTTTTTTTTTTTGGAAATTTTATTACCGGCCCCGCACATATTGTTAAAAAAAAGAGTGCTTTTTTTGAGCTGTATCTTGAAATTTATTCATACTCAAGTAAAAATGGGCACAAATGGGCACGAATATACTCAATATTTGATATATTGATTATATTTTCGAGTAGTTTTTTTTTAGTAACTTTTATTGTATTTGTTCATTATATTCTTAATTTTAAATTAAATGTCAAATTGTTTTATATCATTACCAAAAATCAATTATACAAACAATTAATTTATAAAATTAGAGAATTAATTAATCAGCAATTAGAAATAGATTAATGTCCATATTATAAAGATCGAAATTGACTAAATTGTTTGTTATTGTTTTATAAAAATATTATATATATTTTTAATAGTCGAATTTTTTTATTCTAAAACCGGTTTATTTGTTACGGCTAAAAAATATCTAAATATAATAAAAGACAAGTTGCTGCTGCTGAGTAGCGTGCCCTACTGTTATGTTAAATGTTAATTTAACAAATGTTATACTATGAAAAGAAAAAAACGTACATCTGATATTTACCCATATAACAGATAGAAAACAATAAATATTATAATGTTATGCTATGAAATGAAAGAAAAAACAAGGCAGTGTATAAATCAAAGTTTTTAGAGGGTCGTATTTTTAAGTAGAACATTATAAAATTGCAATAATATTTTTATTTAAATTTTGCTAAGTAACATTTTCTTAATTTTTTAAAAATTTTGCCATAATATAGTACAATTTTAGAATCAGAAGTTTAGCCCATAATATAGATATATGAATAAAAATATGGGTATACATATATTAGATTTATTATAGATTTATTATTTTTTATATAGGCAACAGTTATTTATATGAATGAATGGACGGTAAACATAAACGAACAAAAAAAAATTCAGAGTGTTCTATAGGTTATAATTTATATTTTTTAAATAGACTGATGTATAAATTTAATATTTAAAAAAAATAAAAGAAATACTTAGCGTACGTAAATAACAGAAAACAAAAAAAGAATAAATGTAATACTGCGAAGAAAAATAAAAACGAATAGAAAAAAAAGAGAACAAAAAATGTTACTTTGACTGTTTTTAAATATTTTTAAAGAAAAAAAGAACTATTAAAATGTTATGATTTTAAATGAAAAAAACATACCTCTGATATTTACGTACATAACAGATAGAAAAAAGAAATATTAAATGTTATGCTATGAAAAGAAAGAAACGTACGTCTGATATTTAGGTACATAACAGATAGAAAAATTAATTAATTAATTAAAAGAATTAAAATGTTATGCTATAAAAAGAATGAAAAAACAAGGCAGTGCATAAATCAAAGTTTTTAAAGAGTTGCATTTTTAAGTAGAAATTATAAAAAAATAAAGCGGTGCGTAAAACCAAAGCTTTGAAAGGAGCGCAATTTAAATTATAAAATCACAATTTTCAATTAAATTTTGAATGTGTAACATTTTCTTAATTTTATGCTTCTTTTATGATTTTTATTTTCTAAAACTTCAACATTATATGCACAGCCAATTTTTATTGTTTTACATAAAAGGTGCGTAAAACTTACGGTGTGAAGATTTTGTAGAGAAAGCGATAGATAAAGAGACAGAATATTATTACGGATAGAGTAAAAATTTGTTTGAAAAATATAACAAAGAAAGTTTTGAAGCATTTGCTATGGCAACCATAGAAAAATATAACAAGTGTACTATATATTATAATTAGGTAAATGCATCAGATCAGTGTAGTTTAGTTTCAAAATTATAAAGTTTGATACTGTATTTTTTTCGAAGCGAAAATTTTTGTTACTATTGGCAAAAATTTATTTACCATTGGTTTTTAATCCAACCTTTGGTTTTTTAATCCAAAGCTTGACAAAGAAATTTACAAGAGATGAGATTTATTAAATAATCATTTTTATTACATTTTTGAAAGAAACTACTTCACAGCATCATTGAAGTTTTTCATTATTTAAAACACTTTAGCAATAAATTTTACATTTATCAATATCTAAATATAATACATATAAGTATTTGAATAAATTTACTAAAATTAAATTGTTCATAAAACTGAGGAAACTTTCACAAAAGCTATATTTTTCTACTTATACCCGTCGTATGACGGGCTTTTTTACTAGTAATTAATATTTCATAATATTTTGAAACTTTTCATTAATTTATAGGAACAAAATGTTATAATATTTTACATTAAGCTGTGATTGTTTTGGAATCAAAAATTGAAAATAATCATATTTTTGTAGTTGAAATTATTTCGTACCCAAAATGTTGTTTCTTTCCTTTTTTTCCTTGTTTTTCTAAAGGAGGTGGGAATCTTTCAAAAACTCTCAGAATATCCCTTTGATATAACATCACTTTATTGCTGACTAAACTCATCTCCACTTTTAGTAAATATAATAGGATGAAACTCCGGAAATTTTAAATCTAGAATTATTATAAATATCTTGCGATATTTAACGAACCCATCAACAAATAGAACATGCAGTAGTATATAAAACTTTCTTGCATAGGTGATACCCAAAAAAAATTTATTTTACTATTTTTTGTTATTTTTAACACTTTTTTCAGATAGTTCTTTCTTATTATTTATTTACCTTATATATAACATATAAATAGAATTAATTTTAATTAGAATTAGAATTTTATTTTTATTTTTGACTATCCATATCTGAAGTTTGTTATAATAATTAACTCTTATTATTAAAATGTCAAACTTTTAAATTTTATTAAATAAATACTATAAAAATTTTTTTTTTCATTTCCTTTAATTTAAATAATTAACTTCAATATATTTATTAACTCTTTAAAATAAATAATAAAAAATTTTTAAAAAGTTTTTAAAAAGTTTTAGAAAGGTTTTAATTTTGTTTGATTTATTTGCATTAGCCAAAAGTTAAAAATTAAAAACGACTAAGTTTTAAATAAAATTTTAATCACAAAAGGATAATAGAAATCATCTACAAAGAAAAGTATATAATATATATATATATATGCATATATATATGATAAAATTTTAAAAATATAATACAATTTAATAAATAATACAAAATATTTATATATTATATAAGTATAGTATATATTCAGGTTCATATAATATATCTTTATGTATAAATATGCAAAACATAAATTTTTTTAAACATATTTCATTTTATGTTGCATTGAAAAATTGTGGTAATAAAATTATTTCGGATAATTATTTTTTGTATTGTTAAGATTTGATATAAAAAATTTGGAAATTCTCTTACTTGTTCAGTTTTTTTATTCGAAATTTTATTGGAAATTTTATTTGGAATAAAAAACCTGAACAAGTAAAAGAATTAAGAAAACTGAACAAAACAACCCCTCACGAATTAATTACCAAAAAAAAAAAAAAAAACGTGAAATAACATACCAAAAACAATAGAGAATTATTTCATTATGAAATAACATCCATAATTCAAAATGAAAAATTCCTCGAATAAGTAGTAAAACAAGCATCCCAAAAAAAACAAAAACACCCCATTAAATGCTATTTAACTTGAATATTGTAGACTTATTTTTTAGAAAAAACAAAGTATTAAATATCTACGGTTTTCCTAAAAATTATAAGTATTATTTTTTTTTAAGAGGTTTTTTATTTCATTAACAAAAATTTTACTCTGGGGGATTATTTCATATGAAATAAGATTAAAAAAAAAAATCAGCTGTCTCCACCACAGGACCGACCGCCACTACACAAAAAGTACAATTCCAAAATTTATAGATTTTTTACATAATAATTTATATCAAAGCAAAATAACTTCTAATAATTTAATAACATTTTGTTTTATTCAATAAAAATAATTATATGCAATGAAATCGTAAAAATATATGTACATTCATTCATACATCCATTTATTATTATTATTATTGTAATGTAGATACATGATTTTTTTTTCATTCAAAAAATAATATTAAAAGTAAAAAATAATAAAAACCGTAAGCAAATACAAAACAAACATAAGATTAATATTAAATCTGCTAACAAAAATTTTACCGTTTTAATTTTATGTCTTCAACAAATGAATAATATGCATTGGCATAGATATAAGTACATACATATGTAATGTATGTATAAAATTTTTTAGAGATATAAAAAAAAAACAAAAAAAAATTTCATATAAATTACGTATGAAATTTGGACTTAGAAAAAAAAATAAATAAAAGTTAAAGTTAGTCGGATCAAAAAATGTTCTATGGAAAAGTTGTTCCCCTTTACTTGTGTAACAACTTTTTCTTAATAATTTTTCTCACAAAATTTTTCTGTTGCGAAATATTCGTAAAAAACTTAAAAAGTACACTAGTAAACTACCACTTGCGGTTGTCCAATTTGCTCCAAAAGTTTATCAATCCGAGATATTTACGTCAAAACCTTAAATATGAAATTTCAAAATATTCCGCTCAGTCGTTTAAGCTGTACATATGCCCACAGACATACCCACTCATGCACCCACACACACACACAGACGGACATCATGCTGAAATTTTTTTTACAGCCTTCTCCACACCGGAGTAGTGCATATTTGCGAAAATCTCGGGTACAAATTTTTAGTATGAAAACAATACCTACCTTTTACATTAATGTATGCGGTCGGTAAAAAATAATTAGATATAACCCCAATAGTGAAATAATCTTCGAATTTTGAATAGTGTTTTTCTTTATATACTATTTTAGATACGGTGAATTATTTCCCTAACAAAATTTTAGGATGTTATTTAATTTTTTTTTTTTTTTGTGAGATAATTTCTTGAAGATAAATTCCATTAAACCAAAAGATGAACCAGCCATCATAGTAATTGAATATTATGTAAGAAGTAATACATTTTTTTTGTTGATTGAATATTATGTAAAGAAATGAACATACATACAATATTGGTTCAGTAAAAAAATGTACAAAAACATATACAAAGCAAAGATTAGAATAATTGAAAAATTACGAAAATTTCCACGAGATAGAAGAAATTCAAACAATTATTCAAGAATCACACGGAAAAATTTGAAGACATTCATATTTATTGTAAAATTAATTGTTTTGTTAGAAAAAGAAAAAAAATTAAAACATGAAGCGAAAAATTAATTAAGAGCAGGATATAAGTAAGCTTATAATAAGCAAAATAAGAGTTCAATATTTACTTTAAAATCAGCAAAATTTTATTTTGATTATTTCTGATTAGTAAATTAATAGACATGCATAATAATAATTATAACGAATCATAAAAAAAATTCAATCGAGCAATGGCCGAGTCGTTTAGGTAAGAAAAATATTAATTAACATACGATGGGTCGGGCCTCAATTGCATAAAAATGTTAAGGATTCTGTGACGTGTACGTAGATGAAAAGTACGTCCTTGTAATAAATATGATATTTTTTTGATATTTCATCAATAATAACAGCAATTAATCTGTTATTGTTGATTCAAGATAAATAATGAACCAATTTTATCTTTCTTTAATCTAAAATTACTTACATTACTTATTCTAACCGTTAAACCAATTAAACCCAATTATTTAAACCACAACATCCTTATTTAATTGCTGTGTCTAAAGAGAAAGAAAAAGAGAGAAAGAGACAGAAAGAAAAAAAAAAAAGAAAAATGTGAGATTCGGGTATATCTTAATTGCATTAAAAATTACTTAAAAGAAAATCCAACAAACTTTATAATTCATATAAAAAGGTAAATGAAAGGTATTTCCTATTGAAATCGAATTTTTTTTTTTTTGTAATTATTGCGCTTTTAATTAAAACCAAAAATCATAAAAAAGAAATTTTTGATTTTCAATAGATATCAAAATGCTATGGTTATATTATTTTTTCGTTTCATCAGTGATTAAATTGACATTTATTTTCTATTTAAAAGAAAAAACTTTTCTTTAATTATTATCAAATTTTTTTTTTTTTTTTTTAAATCATCGCTTTACATTTTTTTTTTTAGAACAACAAGAAAAATCCTTTTTAACTGAGAATAAATACATTGAATTGAATGATAAATTAAAAATTGTAACGTATTTATATAATGATTTATTCTTGTACCTGTATTTTCAATTTACTGCAACTCATTGAAAATTTTTCTATTTAAATTAAATTCTGAACTTTTCATTCATTTTTTAAACAATTTAAAAAGAAAAACGAATAATATATAATATATACATATAGTATATACATATATATATATATATATACATTGATAATACATTTTACTTGAGGTGGATTTTTTTGTTTTACTTAAATATATAGGAAGATAGATAATGAAATGAAGGACAATATTTTTGTCATAGAAATAATAAAACAGGATGTATTCAATTTGAAGGTAAAAGTTGGCTGCAAGAGATAAGGTATAAAAAAAAACATAGAATAGAATAAAAATAAAAGGACATATGAATTAGAGTTTTTCCAAGAAAACAATATTTAAATTTTCTAAATAAAAGAGAATAATTAATTTCTTCTCATTATATAAAATGACCTTTATTTGTTCTTTAATGTATATAGAATGGTATTTTGTTTTTTGTTTATAAAATTTGAAACTTAAATTAAAAAAAAAATGGATAGATACGGGTGTTGATTAATGGATAGACCTTCATTTAAAAAAAATAAACGTATAATTTAAATCTATAAAATAAAATCTTGATTATTTGGCCAATTAATATTAAGTAAAACTTTTGAAATAACAACCAAATGTACTTTGATGCTTATTGATTTATTTTTTTTATAAATGTTTATTGTAAAGATGTGGCAAAAAATTCTGATCCCTGATGAGGTAAAAAATAAAAACTGAAAAACCTGTACGATTTTACATGTGTTGAAAAAGTGGAAGGTTAGGATTACATTAAATTATAGGCTAATACCGATTTATCGCCTGAAACAGAAATTAAAACTTATACGACTTCTAAAAGGTTAAGTGTAAAATTGAAAAGGTAAATGCAAGGTACCTAAACTGCCTTTTCATAATGGCAAAAATATTTTGAAACTAAAATTCGAATTATTAGCTACTACTTTGATGTTGTGTGGAAGTGTGTATTTTGTCAGAATATACAGATATCTAAAATAGAAGATATGTAAATGTAAATTTATAGTAAAATCTTAAAAATAATGAAATTTAATAAAATCATCAATGCTAAAATACCTGGAAGATGAGAAAAAATCTTAAATTCGTCACATACGTTAAAACAAAAATTAAAATGTTGCGTTCACATAATGATAATCTTCGCAAAAATTATGACTTATTTATTTTGTCCTTTAAAGCAAAATAAAAAAATAAAAACTGCAAATTTGATGAAGACTTTTTAAAGCAAATTCATGCAAGGGAATTTCAAATAGCTAAAAGTATAAAACCACAAGCTCATAAAACAAATAATAACTTTACTTTTATTTTTTAGTACTTCTTCAATATAGTATACTTCCTAAAGTTATTACAAGTACTAAATGAATCCTAAAAATAATTGTAGACAGTAAATCAAAGGTTTTTAAAGGCGCACATTTTTAAAAAGACAAATATAAGCAGTTTATGATTGTGACTTGCAACAAAGTTTCTACGTTTTCTTTAAATTTATAGATATGTATGAAAAATTGTGAAAAATAAAGAAATATTTTCTTCAGCCTTTTATAATTAAAAAAAAAAGCTGTTAACACATGCAAAAACATAATGTTGGAGTGGTATTGCTTAAGTTTTACTTTGTAAAAATTTGTACAGATCATAATAAGATCTACCCATGGTTAAAATTTCATGGTTCTTGGTGTAGAAGTTTTGTAAACAGACGAAGTTTTAAAAAACAAACGGATGGACGGGAAGAGTGAAACTTAGGAACAATTAGAAAAATTTTTTTGAAAAATGTGCTATGTGCTGTGTTCATATCCTTTTAAAAACTTATTTTAAAAGGATATGAAAATTTAAAATAAAATATTTGACTTTTCGCGTTTATTATGATTTTCCACTTAACAAATTTTTTATAACATAACCCTTAACCATTTTATTTTTACAAAAATACGAAATAAATTTAATAATTTTCATTAATACTTTTTACGTTGTTCGAAAATAATAAAGATTTTCCAACCTATTATATAGTCACAAAAGGACTGTAAAATTTATTGGATTAAAGTCCAATAGATTCATAAAAAAAAAAGTTTTCCTTTACATTATCTTTATCTATACATATACAACTTACTTATATATATAAAGATATAGGAAAAATTAATTTTTCAAATATAATTACAGTTATTATTCAATTAAATAGATAATTAAGGGAAAATTTACAATACTTTTAATCACGATTGATTAAAATTTTAAAAACACATGAACATTAAGTGTAACATTAAAAATATTTATAAACTAGGTAGTATGTAAAACCAAAATTTTTTAAAGGTGTACATTTTCAAAACGCCAAAAAAAAAGCCTTGTCGAATTGTAATATTTTTGCATCCAAAATTTGTAATTTTTCATATAATTAAAAAACATTTTCTTCAATTTTAAGGAAGCCATATATTATACCTTATAAACGGCGGTTAATATGTCATGTAAAAATATAATATTCAATTATAATATTATAATACTATTTTTAAGTCTTATTTACGCCAAAATTTCACAGATATTTAAGTTGTAAGTGTTTAAAAATAACAAATTTTCAATTTTAAAGCCTAATGGCTAATAGTTGTTAAACAGGGAAAAGTATAGTTTTTTTTTTTCTCCACTTAAAATTCAAGTTTATGTCTAAAATCGTTCCTAAATTTAGAAAAACTAATTTTTAGATTTATTTATAAAGTTTAAACAACTTCTTGTCATTTGAAGTTTTAAAATTGAAAAAATCTTTACCTGTAAAATGATAATGTGAGATATAAATATAGTAATGAAGAAGGGGAAGTTGTTCCATAACATTATTTTTTTATTAAATCGATCCATGGATCATTGCTCCATCTAAAAAGATGTACAAGTTTTGTAAACAGACAAACGAAACACAGTAACAGAGTGAAACTAATAAGCAAACTTATCAAAATTATTTTGGAAAATCTGATAAAAACTATCTACCTATAATTTATGTTACCTGCGACTGTTATTGTTTTTTTTTTTTTAACAAAGTACACAAAATATACTTTCAGGATAATTTTTTACTTAATTTTATTCTTTATTTACATTATAAATATAAAAAATTACAAAATCAACTTTGCCTCTCGAATATGGTGTATGACAGTGATTTAAAAAATTTTCAATTTTCTTAAAAAATCGATAAAAATCCATTAAAAAATTTTTTTTTTTAATATTACAAAAAACAAAGTATGTAAAAACAAAAGTTATTTAAAACAAAAGGTTATGTAAGACGAAAGATTTTTTAAAGACGCACATTTTCAAAAAGACAATTAAATTAATTTTAAACTACTTTTTGCAAGACTACTTATAAATTGTGGTTACTTTTACATCAGAATATCTAATATTTTTATTCTCTATAAAAAAAAAAACTCCTATGAAATTAAGTAAAATCGTTTACACTTCTAAAAATATAATGTTGAAGCTTTAATTATTGTGTTTTACTTTCAAAAAATGCATAGGTCATCATTTAACTTACAAGTGTCTAGCGAATTTACAAGTTTTGACCCATAGCCATTCTAAAACGAGAAAAGTACAAAATATTTTTCTGAACTAATTTATGCTTATTCTCAAAAGATCTTACTGTATCTCAAGGTTCTGAATACAAGCGAACAGGAGATACGGAGTAATCAAAATTTATCAAAATTTCACCTTCTAGAGTATTATTGGAAATCGTGGGTTAAATAGCAAATCTTTGGGATGCTGCGTTGTAGATCCGTAATGGGTTATGCTACATAAAAAAATCGTTCTACAAAATTATTATTTTTATGAAGCCAATCCATGATTAAAATTGTATTGGTCCATCTTAAACAGATAAAAAAAATGACGAACATAGTAAAAGTACTAAGCAAAATTTTCAAAAATTTACTTTGGAAAATCTACTAAAAAGGATACTTAAAAATTTTAATATTATCAGAAGTACAAAATAAATAAAAAAAAAAATGAAAAATAATGTTGTTTATCGTACTTTATAAAAATTTACAATTATTTACTTATTTAGTTAAATAACTGTTGTAAAATTAAGTAACAGATGCCTTAAGTAAACAAACTAACAAATTGATTGTAAAATAATTTTAATTACTGATAAATTTCATTTAAATTTCAATTAATTAATTTCCATAAATATCGTTTTAAACCAATGAAAGTACACACATTGTTAAGTTATGATTTAGTTGAAGAATTATGATATAGTCTAAAGGACGGAGTCAACTAGAATAAAAGCATTTTCTATTGGAAGCAGCTATTTTTCAAATTTAAATGGGTCTACTCATATAATCGGAGAAATCTTATTCATTTTGTTTAGTTTATTATGGTAGTAATGGTTGAGTTGTGGTTTTGCATACTAGGAAAAACTATATAGCTCATGAGTCATGGGTATGTCAGAATATTTTTTTTTTTTAAAGATAAAACGTTTCATGTAGAAATTTTTTTCTAAGTACCTTTTAAGATAAAAATATTTCTTTACAAAAATTGTTATCGTATTCTGTAAAGTACTCATATAATTTATGTTTCACAGTTTTATTCCATAACAGGTTTTTAACAGGTTTTTAATAAAAAACAACATTATTAAATTTTTCACAAAAATTCATCAATTTGACAATTAAAATGTTTTCCTTACCACTTCTACTTTTACTTCAGATAATGCAACACAATCTTTGTTAAATATTCCACATGTAAATTATCAAATACCATTTTGGTAACTTTTGATTACCATTTGAGTACCGTCACAAACAAAAATAGATTTTCAATTAACATTTGCTCTGTAGCCAAACAGACATAACCTATATTAGATCTTAAACGAACAACTAGATTATTATCCCTAAATCACCGCAATAATGATAATGTAACAGGGGTTTTAACTGTACTCCATCTGATCGGCAGATATAGTACACTGTTATGATTTTTTTCATATGCGTTTTGTTGAAGCTGCAAAAATGAAAAAAGAAGAGTAGTTAATATTTCAGCTTTTGCGTAAATACCCGGCTCTAAAAAAAAGATAAATTCTGAGAAAATATTTCTTAAATAACGTTTTTGATCAGTCAAAGCTGGACTTCATCGATTTACAGCGCTTTATAATAATCTTCCAATACCATAATTAGGAGAAAAACTGATTCAGGGATAATATACAATGGGTCAAAACTGTTCTAAGTGTACAGTTCATTTTAGCCTACCAATCTATCTCCAACCAATTGTAATAACAAAATTATTATAATGGCCCTTCCAATTAAATTTTTCCAATCACTTTTTAAAAAGGTTTTTTTTTTGTTTAAAAAAAAAGTTTTGTTTGGTTACTTATGAATTTGGTTACTTACTTTGTTATGTTATGAATTTGGTTACTTATATGATCACATCAACCCACGAAAATTTAAAATTAAAAGTAGTTTGAAATATTTTAGCAATCAATTTTGAACGCTTAATCTATCTTTATTTTTGCATGATTCTTTTCTTTAAAATCAAAAGTCATTTTTTAACCAAAAAATGGATTTGAATGCTCTCTTTTTTAAGTATTAAAAAATGTTCACACATTTTAAATTAGTTAATAATAAGTATTAGAGTTTTTCATTTAAACTCAGAATAATGCAATTTTTGTTAAATTAGTTACTTTGAATTAAATTCTATTGAAAATAATTGGAATGAATGAAATAAAGATTTTTTTTTTTTTCTAAATCATATAGAGATGTCCGAATTGTAAAAAATTAGAAAACATCTCTAATTTTTATTACAATTTTCCTTCTTTCTATTTGTTTTTTTTTTTTTTGCTTTTCTATTTTTAAGTTAAATTGAATTAAAAAATATTACTTTGTCGTTCTTCCATTTCAAATTCCAGTTTTATTTTATAAAATGTAGGTCACAATCGAACATCAGTTCTTTTCTTTTATGTTTTCACAGGAAATTCAGGAATTGTAGTATATTGCAGAATTTTTCTCTTTAAAAAAAAATTTTTTTGTTTTTTTTTTGTAGAAAAAAATTGCATTGTAAAAGAAAACGGAAAAAATCCCAAGCGGATGTTAAAAATAACAAATTAAATTCAGTTAAATTTTAAGCTATCGTTGGTATGGTATAAAGTGTTATGTTTTCTGATGGTGAATGTTAAATAAAATGTTATTGTAAATGAAGAATTGGTATATGGTTAGCTTAATTCAATTTTAAAAAAAAGATTTTTAATTTTCAAGTTGTTTTTGAGAAAGATATATAATGAAGCGACCATTTTAAGTAATAAAATTTATAGTCCGCCTATAAATATGCAATTAGTTTTATTTATATTTATTTTTAGGTTAATGCAATCAGATGAAGGGGCCTCGGTGGCCTAGTGGTTAAACACATGGCTTATTAACCGAGGAAGTGCGAGTTCAAATCGTACACAGGTAGCAAGTTTTATTAATTGAAGACAAATCCCCCTTATTGCTACCAAATATATCGTAAATATAAAATATATAATACAAACAAAATAAATAATATTAATGTATCATTTAATAATAGTATTCGACCTATAATGGCCTCAATAGCTGATGGTTTTGTAATATTACAATATCCTATGTAGTTTGTAATATTAATATAAATAAATAAATAAATAAAATCAGATGAAGCTATAAGAAGATAATGACAAGGGTATACGGAATTTTACACCTTATAACACCATTTTATAGAAAATTTTGAAGCTGATAACTATTCAAAATATGTATAAATATCTCTTACCCATTGAAAAATAACACGATTCACATTTGATATGAAAAAGTTCTAAATAAAAAAAAAAGTTGACAAAGTATTTATCACGCTTATACATTTCATATTTATAAGGTTTACACTTATTTACAATACTCTAAAATGATAGTTTTAAAATAAAATGGTATGTCCACAAAAATTCTGAAGTAAATGTTGGAATGAAAAAAATATAATTGAAAGAAATGTATTAACAAAAGTATTTTGTTCTATTTGTTTTTTCTTTTTTTTCAGTTTCATTAACAGTGAAACTTGAAAATGTTGAAAGGATTTCAAGGATATGTGAGCAATTTGTGAACAATTTTTCTTATGTTTGTTTGTTATTATTTTGTTTGTATTGCTTGGAAAAATGTAACAGACGTGATTGTAATATACAAATTAAGATCCAATCCTGTAAATAAATATAAATTAAATGAAAAATTTTTCTCTATGGTTTCCCACACATGAAACAAAAATTTATTTTACTTTTAAAGTTAAATTTAAACAAAACATTTTATACATACTTTGTTCCAATGATTAACTGATTGAAAATTTAAAAATGGTTTTTTATTTTATTTCTTTAAATGATTTGTGGGGGTTTTTTTTTATATAATTTAGCTGAAAATAATAAGAAATAGCTGTACCAGTTTTCAGTTGAGACTAAAGATATCTATTAATTAAAGAACATAAAGAATTATGATTAAAATATCAAAAAAAAATATTAAGGATTTTCATCCGAAAATGCTACATTATGTGCACGACCCAATCAACCAAGGAAAATATAAATTGCAAACTAAAAAAAATTACAGATAACAGAAATGTTGATTGCGGTTTGGAGAATTGTTTGATTGGTATCTTTAAACGTCATCCTTATTAACTTCTGATTACATTGAAACTTTAACTAAATTATGCCTTAACCTATTTGAATAGACAAATTTAACCAAAAAAATAATAAGTATTTTTCAGCAGTAGTTATACTTTTAAATACTTTATTAATTTTTTGCATACTTTAGGCAAATTAATGTATAACGAGGGATAATTTTTACTTTTTCTTTCGATTATGTTGTTCTCAAACGAAATATACTAAAAAAGTAAATTATCAGAATATTTAAACAAGTTTTTCCAACAGTATTCATCATCAACAACAAAAAAAAAAAGTATTTTATCATTAATTTTAAAATTTGCTACAAAATAATGCAAAAAAAAAAAAAAAAATTCTAATAATATTGTCTTTTCTCCTAAAGAAATATTATTTTTTAATTCATATTTTAAAAATTTTTTGCCTTAAATTTAAAATTATTTTTACTGAAAATTACAGAACACGTTAAAGTGCAAAGGTTATTCAAAACGTTTGTCAGAATAACAGAAAAATTTCGAATTAATTAAATTTAAATTTTCTGTTAATAAAAATTCAATTAAAAATAGAAAAAAATGTGAAACTTTAATTTTAACCCATATGAACTCTACTCATATATCAATATGTTAATAATAAGTTAACTCTGAAATACCATAATTATTCAATAAATTACTCAACCCTGACGCAATGCTGCTTAAATGCTTATATTTTACTAGACACATACATTAGACGAATACATTATAAGCCAACTGGATTTCTATAAAACTGTTAAATATTAAACTCATACCATATTTTGAATTTAAATAAAAATTTTAAGAATCCAACAAAAATTATTTATGAATTAATGTGGGTTAATAAATTTAAATTTAAAAAAAATCAAGGTTATGTTCAAATGTTGACTGCAACCGAAAATCTATAAATATAGTACATCTATTTTTAATTTTTATATAAAAATCTATAAAGGGAATTGCTTTTGAATATTGAAAATTCAAATTGTATATTCAATTTAATTTTAATATTAATGTATTTTTAGCATTAAGAACAATAAATACTTTACTTTTATAACCGATTTGCAAACCTTTTCGTACAATTTCTGTATTTACCTATCATATTGTAAAAGATATAGGTATATACAATTTTTTCATTCTTTCTAAAGCTGGCGATACATTATTAAATTTGAATTAAAATCATGTCGAAAACATATCACGTTTTTAATGTTTTATGTACAATTAATGAACACGTTTTAACAATTTTAACCCTTGAAGTAAATTGATTGTATAAAAAGTAAATTTTTTTTGGATTTTGTGTTTATTACTTTGATTGTTGCCTGAATGTGTTTTAAGGCGGTTTGGGAAAAAGAGGAGAATAAATGAAGCAATTTTTGCTTCGCCGTAATAGTAACATCATTGATTAATTTTTATCATACGTTTGATAGCATCACAGCAACATGCCTCTTTTGTTTTCAATCTATTTGAATTTTTTGTTTTTTGGTCTCTCGTTGTATTTTTCCTTAGTTGAATACCTATTTGTAAGTATTGAATACTCTTTTTGTTTAGCTAAGTATTAAAACAGTGGTTTTTTTTTTTGTTGTTTGTTTTTTTCAAGTAAAAGCTATTTTCAATTTTTTTCTTAAAATATTTTTAAAAATTTTCTATACAATTTTAAAATTTATTAGGTCAGTGATATATTTTAAATACAATATTAAATTTTTTTTGTATATTCTAAGAAATCACGTTTCCATTTGTATTTTCTCAATGGGAATACTCGTATACATATACATATACATATGTATGTATAAAAACGCTAACCAAAATTTTTTAGAAACATTTATTGCTGTTTGTCTCTGCGATAACTCTAATATAACTGTGTCAACTATAGGATAACCGTACGAAAATAATATGTATATAGTTATGATAACACTCCACTTAAGGAAAGCAATATTGTCAATATATTGGTGTAAAATTAGGCTAGGTGAATAACCATTCATAACCAAAACTTTCAAAAATCAAAAATGAATTATAGGCCAAAATACTTAATCTGATTTTCATTTTATAAAAAAACCAAAAAAAAAAGGCAAAGTCGCCAATAAATACATTAAAGAAATTTAATTCATGTTAATTTAAGAACACAAAAATTGAAAATAAAAAAAGCATGGCACTTATGTATTTTTTTTATTAATTTATAAAAACTTGAAACTTGAAAATATTGAGTGTCTTGACACTTCTTGGCGAAAAATAGGACTAAAAGTTTGTATTCCTGCGATTATACTACTCGTCTGCAATCTACATTGACTTCAAATTTCAAAGTGTTTACAGAGAGGCAATAAAATATCAATCAGCGTTTAAATAATTGGGTTAATGGGCTTTTTTTTATCGACACTAGTCTACTCTATTATAATTGTTTTGTTGTATGTTAAATACTATGTATTCAAGAAAAATAATAAACAGATAGTTATTACAAAATTAGGGGTTCAATAATTTGTTTAGCTGTCATACATACATCATAACTTAAATCATACCTCCGAAATTTTACAACTAAGAATTTTTCTAAAATATTTTCAGAAAAAATTCTCAGCTCTAAAACTGGCTATTTAAAGCAACATGATTAATCACCAAAAATATTTTTTGGGTCATTTTTAATTTTTTATATTATGGAAGTTATATAATGGAAAATTGCCTAAAAATTAGAAAAAAAAACAGTGCAAAATTAAATGAAAAATCACCCAAAACTGTTGAAATTCGTTTTCGGACTATTATTATTATTTAATTTTTTGACGTTTTGATTTTGAACGGTTTTGTACCCAGTACTACTAATAATCTTCAAACTAGAATATAACATTATTTTTTTAATTGCTTAATTTTTTTTTTGTCTAACAGGACCTTTAGTTATTTAACTACATTTTTCCAAATTATCTCATTGTTATCGAGGATCAAACGTAGTGTATATGTAGATCTCCTGTTTTTTCTTTTTCAATATTAATTTTAGTTTATAGCTTGTGAGAAGTACGGTTTAAGATGATTATAACCATATTCAAAATTTATGGCTATTTCAGATAACAAAAAAAAAAAAAAGTTATGTGGCTACTTAAATCCGTTTTTCAAACTTGTTCCATTTCAATAGTAAAAATTATATTTACATAAAATTGAAATGATAAAAATTTCAGAATCCTATTATAGTTCCATTATTTTTTAAGTTATCGTGAGTAATTGACACACATTTCTAAATCGACTCAGAATTCTTTTACTGAACAAAAATATATAATTTTACATTTATATCTCATCTACAGAGTCACAAACGTGATGACAAATTTATTATACCTACCCTTGGAACTGTATTTGTAGAGATATAAAAATGGATATAACATTAAATTCTAAATAAATGCACTATGGATATATATATAAAATAGTTTTATTTTGATATAACGATACTTAGTAACAGGGACACAAACAGAAATGATTTTCTTTATGGTTTTGTAGAAAGAATTGAAAAACTTTTGAAAGTTTTTTTAGTCTTTTGAGAGTTTTATTTTTTTGTTTACGTTCTTTGATTTTAAGATTTTTAATATCAATAACTTAAATTTAATTAAATTATTTTATAGAAATCAATCCTTTTTTTTTTTTTTGTATATTATTTTAATTTATATTTTAATATGATTGATGACATTTTTTTTAATCTGTAAAAACCATTGAATCATTAAAAAACTATAACTTTTAATATATTTATTAAGTTCATAATTTATAGTAAAGTGACATAATTTACATATGTATGTATGTATATAGTAATAGTAATTCCCATATTATGATAAACACAATTAAATTAAAAGTACATCGCATAGCATCTAATAATCACTTGTATAATATCTCATCCTAAAGATAACTCTTACACACACATTTTAAATATTTTTTGCTGTATAATTTTAATTAGATACATATACTTAGTTTTTGGCGAATTATCTATATGTAAGTTAAAATTTACTTATTGAAACCCAAAAAAAATGGGAAAAAAGTAGGGAACAAGGAAGTATTTAAGCTTTGATCGTTTCCTTTATATATGAATCATAGTTTATGATTATATGTGCCGATATAAGCATTTTAAGTTAGCAAAATAATGGTTTCTTTAAAATTAGTATCGCAATATTATGGCTTGAATTTAAATCAGAAAAATTCTTAAAGAGAAAAATTTATTACGTTATAGCTATAGAGATTGCGAAATTAACGAATAAATTGAAATCGATTTTCGATTACTTTCGACTGAAAATCGATTAAAAAAAACCCATTAATTTAGTTAAAAATAATGCATTTCCTTGAAAATATTATTAGTAAAAACTATAAAACAAAACAATAAAAATGAAAAGTTTTTGATTAAAAATTAAAAAAACAAAACAAAATTGATTTGAAATTCAACGATCACAATATCAATAACTGTAACAATTAATAAAATAAGCATACCATAAAAAAAGACATGTGATTTAAAAAGCGACCTGTCAACTATCAAAGTCACACTTCATAAGATACTATTGGGAGAGTGGTTAAAGATTGGATTGGTGTCTAGAAAGGAGTAAAGAATTGAAAATACGATTTTAAAACTTTGCAACCGATTATTAATTTTTGTACGAGAAAATGGTAAGATTTTCGATTTTTCGTAATTGAGTTTTACAATCGATAGTTATAGCTTACAATGTTTTAGTGCTTATAGTCATAGCGCTATATTGACGATGTTTCATTTGTATCTTTTTTACTTTGTTTCTCACCCTCTTTCCCTAGAATTTATACGTGTTGGCGATTTCTCTATTGCACTATAGTGTTGCTGTTAAAAGATAAACTTTCAACATAAAGTTATCTGTTTGAGGTATTGCATTTTTACCAAGAAATAAAAAATTTCACGAGCAAAAAAAAATGTTTATAGATTGAGAATTTTTTTTGTTTTTCACCATATAAAATTCGCGATATTTCTTAAACAAAATATTAATTTATAATGAGATTTACGCTAATACATAGACAAATTCAGAAAATTTGCAACTGTTAAATGCAACAAAGTGTAATAGTGAGAATCTGTTATGTTGACATCATGTAATAACCATCATAGATAACAAATTATAATAATAGATAGCCAACTCGACACGCCAGTGCCGCTCAATGCAAGAAATGGACTAGACAACTAAAAATAAAAATTTTTTGGATGGTGCAGTAGCCATTTAATCAAATCAACTAAAAAAAAAAAAAAATTAAACTAAAACTATTGTATACATGTAACATGACAACTGCCAGACAGAAAATTGCCATTTTAATTAAAAAGAAACGCCCGTTTTAATAAAACTATATCATTTTCGCCATCTAAAAATTGGTCTGTAACTTAAAATGTAGAAATTCTGTAATTTTCTTCTATGATTACATACCGTTGGTAAAAAAAAAAAAATCATATGAAAATATATGTGCCATTCAGAGCATTCTTTGCAGTTTAAATAAATTCAACATTTATAAAAAATGATTAAAATAATATTTGCGCCAAATAAATCCTGTTGTAATGTCCAGTAACCATAATACAAATATTGTGCCAAAACTATCGAAAATGTCCAAAAAATAAAGTTCATGTATAACTCTTTTTTATTTCACAAAATATAACTAAATATTTTGTTTTTTTTCATGTTTTATTTTTTTTTTTTTCATTAAAAAAAAAAAAAATATTTATATATGTACATATTCTCCCTCACAAATGTTGATAAATTAAAAAAATATTATTTTTTTTAGACTTATCCATTAAAGGTAGTTTTCAACAAAAAACTAAATCTCCAATATCTCCATTATTTCTTTTAAAATTTAGAAAAATAAAAAAAAAAAAAACACGGAATATTTCAAAGTTTGTCATAAACTAATAAAATATTTGGCGCGACAAGTTTTTTTTTTCTTTTTTTTTTCGGTTGCTTGCTTTTTATAATATTTATAAAAGTTTTTAAGTAATATTTTGTTGTTTTTTTTTTTTTTTTGTAATACCGTAAAACTACACACTCTAAATACATTTTTTTTATTGGTGCAATAAAAAAATCATAAATTTTCGGTTTATCTTTTACATAATATTTTTTTTGGTGTTTGTTTTTTTTTTTTTTTCGTTTTCACTTAGTAAAAACTTTCTACGATAGAACAAAAGAAGTTTTTTTTTTCTTATTTTAATTTTTTTTTTTTTTTTAACGATAACTTTTTATCCGCAATACAAACATACGAATACGATAAAAAGAAAATTGTTTTCATAGAGAAAAATACTAAAAAAAAAAATTTTTTTTTAGAAAACTAAAAACAAAAAAAAAAAAACTACTATACAATTTTGATAAGAAAGCTAATATTTCTTTAACAGTTGGTTAGCGAAAATGAAGTATTTTTTTATCGTTTTTGTGATGGTATACCGTAATGCTATAAATACTCGTAACAATATATGTAAAAAATTTAAAATAAATATTTTTGTAATATAAAAAGCTTTTACATTTTATTTATTTATATTTTATGTCTGGATTAATTTTACTAAATTTTATGGGTAAAATTGACTAAAATTCTCCCTAAAGTCAAATAAAATTTTTTTTTTTTTTTTACATTTGTTATCTTTTTTTAAATTAAAAATAGAAATTGTGCAAAGTTATAGAGCCTTTGGAGTTCTCCATCTAAAATAATTGTATACTTACTTGTAATTAGTCTAAATAACTAAAAAATAAAATTTTATTTGAAGAAGATAAATTAGAAGTTTTCTTTCAAAATAAACATATTTTCTTATGCGAGCCAATGGATTTAGATTTTAAAATAATCTTCTAGACAGAGCATTATAAGATGTAGCCGATATAGATTATATGTACTTCTCCTATCATATAACATATATACCATTTTTACTTTAACCGAAGATTTTTTTACTTTAAGTGAATATTTTCTAGTTTAAGTGAAGACATTTTCTACATTTTTACTATAAGTGAAGACATTTCTATTTTAAATGAAGAATCTTTACTTCAGCAATTTATCTTATATCAATATTTAATATACGTATACATATTTAATTTATGTAATTCATACATATTTGGACCAGATATTTATATATATACTCGTATATATATTTATGTACATATTAATTATATATTAAATTTATAATAAATATAAATAATAAATATATTTATTTTTATTACAAATGTCTTCAAGTAAAAAAAAAAAAATTAAAGTAAAAACTTTTTTCTCACTTGAAGTAAAAAATCTACACTTATGGTAAAAATGTTTTCACTTAAAGTAAAAATCTTTTTAGTTAAAATAAAAAATGTATATCAAAAGTGATCTTATCTAATTCGGTTTGATTTTGAAAAAAACTGGCTTCAAACTGTCAAAGAGTTTTTTTTTTTTTGTCTAAAAGTAAAAGTTCTTGTAAATAAATAAAAATGCTCCATATTAATACTTTCCTATTTCTAGATAAAAAGTTAAAATCTTTAGTTAATAAAACAAGGGAGAACTATCTTTCTATATATACATAGATGATTGTAATAGATTTACCGCTAAAAATTTATTATACAATTAAACATTTAAATAGTACTACAAAAATTAAAGATAACTTCATCCATAATAACACAATCATAAAAACTTCTATAAGGATTTTATAAGGAAGAAAACTGTAATCAATAAAAACTTATCCATTTATTAATATAATATATATAATGAATTTGAAAATTCAAATTTAATAATAACTAAATTATGAGATCAACCCATCCAACCCTTATGGTTAGTTAATAATTCTTAAATTATGGAGCGAATTTTTCTTTTGATTGGGAAATTATTGTAGAATTTGTAAAGAGGGATGAAAAAAAATTTACAGACTATAAGTATTAGATCAAAAACTATTGAAAAATATCAGTAAAAAAAAAAAAAACTAGATGGTGTTAATGGTATCAAAACTTTATGTATTTTGCAAAGACTTATGAACTTTTATTTTATTCTATTTTTTTTTTGTTTTTTTTTCTGTTTTTGTTGTTTAATATTATTTTTGTTGGAAAACTTTTAAAGAATGAAATATAAAAAAAACAACAAAAAAAGAAAATATTAACTTTTATAAGTGCTTGAATTAAAATTTAAAGAAACAGAAATAAATTTGTTTTTAAAACAAAATAACTGTTAAAAAATATTGTATTGTTTCTTTTTTGTTTTTTGAAAAGAACTATTCTATAGCTAAAAGCTTATTTAAATTTAAATGATTTGTTCATTTATAATTTTAAAAATTTAAAATAGAAAAAAAGTTTTTCATGAGCCCAAAAACTTTAAGAAAAAAAATTTGTTTTTTCTTCCAGCGGAAATATGTACCTATACCTACCCAATACCCATATACGTTTTTTTTTATTTAGTACATTTTTTTTTTATATTTTTTTCGTAAAAAGTCTAACGATATAATATAAAAGTAAATTGCTGGAATAAAAAAGTATCGTACTCTAAGCTTTCTAATTTTATTTAGCTATATATATATTAAAATTATTCTAATGTAATTAATTTCTTAAAACATTTAAGGATAATAAATGTCCTAAAAATGCATTGTCAAATTGTGTCTTAAATTGTATATTAAGGATGTACAAATCACAATTTAAATTTAATTTTATATGATTTTCGTAACTTAATTTTGAATTTTTTATAGGTTTTATATAACCGTTAAGGCACATTCAATAACTTTTCTTGTATGCATTTCATTAAACAATTTTTCATCAGCATCTTTTGCGCAGTATGGTTTCAGTAAATATTGTTTTAAAGGATAAGCATAATCCCCTAATAAAAAAAAAATGGCGCAATAATGTCTGTTTCAGGTAAACATGCTGGATCGGGTAAATTAAATTTATTATTTTCTAAGAGTTTATACAAAATAGACGAACTAAAGATGCCACCATCACTTTGTCAACCTAGAGCTCCTACTTCAACGCAAATAAATCTGTAGTTAGCATCTGCAACAGCTTGTAAAACAACGGAAAAGTAGTGTTTATAATTAAAATATAAACTGCCGGAATTTTCAGGTGCTTTAATTCGAATGTGCTTCCCATCTATACATCCAATACAATTTGGAAATTTTCATCGAATAAAAAAATCTTTTGTTACTTTTTGGAAATTTATTTGACTTGGTTTGGGCACGTGTTTGTCAACAAAGACTTCCCATATAGCTGCACACACTTCTCTAAATCTAAAAATTAATGTACTAAATTAATGTAGTATTTTTTTTAATACGTAGGTATTTCATTTCAGATAACGGATATTAAAAAACGTTGGAAAAATTTAAAAGACAACTACAGGGTAGAGCTCAAAAAACAAAAATTAGTGAAATCAGGAAGTAGTTGTGCTGTAACCAAACCAAAATGGCTATTATTTGAAAGTTCAAATTTCCTTAAGATATTATAGCTCATTACAAGGAAATCTTCCAGAATCTGAAGTGGTTATTGTAGAAAATTAAATATTATCAGAGACAAATACCGAATTTTGTACATCACAAGAAAATGATGCTTCAGCACCAAACATTCTCACAGCGTTTTTAACATCAAAGCCGAAAAAAAAGGCGAAAATTGATGCAAAAGAAAGTTTTCTGGACATTGAAAGAGAAAAACTAAAATTACTTAAAAAAGAAAAGGATTTAAAATATGATGGTGATTACAATTTTTTAATGAGTTTTCTACCTCATATGAGAAATATGTCAGAAGTTTGAAATTTAAAATTTCGAACCGAAATGAGTAAAAAGTGTTAATTGAAAATTAAACAAAAAGAATTACGTGAAAAAACGCCTGTACCATCATGTTCATGGGACAATACGAATTCTTCTTATGAAGATTTTGAAGTAAACTACCGATTTGAAGATTATTAGTTTTTTTTTATATGTTTTTTCAATTTTTAATGTTTAATTTTTATTTTTTCAATGAATTAAAGATATTTTTGCTACATAAATGCATTTTTCTTACCTTAAACAAACAGAAAGTTTTTCAGCAGGAGTTATATATGCAAATGAATTACTAGAATAACTATTTGCCAACTTTTCTTTTATTCCATTTAAGATGTAATCAAATGTATTCGAACTAAATTTTCTTCATCGTTTCTCATTTGGACATATAACTTATGGAATTCTCCATTTTTACGACGATTTAAAAATAGTGGATTGGTTTTAGTTTTCTTAAATAAATTTTTGTATTTTAAATAGCTATTTTCTAATAAAAATAACTTGGAATTCAAAGATAATGCCATTTTATTATTTTGAATCAATAAACACAATAAAATAGAACTTTATCTGATGACATTCAGGAATTAATTACAAATAAAAACAATTGTAAACAATAATTGATATTTCAAGCATGTACACGTTTACGCTCCAAATTTACACGCTACACGCTCCAACACGCTTAAATCGTAACCACCGCCTAAGAATAAAAGTTTGCGTGGCAGAGTTCGAACATAACAAAGCAGAATGCAAATATGTATTTTCCAAAAGGCAATGAAAACAGTTTAGAATATCAATACAAAATAGAATTGTACCAATATTTTCTCAGAACTTTATATGTAAGTTAAAGCTGTTGGAAATCAATCATCAATTTTAAAAAGAAATATATATATAATTAAGAATAACCATTAAACAAATAAATAAACTTCTAAATGATTCTTAAACAGCAAGACGTACAAAAATAATTACGAGTCAACTTATGCTAATTTTAAATATTATAACTAATTTTTCTTCCCTCAAAATTTCAAAATTTTAACTAAACCGTTCCGAAGATATAACGGAAACAAAAACTTATAAAATTTTACTTTCACATAACAGTAAATTTAAATAATAAATTTAAAAAAAAATATATTTAATTTTGATATTGATTTATAAAGGTAAATAAAAAAATCTTCACATTTGGCATTTTATAGAAGCATAAAGCATAAAGTAGAAGCTGATAATATATTGGCCATTTGAAAATAGAGAGCTTCGAAATGGATCAGGCTATATAAAACAGTTATTCTACAACATTAATTTTTTTTGATAACTTATCCATGGCTTAAATTGCATTGTTCTATCTTAAACATTGTAAAAATTTTGTAAACAGGCAGACAAACAGATTAAATCTAATAAGCAATTCATTAAAACTTTTTTTGAAGAATGTGCGAAAATTAAAAGTAAAGCTTTGTTTTAAATAAAGAATTAATTTTTTAATTTTCCAGATTTAAGTTTGATTCAACAGAAACTCTATTTTCTAAACGAATAGAGCATCTAATATTATTTTAAGGATTTTTATTGATTCTAAAATCTCTTTCAAGTTCTATTTTGCAAAATATTTTGAAATCATAGATTAAAACTTAATTAATTAAGGACTGATTTAAAAAATAGAAATATTTTACTTTGTTGAATATTAATACACTGACGACCGCCATAGAGATGGGCAAATGTTTTTAACCTTTTTTTCCCAGCAAACAACTATGTCTTAGCCAATAACAAATACATTTCTTGTTCATCCTTTAAATTAGTTACCCATCATTAAGGTATCAGATAAGGTACCTGCATATTCCTGAAAATTTTTATTAAGTAATGTAAACATCTTTGAAAAGGAAAAACAAAAGTTAGTTAAAATTATAAAAGGATATTTTACTTCCCTTTTGTAATATATTATATTGTCATTTAACCCTCAGAACCGTCAATCAGACGAATAATCTCCTGAAAAGAAAGATTCCGAAAAAAGTTTTTTTCATTGTATCCACTGTAATAAAAATAATTAACAATAAATTTAATTTTTGAAAATAACAATAATCGTTTCAACCAGAATATAACATCGATTATTCTTATAAGATTATTAAAATTCATAAAATAATAATAATTTTTATTTTTTTTTGTACTTTTCAGTACTTTTAATAAAGAAATCTATACAAATTGAAAATACCATAACATTGTCATTGCCTGTCATTGTGATTCTTTAAAATACAAATAAAGAAAAAAAAAAACTGGGTCATTATTATGTAGTTGCAAAAACAAAAGAAAATAAAATTTTGCCTTGGATTTATTTATCCTTTTCTTTACTATTCGAAAACTTAATCTCATCACCATTCTAAGTTATAAATTTCTAACCTTTTTTTTTTTTCTTCACTTTTCTTAATTCTCTTTAGGCGCTTTTAAAACGCTTTGTAAAAGATTGAATTTTTATTTATATACAAATCTAGTATAGATTTTTATTTAATTTATATTTTTGTTTTTTTTTTTTTTTATAATATCTTTTTGAGGTTTTTATTTTGTCTTAAGTAAAAAGCTTAAGAACTTTAAAAGACAAAACTATAAGATTATGAATGAAAGATTAAAAAGAAAGAAGAAAATCAATATAAAAGCTGATAAATAAAACAAAATAAATAAATGAATTTGATGGAAATAATCTTTTCTTATTTATAAAATTAAATAAAGAATAGAAAATGACAGTAAATACATAATATCTATAGTAGAAAAATTTATTTTTGAAAAAAAAAAATGATCATCAATTTCCTATTTAAATTAATAAGTTCATAGCTACAACCGAGTAATGAACGGCGGCTTAGTGAAACTAATGATTTCAGAAACTGAAACTTAGTCAAATATATCAATAATGAATGACTTAATGGTTAGTAGATGCTCTATGCTCCTTATAAAAGTGAAAATGAACAAAAAACTTAGTTTCAAATTTTAATCATATTTTATCTCATTATGTCACATATAGTTATAATTACCATTTTTAGTTTAAATCTGATAAGGTATATAAAATATATTAAGAAATTTAAATATTAGATAAATTTTCGGATTGAAAAATGTTGTAATACTAAGAATTAGTAAATAGACATTCAAATTCAAACTCAAATAAAAAATAAAATATTATTAGTTAGTCCACTTTCTGCAATCCTAAAAGGCAAACACTGCAAAATAAAAAAATATAATAAGTAATTAGACAAAATACCTTTCGATAAAATACTCTATATCTCATGTAGAGAAGAGTAATTAAAAAATACTACCTTCAATTTTAATTCATCCTAGCTTTTACTGTTCACTGAATTAAAAAAAAAAAACATTAATCCAAGGTATATTTATTTGTTGAGTATAATTAAAGAAATGACTACAAGGTTTGATTTTAAAATATTATTACTTGTAATAATGTTGTAGACTTATCGAAGAGAAACATGCTGTTAATTAGCCACTATAATTTCTAAATATACATAAACATATTATAGCTTCTCATATGTTTAAATATTTAATACTAATATTAATGTAAGCTTTTGAAACCTAATCCGTGTTTTCGCTTTATAACATTTCTTAAGGTTTCATTCTAAGTCCATGTTGTTGTTGAGTTCATGAAAAACTGTTTCAAAATCAGTTTTCCAAATTTTTGTCACATACCTTAATTTATCCTATACCTTAACCCTTAACCGTTCAAATAAATGATTTAAAACTTCCAAAGAGACAATTTCTCTAATAAGAATAACTTTTCCTGCAAACTTTCTGCAGGACAATTGGTCCATATTTTTAAATCCCTTTAGTGCTCAAAGTACACAATCAAATGAAGACAAATCACGACTTACAATAAAATAAAATAACAGCCGGGTCTTATTTTGAGACATTATGTCTTACTATGTATTACTACTAACAAATTCGGTGTTATTTTACCTTATTTTTACAATAATAACAGGAAAAAAGGAGAGTTAACTGTGCTAATTTAGGATATCCGTATGAACATAATATATGATGGAGTTTCCATAAAATTTAATCTTCATCTAGAAAATTGGAGATATCTGGCTAAATTAATAATGACAACTGAGTTGTTTTTATGTAAATTTCGTCAAACCAACCTAATTTTAAGGAAATTCTTGCTAGAAAACTTGATAATCTTTTACAAAATTTCTGATATCTTAATTTTTTAAGTACCAACATATGAACACATAAATTTCGCAGCCATCTAAAAATGTTGTGTTAGTCTAATCAAATTTTACAGAGCTGATTGGCATAAAACTTAATTTCTTTTAAAAAAAATTCAGATATGGAGCTTAATTAGACACTAAAGTTATGCTTATAGAAAAACATAAGTTACATATAGCAGCTACTGGTACCCATTTATGAGTTTACGAGTTTTTTTTTTTGTTTTTTTGCAGTTCTTTATTACTTCAAATATTTGTCAGAATTATAAAACGAAAAAAAATAAAAATAAAAATTTTAATTTATTTTTGTCATATTATTGATTTTTTATATAATCAAAAGTAAATTAAAAGCGGTTTTTAATAAAACTGGTTTGACAAAAATAAAAATAAGAATTTTTAATATAAGATTGAAGTGCAAAAATATACAAATACAATGCAGTTACAAGATGATTCACGTATTGTACATTTACTAATAATAAAATTTTATTTAGTATACTGTAGTAGAGTATAGACCTTTGCTTATAATGAATGTTCAAGTGAATGGTAGCACTTTTCGCAGGTATGTAAGATTTTCATTTTTCAACATTTCTGAAACTTGTTTTTCATTCATTCAAATATTCTTGAGACAAACTATGATATAATTTTAGCTAATTGATTCATTGTTGCAGAATTATTGATGTAGAAAATACACCATATATTTATCAAGCGAATTTGTCAGTAAATCTTCCAAAAAAAAAAAAAAATTAAGGGTCAATGTGAAAAACCATCTAGCACGTACAATAAAATTTGATAGAGCAGCTTAGATGAAGCTGCCATAAATATTAATACCATTAATACCATCAAAAAATTAAAAATCTATAAATATGAATTGAATGTTTTAGTAACCCGTAAATTCTATTACGTAAAACTTCTAATATGAAATCTTAATATTTAGCAAAACGGTTATATAAATAATTATATTTCATTTAATGCAAATGTATAAACGACTCTTAATGTTATCAAATATATTTAATTATCTAAGGTCAGTTCTTTATAATATACCTATATTGTAAATATGAATTGCTGTATCTCTAAGATGAAAATCAGTTTTTATTATAAATTATACAATTAACTTTTCAAAATTAAAATAATTATATTTAAAAATTATTTATAATTAACTTTTATTAATACATAAAATTTATTGAAAACACACCCTGTATTTGAATTACATATATTTAATATTAAAAAAGTTTTAATTTATTTTTATTACGATTTTTTGTATAAAACAGTTATTTTTAAATATTACTCACATTTACATCCCACTGTTTTTAAATATTCCATATTTATTTCAAATATATTTAGCATAATTTAAAAAAAAAAATTGAAAAATTTCCTTATAAATTTCACTCTGTACGTTCATCCGTCTGTTTATTTAGAAAATTTCTACACCGTTAAAGGTAGAGTAATGAAATTTTAAGCATAAATAGTTCAGCTGCTCTGTTGCTTAGGAGCTCCTCAAAGTTTAAGAAAGCCATATTTTCAACTTTGTATATCTCAGATTCCCCTTAATATTTTTATACCCGTACGATAGGATCGGGTATAATAAAATTACTCCTTCGTTTGTAACACCTCGAAATAAGCGAGCTAGATATACCTTCAAAGGTATGGATCGGATCAGAAAAAAATTCTAAGACGTTTGAGCCATGTCCGTTCGTCCGTCCGTCCGTCCGTCAGCACGCTAACTCAAAAACTAAGAAAGCTAGAATCTTGAAATTTACACAACATATTTTGGGAGTAATTTGTAGGTTCCCTATTTTTTTTGGTTGCTTTTGGACCAAAACTTAGGATAGCTCTCGAACACCTAACTTTTAGATCCCCACATTTTTTTTGAAATAGAGCTATGAAATTTTAACTGCTGATAGATCTCACAAAAATATTAATTTTATTTTTAATAACTTTTGTTTTAGCCCCACCCGTTACGGATCTACAGCTCCCCAAAGGTTCAAAAAAGCTCTATATTTAAATTGTTATAGCACAAGTTGCATAAGGTACATCTTCATTTTGAAAACGCCAAACGATTACTACTTTTATTAGCTTTAAAAGTATATATACAGTAAATATATATTTGTGGCATACGGCGTCTTAATTTACCGTTATGCGAAACTCAAATTTTGCAAAATCCTTTAACCCTTCTATCTTCTAAACGGTTTAAGTTTCAAACTTGAAATTTTGACAGAAGTTAGATCTTTGAAAATAAGTATGAGTCATTTCAGAAATTTTTTTTGTATCACCCCCTGTTTAGGAGCTGTAAGGGGTCAAAAACTGAAAATTTCCTATTTTTAAACACCTGTAACTTGAACCTGTTCAATATTTTTTGAAGTAATACATACAAATTAAAGCTCCAACATTATACTCTTATTTCTGTTAACAACTTAGCGTTACTTTATAATTGACGAAAATGTTACTTGATTTTTTCGAATTTTCTAACAAATTTCTTTAACGAATTTTTTCCATTTTGTTTTACTCGATAATTTGAAATTGTTGAGGATATAATGCGTAGTACAAAAAAATGTAAATAAATAACAACATAACGGTTGCTTGAAGAATTTTTATTTATATGATATTTATATATATACATACTTATATAATATCATGTTTATTTACATATCGTATATGTCACTAGTGAATGAATGATAAGAGTATAGATGTATATTATATAGCGCCGTATTTACATACATATATGTATTTTTACTTATAAGAAATTATTCTGTCAATGGAATATTTAAATATAATATAATATAATATTTAAAATTATATTTACTATTTTGTACTAAGTAAATTTAATATACATTTACCTCTTAGGATTAAATGGTACTATAGAATATTTGAAAAAGTTTTGGATTGATAATCGTTATGTGGAAGGTTAGAATCTGCTTTTGAAAAATGTACTTATAAATATATAGTTTGAATATATGTACAACCCATAGTACTAGAAATTATAAAATTCACCTAAATTATCTTAAAATACTAAAATATTAAAAAAATAATATTGTAAGCAGAGTGACAGGCTGTGAACATACTAACGGTTCGTACGGGTATCTAAGAGTTGACAAAGTCAACTGTATTCTTCCTCGTTTTTTTATCTTTTTTACTAGTATAAAGATAAAAGATTATTTTATCTTTTATCTATTAATTTATCTAAATCAATCAATCAATCAATTTATCAATATCAAAATAATACAATTTTTTTCCAATTTATTATTTAAATTTACCGTTAGTTATAGACGAAATTTTACATGATTTTTCTTCTTTCATAACTCGGGCACACTTTTAGTTATTGATCTTGAAATTGTGAGAGAATTTTTGAAAGAAATAAAACGTAAAATTTAAAGCTTTAAAATTATAATTGTATACGCATTATTAGCTTTTCTTAATTATACATATAAAGTTTCGTTAAAATTGAAGAAAGTGTCTTTTCCTTTCCTTTTTCCCCAAATTTTTCCTACATATAAAATTCTGAGAAAACTTACAAAGTTTGGTGCAAGTCACAGTCTTCTAAACTGTTTTTATTGTCTTTTGGAAAATGTACGCTTTAAAAAAGCTTTAGATTTACATTTTACCTTGTTTGAATATATTTTTCTTTATTATCTGGCATATTTGATTTTTAATTTCAATTTTGGTAATTTGTTTTACACATTTTTAAGTTTTTTATTTATTGATGGTGAAATATTTGCATACAGGGTCTCCGATTGTAAAAAGCCACTTTTATGTAAGGTATTTTATTAAATAAGATATTTAAGGGTAATAAAATAAAGTTATAAGAATTAGTACTAGAATATTTCGAATAAATATTTAAAATGAATAAATGGAAAATGTAACAATTATCATTACCAATATAGTAGTGTAAAGGAAAAGTTCGGGTTCAAACCTCGGTCACGTCATCACAAATAATAGTAGTAATTTATATCGTAACAATATATATCTTAAAATAAACTAAATAATTTTTTTTTTTTTTGTGCTGCCACATATTACACAGCCTTTCCTTTTCAGGCGTAGCTGTAAATGTCGTAAGGGGGAATAACTCTTACGACGTGTGTGGTATTCGAACTCACACTCCCTCGGTGTTTACAGCGTATTTTATACGCTCTTACCCACTACGCCACCCAGACTCCTCAAATAAATAATATATAATGATAATAACGATAACGTACAATGTCATATTTTATTTTAGTAAACTTGTATATTTGATACCGCTAAGTAATGAACGGCTCAATGTAAATAATAATTCAAAAACTAAAACTAAAATTATAGCTTGTTATTTTTTCAATGACTAATTTCATAGCGTATAATTTTAACTACTATGTAAAAAAATTATAATTTATTATTTATAGAATCACGTCTTAAAATCTTTCATTTCTTTTTAAAAAATTTGTTTGCTTATTCTATCGCACTTTATGACGTCTTCATAACATTGCAAAGTCTGATACCCTATTTACAAAAAGTAAGATATATGCAATATAAAATACTGACAATAAAGTTAAAACTTAAAATGAGAAATACAATATTTAAAATGAGAGAAAAATAAAAACAAATTAAACAAATTATTATTACAAAAATTATTTATGTATTTATGTATAAAATGATAAATATGTAAAAATTAAATCGTACATTATTTTTTTACATTCATATCGTCCCTTTGTTTGTTGATCCATTTCTTCAAATGTAAAAAAATCATACTACTAATTGATTCCCACTAATTGAAATTGCCTACCCCGTCATTACGTATTTTAATTATATTTTATATTATATTATATTTATTTACGTATTTAATTGGTGTAATGTTAAAATAAAAGAAAAAAACTTAAAAAATTTATTAAAAATTAAATGAAAAATAAACCTACTCAAATATTAAAGTAATTTCTAGAATTTCTTAAGTAAACCATATTCAAAAGTTTTAATTTTTAAAACTTAAAGCATTTAAAATCTTTTTAGTGAAAAATTAATTTCTAAAATATTAAAATAAATCCTAAAACCAAATAAATCCTAAAAACAATTCAAAAATTTTTCGTATAAAGAATAAAATCATAATATTTTCAGTTTAATTCAAACTTTTCCAATAAAAAAAAAATAAAACAAAATCGAATGATACTTTTTTTGAATTTTACAGAATCCTTTATATTATCTTATACCTTAGTAAAGAAAACCATTTTACTTATATAAGTAAAATAATATAATGTTTTAACTTATAACCTTTTCCATTTCATTTTAAAAAACTTAAATATGTTCGGATACATTAAAATTACAAAGTATTGATTTTCGAACTGTCAGAAGTCTTAAAGCGGAGGTTTGTTCTTATTGTAATTTATTTAAATTATATCCAAAAATCCGATATCTAAATATCTAGCTCCTTCTAAATTTAGAAGGTAATAGATAACTTGAAGAATTTGGGTGATGTGAATGGTTCAAAATTCTGAAAATTTTAATTTGAGATAATGATAACCTTACGGCTCCATGTCATAAGCTCAAAAGTCATAAATACAAAATCAAGAATATCATAAGTACGAAATAAATTTTATGTAATAAGTATAAAAACTATGGGGAATTTTTTTCCGGACTTATGTCACTTTTATTTTTCCGACTTATGCCTTTTGGGCTTATGACGTACCACGTACCGTATATATTAAATTTATAAAAATATACATATAAAATTGTTTTTTTATAATGTTCTGATTTATAAATTTTAAGAATTTTAAGAAATTTCCAATCGTTTGATGTTTTCAAAATATATTTTTAACTTTTGGATAAACATTAGAAAATTTAGAATATGACCGTTTCTGACTTACTGTAGGATTACTGTAAATTGTAACTAAAGGTGCGCAGTTTTAGTACAATTATTTAATTAATCTCGATTTATGGTTAAAAAAAGTTCATAGTTTTATATCAAGCATCGCTAAATTTATGTAAACAGAAGAACAGACGAAAAGAATAAAACAAATAGCTAGATTTTCATCAAAGTTTTTTTTTTGTTAAATCTTTTATATTCTGAACTTGAAACAAAAAAAAGTTTTCTGAAAAGGTTTTAGTTTCGTATTAATTTGATCTTTAAAACAATTTGATTTGTGATAGCTTTAAAAATGTACGTAACCACTACTAAAATACTTGCTAATAATTAAAGAAGTTTTAATTAATTAAATTTTTGAAAATAATAAATTATTGTTTAAAAATATATTTATTTATTTATTTATATACAGGTACCGTGGTACATAAATGTGCTAGGTAGCTATAATCCCTGTTTCCTGATAGGAATGTGGGGTATACGGGATATTATGTGATATATTAAGTATTTATATATTGCGATATATGAATATTTTTTTTTTTTTATATTATAATTATTTTACCCAGCGGGGAATCTAACCCGAGACCTCTTATTCCCTTATGAATGAGAAGCGGTGCGTCAACCACTGCACCAATGGCTGGATTTAAAAATATACTATAAAGTATAAATTATATGATAAATAATAAAACACTGAATCTTTTTATGGTAAGTGGAACTTTAGGTAGAAACATATTTTAAATCGATATTTTAAGACAGCAGTTATCAATGAATTTTTTTGCAACATATTCATTTTCTTAAGAATAAACTCAAGTATTAATTTTCAAATTTTTATTTAATTTTTTTTTTAAATAAATTTTAACATTTTTCGTTTTGGTAATTATTTTTCTAAACAGTAATTATTCCATATGAAACAAAATTATTCCAATGACATTTTATGTTCATATGTTTCATTCCTTTGTATTTCTGCCTGTCATTGAAAAAAAAATTATGATGGAATCACCACAAAACCACAAAACTTTTACTTTTATTTTGATTTGACAATAATATTTGACGACTAAATTGTAAAAACTAAAATATTTTCCTAATTCTATAATTAAACAGCCTTTAACTTAAAAAAAAATGCGATTTTTCAATTAAATGAATTTCAATGACAGCTAAAACTGCAGCCTAAATAAAATAACTTAATGAAACTGATATTCAAATTCAATTAAATAAATAAAAATAAGTTGAATTTTTTAAAGAAATTTATTTTAACTAAAATTTAACAAAATCAGTTTTCACTAAACAAAATATTAAATGAAATGGTAATCTGTTTTGAAAGCAAAATATAAACGATATTTTGAATTATTTTTGAAGGGATAAATTTATTTTGTTATTTATTACTAAAAATTATTTTATAATAAATTTTCATTGAATTGAACGCAATTAAATCTCAATCATTTTACATCAAAAAACAAAAAAATAAATAAAACTGCGTATTTATTACAAAATTTATTGATTCAAATTTTCCACAAATTCGATAATAAAACAGTTAGATCCTCGTTAAAAAAGATGCATCTTACTTCCAATTTTTTTTTTATATATAATTTTAATTTATTACCAAATTTTTATTTTTTTTTTTTTTGTACTTTGGCAGATTTAAAAAACATTGAATCCAAATTGAAAGTCGATTAAAAAAGTAAATCAAAATAAAATTATAGAGAGTGAAAGAAGAATGGTTTAAAATAAAATAATTTTAAATTAAGATAATGTTTAAAATCCATTTTAAGCTTTCATTTTTTTCTAAGGATACACGTCCTTGTGTATCAAAAACGCAAATTTCCTTTAAGTTAATAGTATATCAAAGATTGTATATATTATATATTTGTATAGTTATAGTATATATTTGTATAGTTATATTGTACAATTATTTTTACATATTTTCATAGATAATATCCGTTTTGATGCCCATTGAAAATTTATAACCCAAAATGTAAAAAAAAGGCATAAAACCATACGATGGATTTTAATACTTAAATGCCTAAAAAGATTTTTAAATATGTCGTAAAGTTTTTTATATATATACGTGTATATTTTTTGTATAATATAATATCATATGTACTGAATGAAACATGGAAGAACTAAAATGACATATCAGTGTAATGAAAATAAATCATAGAATATATAACCGTCTTTCGAAACGTATAAATTCTAGATTCATTTTTTTTATACATACATACATATTTTGAAAAGAGACGGAAATTTATTTTTTGAGATTATTTTGTTTAAAATCTTTTGATAAGCGAATTTTTATTTAAAAAAAAAAAAATTAAAATTATGTTTTTTTTTTGCTTTTTAGTTTTTTATTTTCCGTCACAAAATTCAAAACTTTACTGAAATACCGTTAAATTATTCTGGATTTGGTTAGTTTTATTTATAATACTTAAAAAACAGTTTCAAAATTTTTTTACTATTTTGATTTTTCACAGATCATGAAAAAAACAAAAAATAAACTACAAAAATCCAAAGCAGTCTTTAAGAATTAATTTTATTTACATTTCAAAAGAAAATTAAATATTATCATATTAAAAACCATAAAACTTTTAAATTTTAAACAATATTTTTTTTCAAATAATTTTGAAACAGAATAGAGCTTTAACCTGTCAAAAGTGCCAAATCATATAAAAAATTAAATGTTTGACATTTAAATTTAAATGCTCTACGATAGCTGTAAATTAAAATCGAACATTTAGATCATGATCTGAGCGCACAATGAATGAAAATAGAAACACAAAAAATAATCTCTGAACATTCAGAATGAAAAAAGAAACAAGAAATAATTTTTTGACAGTTCTGACTGAACAGGAAAGGTAATTTCCTGTCAACATTTATGTGGCAGAGAAATGCAATAAAAAAACAAAAAAAAATTTCTAAAATTTGCTTTTTATTTTATTGTTAATATTAATTATGTAGAAATGTATAAATTATATTTTTATATATTTACGTTATATATATATTATGTATAAAAAATAAAAAAAAATAATTAATAAAAATTATTTCGTAATAATACTAATTTTTTTTTTACTTTTTTTTTTTTGAAAATTCAATAATATTTAAAAAAGTTATTTTAAAATTTCCTTTTTTTTTAAATGATAGAAAAGCAACGTATTTGGTCAGTAAAATAATTTTGACACGCTACATAAATCGAAGCGTCTCGAAGCAACTCTAAAAGCTATATTAGCATTAAATCATTATTTTTTTAACAATCAAATTAAAAAATCCAGTTTTTATTTTAAATTTTTATTTTATTTTAAAGCAATCATTTATAAAATAAAATATAAATAAAATATTTAATAGAACGAGGAAGAATAAAGTTGCTTTTGTCAACTCTTAGATACCCGTACGAACCGTTAGTATGTTCACAGCCTGTCACTCTGCTTACAATATTATTTTTTTAATATTTTAGTATTTTAAAATAATTTGGGTGAATTTTATAATTTCTAGAACTATGGGTTGTACATATATTCAAACTATATGTTTATATGTACATTCTTCGAAAGCAGATTCTAACCTTTCACATAACGATTATCAATCCACAACTTTTTCAAATATTCTATAGTACCATTTAATACTAAGCGGTAAATGTATATTAAATTTATTTAATACAAAATAGTAAATATAATTTTAAATATTATGTTATATTATATTTCAATATTCCATTGACAGAATAATTTCTTATAAGTACAATAAAATACATATATGTATGTAAATACGGCGCTATATAATATACATATATACTCTTATCATTCATTCACTAGTGACATATACGATATGTAAATAAACATGATATTATATAAGTATGTATGTATATCAATATCATATAAATAAAAATTCTTCAAGCAACCGTTATGTTGTATATTTATTTACATTTTTATGTACTACGCATTATATCCTCAACAATTTCAAATTATCGAGTAAAACAAAATGCAAAAAATTTGTTGAAGAAATTTGTTAGAAAATTTGAAAAAATCAAGTAATACTTTCGTCAATTATAAAGTAACCCTATATTATTAAAAAAAGTTGTTAACAGAAATAAGAGTATGATGTTGAAGCTTTAATTTTTGTGTATTACTTCAAAAAAATTCTAATAGGTGCTCAAGTTACAGGTGTTTAAAAATAGGAAATTTTCAGTTTTTGACCCCTTACAGCTCCTAAACGGAGGGTGATACAAAAAAAATTTCTGAAATAACTCATACTTATTTTCAAAGATCTAACTTCTGTCAAAATTTCAAGTTTGCAACTTAAACCGTTTAGAAGATAGAAGGGTTAAAGGATTTTGCAAAATTTTAGTTTCGCATAACGGTAAATTAAGACACCGTATGCCACAAATATATATTTATTGTATATATACTTTTAAAGCTAATAAAAGTAGTAATTGTTTGGCGTTTTCAAAATGAAGATATACCTTATACAACTTGTGCTATAACAATTTAAATATAGAGCTTTTTTGAACCTTTGGGGAGGTGTAGCTCCGTAACGGGTGGGGCTACAAAAAAAAGTTATTAAAAATAAAATTAATATTTTTGTGAGATCTATCAGCAGTTAAAATTTCATAGCTCTATTGCAAAAAAAATGTGGGGATCTAAAAGTTAGGTGTTCGAGAGCTACCCTAAGGCATGGTCCAAACTCAACCAAAAAAAATAGGGAACCTACAAATTACTCCCAAAATATGTTGTGTAAATTTCAAGATTCTAGCTTTCTTAGTTTTTGAGTTAGCGTGCTGACGGACGGACGGACGGACGGGCGAACATGGCCCAAAAGTCTTAGAATTTTTTTCTGATCCGATCTATACCTTTGAAGGTATATCTAGCTCGCTTATTTCGAGGTGTTACAAACGGAGCAGTAATTTTATTATACCCGATCCTATTGTACGGGTATAAAAATGATAAAATCTCATTCTCATACATAGGTTTATCCTTTTAGATAAACTTCGATTAGTATTAATAATAAACAAAGTTCTTCTGCCTATATAGCTACAACTTTCCATTAATAAATAAATTAATAAAATCTTTATAAAAAGAAATATTTAATATCAAACAATTTTTTTTTTTTTCATTCATGAATTTTCCATGTAAATAAAACACCTCCCCACCATTTATATTATTTTATTACTTTATACCATAGACATCCAATATAAATATAGATTATTTTTACTTATCTTTCTATTTTATTTAATTTCGTTTTATATCAGATTAGTATTTCGTCATTTAATGATGGGTTTCCTACTTAATTTTTGTTTGTTTTTTTTTTTTATCATTTTAGTAACTAATCTTTATTTTATTTTCAGTATAAATTAAATTACAAATTTACTTTTTTATTAGACCACACTACCACAAATTATAACCTATGATAACTTGTAATTCGTAATATGTTCTATTTAAAATTTTTCTTATATAAAACTTTTCTATTAATTTCTCGCTGCACTTCTTGAAAACATTATAAAAAAATTTATGGTTTATTCTTATTTTTTCTACTTTTAGTAATTCTACTATTAATTTATAGACTTTATTTAAATGAATTTATATTAATAGAAAAATTTTATCTTAAAAATGTTAAAGCTCTTTAAAAGTTCCATAAGTATACCACCATATACTTATAGATTTGTATACATTTTTATAAAAATTTTTATCCTTACGTTTTATAAAAGAAAAATCTAAGAAAAAAAAAAATTAAATAAAAAGGACTTGATAAATATTTAAGAATAGTGTCTTTTTTATTACAATAGTGTTATAATGATTCGTTTTGACAACCTTTCTTTTTTCAATAAAAACATATACATATATTAATGTTTACATACATAATATCTAAAGATATAAATAAACAAAACAAAAAACAAACAAAATATAAATAAGAAAAACAAAAATAATAAAATAAAATAAAATCATTAATTCTTGTATTTTATCCTGATTTTATTTTTTCTCGTTTTTTCTTCGCTTCTCTAGTTTTTTTTTTACAAAAAAAAAAAAAAAAATTTTTTTTCTCTGAATGAACCCATATTTTCTTTATTGTCATATTTCTATACTCATATTTTTATTTCAATTCTATTTCTGCCGGCTTCATAAAATATTAAATAAAAATATATACGAGTATTATGTATATTTAAAAAGATGTACAAGATGTGTCGCAATAGGTGGCAAGTATCGTAATTTTCGATGACGTAGAAAAATTCGAAATAAACAACAAATGGGGCCGCCAATGGTGGCGAAAAAATACGCTGTTAACAGAGAGGGAGTGTGGGTTCGAATTCAGCACACGTTTTAAGAATAATTTATAGATATACGCCTGAAAAGCAAAGGCTGTGTAATTTCCTTGTCACATTTATGTGGCAGGAGAATAAAATCAAAAAAAAATAATAAATTTTATGACTAGAAGTATTCAATGTTAATTTAATGGTTCCATTAATCAAATTATAACTAATAATCTCTATTACCTTCAAAATGGTTGTACTATATTAGTAAAAAGTTAAAGGATTTTTTATTTAACTTTTTCGAAACCATTTTTTGGACCCAATTATCTTGATAACTGCTAAAACAAATCGTATTTCTAGTCCTTTTTCAAAATTTCTGTATACTATCATATTATCTATTCAATATCCTAACTATTTAGAAACACCTTGTAAATAATTATAAATATATTGTGTACACAATATATTTAATTTAATATATATATAATTTAATATACGAGTATTATAGAATTAAAAATACTAAAAAGTTATATGTTTATTATTTTCTGCTTCCATTTACAAAATTTAATACAAATATTATACCTTAAGTGATAATTTAATGCTCAGAATTCCTTGAAATTGGGAAAAAATGTGGATAAATGTTTTTAGATATTCTGGCTTTTCTCTTAGATCCTAACACATTTTTTTTATTTTGTTTTTGTTGTAGGGTTATCACATAAATTTATTTTGTATATCTGTCTATTCATCTTCAATATTTTTACTAGGTACTAACATTAAGGAATTTTTTCAGGAATTTTATTTTAATTTATTGTCCCTTACCTTTTCTTTTTTTTGTAAATTTTTCTCTAGTTTCCCAATTACTAATTTATAGAACTGATCTAGGACAATATTTGTTTCATTCTAACGCCTCTTTGGGAATTATTTTTGAAAATTTTGAGCAAATAATCACATGAATTTTTTTGACTAGTTTGAATACAATTTTGCAACTTTTAACTAATTCGTTCCTTTTTCATTATAAGCCTATTTTCCAGAAGTTGGGTTTTTCTATTCTTATAGATGTCCAGTTTCCGCCATTTGTTTTAAAATTTATTAGTTTAAATTTGATTTAAAAATCATTTTATCTTTGTTTTCAGCAATCGTGCATATTTTCGACAGCCGTCGTGATTTCTTTAACCCACTCATCCCTTAATATCTTTAAACCTTTTTAGATGAAGTTTTGTGCATTGTACGAAAAAATATCTTTTTACAATCTTTTTTTATATTATATCAGACACTTTGCTTAATACAAACATTAGTCAAATGTTCATTTAGAGAATCAAAACTAACTGATTGAGTCATCATTTACAGATGTTAGTAGATTAGTTAACCAAGAAACAAGACGACTTGTATGTTAACGACTTATGGGAAATGACATAGAGCAAAACTTAAAAAAAATACCAATATAATACCTGGTTATACCAATTCAATATCTGGCTTAAGTATTCCTAAAACCTGGCTTGAGTATTCAAAAGAACTCACCTGAAGTGAGTAATGAAAAGATGCTTCTTGATTTAGGAGTCGGAGAGCTCCTTTGATTAACGCATAATCAAGCCTTAAGTTTAGTTAACTCTGTTAACTATATGGTTAGAATAACTTTTAAAACTCAGCCTGTTATCCAAAATCCAAATCTAAAACACAATGAACTCTTGAAATTTGGCTTGATTATTGAGAAGATAAATTCGAATATGAATTCATTTTAATAAAACAAATAGATTTGAATTATGTGGATTGTAATTTTTGTCCCTTGAAAGAATATATGTATGTTATTTTCTTTAGATGTTTTGCACATGGCTTTGATTGTATCTGATAGTATTTTATAATAAATAACAATAATTATTTTTATGATTTGTTAAATAATTTAGCAAAAAGAAAAACAAAATGAATGATTCAAGTGTTAACAATTTTTTTTGTTTTTTTTTTTTTAATTAATGTCCATTTGTTTATTGGAGTAGAAAATTACAATGAATAAAAAACTTAGATTATTTATTAGATAGAAATATCCTTTTAAAATCATATTTTTTATGTACACACTTTCTCCAAACAAGAATGACAATTTTAATATAACTTTAATTTGTAAGTTTTTAAGTTTCTTTTTCAACTCACAGACCATTTTATGAATTTTTTATATAAAGGTTTTGTGAGTTGAAGAGATTTTTTTGAAGTTGCCTAGGTAATTTTCAGTTCTATATGTTTACTGAGGAGTCCAATAAAACTCAACAAGGACGAAACAACTTCTAATAAACTTTTGGTGTTTAAAACCTATGTTTAAATCTAACCTATGTTTAAATTTAAATTAACAAAAAAAAATTTTTTTTTCTTTTCAAATAAAAAATTTTTTTTATAAATATTTTATGACTATAATTGCTAACAAAAGATAGTGTGTAAGATTGAAAATCTAAAGTGTAAGATTGAAAATCCTGTATAAGTCTAGTATATATAAGATGTCGTTTTGGCATCATTTAATGCACATTTTTGGTATAGCCAAGGACGCAGCTAAATGTTTGGGTTTTTTGTATTGCTGCAAAACTTACTTTTCCGCAGCTGATCTTCTCAATATCTATAAAATGTACACATTTGGGCGGCAGGTTTTCAAACAGCATTGGGATATTTAGACAATGTGCAAAACAGAGCAATTTGTCTTATCAACGACTCCAGTTTAATTTCAATGCTCACCCCATTCAGCCATCGTCGCGCATTTGGGTCAATGACCTTATTTTATAGATGCCTCGTAGGGATTAACACCTGGTCCAAAGAAATAAAACAGTTAATGCCTCCAATCAAAGTTTTCCAACGAGAAACGAGGAGGGCAACAGATGCTCATCCCTACCATGTAGAGTTATCAAGATGGCGAAATACAGCTTATGGAAATTCGTTTGTTATGCGCACGTCCCGTTTGTGGAACCATATACCATCGCATGTGTTCCCTATAGTTGGCAATTCCTATATGTACGATTTACTTAAATTTAAGACTAAGATTTACTTAAATTTATCATCTTTCTTCAAAATGTCCCTTCAAATTTTCCTACCTATCCCCTATAATCCAAATTTCCCAATTCCAATTTCCTCAATTATCCTTCCCAAATCCCTATCCCCAAAACCAAACTGTACTTTTGTATTAAAGGTGCCATCCTAAAGCTTGGTTTTAAAAGGGGGATGGTTTTGGTTTGTTAAAGTCCAACACTACCCTGAGGAATGCAGTTCCTTTTGCTGACTTTCGAGTTTTCGACCAACCTTCGTAAAAAAAAAATTTCATATTATTAAAAAGCATTTTAAATTTTAAACCCAAAAAAATGTATTCATATGGCCTAAACATGTTTAGACTTTAAAATAAATAAACTGAGTGAGTTTTTGACTTTCTTTATAAAAAGAAAAAAAAAAAAAGTGAAACACATAATGGTAATTTTAAATATAAAAGAAAATAAGAAGATAAATTTATTTTTTGAAAAACTACTTTCGGTTTATATTTTTTTTTCCGTTAATTCTATATTTTGAAAGTAATGACAATTTTCACTAATAGAAATTTTTACATGAATTTTCAAACTTCGGTTGTTGGATTTGATCCAAAATTTAAACAAATATTCAAAATAACATTTTCAATATATAAATAGGTAAAATTTAATTACCGTATGTCGAAACTATTTTAATTTATTTCGTTTATATCTGTTTTACTGTTTCGTTTATAACTGGAGGAGAATTTTTCAAAGACACAAAGAATACTACTTTGGTAGTGTCAGATTTAATTTCTTCCTTAAGCCAATCTAATTTTTCCTCTTTTCATTCTCTACTAATTTTGAAAAAAATCATAATGAAAATAATAATAATTTTGCAACTTTTAAGCGAGTAAGTGCTAACGCTGTATATTGGCTATGGAGTATTAACAGGAGAGGATAAGAGAAGGATGCAGGAACTTTGAATTGGGGAGTGGTATTTTAAGCGAATCTGATTACTATTTTGTCACTATTTTGTCACTATTTTGTTATCAGTGACGAAGCCATCAACAGTTACAACATGCAGTAGTGTATAATAGTTTTTTGCATGAAGTAATAATTGAAGACAGCTCAACTGTCACTGCAGAAGCTTTTATTATTAATATTATTATTACTATTTACTACAGATTAGAGGCCATCCATTGGATCTAACTTGAAATTTCGTAGTAAATTAAACTTATGACCGTCAAATTTAGAAAATTAAGAACCTCCTTAAAGTTGAAATTATTTAAAATCACATGTTGAATTTTATAAAAATTTAATTTTCATTTAAATTACGAACGTATGAATGTTCTGACTCTGACTGATCTCTGACGTAGTAGTTAAAACACCAGCCTTTCAATCTGGCGATCTTGGATTCAAACACCGGAAAGGTTTTTAGTACAAATTTAATTTATGATGATAAATTAAAAAAAAATATTATTTTTACTTGCTTATTATTTCCTTATAGAGCCGTTAATCAACAAAACTAAGATATTTATAAATATTTTTAATTTCTAAAAGGTTTTTGATCTAAAAATGACGTCATTTATTATTATAAGATTAGAAATCAATAGAAAATAAAACAAAAAAAACAATTTTTATGTTTTATTACTTTTAGTTATGACCATTTTTGTCATTTTAAGTTTTTTGAATTTTATTACATAATATTATATAACAACTAATAAACAGGCGTTTCCTAAATTTTGTTCAGTGTTTTTCTTTTATTACTGAAAATGGTACAGTAGAAAATGTTGTATAAAATGTTAAAATATAAATTTTCAAATTAAGTAGCAAAAGACAACAATAATTAAAATGTTTGTTTGTTTAATTCATTCTTTATTTTGTTATTACAAAACTATATTTTTATGTGACCAAAGGCGCAGTATTTAAGCCGCCCGATTTTTACTCGAAAGGTTTTAGGTGCAATAGGATTTTTGTTATAACCTTTCTTTTAACCATTCGGCAAACCTTAGGGCAAAATTGATCCACATTTTAGCAGTTATCACAACAAATGAGTCCGGAATCTGATTTTAAACGACCTAAAAAAATTCACAGTGTAGAAATCGGTATTATCACAAAATTTATAATAATGTAATAACCACATCCTATTGGAAAAGGTCCAGAAATTTTGAAAGATTTTTTATAATTGCGAAAAGTAAAATAATATTAATAATTAAACTTTTTCTGTATTTATTTTAAGCATTTTCAAGTAGTTGGCTTAAATTTAAGTTTTTAATAAAAACAGTTATTAAAACAATTGAAATTAAAAAGTTCATGGATTATTCAACCACTTTTCTTCTTTTGTGTCTTGTATGCTTCGAAAATTGGCTAACATGACGACAATTTTAATATTATCTGCTAATGATCTAAACAGTAATCTCGTACTCTTGCTGAATAATTGAGGTAAATTTTTAAAGCATGTTATTAATCTTCACCCTCGCTTTCCCTCAATTTTACCTTTAAGATCTTTACCTTTCAGAATGCAATACTTCTCCGGATATCTCGGTCAGCAAAATATCAAATCGCGAAGGTAAGTAATCGAACGTAAAGATTGCAAGAATAGCAATAATTGGTAGTTGGTACAAAGAATAAAGTTAGTGCCAAGACAAAACTATTTATCCTATAGACTTCCTGACACAGGTAGCATTCTTCAGACGAAAATATTATCGGTTAGAAAAGTTTGTCGAACTTTGAATGGAAATAATATGTAATTGAAATAAATAAATAAATCAATTATAGGTCTATATCAAAGTAATGGCACAAAAAAAGATTTGATTTATGATAATTAAGGAAGTGCTCCCAAAATGCTTGAAATGCAAAAAAAAAAATGTCCACCCTATAAAATTTTAAAATATGATATATTAGAATTTAAATTATAGTTTTATTAAAACTTCAATTTTCTTTAAAAAAACAAAATTTAAGTTTTGAAGTTGAAAGTTGTGAACAAACTAAATCCAAAGGGTTTTTTTTTTTTTATTTTTCAAAGCATTAAAATATGAGAAAGTTTCAAAAAAAAAGTTATTTTGTTCATATGTGAAAATTCGTTGCAATAAGTTTCATAGAACGTGAAAATCTAAATTGTTCGTTTTTATAAAAGTGTAGAAACTAATAAAAGAAATAATATTTTAACAAAAAACAGATTTATAAAACAAAATAAAATAAAAATATTGAAGACTTTATGGCGGCAAAACATTTTCACATTTTCCTTAACAATTTTTATATACACAGCCCTAGATCCATTTTAAAAAAAATTATTGACAAAATTGATGTATTTCAAAACAAAAAAAAAAAAAAATATTGTGTCCTAAATTATTAGTTGTCTGGAAAATTTGAAACTTCACGGTGTTTTATTTTTATAAAATTTCTTAGCACATAATTTAATTTTTTTTTTGTTTTTTAAATTTAGGTGCAGGATTAAGTATTCCTTTTACGCCAAACCAAATATAAAATGTATATAATAATTTGGTGCGAAAATCAAGTAATATTGTAGAATAACCATTACTAATATATACACAGTATATATATATATATATATATAAATTGAATTGGTTTGATCAAAACTAAATAATATTAGCATTTATAATATCAGAAATTAGCTCAATATAAGTTCCTTCACATTTTTATCCCATTCACTAGATTTCATTTGCAACATATAAGTCATGTTTTTAATATTTTCATTTTATATTCATATCATCAATTTAACTTATATGAATGTAATATATTTATCAAAGATTATAGAATCACATTTCTTGTCATTTCATTTGATTATATGTATAACAATTATGTTTAGAGTAGTTTAAAGATGCAGGTTGGTGTCTCTGTGTTTTGTATCAATGCAAAACATTGTTTTCGTCTTCTAATCTTCTAAAATATCTGTAAAACTTATAAAAGCCGAATTAAATATGAACACCAATGCATATAGTATATTTTAGGTACATTTGAAAATCAGCCTTTAAAAATTCACTGGGATTTCTTGATAAAGCACAAAGCAGAATTCAGTTTATTTCTTCACTTGGACACTGTTCCCTAAAATGAATATGGATTATATAATATACAACATTAAAATATTTAAGGTGAACAATAAAATCTTACGTGATAATATTCAATATAAAAACTATTTTCATTCCCTATCCCTAAGTTCCTATTGTCCAAAGAGTACATTAGTCTTTGTAGTCTAAAGACTTTGTTATTTGTAACCTATTATTTTGTTTCGTTAAAAATTGAAGGTTGCGGTAACTCATTTCATATACTCATAAAGGATTTCAATGTTCTACATACTCATTGAGTTCTTATTCCATTCATCTGAAATATTTTTGGATGATTCCCATATGTCATCGAAAAAAATATTATATAGATGATTATTTCAATAAAAACAAAAATATTTAGCATTTTTAATTAAAGGATTAAAGTGAGATTCCTGTACGTTCCACTTTTATTTCCTTTTTAAAGTTGTTGATTTAGCTGAATTTAATTTCTAGAATCTTTGACTATATCGAAGCAGAAAACTAAATCCCAATGATATATTTTACGATCGTTTTAACATTCCAACTTTTTATCTATTTTAATCAATCATTTTAATTATTGTTTAGAAACCTAGCAATCTAAATAGCTTGAATCACTTATTTGGGTTTTCGATTCTTGTAATTATACAATTTTCTACGTACTTTTCAGATCATAGATTACTTTATTACCGCATGCCTAGTGAAAAACTGCCATATTCCAAAATTTTAAGTTTCGATAAAATTGTAATCAAAGTTTTTAATCAATTTTGTATAGAAAATGAAAAACTGCAGTATTTTGGTTAGTAGCACTTTTACATCTAACTTACCAACTATTTTGTGAATGATATTGACACAAAATAAATTGTGACAGTATTCATCCGGAATATTATACCGAGTTTATTCTTAAAATACTCAGTTGAATAGTACCACAACTAAAATTATGGCATTAGTTTATTAATAATCACACATTTAAACTGCCACATTTTGAATTAAAACTTTTGAACTTTACAACTATACTTTAAATTAAATTTTAAACAATTTTCATCAATTTTCTATTATTTTAAATTATAATTTCCATTTTTTTTTTGACTTGTATCAGTATTCTTCTAAGGGTGCGATATACAAAATCTGCTAAATATTTGTTAGATTGCCAAAACATGAAAATTGAAGAAATCTTTTTAATGCCAAACTTGAAATTTAGTGTAAAACTGTGTAAAACGAAAAACTATTATAATTTTAAAGATAACATGGAAACAAATAAGAGGATTTTTATAAATAATACAAAATAATCATAAGATTTCCCCATAATTACAAAAAATGTGAATATATTGAGAACAAAAAAAAAAAAGAAGGAAAATACTCGCGGAAAAAAATGAAAAATTGACAAAATTAAATATTTTGATTATTAATTGACCGAATACTTGTATCACTAACTGTAGCTAATTTTTCAATTATTTTAACCAATAAAAAAAAAAAAAAAAACATCATACAAATCAAATAATACAAGAAAAACTTTTTTTTTTAAAACGGAAAATTGCGGAAACAAAAAAATTTTTCATAATCTATTCTTTTAAATCGAATTTTTTCTATACTTTTTCTAAACATTTTTGTTTTGGTCTTAGAAAATAATTTTTTTTATTTTTGTTTTATTTGAATTTTCTTGTTTTTCAATTTTGTTTTTCCATTTTCTTTTTATAACTTTTCTGTACTAAGTTCAATTTTTTGTTCTGTTGTTACTTTTATTGTTTTGTTTTTTTTTTCTCCATTTTTTCATGTCCATGTCATCATTGAAAACAAAACTGTAATTTTTTCCAATCATTTAAAAAAAAAAAAAGTTTTGTCTAAAGAAAGTGAAAAATTTTATTGAGAAACTTTTTCTAAAATAAAAAATAAATTTTGAACGAAAAAACAGATATTTTTTTTTTTTTAATCAGATAAATTAGAAGATATTCTTTTTTTTTTTTTGTGTTTTTCTTATTTGAGAAAACTTTTAAATAAAGAAAAAAAATTTTAGTTAAATAAAAACTAAGTAAACTATTGATAATATAGTTTAAATATGAACCGGAACAGGAACTCTCTTGACACAATACAAATATGGTGGTCTTGTTGGTTTTCGTTACTAAACTTACACTAAATTTTTTAACATTAAATATTATTACTTCTTTCTAAGATTGAAGTGTTCTCTATTTTTTTTTTATTGTATCAGACATTGTATCAAACCTTTGCTTAATCCAAAAGCATCAGTTAAATTATTGATTTAGTGACATATTACAAATAACTGAAACGTCATCATTTGCTAGGGCTAGTAAGTTGGTAAATGATGTTAGTTATTTAGAATAATTATAATTATTACTACTACTACCACTACTATTTCTAGCACTACTACTAAATAAACTGCACTGCTACATTATCTACGTGTTGGCCAAAACCGAATAAACAATTTGTATAATAGAAACGTATATAATCCGCAATTTTGATATATCTTCGAGCATGTCAAGAGTACATCAAAATCAGCAAAAGAGTTTTAATGAAAACTTAAACCACCTTCTTGCTTTAACTTTCAACTTGCTGTCAAAATTAAACGAAAATTTAAGCAAATAAATAAATAGACCGAGGTTTTGTTGATTGAACCAATTGGTCTAAACATATAAAAGTATTAGTTTTATAAAAATGAATTAATGTATGGAATGTAAATTAAACGATTAACTAATTTAGTATAATTTAAAAAATTTTCTACACCAAAATACTAATTGAGGATCATACGTTCCACTCGTAATATAATATTAAACAGACTACAATTATTCATATACGGTATTCATGCTTTGACCACCACCGATCCTTATACTTGCGTAATGTATGACTTTTAGGGTTATTTTATAAACATTTATATCAAAAAAACCTAAAATAACGAGTCGGCACTTCTTAGCATTGTCGATTATAGGTTCAAATCTTTCTTAATCTATTTAATAGTGTGCAATAGTAAAAAGTTTTACTGAAAAGTTCTACCAGTTCTACCGATTGAATTTGAGGGGCTATAATATCATCACAAATAACTTGATGTTTATCGCAAGGTCCTATTTTCTTTGTATGTTTCAAAATTGAAAACGTTAAATTGGTTTGTTTTACGTTTTCAATTCTTTACCTGCCCTATGTATAAAAAAAATTAATTAAAATTTTACCATTGTTTTTTTGTTTTTTGTTTTTTCTTTCTGAGAAAAGCCAAAGGTGTAATTTAAGAAAATTTATGCATCTCTTCGTACAAAATAATGTATTTAATATTTATTTATTGTAAATACATATTTTTTATAATATTTACATTCTTTTTTCTAAGTACCTTAAAGATAAATTAAATTGACTTTACTATAAAACATAGCTTTTCTTTTTCTTATTTTATTGTATCCGCATGAAAATGAACTTTTACTTTCTTTCTTTCTTTCTTTTTTTTACTTTCTTCCATATACATATTATAATGTTTAGAATTATTTTATTTATGCATATAGGATACAATACACATAAAATAATATTGAAGTTTTTTCTATACTGTTAAACCTTTTTTTTTTATTTAAACCATAGATTGGAATAAACCTAGTATAGTACAGGTTTAAATATAGTGACCTTGACCAAACATTATAATTTATCTCAGGATTTCTTCCTATGGATTCTCATTAAAATTTACTAGATCTTATAGTATATATAATTTACTAGATCTGATAGTATATAGCGAATTACTAGATCTGATAGTATATATAGGATAGGCTTTATCGGGATTATTCTAAAAATTGTATGTCAGTTGTATTTTATATTGTATGTAAGCTGACCATGTCCTGTGAGACATTTTTAGTAGCAGTTAACTTTTAGTGTTTTCCTATTAACTTATTTACCTGAAATTAATTGATAGTCCCTCAATACCATTTCAAAAAAAAAAAAAGGACAATGGGTTTTTTCCATATATTCATAGCAAACTGTCGCCTAAAAACAACCTTCTAATCCCTTTACGTCTAGAATTAAATGAAAAGAAAGGCAAAATCTTTTAATTTATAAAATAAATAGAGTTAATTAATATTGAGTAAAAATTTTTGCCAATTCACCGAATTAAATTTCAAAAATAATTAAGCGTATAAGAAAAAAAATTACATTTTTAATAAAGTTTAAAAGGAAATTTTAAGAATTTTTGTTATGTTAAATATACAAATTATATCAATTTTCAGATTATAGTTCAAGGTCATTATAATTATCATGATTATAGTAATTTTCTTAAAATTTTTCTTAAACTACAAAACTATTTTCTTTATTTTTTTTTTTGTTATAAGAGACAATCTCTATTATTTTCCTCAAGACAACTATGATTTTTAATTTTCATAGTCTTAATTAAATCATAATAATATGCTTACAATAAAAATTTTCATTTAATTCAATCAGATTAATTATTCCCTTTTTTTTTTTTGTCTTTTTATATCAGTATATGAAATTTTCTTTTTCTTTTTAAAGTTTTTCACAATTTTAACAATTTTCAAGTCATGCTCCTTCAGCAATTTTTGACATAATAAAAAAAAAAAAAAAAACAACAAAAATATTAAATTTACTAAAAGTGATGTCGTCATTACTTTTAACTAAACTGAATGGAAGAAGTTTACATAGTAATATAGAAAATTCTTGAAAAAATTAAAGAGTGTACAAATTCTTAAAGAAAATAATTCGGAACGTTTTGTTTTTATTCAAAAATTTATACATGTTTCGAATAGTGATAAAAAATTTTTTGTTTTAAAGTAATGTTTTTTTACCCCTAAATCACCGGTATAAATCCCTATAATCATTATTTCCGGTTTTATCCCTAAATCCCTATATCGATATTATAACGGGGCTTTTAATGAGAGACTCTCCTGTCAGCAGACATACCAAAAGGTGAGGACCTTCTCTGATCCAAGGTATAATATGCCAAATGGTTAGGAGAAAAACTGATCCAGGGTATAACAACAATGTTAAACAGGCTCTAAGCTAAACTACCTAAGCAATGTCATTGCTTTTCTTCAATTTGATAAATAAAAGGGTTGTTCTTCAGCTATTGCTACTAAAATCTGATAAAAATCCTTTCAAATCCATTTAATTGAATGAGATCCAGTCAATGGTGTAGTTGTTAAGACACCGGCCTTTCATACGAAAGGTTCCGGTTCAAACCCCGGCTGGGTCATAGATTAATAAAAAAAATAATATAAATTTTTCTTATAATACATAATTAGTAGAATATAATTAAATTAAAAATAAGTATATTATGTCTTATAATTATAATTAATATCATATTGTAATAGCTATATAATAAAATAATAATAAACCATAATTCTTGTATAAGATAAAAGATGGCGTAGAAATAAAAAAGAAATGTCTTTTTTATACAATAGCTACAACCAAGTAATCAAAGGTTTAGTGGAATTAATGCTTCACGAAACTAAAGCTTAGTCAAATATGAATAATAAATGACTTAATGGATACCCTATACTTCTCATAGGAAAGGCAACAAAAAAAAAAAATTTAATGAGAAAAGTCCTTCCAAAATAAAATGCATTTTGTCACTTTCTTTTTCTCCAAACAATAATAGTATTTAAAAAGAACAAAATTTTATAAAAGGATTAACAAAAATATTCTTACAAAAATATGTAATAGTTGAAGAAATCAAATGAAAATGAGACAATTTTTATACAAAAGTCTTAATTTTCAAAAAAAAAAGAAAAATAAAAACTTAGTATCATGGTTTAGCAAAAAGATTTTTTTTTTTTAAATCAAAGACGAATTAAAGAAGAAGTGAAAAGTTTTTAAGAATCTTTAAAATAAAAAGGATTTATTTTTTCAAGATTTTTTCTTTGGGAAATTATCTTTGCTTTTGAAAAATGTATACATACATACATACATATACATATATATATATAAAATTGTAATTTGAATAATTTTTTGAATTATTCAAATAAATGATCCGAATTGTATGCATTATAGTTCATACTTTTTACAAAAAATTCAAAAGTTCATTACGATTTTCTTTAAGCTTTTCTTATTATAATACACTTTTTTTTTTGCATTTTGCTTTTCTACAAGTATTTCAAAATACAGGGAGTTTCGTAACAAATAAAAAGTATATAGTTTAATTATCAGAGAGTTATAAATAATAATAACAAAGTAAAAAGTTTAAAGTAAGGACTAAATATAAAAAAAAGATATATCGACGGTTCACGGATTTATACTAAAGTTATGAATCTATAACTATTTATCTAAAAGTTCTAAATATATATTTCAAAGGCCGATGTACAGCCTAATAAATATTTATCTAAAATGTTCTAAATGTAAAGTTAAAATAAATTGTGGAAGAGTATGTAATGTTGACTATATCAAATTTATGATAACCGCACGAACAAAAGTTATATACTGTCACCATAAAATGTCATCTCCTTTCATAAAATTTTAGATATCTGACATAATTAAATATCAAAATGTATATATATAAATTTTGGAGTTGTATAACATGACAGATGTCTAACTTCATTAAATATAAAGATATGACAGATATTTGAATCCGTAGGCCCAAATCAATACAAATTTCCCAAAAGTTATTCACATAAAACTTGATTAATCTTTTAGAAAAGATCTAAGATTCAAAAGTCTAATTTTAAGAAATCTTAACTACTGTTTACAAAATTCCATTCATTTAAATTTAAGAAACACTGAGTTATTTTCATATAAAAAAAATAATTTGTGTGAAAGCTATATTTGAATCGCTCAATTTCAACAGAGAAAGTAAAATTTTATAAAAGTGAAATCTTAAAAATTTCTGAATCTAATCTTTATTATTTTTTGAGTTATCGTGCAGACGGATGAACAAAAGTACATGACTAAATCAACTCAATTTCAATAGATATACCAAATCTATTTAATATACGAAATCTATAGTTCCAATATCCTGTTACAGATAGCAAATAAACACTGGTTCTCAACATTTTTTACTTGTCTTCTTCTACCACCTACTATGATAATTTTTGTTTAATACAAAATACCCTGTACAATTACTTAAATAAGAATCAAAAATAACGTTTATACCACAAAATCGTATTGTGGTGTCAGTTAGTATTTTGTTAAACAAAATATAAATTTGTAATACTTTTGTTTTATTAAATTTTTACAAGAGAATGGATTTTCATCACAATATAGTATATTAATGCATTATTAGTTTAAAATAAATCGGATTAAGGATTTTTGGGTTGAAAGATAATAACATTAGGTATATAATAATATTATATATACAAAGGAATTATATACATATATATTATATTATGGAATAAAATTTTTAGTTTTTAAAATGATTTATAGTTTAATTTACATTTTAATATCACATTTATTTACAACTAAATTCAACCAAATTTTGATTGTGTATTTTAGCAAATATATACACATATATATATTATATTTAATACATATTATAAATTTATTTCTATTATATATTTTAATAAATAGTATAGTTAATTATTCTGCCAATTCATTTTTTCGACATTATACAGATCATCCTCTTTAAATGTATGTCAAAAATTTATATACTTTATCTAATACATACATATTTTAATACTTTTAACATTTTAGCATGATATTCCATATTATTACAAAAAAAGTTTATTGGTCCTAAAAAAGATATAGTATATAAAAGGTACACAAAAATTTGTTTTAATAATTTATCGGTTTTTCGAATTGAAAACATAATTAAAAAACAAAAAAAAATTTTAAAATAAAATTATATTTGTTTTAATATTTTAATTTAAATTAAAGTGATTTTCTTTAACCTCATAAAATTTTACAATTTTTGATTTTAATTTGTTAACTATATAAAGTTACAAAATTGAAATTGACTACTATTGAAATTGAAATTGAAATTGACATTGAAATTGAAATTGAAATGTTTAGTTAAAATCAAATGATGGTAGTACTGACAATCAATAAAAAACTAATTTTGACATTTAAGTATTTTTGACAAATGAGAATTATTTACAAATGGAAATATACAAAGTAAGTATAATTTATACATAATTTATTTCAAATTTAATAAATTCTAAAATTTTAATTAATTGCAGTTGTTGATGTCCAAAAACAGATGCCAAACCCATCGATGGCAACCTCGATCAGTTGCTGATGTTGCTGAGTAATTTCAGATAAATATAAGTTGTAGTAACCAAAAAATTATGATTCTTTGTGATTATTTTAATTTTAGGTTGAAGACTGAACAAATAATAATTAGTAAATTTTGTCTCTTTATGTAAAATGTAACACCTCAAAATATCCTAATGATAGCGTTTAAAAATTCATTCCATTTAAAATTTAATTTTCTAGATTTTAGTACATTTTAAAAAACAAAAAATTGATTTACTTATTAGTTTCATTCTGTTCGACAATTCCTCCGGTGGGATGGTGGTTTACAAAACTTGTATATCGTTAAAGATAGAGCAATTAAATTTTAATCATGGGTAGCTCTCCTAAAAGATATTATTATTTTTTTTATGTAGCCTATACCATTGTAACCTTTGTAATCCATTACAGAATACAAATTGTAATATTTTTAAATGTGTAGATCTTAAGTTTTGCTTATTTTTTCTCTAGAATCTCTTCAATCTCTCTAGAATCTCTTTTTTTGTCTTCAATCTAGACATGTTTATCAACAGGAAATTTTTTTAACTTTATAAATCAATGTAAAAAAAATACAATTTTGTCAAATTTACCGTTATGTGAAAACAAGAATTACAACATTTTGCTTCGTTCATATTTGTGAAACGCTTTTTAGAATTAGCATAAGTTACCACAAAATTTTTTTTGTACTTCTGCCTGTTTACTTTTGTCCTGTTTTGTACTTCTTTCAAACTCATTTTGCTGGCGATCACGGTTATACTTTGAATAGTTTTTCAACAGATTTTTTTTGGCCTTCTTTAGTATGTCGTATATTCTGTTGGATTCAATCGAAGAGTTATTTGTTTGACTATGTTTTTCTTTGACAATAACAATTTGTTTGAAATCTTCATTTTATTGTCTGATAAAGACATAAATCATCTTTTAATTCGTTTTTTATGAAACAGATTGTTGCAAGTTTTTAGCCATAATGACAATTATTTGTCTTGTGTCTCAGACATATTTTAAAATCAGCACTACACTGGCTTTATTAATTTCATTTTATATTTAAATTTTCATAATTTAAATGAAAGAGTATACTCTTCAAATGGTTTTCAAGAATTTTCATCTGTGTGATTCAAACGCTTTAATCTGTTGATTAGCGATTTAATTATATCTGTTTAAGCATTTATAATTTTTTTTTTAAATAAGACCTTTCTTGATATCAACTTACCCAATTTAATAAATAATAACCATAATATAAATTACACATATTTTAACTTGATTTTTTCAAATGAAATTTTCTTATCATTGTAATTTTAACATTTTTTTTTTTTCGACCAGGAGGTACAGGGTTTGTCACATTCATACTATAAAAATTTCAGTTTTTAATTATTAAAATTTAAAAGTAAAAAAAAAAAAATGGTTTATCTAATTAGATTCAAAATGATAAACAACACTCACCTGAAAAGTTCCGGAACCTAAAACAAACAAACAAACAAAAAAAAAGTATTTTATTTTTCCTTCAGGAAATTTTGCATAATCCTAAAGGAATTAAAAGTGAAAAAATAACAATGTTATAAGATTTATTAAATCATTATGTATTCACATCCTAAAAACATAATATAATTTACATGACTGCTTCTCTTTCATCCCGAAAAATAAACTTTAAAATTTTTTGTTTTGTTTTTTTGGTTTTTCCCCGATTTTCCTAAATAATTTTTTGTTTTGGTTTTGAATAAAAATTAGAGCATATTAAAAAAAAAAATATTTTCTTTAAATTAATATAATAAGGTATTTTTTGAAAACGTTTTTAAAGTATTATGTTCGTTAAATTTTATAAAAATTTTATTTTTAATTTTATTTTTAAACATTGACTTACAAAATCTCTATAGACTTTTATTGTTATAAATTTTCTCATCCTTATCAAATCCTTATCCATAGAAATGCTAGTTGTATAGCGAATTTGAGCAATTTATTTATTTATTTATTATTTACCTGACCAATATATAATTCTAGCCCATCATTTTAAAGACTCTTTTCCAATACGACATTTAGGTCGAAATTGGAAAAATTAAAAGGAAAAATAAATTATTTAAGTATATGATAAGTTGGCTTTGATACAAATTTCAAAATGTCAGAAAACGGTTTAATTTCAAAAATATTAATTTTTATTATATAAATGTACATATAATATTCTAATATTTTTTATTTGATTTGATATAAAGATAACTAAGAATTGTTTTGTTTCTGTTATCACAATCGAAAATCTTGAATAGTTTTTATATGCAGTGAGGTATTCAGCCCCTTCAGTATGAAAAAAGTAATCAGTATGATAAAAAATTTATGTTGAAGACATCTCATATTCATCTGAAGTCGAAAAAATTTATTTTGACAGTGTATTTTTAAGTATTTAAATTTAAATCTTAGATAGATGTAATCCAGGGATGTTAAAATCAATATCTTGCACTAAATTAATAAATAATTGTATTTATTGCGTCTTTTCTAAGGCATAGCGTCTTTCAATAATGTCGATTATTGAGTGTTTCCAAAGCAATTAGTTGCCTTGCTAGATTCCACTATACTATTCTACTATACTTTTCTTTGTACGATATATGAAACATATACAGTCAGAAAATAGTTTTTTTTAAATATATAAAAACAAAGGATAAAAATAGTTGTTAGACGAGATTTAACCAATCAAAACATTGTAATTTCCCATAAAAAATTTGCATTCCTAATGGTTCCGTAATAAATGATAGTGCCAAAATGTTTCGTTTTTTTTTTTAAATTGTTTTAAAAATTACATTATTATTTTTAAACAAAAATATGTGTTGAACAATATTATTAAATTTTATAGTTGCCGTTTCAACGCCACCTTAAGATTGCGTTGTAAAAGACTCATCTAGAAATAAATGCATCCAAATTAAAAAAGATCAATTAAAAATTAAGGTGAAATGGTATGTATGAGTTTCTTGGGCAAAACTTTTCACTATTTCTCGAATATCGAGACCTATAATGAAAAATAGGTTTGAATAGTAATATAGAAAAATCTAAAGAATTTGGTCAATGTTTCTTGAAACCCATTTCGAAAGTGATTTGTAAATAAATAAATGGTTCAAGATATTATTAGATAAGTAATTGAATAAAAGACTATTATTTTATGCAAATCCTTTTTATCATTCTAAAAAAGAAATCGCTATTATCTCAATAAATTGTATTTAACTAACTTTTGAGATTTACGAAAGCATTATTCCCGTCAAAATAATAATGGAAAAATGCAAGAACAAGATGAATTTCATTAAATATATTTTAATTCTTTATTATTGCATATTTTTTGGGGCACTGTCGGTTATAATTGAAATTTATGTAAACCGTATAGAAATTTTAGCTTTTTCGATTTACATAAATTTTTTAAAATTTTAGCTGTAGATAAACTAATAAAATTAACATTATTAAAAATGAATAAATTTTTAAAATTCTTGCTTCATTATTTAAATGCATCTTGTTAAAAAATACATTATTTAATTTGACCCTATTGTTGTATTTACCTAGACATAATTATAGCTTTACTTTAAGACATCAAATTATAAATTTGGTCTCTCAGTATATAAAATTAAAAGTTGAATTTATTAAAGTTAAATGTACTATATTCTGTACAAAGAAAGTTTTTCATTGATTTTTAAATTACTTTTTAACAAACACCTAATAAAATATTTTCTTAGTTAATATACTCTAGTTTCATAAGAAAAACTTTGTTTTTCATATTTCTTTGATATGATATCATTATATAATTTAAAAGATAATGATCTTTCGTTTTCTCTACAGTTTCTTACTTTCTTCATTTTTGAACTAAAATATTCAAATTAGTTTGGAGGGTTCATTTGACTTTTGATATCATTATATCTGTCACTAAATGGAATTGGAAGATATTAGAATTTAGAAGGAAAAATTTGCAAATTTTTTTTTTTTTTTTATTAGACATTTTTCCCACTGATTTAAATTTATTCAGAAAACTTGTAGACTTGTATAAAAAAAAAAAGAAAAAATAAAGAAATTTTATTAAAATAAAAATGGGCGGAATATTGTATAAGAAAGTGAGTTTATTTTCATGTGTGAATTTTTCTTTTTTCTTCGTGAAGAATTGGAATATTTGGTGTCAAGCATTTAGACTCCCTCTTAACATCTATTGGAGTATTTTTTTTTTTATTTAGATTTTTTTTTTTTTTGTTCAAAAGTTAATATTGATCGTTGTTAAGTGGGGTTTTTTTTACAAATTTTTTAATAATGACTTTTCTTTTTTTGGAATGTTAAAAAATCACAAATTCTTATTATTCAAAAATTATATTCATGTAATTGGTGAGATATTTTTCACTTAATTTAAAAGTATTTTATGATTTTTATCTATGACAACATTTAAATAAAAAATTATTACAACTTAAAATTGAAAATTTGTGGAAAATTTTCTAATTTTTTTTTTTTTTAATATTTATGTTTTTAGATGAAATTTATGAAAAATATCTTATTGAATGGTTGTTAAGAATAATTAAATACTTAAAAGCTTGTAAGGGTAGTTAAATATTTTGTAGAAATTTTATTTTTATATAATTGTGACAATAATTGAATACATTTGAACTTAATTATTGATACAAAATATTGATACTTATCTGAAATTAATAAAGAGGGTAAATTAGAAAATTTTCCTCAGAAAAAGATCGCTAAAAATAAATTTTAAATATTGGCTAAATAATTTAAATTAATAACTTTGGTATATATACATATAAAATCTTATACATATTCTTGTATAAGATAATAGACGGCGTAGAAATAATAGAAACGTTTAAGTCTTGTACAATAGCTACAGCCGAATAATCAACGATTTAGTGAAATTAATGATTCACAAACCTGAAGCTAAGTCAAATATGAATAATAAATGACTTAGTGGATGCGCTATACTTCTCATTGGAATGGCAAGTAAAAGAAAAAAAAAATATACAGATAAAATAGCAAGCAAAATTAAGTTCAATGCAATTGCAATATTAACATACTCGTGAATTTTTTTCTCTAGTTTCTCTGTTCTAAAACAAGATTTTTTATTTTTCGAAGGTGAATTTTTAAACTAATTGCTCTATAATCTCTTATTTCCTTTATTGTCGGTCAAACATTTGTTAAAATTCAAACACATTATCAGAAAGATGACATAAAGATAGGGTGGTGACTTCATTCTTTAGAAACACTAATTCAATTCATTTATGAGATAAAATAATCCACAAGTGAAAATATAACGTAATACTATACTTTATACTATTCAGTATTTAAAAGTAATAAGTTCAGTAGAAACTATTACAGAATTGTATGTTCTTCTAAGATAAATTAAATATTTATTCGATGTAATCCACTGTTTTAAATGTGGGAAAACCTATAATGGGGACATATATGTAAAACTTTATAAAAATACCTTTAGTATTTTACTATATTCTCCTTTATTTTCTTACAATTTTTATTCATCTATCAATATAGTTATATTCCATTCTTTTCATAATTTTTACAGAAGCAGATGGATGTTGAAGTTATCCAAAAGTTGTTACAAATAAATTCAATTATCTATAATATCTATAATTCCAATCATCTCAAACCCAATTTCTGATGCATCCGTCCCACATCCTTATCTCCACAATCAAACTGTACATTATCTTACTATATATTAAAGGAGCCATCCTAAATTTTGGTTTTAAAATGGGTAGTTTTTGTTGGTTAAAGTTCATAATACTACCCAAAAGAACCTTGTGCCTTCCTTTGATTGAATATCGAAGTTTTCTCACCGTCCCTCGTTAAAAATCTGTAAGTCTTTATTATATTAATTTTATGAAAATCCAAGAATAGAGTTTTTATAAATCACTTATATACTTATATATTTTATACTTTTATTTCATAAGTAGTTTTTTATACCCTACACCTAAAGTATAGGGTATATTAACTTTGGTATGGTGTTTGTAACCACCAAAAGGAAGCGAGTTAGGTATAGACATGTATATATATTCTGAATCAGGATCACCGCCGGAGTCGATTTAGCGATGTCCGTCCGTCCGTCCGTCCGTCCGTCCGTCCGTCCGTACGCACGATAACTCAAAAAATAATGATGCTATCTTGATGAAATTTATATAGTAGGTTACTAATTACGAAAGAAAGGCTAAGTTCGTATCTGGACAAAATCCGTCCATGGGTTCGGATTCTGGAAGCTTCCGAATGATTCCGGCTTTTGGAGATAATCTCCGCAAACGAGATTATCTCCAAAAGCAACAAAGATAGAACCTTCAAATTTTGTACAATGATGTTTCTTCCCGTTCGATTTATGTCTCTGAAATTTAAGAGGATTTGGTCCATGGGTTTGGGTTTTGGAAGCTTCCGAACGAGCACCAGAGCAAATGAGATTATTTCCAAAACCAACAAAGATAGAACCTTTAAATTTTGCACAATGATGTTCCTTCCCGTTCGATTTATGTCTCTGAAATTTAAGAGGATTTGGTCCATGGGTTTTGGATTTGGAAGCTTCCGAACGAGCCCCAGAGCAAATGAGATTATCTCCAAAACCAATAAAGATATAACCTTTACTTTTGGCAGAATGGTGTTCTTTCATGTATGATTTAGGCCTCTGAAATTTAGGAGAATTTGGTCCATGGGTTTGGATTTGGAAGCTTCCGAACGAGCACCAGAGCAAATGAGATTATCTCCAAAACCAACAAAGATATAACCTTTAAATTTGGCAGGGTGGTGTTCTTTCATGTTTTATTTAAGTCTCTGAAATGTGAGAAGATTTGGTCGATGGGTTCGGGTTTTGGAAACTTCCGAACGAGCCCCAGGGCAAACGAGATTATCTCCAAAACCAATAAAGATAGAACCTTTAAATTTTTTATAATGATGTTTCTTCCAGTTTGATTTATGTCTCTAAAATTTAAGAGGATGTGGTCCATGGGTTTGGATTTTGTAAGCTTCCCAACGAGCCCCAGAGCAAATGAGATTATCTCCAAAAACAACAAATATATATAACCTTTAAATTTGGCCGAATGGTGTTTTTTCATGTTTGATTTAAGTCTCTGAAATTTGAGAGGATTTGGCCATGGGTTTAAATTTGAAAGAATTTGAACGGTGGATTCGAATTTTGGAAGCTTCCGAACGAGCCGCAGAGCAAATGAGATTATATCCAATACGAACAAAGGTAGAACCTTTGAATTTGGTACAATGGTGTTCTTTCGTGTTTGATTTATGTCTCTGAAATTTAAGAGGATTTGGTCCATGGGTTTGGTTTTGGAAGCTTCCGAACGAGCACCAGAGCAAATGAGATTATCTCCAAAACCAACAAAGATATAACCTTTAAATTTGGCAGGGTGGTGTTCTTTCATGTTTTATTTAAGTCTCTGAAATGTGAGAAGATTTGGTCCATGGGTTCGGGTTTTGGAAACTTCCGAAAGAGCCCCAGAGCAAACGAGATTATCTCCAAAACCAATAAAGATAGAACCTTTAAATTTTTTATAATGATGTTTCTTCCAGTTTTATTTATGTCTCTAAAATTTAAGAGGATGTGGTCCATGGGTTTGGATTTTGGAAGCTTCCGAACGAGCCCCAGAGCAAATGAGATTATCTCCAAAAACAACAAATATATAACCTTTACTTTTGGCATAATGGTGTTCTTTCATGTATGATTTAGGCCTCTGAAATTTGAGAGGATTTGGTCCTTGGGTTCGGATTTTGAAAGCTTCCGAACGAGCCTCAGAGCAAATGATATTATCTCCAAATGCAACAAAGATATAACCTTTAAATTAGGCAGAATGGTGTTCCTTCATGTTTGATTTATGTTTCTGAAATTTGTGAGGATTTGGTCCATGTGTTCAAATCTTGGAAGCTTCCGGACGAGTCCCAGAGCAAACGAGTATATCTCCACAACCAACAAAGATAGAACTTTTATTTTTAGTACAAAGGTGTTCTGTTATGTTTCCTTTTCTGTAAAATTGAAAACTGACATTTGAAAGAATTTGAACCATGGGTTCGTATTTTGGAAACTTCCGGACGAGCACAAGAGCAACGAGCATATCTCCAAAACCAACAAAAGTAGAACCTTTAAATTTAATAGAATGGTGTTCTGGCAAGTTTTCTTTATGTTCCTGAGATGGATTCGATGAATTGGAGTGGCAATTCGGGTAGCTGACACAAACATCCCAAGGACTACCAATCTCCGAAAATAATTAAGATAGAAACTTAAAATTTTATACAAGGGTGTCAAGCATATCCCAAGCGGATGCCTCTTTTACGTTCTTGAAATTCGAGTTGAATAAGACAGAAAAGGGAAGAAGTTCAAGCAGCTGCCAAAAACACTTATGGATTGTTAATTTAATTCGAATTATTCAGGTGTAGGGTATTAATAAGTCGGTTGCATCGACTTACTGTTACATTTACTTGTTAAATTCATCATTCTGTAATTAAATTTAAATGTATTTAAATGTATCGGTATTTAGGTGTTGGTACTGTACAACATCTAATATCTATTATTTTCTGTTCTCCATTTTTTTGTTGGAAGGGCAGGACGTATCTATATCTTAGATAATTTTAAAAGATATGTAAGACAGAGATACGTTCCGTATTCGTTGTATTACATTTAAGACTTAAACAAACTAAAATTACTTACCTATTTTAGTAAATTTTGTTGTATTCTGGGATCTCTTTAAGCTGTTTGAATAGCAATAATCGATGTTTAAATAAAAACAGAAGCGTAAATAGAAAACAAATTTAACATTTTCTTTTGGTTTCCGTAAAAAGTGCATATTAAAACTACCAATTTTAGTAAAAATGGTTTGGTGGTAAATTGCTCAACATACAACATTTTTAGATAAAAAATTACAAATTAGCTATATTAATTATCACCACATTAAATTTTCAATTATATTATTAAATGATAGAAAAATATCTGTAAATCAAATAGTTAAAATCAAATAGTTTATTTTATTTAAAAACTTTTATTTAAAATTTTTGAATTCAATGAAGTATACAAATACCTACAAAATTATACAATTTACTTTGTCTTAACTATTTTTAATCAGGTAATTTTATACTATTATTTTAATGTAATTATCATTAATTTATAATTATGTTGCTTATTCATTAACAAAACAAAAAACAGGGTGTTCCATTAAATATTTAAAATAATGTAATATATTTGTGAAATTTTAGCAAATTTTCAAAAATGTATAATAAAAACTACACCTTTATTACGATTAGTGCCCAAAAAATAATGGGATTTAATAAGACCCGATTACCTAATTCAGTTTTAAAACTGAAGGTACTTACAAATTTACATCTATATATGTATATATATTCAGAATATTCTAGCCAAATTTTAATTTAAAGAGACTTGCAGAAGAAAAACTTATATTGAGGTATTAAAAAAAGAAAAATTAAAGCCAGTTAGGCTTTACTGCTTTTTTGATTTTTCCATACACTAAGGAAAAATCAAAAAAGCAGTGAAATTAAAGTGGATCTCCACAATGTAATAGACAATACGTCAGTCTAAATAACATCTAAAAACTCACCACGAACGGAACTAAATCAAAAAGAAAGTCTTATACATTTAAATAATCTTTTTTTGGTTTTACTGATTAAAGCTTAACACTTTTAATTAAACTCAATATTGGATATTTCACACTACATATGTATCTTCAAAAATCAATTTGAAAATAAATCTATCCTGCTATATTAAATTTTACTTCTTTTAAAATCTATCACGTAATATTACATTATTTTCTACATATAGACATATAAGAGAATATCCATATGTATTTTTGAATTCATCTATTGTTGAATATCAGGAATATATAAAGCACTACCCGATAATAAAACAGAATCCATATCATCTTTTGATGGAACATTTAAATTACAAATATGTAAATCTCTGTAAATATTTGCATATAACGGTAAATTCACATATTCATTCATATCATTTAATTTGTAATTTGAATCATTTTGTTCATGATTCTGTTGTACATAAGTTATATAAAATTCTGGTGATAATTTATTGATATTCTGTGAAGATTGATTAAAAATGCTTAATTTTCGTATAGAACCATTTTCACCGTTACCGCTGCTATCATCATATAAAAATGTTGCACCATCAATCTAATCAAATACAAGAAAAAAAGTATACATGTTTATTAATAAAGAAAAAATTGTTTTTTAATTATATTTGTTATATCGTTGAAATTGGAAAAAAAAAAAAACGCAAAGAAATTTGTTTTAATATTACTATGTCTAAAATTTTCTGAAGTTTTTGATCATGATACCTCAATACCTGAATCTGTATAATGTTAATATTTTCGTAACGAAAGGTTGTAATTTTTTTTTTTTTAATAATGTTCAGTTTTATATACATATCCACGCATATTTTTTTAATCGGTCTTAAAGATTTGTAATTATACTAATGGTAATATTTTAAACTTACTGTAAAGTGTGCATAATAAAAATTCATATACATTATTCATCTATAATAAGATGCAGAACAAGCAACCGTGCATATTGGCAAATTAACTGGAACATATTGAACCTTAACTTCTGTGAGGAGGTAAGTGCAGTAAATGGTTATTAGTCAAATAAACATGAACCATAGACTTGCATCAATATTTTATAGTTAAAAAGGATTGCCCCTAAAGGAAAATAGGGGAAAAATCAATATACCAATTTTTAAATGTGCATTTTAAAAATAATATATAAAATTAGAAAAGATAATGGTAGAAAAGTTGAGAAACAAACAGAAACACAAGTGATAATCTTAAAATGGCCAACCTTTAGGTATTTACTATTTAATTCTTCGTCGTCCTTTTTGTGTTTTAAATTTATGCATACAAATTTTTACTTAAAGAAAATATTTGAAAAAATTCTTGACTTATTAATAATCCCATTCGGTTAAACCACTTGAGTATTTATATGAGAAATTTTAAACTATTCACATTCTCTTTCCTAAAAAGTATTCTTCTGATAGCTATGCTAGACTAGAAATTAGAATACAGGTATGAAGAGAAAATTGGGCTAAAATTTTACACAAAAAAAAATTTGTTGTTTTTGTTTTTATTATTTGTTAAAATTAGAGTTGTTCATAATTTCATATACAAAAAATAATAAATACGAAATTCTCTAATCACGCCACATCCCACATTCAATATTCAAATAAAGAGAATTTTACACATACATTAACAAGTGAAATTTGGTTAATATGGATATAATGGAGCACTGCTGCCGCTGGTTCATATACCAGGCAATCTTGTAGAAAATTTTAATCGAAGTTTGAACGAAGTACACCCGATAATAATGTTCGTAAAATAATATTTCTCTATTTTATTTCATTCTTTTTCTTTTCTTTTTATTCAGTTCATATAAAAATTAAAAATATGACTTCGCTTTTTATACCCTACACATTAAGTATAGGGTATATTAACTTTGGTATGGTGTTTATAACCACCAAAAGGAAGCAAGTTAGATATGGACATGTATATATATTCTGAATCAGGATCACCTCCTGAGTCGATTTAGCGATGTCCGTCCGTCCGTTTAAACGATAACTCAAAAACTAATGAAGCTATCTTAATGAAATTAATATAGTTGGTTACTAATAACGAAAGGAAAGCTAAGTTCGAATCTGGACAAAATCCGTCCATGGGTTCGGATTCTGGAAGCTTTCGAATGATTCCGGAGCAAACGAGATTATCTCCAAAACCAACAAAGATAGAACCTTTAAATTTTGTACAATGATGTTTCTTCCCGTTCGATTTATGTCTCTGAAATTTGAGAGGATTTGGTCCATGGGTTTGGATTTTGGAAGCTTCCGAACGAGCCCCAGAGCAAACGAGATTATTTCCAAAATCAACAAAGATAGAACCTTCACATTTTGTACAATGATGTTCCTTCCCGTTCGATTTATGTCTCTGAAATTTAAGAGGATTTGTTCCATGGGTTTGGATTTTGGAAGCTTCCAAACGAGCACCAGAGCAAATGAGATTATCTCCAAAACCAACTGAGATATAACCTTTAAATTTGGCAGAATGGTGTTCTTTCATGTTTGATTTATGTTTCTGAAATTTGTGAGGATTTGGTCCATGGGTTCAAATCTTGGAAGCTTCCGGACGAGCCCCAGAGCAAACGAGTATATCTCCACAACCAACAAAGATAGAACTTTTATTTTTAGTACAAAGGTGTTCTGTTATGTTTCCTTTTCTGTAAAATTGGAAACTGACATTTGAAAGAATTTGAACCATGGATGCGTATTTTGGATACTTCCGGACGAGCACAAGAGCAACGAGCATATCTCCAAAACCAATAGAAGTAGAACCTTCAAATTTAGTACAATGGTGTTCTGTCATGTTTTCTTTATTTTCCTGAGATGGATTCGATGAATTGGAGTGGCAATTCGGGTACCTGACACACACCTCCCAAGGACTAACAATCTTCGAAATTAATAAAGGTAGAAACTTAAAATTGTTTACAAAGGTGTCAAGCATATCCCAAGAGGATGCCTCTTTTACGTTCCTGAAATTCGAGTTGAATAAGACAGAAAAGTTTAAGCAGCTGCCAAAAAAACTTATGGATTTTTAATTTAATTCGAATTATTCAGGTGTAGGGTATTAATAAGTCGGTTGCATCGACCTACTGTTACATTTACTTGTTTATTTTTTAGTTTAGTGCGCTTAAACACTTTAATCGAAGTGGGTGTGTATTTTTCAGTTTCAGTAGAGTTTTTTTAAAACTCAATTTCGAACATACAAATGATTAAATTTTTTAAAATGATTTTCACAGTTAATACTCCTAACTATAATGATCATATGATGTCATATGAACATTTCATAAATATTCGATATGATTATATATGTTATGCAAAATCACAATCCTAACTATAATAATCATAAGAAATCATTTGCAAAACCTCAAACGTCAAAATTCAAAAGTAGTTTTGTTTTTTAATTTTTGTTTACATTTAAATTTAATTTATCTTGTAAAAACTAAAAAAATTAATTATATAAATATGTCTGAGTCTGATTTTTGAAATTTTTAAATTCTTTTTAAACAAAAATTATAAAATATTTTCAAATTTAGTTTGCTCAAATCATAAAATTACTTATGATGACATATGATATGTACGTTTCTTTTCCATATGACTTGACGAATTTTTTCTAAATGACAACGAATGGTTGTTGTGACTATTATAGTTAGTTATATGAAATGTCATACAATCGTACAAAATCATATGATATCATATGACATCATTATGATCATTATAGTTAGAGGTAATAGAAAATATTCCAAATTTTATGAAAATAATATCATTTATTATTTTCTACTGCAGAACAATAAAATCCTTCAAATTTAAGTTGAAAAATTTTTATTTTTTCATACTAAATTGGCAAAATTTGGATCTTATTTTTTTAATTCTCTCTTTACGCGATTGCCTGTATATAACCAGCAGTGGATTCAGTGTAAAACAGTGAACAGTCGGCTTGAGGAATACTCGTATGGCTTGGTGGCTTAGCATGCAAATTTATAAAAAATAGTACAAACATTTACCTTATAGTAATCAAACTTTAATAAATACATATATTTATTACAACAGGATATTATGTGGCAACGTAATTACATATAAAAGGTGTATCATATGTACTTTATTAAAAAATAAGGATACCAAAAATAAAAAAACTAGAAACAAAACCGAAAATTTAAATGAATTATTTCTCATGCAAAAGACGTCAAAAAAATATTAGATAATGTTAAAAATAAATTTTTTAATAAGGAAAATATTTTATGGAAATTAAAATGATAAATTCAGGATAATTTTCTAATAAAAATATTTGGAACGTATCTACTTTATAAATTTAATTTTAACACATGTTTAGAATAAAAACATTTTATGTATTTTAAAAAAATTGTCTTAAATATTTAATAGTATACAAAGAAAATTAATAATTAAAAATGTTAAAAACAATTTTTTTATTGCATGTATTTAAATGAAATTATTTTATTTTCAAGTAATAATTTTAAATTACTATGGTTGGAAAAATGAAAAAAAAATTAATTAAAATTTGGAATCTAACATTTATTACAAATTATGTTATATATTACTTTTGTTCAATAGCTGTTCGAAAATCTTAAATATCTTAAATATTATCTTTTTATTTACCTACGTCTTGCAGTTTCTCTAAACTTTCTTATTTTTCTTCAGGGGAAGCTCTAACATAATAGTTTTTAAGGCGCACACATAGTGCGAAAATGAAAAAACCTTGCATTTTTTTATTCGAAAATAAATTTTAAGAAAAAAAAACAAAATGTATTTTTTACTTTGAAAACGAATATTTTGAGTAAATTTAAATTTTATAATTCAATTTATTAGAGACTTGTTTGTAATAAAATTTTGACTTTTCAAAGTGTTATTTTCCAATATCCCCATAGGTGTATCTGGAGGTGCTCCTCGGGAGATATGTGAATTCACCCCGGATTTTTTTCTCTGAAATATTAGAAACAAGTAATAAATTGAAATTTTATATAAAAATAAAATTTAATGACTGGCGAAATATGATTATCATTACTAGACCAGTAGTAAGTAGTAACCCGTCATAAATGACGTTTTTTTATTAGATTTATTTTTCAAATTAAAAATTTTCTATTAGAAATAAAATGTGTTTCTCTTTATACGTTTAATATTTAGCCACTTTTTGTACTTACTTTTTAAGTACCAAATAAAAAGTTTTTTCTTTATGTGTATGATATTAATATTGTTTTCATGATTTAAAAAAAAATTGGGGAGGGGTGCGTGATAGGTTGGAAACCATTGGTATAAGCCCTTTATAAAAATATGCCTTGCATCAAGTTTCTTAAGCCGTCCCTGCCTCTTTCCAAAAATCTCTATAGCTTTATTATTTTAAATTTTACTAAGCCAATGATATGCAGAAATCGAATCAAATTCTTTATGACCATCGAAATATAAAATAAATGTAAAGAAAAGTACTAGCACTCGCCTATTTATGAAATTTATTAGTTAAATTTGTTTGGGAGGATATAATCTTCTATAATAGAATTTCCAATCTATACAAATAAGTAATTGCAGTATAATAAGTCTGTTTAATAAAAACATCTAATAAATATAATCCTGTTGATATAATCTTTTAATTTAATTAATAAAATATTTTCGATAATTCTTTTTTCTTTGTTAACATTTAATGAATTTTTAATAGCTTACTTGTACTGGAGAAATTTTAATAATCATTGTTCCATCTTGACTTTTAATTTCATTTGTACTTGATTTTAAATATAAATTACAACATGATTTTCCCAATTTTGATGAAATTGTTAGTTTTAAAGCTGCTAAAAATGCTGGAACATTAAAAATTGTTGAAAAATCTATTGCATTACAAAATTCATCATAAAAATTCATCTTAAAACGTTTTTCGGTTTCTTTTAAACGAAAAATTACTGCTTTAATGTAATCTATGGTTGTTTTGGGTCCTGTTGGCCAAATTTTACGCCATTTTAATGGAACCTTATAATACATTTTTTTATTAAATATTATTCAATAATTTAGAATTGTTATTTTATTACTTTGTTTTCTGCTAAAATTTGAACATCATTATCAACAGCAGCTTCATTAGGTCTTCGAATTATACCATGTACTCGAACTAAGGTTGAATGAATGTTCTAGAAATAATTAATTTTTTTTTGTTTCTTAAATAAAATAAATAATTATATATTTTTTTACATACTTTATAAAGATTCTTTGCGATTTTTAATTCTGTTGTTATGAAATCTTGCCATGGAGTTGATACATTTTCTGTTTCATTAGTTAATTCAATATTTTGATCAATTGTTATATTCTAAAAAAATAGAAAAAAAACAAAAACCATTATTTAAAGTGAAATTTAACGAATATTATTAATTTTTAGAATATTTACTTACGGACGCAAGTTTTTTCCATAATCCTAAAATTGGTTTAACACGTTTTTCATATGAATCAGTTCTATCATCCTTCTTTTTAAAATAGGAATCTAAAATAAACATAAATATTTTTCAGCAATATTGTATTTAAGTGCTTTATTTAATAATATTTTAACTTACTCCTTAAAGTATGCAGAATTTCTTTACAAAATGTTAAATTTCTAAAAATATCTGATGTAGAAGATAAACCCAAATCTTCAGGACCATCATTGTCTTTAAATTTATCTAACATTTCTTCATAATCTTGTAATCGAACAGAATTTGGAATTTGAACACGAAATTGAAGAGGTGACCAACGATTTTCCATAACTTTCTCATTAAAAAATAATTCCAAATGTTTTCTTAATATGCTCAAATCTTTTAAATTATCCATACGTCCACCAAAAGCAATAATATCAATTAAACCTCTTAATATTTGCCAATCAGTTTTGACTGTACCAAAATTATTACTTGTCATCCATTTAAGAACATTTAAAGCTGATTTTGTTTCCGAATCACCTAACTCATACCATTTTGACCATCCTTGTGGAATGTATTTAAGACGTTCCTTTAAAACTGCATTTAAAACAAAAAATATTATATGTAGTTTCATCATTTTCATATTATTATTAAAAGCCGAAGAATCCCATTGTTGCATAGAACGTTCAATTTTCATTTTTATTCCATTTGGTGATTCATATAATACCCGAATATATTTATAAAGTATTGAATCTGGAAAATCTTTTATTGAATCTGTTATCACCCATAAACGAAATTTTTCATCAGTTGCTGATGAAATTTCACGATCAATTCTTGTAAGAAGATTCGGTTTTAAATGAGCATTTTTCAAACAAATCCATTGTCCAGCGGTAGCACATTTTTTTATTCTTTCAATCATTTCAGATTCTGAACAACTACCAATTGATAGTTCTGAATAAAAACCTTTACCGTGTTTTATTATTGAATATTCTTTTATTGTATTTGATGGATCATTACCAGATTCGGTTACCATTAAAATTGGTCTTACATTAGAACTATCTTCAACGAGAGCATCAAGAGTTACTTGTTGCATTGAATCAGGTTTAATACCAATTAAAGAAAATATTGTTTCTGTCATAGCTGAGAGCAAAAAATCAGGTCGAAATATTTGAGTTATTAAAAGTTTTTGGAATGGTGTTCCATCAAGAAAAGGATTCATATTATAATCTGAACGATTTAAAAACATTTTCCAATTTGTTTCATTTTCAAGTTGTAGTTTAGATATAATTTCTGGTACTTGATTTCCTAAAACTTGAATTTTATTTGTTTGATCTTTACTTAACCATGAAGGCAGAATTTTATTTTCAAAAGATTCATCATGACTCATAAAATTTGTAACAAATAATTCCCATTCTGATATTGGAACAAGTTCAGGATAAGCATTTTTACAAATTTGAAGACCAATACTTATATGAGTACTTTTTGGATGACTTCGACATATATATTGATATGTTGTTTTTACTAAATATTTATAGACTTTCTTATCATCATCAATGTCACCGGATATTTTTAAAGTTCGTAAGTAAATTTTTATAAATGTTAAAACTGAAAGATCATATATTAAACTTGTATTTATGTAAAATTGAGCAGTTTGAAAACAAAAATTTCTATATTGAGTATATTCTTGAAGAAGAGTTTTTTTTAATTCTGATGACTGTACCAATGATTGATCAATATTAGCACCTTTTTCTTTGATTTCGTTTAAAGCACGTAACAATTTTTCATTTTTTAAAATATCACCTTGAGCCGAATTCAATTCAACCAATAATTTCTTCTCTAAATTTGCCCTCTCTTTTAATAATTTACCTTCATTTTTAAGTAAATCAATACGTCTTTCTTCAATTTCTGGTTTTTTAAATGTGATTTTATGAGACAGCAGTTCATCTGTTAAACCATTTTGTGTTATGGTAAAATGAATTTTTATCAAAAGAACATCAAGTTCTGTACTAAAATAAATCTTATTCAATTTTGAAATTAAAATTAATTTAAAATCTTCATGATAATCAATGAATTTCATGCCAACTTGTAGAATTTTTTTATTAAATTTTGAATAGATTCGACCATTTAATAATTGAAGTAAAGGTGGTAAAATTTCTTCAATATCATAAATAATTAAAATTTTTCCAAAACGAATTGCCAATTCAATTGTATAAGAAATTTTCTCAAAATTTTGCGATACAAATTCAAAAGATTTATCTTTATTATTTAAATATTCTCGAAGCCATTTTGAAGTTGTTTCAGTTGGATCCAAAACTAATGGTACTGGACATGATGCAAAAGGTAATTCTAAAATTTTTGATAAAATGGCAGCATTTTCAATAGTTTGTGTATCTTTTGCTAAACCCATACTTTCCCATATCACTTGATCTTGTTCTGTAATTAATGATCTAGTCAAATCAAATGTTTCATGACTATTAATTTCATTTACAAATATCTTATTCATATTTCTACGCTCATCAATACTTAAACATGAAGTATAATTAATCGCATAAGATATCCAAAAACATTTTAAATCTAAAGTTTTTTGTCCTTTTGTATGTTCTTCTAATTGTAAATTCCATGTATGATATTCAGATGAGAGTTTTTGAACTAATATTTCAGATGCTTTAAGTGTATTTCTTGCTTCTTCTAATTTTATTTCTAAAACAGCTGCCTCCTGAGTATAAACATTTAATTGACGGGATAATTCTTTAACACGGGCATCAACATCATCTAAACCAGATTTTAAAGATTCCATTTGATTTTCAGCTGCTGTTAAATTTCTTTGTAATTCTTTTTGTTCTCGTTCAAGCGGTTCAATACTTTGAATAACCTTTGAATATTTAACATTTGCAATTACCCATACAGCAAGTGGTGCTGCTGCTGCTGAAGCTCTTTTTGCATTTCTCATATCAAATGAATCAGCTTTATTCTTTAAAAGTTTTTCAACAGCTTCACAATTTTCAACTGAAATTCTAGAAGGATCTAAAGATTTGATATCTTCTTTTACACCACGTTTAGCTAAAAAAGATTTCATACTATTCCATGATGTATCCTTGGTACCCATTAAACGTAAAACACCTTCTAAAATATCACGAATTGTTTCAGGTGGTGCACGTAAAGATCGAATTTCTGACAATGCTTCAGTTTTTATTTGTCCAACAGCAGCACTAGCTTCTTTAAGTATTGGTTCAACTTCACTCAATTCGGCAGCAATTTCTTCTTGACGTTGTTTCAATTTCATACTACTTTCTTGTGTTTTTCTTTTCAATTCTAATAGATCTGTTTTTTGATCATTTGCATTTCGCATTGTTGTTGAAATCATTTCTAAAGCATCATTTGCAAGTTTACGTTTCTCTGCCAAAGCTTCTTCTTGAATACCAGCTTCCATTTTTAATTTAGCTACAACTTCATGTGCTACAGCAAGTTTTTCAACACCAGCTTTAAGTCTTTCAAGTTTTTCTTTAATATCAGTATTAAAATTCTTAAAAAGATAATAATATGTCTCTATTAATTGATAGTAACGTTTTGGTGCAGTATTTGCATGAAATTGTGTTACAACTTTATAATAATTTACTGGTATTGGTATATCACTTTTTGAATTTGTCAAAATATCCATATTACTTCTTGGTAACATTAAATAAGTTTCTAATGATGGTTTATTTATCCATAATTGTTCTACACTTCGATATAAAGCTGGAAAATTCATGAATAATTTCTCAATATTTTCATTTTCTGAATCTAATGATATAACAACATGCAAATTATTTTTTACTCCTAAATACAAAAAAAAAAAAAAAAAAACAATAGAAAATTAATTAAAAGTCAACAATAAATATAATTCTAGATATAATAATAAAATGGAAAAAAATTAATTAAGTTTTGTTTTCTTTTTTACTTTTTAAAAAAAATGAAGTCAATGATTCTTGATATCCTTCAAGTTGTGCAGCACTTTTTAATGGACTAGCAATTGATTCTAAATCTTCACCAAATAAATCCAAAATTTCACTTCCTTCTAAAATTGCTTCTAAAGGATTCATTATTTCTGGTAAATATGTTATCCAAATATGATCTATCAGCAAAATTGTTAGTTGGTCTTCAGTAGCAGCTTGTTGCATTACCTATATTCATATATATATATATATATATATATATATCAAATGTAAATAAAACGTAAAAAAAAATACTTTGTAAAACAAAAATTTTTCAAATCAATAAATTTCACTCACCAATTTTAAATCATTGTAAAATTCTATCATTGAATAATTTTTAGAACCATTGGGTGTAAAAATTTTACCAGAAATTATTGTTGCTGTTAAATACAATGCATCAATACAACGTGATCCTTCCTGACTAACAATAACTAAATTTGTATTTGAACGAATTATTATCCTTGATAGTAATGAACATAAATCTAATAATTCTGATGTAACAGAATTTCGTATTTCATATGTTTCAGTATCTGGAAAATTTTTTTTTTTTTTTTTTTAATCAAATTATAAACTTAAATTTATGTACACAATATATATTTTGTTTTCAAGTATCCTTACATAGATATAATTAAGATACTGACTATGTTTCAATTATATTCTATGATAATTAAAAAAAAAAAAAAAGAAAATTTAAACTTACTACAAATAGCCATAGATTTTTTTATATCATCAACCCATTCATCATGTTTAAGACAAATGATAGAAGAGAATTGTGGTTTTGCAACAAAATACAAATCCTTTAAAATAAAATTTTATGTACAAAAAAAAAAAAAAAAAGAAAGAAAATTAAAATAATTTTATATAAACATTTTAAATTGATACATTGAGTATACCTCATTATTACTTCTTAGAAAACTTCTCATACTTGTTTGCAAAATTTGATCAAATTCATCTAATTCATCATTTGTTACCAATCTATTACGAAATTTTGAATTAATTTCTGTTAAAAGTGCCTAAAAATTAAAATATTGATTTTTTTTTTTATTTTATTTTTGTTTTAAAACGTTTTAAAAATATAAAAATTTATTTTTTTTGATTTTTTTACTTCAACAAAATAATCTTCAGAATAAAATTTTAATGCTTCCAACATATTAACAATCATTTTTGGTGTAAAACTATAATGCATACGACGTTCTTGTGAAAATGTTTCAATAATTTCTTTAAAAAATCTCATTAAACATTCAACAATTCCTTTAAGATTTGGTGGATTTTTAAAATTTTTTAATAATGGTTCAATTTGATTACTTAAAATAACTTGTAAATCTTCTTCAATTGGATATTTAACAGTTAAATAATTTTGTAATGTAAGAAATCTTCCTGAAAGTTTATCTTTTGCTGTATTTAAATCTGATACTGAACCACATATTTGTAAACCATTTATTGTTATCCATTCTAAATTTTCTGAATAGAATCCACCACGTTGAATTATTTGTAACAAGATTTGTATAACACTAGATGTACCCCATGAATCAATAAAACATAAATCAATATTTTTAAAAAATAAAATTAATTTTGTTTGTTGAGGTTTACATTCACGACCTTTTGCTCCCGATACCATTATTGTATTCTATAAAAAAAAAAAAAAAATCAATAATATGTGTTTATTTTTAATTATTACATACTTGTTTTAAAATATGAAGGATATAATTTGGTGTTAATTGTTTGCTACAATTAATAATAACCATTTGATAACCAGAAAATTCTCCAATTGCATGTTGAATAAGTAATGTTTTTCCTGAACCAGACAAACCAACCAATAAAAATGGTGTTAATGAAGACAAATATCTTTTAATAACACTTAAATATAATTTTGCTTGACTTGTTTGTATTAATTCGGTTTGTAGTCGATTATTATAATTATCAGTTTCATAAAAATCAATTGAATTTCTTACATCATTAAAATATGCCAATTCTACTCTTGATGAATCTGGTATATATATATCAAGTGATTCATAAATTTTATTTGCCAATTCATTATGATGTTCACTTTGTATTAAACCTAATATTGTTTGTACTAAACGAATACAAAAATCTTCTTTAATATGAGCTTCAGATAAATTTTCTAAAATTGATTTAATTATACAAATTCTCCATCCATTAAATAATCTAAAAAAAAAATATATATCATAAATTTCCCAGTGTAGGTATTATAAATTTTATAAGCTTTTCTTATACCTTTGTGAATATGATTGTATAAATTTAATTGATTTATCTAAATATTCTTCAATATATGTTCTCAAAATATCACCATATTCATCTTTAGTAAGAAATGATTCAATAATTGTAGTTTCTGGTAAATCTTCAGTACTAAGATCCAAAAAAAAAAACCATTAAATTAATCTCTACATATTTTCCGAAAATATTTTTACCTTAAATTAACAATTCCCATACGTGAAATTGTAGCTGGTGATGCATGTATTAAATCATGTGTTTCAAAAATAAAATTAACATTATTTCTAAATTGAATTCTCCAACCAGATGGTAATGTTAAAAGTCTATTATCATCTAATACAGAATTTAATGCTTCAATCCATTCTGGATCAATATCACCATCACATATTATCCATGAATGAATTGTTTCTGATTCTGAATTAACAGTAATTGCTGTTGATGTTAATACACCATCATTCCATTGTCGTGTATCTGGATCTAATTTACCCAATAATTGAATACGATTCATTGATTTTGGACTAATTATATAGTCACGAATTTGCATTCCACGTTTTTTTAATGCACATTTTAATAATGTTATTATGGTAGTTTTGCCGGAACTTGGCGGTCCAATAATAACAACCCCCATTCTTTTTGTTAATTGTTCATACAATTGAATACATTTTTGTAATTGTTTATCATTACGATATAATTTCAATTCAATAAAACTTTCTTCAATAAAATCTTTAAATGATGATATTTGATTTTCATCAGTTTGTACTTCTGGAAATGTTAAACGTAACAACATATCAAATCGTATTGCATCAGGTGCAATTAATTTTGACATTGTATTCGTTCTTAAAACTTGAGCAACAATATTCAATTCATTTTCCGGTGAATCAGATATTGATTCATGATGATTATTACCACAAGCTAATAATACTGTTTTTAATTCACGTAAACCCCAATCATAATGCAATTGAATTGATAAAATTTTTGGACACATATCAAATAGCTCAACAATTCTATTACCAATTTCATTTGAATGTTGAAAACCTTCAACATATAAAAGTATTTGTGCAATTTCTTTAGGTTCAGGTTTTTGCATTACAATTGGTCTAAATAATGCTTTTATATTGCCGGGAAGTTGTTGTCGTCCACCATAACCTTCGCCTGCTGGATTGAGTGTTACAAAAATTCCACAATGATGATTTAATTTGATCTGAAAGTGTTGTTTGTTTTTTTTTTAATTTTCCATTTAAATGGTCTAAAAATGGTTTTTTAAACTAAATATGCTTTCTTCTAAATGGAAGATAAATCAGCTGGTTTCTCATAAACTTTATTTTGTCTTTTTAGTTTATTCCCATGCCACATAAATGTGACAAGGAAATTACACAGCCTTTCCTTTTCAGGTGTCGCTGTAAATGTCGTAAGGGGGAATTATTCTTACGTCGTGTGTGGAAGTCAAATTCACACACCCTCGCTGTTTACAGTGTACATAATATGCTCTTACACACTATGCCATCGAATCTCTTTTCGTAAACTTTTTACAGAAAAAATTTAAAAAAAAAATTATGACTTTTGTAGGAAAATAATCGCAATTTTTTTGAATGCCTTTATCCGTATATACCTCAAATTAATCATTGCCATGAAAATTTATTTAAATTTCTTATTTTCAAAAGAAAATTTTTAATTTTTTTTATCTTGTTAAAACTTATTTTGAAAATTTTTGATATATCTAAAAACTTAACGATTATATTCAAACGCGTATTTTCAAAATATGCCCACCCTCAAAAAAACCCTCATTTTTACATACTGCCTTGTTTACTTACATTTTTCTCCGAAATTTGTACAAATTCATTTTTATCTTTTAATGACATTTGTATTGGTTGAATAATCATTGAAATTGCTGATAATGTTGATTCTTGTAATCTGTTGAATTCATCGAAACAACCCCATGCTCCACATAATGCTAATCCTGTTAAAATTAATTTCATTGCTTCTGTATCAACATTCTGTAAATTGATAAGAGATTTAAAATTATAAAATAGTTGATAGTGGGGGCGAAAAAAAATTAAATTATGTAATACTATATTTTACCTCATCACAATTAAATACTAATACAAGTCTACCCATCATAGCACCTAATGCTTTAACACATTCTGTTTTACCAGTACCAGCTGGACCAAATGGATTACCACCTAAACCCATTTGCATTGCTTGTGTTAATGTTAAATAACAACGATGTGTTAATTTTGTATGAACTAATTTATTTGAATTTCCTAAAAACTCATATGAATAATTAAATTCGGAATACACCATTTTAATATTAACTTGTCCATTTTTTTCCATATAAAATTTTAATTGTTGTAACCATTCCCAATCATTTAAACTAGTAACATTTTTATTTTTTAATTCTTCCAGTATATTAACATAATGAACTAAATCCAATAGAAGAGATTTAATTTTAAGTTGAACCAGTATAGATTTATTTGAATTTTTAATTTGAACAAATGTTGAAACTTCATCTTTTAATGTTTTTAAAAGATTTGTTAATGTCATTGATTGAATTGCTTTTTCAGTTTGTTTTGTAAATTGTATGGCTCTTGCAGTACTTAACACTTGTATAGGATATTTATCAATATGCTCTTTATTATAAATTTTCGGTGATTTATCAAAACAATTCTGAATTTGTTCCTTTAAAGTCAATTGAATTGAAGAAATTAACTGATTTAACCATACCTTATAAAAGAAAAAATTTTAAGATAAAACGAAATGTATAATTAATTAGTATAGTCTTCATTATTTTTAATAGGCTTGAAAAAGATTTTTAACTTCTTTAACATTACCTCAATTGATGTGGTCATTGTTACTGCATCTCTAAGTTGAATTATATCGCCTTCAGCACTTTTAATGCTATCAATGACAGGTTGTCCTTCATTTTTTTTGGTAATACACAATGAATGAATACCAGGAAATAATTTTTTTATATGCTTTTGTATAATTTCTTCCTTTGAGGCTTGTCCTAATAATTCAAGAAGATCATCATCACCAAGAAAATAAAATCTTGGAAAAGAATTTCGTTTGTCCTAAAAATTATACAAAAATATAAATAAATAATTTTTTTGACAAACTTTTCATTAAACTATTGTTTAACAGTTTAACGGACGATGAGGTTTTAGATGCGATTTAACGAACGACAGTAGGAATTTCGATTTTCAAAAAAACTTCCATTTATTAATTCTTCTTAAATAAACAACTCCTAACGATTGAATGAATCTCCACAACTTTCAACTTTTCCCCAAATTTTGTTTAAGAATGCAGAAATGAGAATATAGGATTTCATCCAATTAGGATAAAAGAGGACTACAACCTAACATTTATACATAAGATCTACATACTCAGAGATTATCAAAACTCAAAATTAATCAAAATCTAAAGGTTGATATACAGAATACAGAGTGTCTGTAAAAATGAAAATTATATTTAAAATTACCATAATATAAGACATCAATGTGTTCTGACATTTAGATAACTGATTCTCTAAAGATTTGATAATTGTTGACACATTACTAATTTTTAATATTGATGTTACTCTTGAATCCGTTTGTATTTCTTTCATTATGTAACGAAAATCTTTATCTAAACGTTTAAATACAGCTTCTTCATTTTTAAGAGTACCAGTTGCAAAAACTGGTTCCAAATATATCCATCTATATAAAAAACAAAAACAAATTTAGAAATAAAAATGCATTGGAAATTTTTTACATCTACTGCACCAGTACTTACTTTCTTTGTGATTGAGACAAACTTGTCAATATTAATTCTAAGGTATTTAAACGACTTTCCCATATACCAGCTTGATCTGAAAATGAATCAAATGCAGCTGAATTTTTTGCTGATTGTAATAATGATTGATTATCTCCGATTTTATTTAAAATATCTTGATAGTCTTTTATTAAAGAAATTTCCTGATGAGCTGCATCTGAATGTGGTATAAGTTTAAAATTTGCAACTACAGCCCATTGTTCTAATTCATTTAATGCCTGTCTAACAACTTGTTCTGATGATGCTTTTCGAACTAAACCCTAAAATAATTTTATATTCAAATATATTACAAAAAATTAAAAATTTTCAAACTTGTATTTCTGTAGAATTCTGTTCTAAAAGTGTTGTATTTTCTAAAACATCCTTTAAAATAATTGAATGCATTGGTTTTAATTCCATGTTTAATAATTGGAAAATTCTAGCCCAATGTCTTTCTGTTAATGAATCTGATTGCAAATATTGTAATGTTGGCAAAATATCCTGATAACTTTGTACTCTTTGTCGAATTCTTGATGATGGAATATCTAAAGATGAAGTTATTGATGATTCCCATTTTGTTAAAAATTCTGTAAAAATATATGAACGTCTACGATAAATTGTCCATTCTTCATTTATAATATTTTCCAGTTCACTTGAAAATTCATCATAAATTTCCCATTTTTTTGCTTGACTTAATATTATTTCATCATTTTTTTTGAAATTTTCTAAAATTTCTTCAGATACACTAATATTAAATTTGTGACAATCAGCTTTTAATTTATCAAAATTTTCATTGATTTGTTTCCAATTTTCTTGACGTTCTTTAAATAAATCTAAATTAATTTCTTCTACATTTTCCAAATCAGTAACAGTTGATTCCCAACGTAACATAAATTTTTCAACTTCATTTTGCATATTATTAATTTGCATTTTTATATGATCCTTCATTATATCTACTTGACGTTGTAAAACAACTGAATGATTTTCAATTAATGGTTGTAATTTTTCCCATTGATTTAATATATTTGATAATGCTGAGACACGTTCTTTACAAAACCCAGCAAGGCATGTATCTTTTCCTTTCACTTTTTTTAAAATACCAGAAATCTAAAAATTCAAACAAAATTTATCTATTTAAAATAAATCTGATTTTTAAATATTGATTTGAGGGATTTTTTAAAATTTACCCTTGGTACATCAGCAATAATTTTTTGATATTTTGCACCAGAATCAGCAATTAATTCTTCATTCATTGGAACATTCTGTAAAAATTGTAATGATGATTGAAGAAATTCTTGAATTTCTGCAATATCATTTAAAATTGATATTCGTAAACTGTTTGATAAAGCTTCCCAATATCTTCGATTAATAAATTCAATATCAGATCGTAATGGTACCACATTTACAACAAAACAATCAATCATTTCCTCAGTGCTAAATATAATAATGAAAATTATAACAAGAGCTATTATATTTCCAAAATTAAATTAAAATTTACCTTTGTAATTTATTAATTTGCTGACTGAAGTATTTACAAGCTTTAAAATTTGCTTCCCAATCTTCCCATTTATTTAGATGAACAGTACATAACTGATCAATATCAACACATCCAAGTGATACCAAGGGTAACCATAAAGTTTTCAATTCGTTTAGTTTTGCAAAAATTTCATTGGCTTTTTGAAATAATGGACCCAAATAATGACGATTCCTTTCGACAATTATTTTAAAAAGTTCATTACTATTTTCTGATAAACCTCGAAATCCAAGAGGACGTTCAATAAAACGTTTTAATTCTGTATAATATCTTGCTCGAATTTCTTCTTCTGGAGGTCTAAATTGTAATTGTCGTTGTCTAAAATATAAAAATAAAGTCAACTTTTATATTAATTTTTAATATTATTTAGTCAAGAACTCACCTAAATATAATATCAATTCGAATTTCCGGTAATTTATTATTCAAATCAATTAATCCAATTATATATTGATATTCTAATACTTTATATAATTGATGATCCCAATGTAAATTAAATGCATTTAAATTTGTATATTTTTGACGTTCCATATTTGCAACTAATTCTCTTAAATGTCTCATTTCTTCTTTCCATATTTGACTTTGTGTTAATAAATCGGTATTCATTAATTTAATAACAATATGCTTAGCCTGTTCATGATAACCAACTAATGTTGTATTATCACTTGATAATTTTGTTACAGCATTTTGTAACATTGAAACATAACTTTGTACTGATTCTTCATCATTCCAAGCAACTGATTCACTTTTAACTAAATCAGAAAATTCAATAGCATTTTTTAACATAATTGGACGTTGACATGGTATCATATGATCACCAATTGTATTATGAAATGTTGCAATTTGTTGAAGACGTCTAGCATATGACATAAATTTTGCAGCACGTTCAGACATTACACGTAATTCAATTGGAATTTTATATCCAAGATTTTGAAATTCACGTACATCAGCACAAAGTGTAAAAAGTTCCGGATTAAAAGTTACTCGCATCAATTGACGTCCTTCACGTTCAAATTCTACAACTGGTTCATCTTCCTGAAGACTAAAAAATTATATGAGCAAAAAAAAAAAAATTTATTTTAAATTTCACTTGATTCAAAAAATAACATTCAAATTAAATATATGTACCTTAGTTTTCCATCTTTAATTCCAGATGAACCTTGTTCTGACCAAATTTCAAAATTTGTTCTTAAAAGTGAATCAACTTCTTCTTTAAGTTCTTGAACTGATTGATTTGCCCGTTCAAAACCATCTCTTCCACTTATTAAATGGCTCACTCTCTCAATTTCAGATATCTGTCAAAAAAACGAAAAAATTAATAATAAAATTATGAAAAAAAAAAATTTCTGTTGCAAATTTCAATGATAAATATAAAAATTTTCTTTAAAAATCTAAAATAAGAAAAAAAAAAAAATGAATTTAAAGCAATATTGATTTTTAAAATCTTTTCAAAAGAATAACTTTAAATAGAATTTATAAATAGAGTAATTGAAGCTGTCTGGAATATTTATTTATATAAATTATGTCCCATATCCTATTAGACAATATTTCTTTATTTTTTCTGATCCCTTTATTACAAGCATTTCATATATATTGAAATTTCCTTTAAATATTAAATTAAATTTTTATTACCAATATTACAATTTTTTTTTATATCGTTTTTTTTTTTCTTTATATCGTATTGGCTTTAGTTCATTTACATTCCCTAAGAGGTTTGTAATAAAACAGTTTAGGAATACGAGATACGTTAATGTGAAAGTGAGAAGAAAATGGGTTATTTTACTCCAGCGTTCTGTATATTTATTAAGTAAGGGATGTTGTAGGACGAAAGATTTTCTCTGGTAGTGGAAAGGTTTTCGCTGGTTGGTAGGTATCAATGTGATGCCGTTGAAATCTCGATGAACTTTACCTATTCATGGCTACATTTAAAAAATTTGGAAGTTTTTAGCACATTTCCAAAAAAATTTTGAAAAAATGTGCTTATTAGTTTCACTCTGTCCGTCCGTCCGTCCGTCCGTCCGTCCGTCCGTCCGTCCGTCCGTCTGTTTACAAAACTTCTACACCGTTAACGATAGAGAAAAAAAATTTTAACCATAGGTAGGTCTTATAAAAAAAATAATTTTGTGGAACAACTTTTTCATGTAGCCCCCCCCATTACGGAGCTACACCCCCTCAAACTTTGAAAAAGCCCTATTTTTAAATGCATATATCTTATGTTCAGCTTAAGATTTTTTCAATCTGAAAACGTCATTCGACAGATATTTCTTTTATCTTTGTAAATTAATATCAAAATTATACAATTTTTTTAAATTTAGTATTTAAATTTACCGTTATGTGAAAACCAAATTTTGCATGATTTTTCTACTTTCATAACTCCGGCACGCTTCTAGATAGAAGCTTGAAATTTTGAGGCAAGAAAGAACTTTTAGAATTAGTATAAGTTTCCTCAGAAAATTTTTTCGGACCACCCCCTGTTTATGAGCTATTAGGGCTTAAAAATTGAAAATTTGCTATTTTTAAACACCTGTAACTTAGGAACCTGCACACATTTTACTTCTGCAAGATGTAAAAATTAAAGCTACAATAATATATTTTTACGTGTGTGAAAGGTTTATTTTAATTGTAAAGGGTTCCAAAGTTGCAGCTCTTCAAAATTGTAAAAAAGCCCCATTTTCAGATGTATATATCTCGGGCTCTGCGTAATAGTTTTGCAATCTAAAACCGGCAGAAGATCGAAAATTTTATTATCTATATAAAACAATATCAAAATTATGTAATATTATGTAATTTACGATTTAAATTTACCGTTATGTGAAAACCACATTTTGCATGAAATTTCTTTTTTCATAACTCCGGCACCCCTTTAGATAGGAACCTGAAATTTTGAGACAAGAAAGAACGTTTAGAATTAGTATAAGTTTCCTCAGAAAATTTTTTGGTAACGCCCCCTCTTTAAGAGTTATTACGCCTCAAAAATTGAAAATTTGCTATTTTTAGACATCTGTAACTTAGGCACCTGTAAAAATTTTTCTTCGGCAAGACATGAAAATGAAAGCTACAATAATAAATTTTTACGTGTGTGAAAGGTTTATTTTAGTTGTAAAGGGTTCCAAAGCTGCAGCTCTTCAAAATTGTAAAAAAGCTCCATTTTCAGATGTATATATCTCGGGCTTTGCGTAATAGTTTTGCAATCTAAAACCGTCAGAAGATCGAAAATTTTATTATCTATATAAAACAATATCAAAATTATGTAATATTTTGTAATTTACGATTTAAATTTACCGTTATGTGAAAACCACATTTTGCATGAAATTTCTTTTTTCATAACTCCGGCACCCCTTTAGATAGGAACCTGAAATTTTGAGACAAGAAAGAACGTTTAGAATTAGTATAAGTTTCCTCAGAAAATTTTTTGGTAACGCCCCCTCTTTAAGAGTTATTACGCCTCAAAAATTGAAAATTTGCTATTTTTAGACACCTGTAACTTAGGCACCTGTAAAAACTTTTCTTCGGCAAGACATAAAAATTAAAGCTTCAATAATATATTTTTACGTGTGTTAACGGCTTCTCTTAGTTATATAGGATTCCGGACTTATAGCCCCTCAAAATTTCAAAAATGTTCTATTTTCACATTTTTTCTTATATGAAATTTTCAAATTTTTGTGTAAGTCACACTTCTAAACAATTTGTATTGAGTTTTGGAAATGTGCGCTTTTAAAAACCGTTGGTTTACATTCTACCTTGTTTCAATTAGATTTGCTTTCTACTCTCATTGGGGATTTTATAAAATGATAAGATAAGGATCTGAGTAGAATATTTAATATTCATAATATTCGTACTATATAGTTTTGTTTAAATCTTAGTTAAATCTCAGTTAATTGAATAAAACGTTAGTCTCAGTTATAAATATAAATTGAAAATATAAATTATAAATAATAAAAATTTCACAAAATATATTTAAATTTAAAAATCGATTTTAATATTTTAAATTTTTCCATTTAATTTATCGAACATTTTTATTAAATTTATATATAATTATGTAATATGTATATGTATATTGTATAGATATATGCAAGTGTATATAATTATATTTAACTAAGTTAAATTTTCAAGATATCTCTGTTATTGAATAGTGTTATTTAGTTTTTCTTTTAACAATAATAACAATAAAACACAAATACTAAAATTACTTTTCTATTTTTTTTTTTTTTACTTTTAAATCTTATTTTTTCTCATATGTAAATTGAAAAAAAATTTACAAGAAAAAAAAAACAAAAAGGAATTCATTAAATATTGGTTTACTGTTTTAAGGAAATTGGAAAAAAAAATAAATAAAATAATAAAAAAAAGAAAAGCAAACTAAAATCAAAAATGTCCTTTTTAAAAAAAAAATTTTTAAAAAGTATTACTATATCTTTGAAATTTTATTATATTCATTAACTTTAAATGATATTCACATGATTCTTTTTCATCTGTGATACCCAAAAACCCATCAGAATAAAAAAAAACTTAAATCTTAAGTAAACTTAAAAATAAAATTTTCATCATTTTAATACAATAAAATTATTAAATTTTCAATTTAAGTTTTCTAGAGAATGTAAGAAAAAAATGTTGAATAATGTAACAACGAATGGTTTAGTTTGTTCTTATATAAATTTATACGATCAGTATTTATTTCAAAATGGGCAGTATAGGTAATAAATCAAAATTTAATTAATGAAATTAGAAAAATACTGTCAAAACAAATAATTTTTTTTTTAAGTATAATTATTTTTTACCTAGTAATTAATTTATTAAAACTCTGATAACTAGTCACAAACTTTAAAAAAAAAACTCCAAGGTTTCTTCTATTTTTTTAAATTCGCTTTAAAAATAACGTATAAAAAAGAATTTCTATATAAATAAACCATTTATTAATATTTTCTGTTGATTGTGATTTTTTTTATTTTTATCATATTTCGATCTTTTGACATATAATTGTACTGGCATATTTAATCATATGACATAACAGTAGGTATAAGACTAGTACTAGATAATTCACATAATGTTTTTTTTTTACTGATCAAATAAATACTATTACTGTAAAAAAAAAACAAAATTAATGATTTATTTTTCATTTTTAACTGATAACTGAATTTTTGTTATTTTTATTATACAGTCCAAAATTACATTTAATTTTTTATCATAGAGAATGAACTATTAATCAAAAAATTATTTCATATTTTATAAATAAATAAGCGTTTATTTACATTTTTCATCCTTTCAAGTTTTAAATCAGACAGTGTTTTATACTAATCAAACATTGTGTCCAAATATTTTTAAATTATACTTGTTTAAATATTTATTTTTTGTTTGTTAATTAAAATTTTCAACTTATTTTCTTAAAGTTTTCAAAAAAAAAAACTTCCAACTAATTAAAAGTAAAACAAGAAAAAAATAAAAAATTAAACAAGAGTAGGTATCTTTTAATATATGTACATATATTTTGTTGAAACGAACATAAATCTTCATATTAAATTAACCTTAAGAATTGTAGAACAACTCATTTTTTTTCTCATTAACAAAACAAAATGCTTTGTTGAATTTCTTTAAGTTTTTGGGTCAAGGAAACATCCTGGGTTTGTTGTCTTACGCAATTGTACACAATATGATAAACAAAACTTGACTAAAGGTTTTGTTTTCAGGTTCTGTTTTCTTTAAAAAAAAAAACAAAAACAAATAGTTTTGTTTACAAAAAAATAAAAAAAAAAAAAGGTTGTTTTTTTTTTAAACATCTTGAATGTATTTGAAGATACACCTTCAATAGTTGTCTTTCATTGGAATAAGAAAAAAAAAAGGAAATTCGAATTTCTTTGATTGGTTTTCTTTTTGTATTGAATTTAAATTAAATTAAAAATGGATACATTTTTTGTTTTTTTTTAAATAATATTAAAATCTTTCAAAATAAAAAAAAAATACCATAATATTATGTTTTTGATTTCATTTTCAAAAAATAAAAAACTTTAATTCGAAACTTAAATCAAAGAAAAATATTTAAATTAAATGTTCTTAAAGATATATTTTGAGTTACTTTTCATTGAAAATTTAAGATAAATGATATTTCTTAGATTAATGCATTATTTCGTGGATCTTAGATTAGATTAATTAAATTCTTTAAGGGGTATAGATAAATCTGGCACTTTTTGATTTAAATCTGGTGTGCTCCTCCTATTATTATGTGTAGTGAATTTTACCTTTACGTATAATAGTCCTAATATCTCTAAGAATGTAAAAATCTGTAAATGAATGTAAAAATCTGCATAAAGTTTATTGCTGTCAGTTCATCTGTGGCAAAACAGTATTCTCCTACGTACACATATCTTGCTCGGAGTAAAGCTCCGCAGTTTTTGCATAAGTTCACGAAGGATTTCCTACAAAATCCCAATTCGCAAAATCCAATAGACACAAAATTCAAATACTTTTTATTTTGAGAAATTCATAAAATCAAAAAATCACATAATCCAAATATCACAAAAGCCAAACACCACATAATTTAAATACGAGTAATTCAAACACCACATAATCAAAACATGACAAAATATTAACTCACATAGATCCAAATGTGAGACTAGTTTTTGGAAGCGAAAACCCCCACTAATCAGGGTTATACGCTTTTTCCAGAATATTTATATAAATGTGTATGTGCGACTCTGAATTAGGAGGGATTTGAAAGTTGAATTCAAAATCAGAGTTATACGCGTTTTCCAGAATATTTATACATATGTGTATATGAGATTCTCAATTAGGAGAGATAGTTGGTTTCAAAATCAAGGATTAATAATGTTTTTAGCGAGATTTGGGGGCGGCAGTCTCCACTATTTTAAATATCTTGTTGTTGTAATATATAATATGTCAAATTAATACATATTAGTGGGATTTGGTTTTTGTGGTATTTGGATTTTGTTTTTTGGACTTTAAGTTTTTGGATTTTGTAGGGGAACCTTTACAAATGAATTTTCATTTTCTTCATGTGTTTTTAAATCAAAATAAACTCAAATGTTTGGAAGTATACTTTTAGGCAATTCATATTTTTATTATCTACCACACAGAGTTAATGTTAGCCTAAATGTGAAAGTGAAGTCCAAGAGATGTACTTTCGCCAGAATCAAAGTATTATTCATCAAATAGCTTTCGAACTGCACAGAATTTATTTTATATAACGTAATAATACTATGTTATCACCAAAGGCAAACTTCTTTAATTTCTTTAACCTTTTCATACATTTCTTCTTCTAAAATGGATTAAGCTTTTTTTTTCTCCAATTTTTTTAGTAATTTGATCCATAAAACTCTAATTTAGTGAGTACTATACTTACTTAAGCATTCAATTCCAATTTTATATAATATTTTTGTTGTATTTAACTACACTACATTCAAACAACTATGCATACCTGATATTGAATAATTTTTAACCAACGACATTCATAACAAATTGTTGATAAATTTCCAGCATCAGGTTCCATATTAATATCATTCATAGCTTTACGTAAATCATGTATAAATGAATTTAAACTATGTAAAAATTGTTCTCTTTCTGGTATTAACAAATCTAAAACAGTTGGTCTCTGTATTAAAGTATCATATTTTTGAAAAATATACATTATTTGTCTCGGATTATGAAGATGATTTTGTAATTCAGCTTTTATTGCTAATGCAATTCTTTCATCTACTGGTTGTAATGTTTGTTCAAAATAATTTAATGCTTTATTCCATTTCATTTGTCCAATTGAAGAAGTATCAAAAATATTAATAGCTAAAATAAAAAAAAAAAATTAAAAATATTTAATATTATAATTACAATATTCATATTTAATTTAAAAATTGTTTACATTTAAAAGCTGAATTGTGTGCCAATAATTCACGAACTTCATTAACATTAATTAAAGTTACAATTTGTTTATATAAATTTTTAATATTACGAATTTCAGCTAAACGTTCTTTAAATTGTTGACCTCTTTTTGGAATATGCGGATCACCTAACCATTGATGTTGTACATTATTTGGCCAAAATAATCTTGTTAATGTATCACATAATTGTATCCAAGCATCAGTTAAATCTACCGATTGACTTATTAAGTTATTAACATGAAAAGAATTTATATTCCAAATATTTTCCATTAATAGATGCTCAGTACAAATGTCGATTATATAATTACCTAAGGATTAAAATTATATAATTAATATAATATGAATATTAAAAAAATTTTTTTTTTTGGAATTATTTATAGCATGTATCTATTTCTTTACTTATATTTAACTTCTAAAAGTTAAAAAGTCTCGGTAATTAAATATTGATAAAGAACACAACATTTTTTAGTTATAAGAACCATTTTAGTTATAAAGTTAGTTAGAATGAATAAGAATTACAACTAGACAAACAGGATGTGACTAACATTTTTCTCATAACCGTTTTCAAATAGCCCTTTAGAAGATCGATACTTAATTTAAAACCGTTCCCTTTTAAAAACAATTTTAACTACAGTAAGAGTGTAAATGGAAGAAATGAGGTAACAAATTAGAAAAGTGGAAAGATTGAAAACCCTCAAATCTTGCCAGAAAAGTGAAATAATAAATTATCCTAAAATTACTGTTTATGATTAAAATGAAACAAAATGGTTTTTCCTTCTTCTTCTTCTGATGCCTATATCCACTGCTGGATGCTGCCTTTGTATTCATTTTATGCTAAGGTAATGATAGTATAAACAAATTCCATTTTATTTAAGAATGTATGTACCAAACCCTCAATTTTACGGAAGTCACTCGGTAATTTTTCGTTACCAGAACAGTACTTTTCTTCTCACATCTCATTTCCCTTCTATTTCCACTTTAACCATAACAGAAATAATTTATATTTTTTTTCTCGCAACATTCTAAATATGTATCTTTAGAACTTTTTTTTATTAGAAACGCGATCTGCCCTATATAGATATGTATACTTAATAAATGCCTAAACACATCTGAAATTCTTCTAATTTGTATATAATACCTACTTTGAGTGCCCAAGCTTTTACACTATATAATAGAACTGACCAGAAGAAATATTTAAAAAATTGGACTCTTAAGATTTTGTTAACATAACATATGATTTTCATGTAACAAGGATCTAAGATATTTAAAATAAATTACACATTCCGCATTGATTGAACTTGTTCTTTAAGCACTTCCTATAAATCAGCTAACTGCGTCGTATTGTAAGGCGACATAACGGATAATTTTTTATAAATAACCAATTTACACTTATACGTTCTTTAAAAATTGAATATTGAAATATGTTTTCTAAGTAAATTTTACAAAGAGGGGGCAAGAAGAGCAGTGGCGTATCCTTATCATATGACTCTATGTATTCAAGATCTATTGAACTAGTTCTTCAATTGCACATTTGCTGTTCGAATGTGAATCATAAATGATAAACAAATAAAAACTTCAAAAAAAAAAAATTTCTTTTAAATTTTTTTTCAAAAGAATGAACCTCTCCAATTCAAATAACAAAATGTATAAAATTACAATGTATAAAATTAAATGTTGAAAATTATAAAAATACATTCCAATAAATTATTAGTTTCTTCCGATTAAGAGAAAAAAGTATAACAACAAGGTAGAATGTAAACCAACGGTTTTTAAAAGCGCACATTTCCAAAAGACAATACGAACTGTTTAGAATTTTGACTTGCACAAACATTTAAAAATTTCATGTACGTAATAAGAAAAACGTGAAAATAATACTTTTCTGGGATTTTGAGGGGCTGTAAGTCCGGAACCCTATATAACTAAGAAAAACCGTTAACGCACGTAAAAATATATTATTGAACCTTTAATTTTCATATCTTGACGAAGAAAAATGTTTACAGGTGCCTAAGTTACAGGTGTCTAAAAATAGCAAATTTTCAATTTCTGAGGCGTAATAACTCTTAAAGAAGTGCTACCAAAAAATTTTCTGAGGAAACTTATACTAATTCTAAAAGTTCTTTCTTGTTTCAAAATTTCAGGTTCCTATCTAAAGGTGTGCCGGAGTTATGAAAAAAAAAATTTCATGCAAAATGTGGTTTCCACATAACGGTAAATTTAAATACTAAATTTAAAAAAATTGTATAATTTTCATATTAATTTACTAAGTTAAAAAAAATACTTGTTAAATGATGTTTTCAGATTAAAAAAATCTTAAGTAGAACATAAGATAATATGCGTTTAAAAATAGGGCTTTTTAAAAGTTTGAGGAGCTGTAGCTCCGTAATGGATGGGGCTACAAAAAAAAGTTGTTCTACAAAGTTATTGTTTTTATGAGACCTACCCATGGTTATAATTTTTTTTCTCTATCTTTAACGGTGTAGAAGTTTTCTAAACAGACGGACGGACAGAGTGAAACTAATAAGATTTCAAGAGATCTCAAATTTTTTTTGGAAATGTGCTAAAAAGACAGAGTATTAATAAACTTACATATAACATCCATTAAATCTCCCATACGATTTTGTGGATAATGATATTTTAATTTCCATATTTCATCTAAACTACTATGAGCTGAATCTAGAAATTCTTCAATACTTGACAAATTATTCTGATCAATTTTACTATAAAAAACAAAAAAATTTCCCAACTTGACTCATATTTTTATAACGTAAGTTTGAAAAGTAAAAAATAAAATTATACAAACTTTAATTGTTGATTAATTTTTTCTAAAATTTCAGCAAATGTTTGTGCTTGTTGACGATCATATTTTGTTGCAGCATTTATTATTTTTTGATTCCAATAATTCATTTCATCTTGTACACTTAATATACCAGAATCTGGTAAACCTAAAGTTGAATTCAATGATGTTTGTAAATTTTGTAATAATCCTGATAATTCAGGACTATATTCATTACGATTCTTTAATATAAAAATAAAAAAAATAAAAATCGATAAAAATTTAAAAAAAAAAAAACTTTTTATTAATATTTTTAGTATCAACATTTAAATTACATATTAATTTTAATTAATTTTAATTTACCTTTGATCCAACATGTGGTGAAAAAATTCTTGATACTGAATTATACATTGATTTAACCATTCCACCTTCTAATGTTAACATTCCCAATTGCATATCATTTACATTTTCTGATTGACTTAAAGTTGTATGAACATGAGGAATTTTATAAAAAACTAAACAGGTTTGACCATTTGGAATTTTATGATGAAATATAATACGATTATTTTCTACTGTTGCACCAATTGTTGTAACTTCATCATTTTTAAAAAATTCTTCAACAAATGTTGTATCTTCTTTGGCTACATTTCCATTAAAATATGCAGCTTTAAAATTTTGGAAAAAAAAAAAAAAAAATATTAAGTTTATTCAAGGACATATTAAAAAATTTCAATGTAGGGTTTTTTTTTCTTTTATTTTTTTTAAATATTTCACCTGATGTATTTATAATAAATTTTATTTTATCATTCATTTCTTTTAAATTTTTTTTTAATTGAAAATTATTATAATTAAATTTTCTTTTTAAAATATTCAATTCTAATAATTTAAATCGATTTATTTAGAAAATATTTTTAGTTATAACTCCGTAGGTTTATAATTAAAATTTAAAATCGATTTTTATATTACCACAAATTTTACCGTTTTCTTGTCATTGTTTGTGTTTGTCACAATTACTTTGGTAACAATCACATAGGTAACAGTTGATAAGCAGCTGTTAAATTTAACAATACCTTTTACAAATTATATTACATCAAGGAAATATAGTATTTATCACGTGTTTTTATTTACAAATATTTTTTTGTTTTTTTTTGTTTTGTCTACAAGGATTTTTTAAATATTTTTAAAGGGTGTGTAAGGTAACAAAATGTTGTCCTTCTTTAATACACATTCTTCTCTTTTATTACATATTTGTTTGTGTATATGTTAATGTATAAATAAATATTAAAATTAATGCATACACCACCTGTTGATCACTTTTATTAGTAAACAAAAACCAAATTTATATCCTTCAGTGATTTTTATGGATGAGTATTATGTAAGTGTTACAAGTGACAGGTAATAATAAAAAGGAAAAATGTTTTTATTTATTTATCTAACTGGAGTTCTCAGTTTTTACTATTATTTGTTTATTTTTATTTCAACTAAAAGAATTATTTTTGACGTTTTGAAAAAAAAAAATAGTGAGAGACAAAACTGATTTAACATAAAAAATATTAAAAATTAACCTTAATTTATAAACGTTGATCTAATCTTTATTTTATAAATCAATATCAAAAGTATTTAAATTTTATTATTGTGTGAAATTTTGCTCCGTTCATATCTCCTAAACGCTTTTGTACCTCACTATCTTTAAGATCTATTAGGGATCCAAAATTTACTATTTTTAGGCACATGTAACTTAGTAGTTACATCTGTATATAATTTTTTAAAATAAAAAGCAAAAATTTACGCTTCAAAATTTTAATTTTAGATGTGTCAACAGCTTTTTTTAACTACCTATATAGAGTATCCTTAAAATTAGAGAAAGTATCTTTTGATTTTTCATAATTTTTTCTTAGATAGAAATTCTGAAATGAACAAATTTTGGTGTAAAAGAAGTCTAATACTAAACTGTTTTTATTGCCCATTTGAAAATATGTGCGTTTAAAAACCTTTAATTTTACATTTTACCTTGTTTTTATTTTAAGGTCCAACATTGTAAAGAAAAAGTGTATAATACATTAATTTTAGTTGTTATACCACATATTGTTTTCTGGTATTTTTGAAAAAATTCATTTTGATCTCATAATATAAATTATTTTTTTAATCTAAGTAGAACGTTTCGTTTTTTAACATTTCCAATCATTGGTGAGTACAGTACAGGGATAAACCATAAACCAATCCTAAAATAATACATTAACGAAACTTTTTAAAATGTATATATATAATATGTATACCTATGTATATGGAAACAATGTTATTGAAATATTATTGTATTATAATTTATTTTTATTTAATATATATGTTAGACATTAGACATGTAGCTTACAGTTTTAAAATTAATACCTTATAAATATTTGAGTTGAGCTGTAATATAATAAAAAATTTGTGTGATCAGTTATTATTTTTGATAAAAACGATATAAAAAACTTTAAACGTTGAAAATTTCTAAAATTTTGTTATTTTATTTCACTTTAAAATATCGTGAACAGTATCTTCACTTTTGCACAACATTTTCTTAACTTCACAGCATTAATTAATTAACTGATTATTTTCAGAAATATTATTAGAATTTTGTAATAATTAGTTTTAACTATTAATTGCAATAATTTATTTTATTTCATTTGATTCTTTGACTACTTTTTTCACTGAGTTGTAAATGTGAAACTCAACTCAAACCATAACTCAAATAATGTTACTCATGCATGACACACGTCATGAGCTATAACGTCGAGTTAATTTTTTTTCTTTATAAGTTAAGTATGTAATTTTTTGAATATACCAAAAAAATTTTATAACACCTTTAAGATTTTACACAAAATATAAATGAAAGAAAAAACTTTCACTTATAAGCGAATATGTTTCAACATGATGTAAATGCCATCATTAACATTCTTATTTTTTTTTAACTTTAAAATGAAGTTAATTTTGGAGTGTTTCGTCCATCCAAACACTACTGGACTCCTCATTAGATAACTTGTAGTGTTGGACTACCTACACAACTTCAACTAAATTTTTTTTTGTTTTTGTTTTTTACATATAGGAAAAGTTTTACAAAAATATGTATTTGTTCTTAATATAAATGTTATTAATCTTAACCTTATAAGTATTTTTATTTATTTGTTGATTTCTTAAATTGTACATTTGAAATGTATTTTTATATTATTTCGTTAATTTTAAAACTTAATTTTTTTTTGGGAAATTTGGAAAAGTTTCTAAAACCAGAAATTATTTAAAATGATTTTAATTAAAAGATAAAATTAATACACAAAATATGGTATAGCGTATTAAGAGATCTTTCAAAGTGACGTTTAGTTTACTTGAATTGAGCGAATTTGAGTTGAGTCGAAATTTGAGCGTTTTACAATCCTGCTCTTCAGGTTCAGTTGAAAATTAAAAGAGAAATAAAACTTATAAAACAAAATGGATGTTATCTGTCTATCCATCGTTGATTTCTTTTTACATCATTATCCCTTTCAGAAGATTACTTGAGTTATAATTTCAATGCACTTACATATAGACATGCTCATGGTTATATATATAACACTTCGAGTCTATAAAAATAATTTTTTTTTCCGGGGCTATATAAAACCCTTTTTAGCACATTTCCAAAAAAATTTTGAAAAAATGTGCTTATTAGTTTCACTCTGTCCGTCCGTCCGTCCGTCCGTCCGTCCGTCCGTCCGTCCGTCCGTCCGTCCGTCCGTCCGTCCGTCTGTTTACAAAACTTCTACACCGTTAACGATAGAGAAAAAAAATTTTAACCATAGGTAGGTCTTATAAAAAAAATAATTTTGTGGAACAACTTTTTCATGTAGCCCCCCCCATTACGGAGCTACACCCCCTCAAACTTTGAAAAAGCCCTATTTTTAAATGCATATATCTTATGTTCAGCTTAAGATTTTTTCAATCTGAAAACGTCATTCGACAGATATTTCTTTTATCTTTGTAAATTAATATCAAAATTATACAATTTTTTTAAATTTAGTATTTAAATTTACCGTTATGTGAAAACCAAATTTTGCATGATTTTTCTACTTTCATAACTCCGGCACGCTTCTAGATAGAAGCTTGAAATTTTGAGGCAAGAAAGAACTTTTAGAATTAGTATAAGTTTCCTCAGAAAATTTTTTCGGACCACCCCCTGTTTATGAGCTATTAGGGCTTAAAAATTGAAAATTTGCTATTTTTAAACACCTGTAACTTAGGAACCTGCACACATTTTACTTCTGCAAGATGTAAAAATTAAAGCTACAATAATATATTTTTACGTGTGTGAAAGGTTTATTTTAATTGTAAAGGGTTCCAAAGTTGCAGCTCTTCAAAATTGTAAAAAAGCCCCATTTTCAGATGTATATATCTCGGGCTCTGCGTAATAGTTTTGCAATCTAAAACCGGCAGAAGATCGAAAATTTTATTATCTATATAAAACAATATCAAAATTATGTAATATTATGTAATTTACGATTTAAATTTACCGTTATGTGAAAACCACATTTTGCATGAAATTTCTTTTTTCATAACTCCGGCACCCCTTTAGATAGGAACCTGAAATTTTGAGACAAGAAAGAACGTTTAGAATTAGTATAAGTTTCCTCAGAAAATTTTTTGGTAACGCCCCCTCTTTAAGAGTTATTACGCCTCAAAAATTGAAAATTTGCTATTTTTAGACATCTGTAACTTAGGCACCTGTAAAAATTTTTCTTCGGCAAGACATGAAAATGAAAGCTACAATAATAAATTTTTACGTGTGTGAAAGGTTTATTTTAGTTGTAAAGGGTTCCAAAGCTGCAGCTCTTCAAAATTGTAAAAAAGCTCCATTTTCAGATGTATATATCTCGGGCTTTGCGTAATAGTTTTGCAATCTAAAACCGTCAGAAGATCGAAAATTTTATTATCTATATAAAACAATATCAAAATTATGTAATATTTTGTAATTTACGATTTAAATTTACCGTTATGTGAAAACCACATTTTGCATGAAATTTCTTTTTTCATAACTCCGGCACCCCTTTAGATAGGAACCTGAAATTTTGAGACAAGAAAGAACGTTTAGAATTAGTATAAGTTTCCTCAGAAAATTTTTTGGTAACGCCCCCTCTTTAAGAGTTATTACGCCTCAAAAATTGAAAATTTGCTATTTTTAGACACCTGTAACTTAGGCACCTGTAAAAACTTTTCTTCGGCAAGACATAAAAATTAAAGCTTCAATAATATATTTTTACGTGTGTTAACGGCTTCTCTTAGTTATATAGGATTCCGGACTTATAGCCCCTCAAAATTTCAAAAATGTTCTATTTTCACATTTTTTCTTATATGAAATTTTCAAATTTTTGTGTAAGTCACACTTCTAAACAATTTGTATTGAGTTTTGGAAATGTGCGCTTTTAAAAACCGTTGGTTTACATTCTACCTTGTTTAAACTTGTTTTTATGTACTGACTGTTATGGTATTCTGGATATTCAACCATTTTCCAGCGTATTAAGCGATTTCTCAAAGTACGTTTACTTTAACTCAAAATTTAGATTGAGCGATGTATTGACTCAAAATTTGAGCTAATCTTTATTATAATCTTCGTTGTTATACTATTGAGTATATTCAGAATATTACCAGAATATTGTAATTCTGTTATCTTTGAATTATATAAAAAAAACAACATTTTTGCACAACTCTGTTACATCTAAAATTTAATATTCACTTTAAATTTTCTAACTTTTATAAATTAATATTTAATTTTTTTTTTCCTCTTTAAAATAAAAATTTATTCAGAAAGTATGTATTTAAAAATTATTTGTCATAAAAATTAATAAAAATAACTGATAATTTATTTAAAAAATACTTCGATATTGCATTTATCTTTCTTTGCATTTAAAGTCATTATTTTGTTTTTTTTCGCAATAAATAAGGCCAAAGCTGATTTATAAATAAAAAAAATATACATTGATGTACATTTGTATATTTTGAATCATCTCAATACTTTATATATTATATGATGTATTTTTGTACCTATATATTTTAGTTTTAAATTTAAAAATTCTAAATCGCAAATACTTAGAATACAACAAATATTTTATGTTGCACATAAAATAAATCTACTTATCTGTTTTTGTTGAGAAGGAAATATATATTAAATCTATCTCTATAAAATCTATTAGATATTAGAAATATTATATTTATCCATACAATATACTTTTAATATTCTGCAAAATCAATTTGCAAGTAGTTTTATTTGGAATTACGCAAAAAATAAAAAAAAAATACATTATCCTTGTTTTCAACATTTAATAAAACATTTAAAACCATATAGCTATTTTTTTATTCCTCGCAATGTTTAGTTAAATATCTAAAGATATTTAAAAAAAAAAAAATACTAAAGTATATATGTATTTAATGTAATACAAAATAACCATATTTTACCGTTTCATATAAAACATTCAAATACCTGGTACTTATGTATATATTTTATAGTATATGATGGGGTATATAAATATTTTATATTTAATTTCAAAATCGATTCTCACGTGAGATTAAGTAAATATTTAAATCCTTTATAAAATACTTTATACTTTAGAGAGTACTTATCATTTTATAATGTATATATATATATGTATTGTGTATATATATAATATATTTATTTTAATTTGAAAGTGGTTTATGTATATATTTGATTTTTTTTTTTTTTTTTGAAAATAAGAATACCGGGAAAATACAATCAAATAGTAGTTTTATTGATTTTAGGCTATTTCATCGCAAGCAATTCATCGCAGATTAATTCATCGTAAAATTAATCAATCGTAAAAATAATTCATCGTAAAAATTAAAAGTGCACGAGCTTTGGAAAAGGAAACAAATCATTTTCTTCAAAAAGTTATACAAAATAAATTAAGATACTTTATGGGATTTAGTTTAAAATTCTAAAATCACAAATTTAAAATCTAAAACTTAAACTCCGAAAAAACAAAAAAAAATTCCCAATGTACAAAATCTTTTTGAAAATTCTTACATTTTAAAATTTCCCTCTTAAAATATCACGATATAAATATATATATCGGATATATATATGTATAAATTTTGGTAAATCGGGAAGCCCAAATTGCATAACCAACTTAAAACCCTTCCTTATTCAGAATTTTGCAAATATGTTGTGTAAAAAATATATAACTATGATTTTATAACCTATTCTAAAGTCACTCCCATTTTTTTTGTTACATATATTATATCAGATTTTTTTGTTTAATCCAAGCATATATTATGTTATTCATTTAGTGAACTATTACAACCAACTGGAAATATTGCTAATTGAAAAACAAAAACAAAGTATTTAAAATAGTAATGACTGGCACCCTAAATCGTGGAATCGTGATTTCCCAACTATAAAATACATATAAATAATCTGGAAAAAAGAACCACTCTAATTTTGTAACCAACTCTAGAATTCTTCTTAAAAATGTTTTTAACATACACACTTCAAAAATAAAACATTTAAATTAGAATTCTAATGATGTCAATAGTAAAACATAATTCAAGGTAATAAATAAATATATTATACATTCGGATTTTGTAACTTAGGGTTTTGGAAATTTTGAGCTCTTTCGATTTTGTTTTTTGGTTTTTTACGTTTTGGAAATTTTGCATCATTAGGATTTTTTTTTTTGTTGAGATTTCGGTAGACTCACACTTGGATTGGGGCTGATATTCCAAATAATAAATATCCAATTCAAAATTCTGAAAACAATTTCAAATGTATAAAATTCCAAAACAAAAAAAAAATCCAAGTATATACAAAACGCGAAGAAAAATATTTCCTAATTATAATATCTCTTGTCCCCAAACCCCCGCTAACCAAATTATTCAAACTCTGATTTTGTAAAATTCTTTTTAATTTTTTTTGTTACTTAAAAATAATAATAACAAAACACCTAAAATAGTCGAGGCTAACGCCTCCAAACCTTAACAATGGAAATTATTGAAACTCTAATTTTGTAAACAATTCTAAAATGAGTCCCAATCATTTTTATATGATCCATACATCAACAATAAAATATTTAAAGTAGTATATATCTTAAGAGGAGGGATTTTTTAGTTTGTTACTTAATGAACTCCTGTATGATATCAATATCAAAATATAATTCAAGGTAACAAATCATATTAAAAATATGTAAACAAAATAATAATTATTACGTTATTGGTTATTTTTTTAATTTGTAAATGCTTAAAACGTCAATGGTTTGTTAGGTAGGATTTAATAACAATGGAATTTTTTTTTAAGATTTTCATAACTATAGCTTGGAATTATGAAATTTGGAATTCTTTGGATTACTGGGATTTTTTTTTTTTTTTGGGATTTTTCTTTCTTGAGATTTTGTATCCTTGCGATTTTTTTTTTTTTTGGGATTTAAATAATCTCACACTCACAATCATTTAATCTCACATTTAATCCTTCACTATTTATCCTTTCGATAAATTTACTATAGTATAAATTACTTTACGATCGGATATGTTTTTAATGATTTTCATACTTTTTATAAAGATAAATTTTTTTCTTAATAATATCGTTAGAAATTTAAAAAAAAACAAATTTTGAAAATGTATACATTATACAAATTTAAACTAAAGCTAAATGAAACAAGGTAGAATGTAAATCAACGTCCACAAAATTTTTCTCTACCTTTAACGGTGTAGAAATGTTTAAACAGATGGACGCAACATTCTATTTTTTCAAGAAAATTTTACAAAATGAGGATTTCAATAATTTGGTTAACGTGAATTTTAAGCCAATAGTCATTACTGTGAGAATATAAGTTTTGTATAAATACTACATTCCGGTATTTTTTCGTACAAAAGGAAAATCAATTTGCCGAATTTTCCAGACTATAACTTTTTAAAAATAATTTTTCAACGTTTTTATTGATTTGCAAATTGATTATTTTCTTCTTAAACCTATTTTTGAAATTTTTTCGAATTTTGGAATTTTGTATATTCTGGATTAAGAACTTTCAATTTTTGTACATAAAATATCTATTTTATTTTGGATGTTTTTGGGTCACCCCAATGTTAATTTAAAAAATAATAATTAAACAAAAATTGAGATTTTAAGGGCAAAGATTTCAAAAAATTTATATTTTGAAAAAAGGAGATTATGAGAAACAAATATTCGTAGCTAACACCAGAATTTGAAATATAAAACTAAATATTTAAACGACTACTCTTAAAATAGTTACATTTAGTTAGAAAAAAACGTCCGCTATATTTATGTACCTTTATACGGTATACCTGTATACCTTTAAATTTTTATAAAAGATATAAAATTTGGTGTAGTTAGATAAATAGAGTCTTTAAAATGTTCATAACATTATTTTATTTATCATTTTAATTGTCATTATTCAAGCAAGTCAAATATTTTATATTTGCAGATATGTTTTTTTCTCTAATGAAATCAGAATATACTTTGATCAGCTCTAGAATCTTTTATTAGATATATTTCAAATATAAAATATCTACAATGTTTAAGATAGAACAATTAAATTTTGGGGATAGATATCTTAAAAACAAATAATGTTCTAGAATAACTTTTTTATATAGTCTTATAAATTACGAATGTAGTTCAACTACTTTTAAATGTGTATATCTCAGATTGAGCTTAACATTTTTTCAATCTAAAAACGCCAAGTTTTTAGAAAATTTAACTCAACTATACTTTATATAATCAACTAGAAAATCCCCTGTGCAATTGCACAAATTCTATAGATTCAAAAACATTTACGTTATCATACTGACTCCCTTAATAAACTACCTAAAAATTTCATTTTTACATCAGCACCATTAAAAAAACGTTGAAATCACTTACTTACTTGTAATAGAAAAAAAACATAAAACAAATCTAAACACATAAAATTAAAAATGTTAGGTACAGTTTATTAATTTATTCTCGCCGTTTTTTCGTGGCGATAATTTTTGACAGTTTTTTAATTATTGAGGAAAAATAATCCAAGCTAAAAACACATTCAGGGTAAAAGTTCGTGCCGATATCTCAAAAATTGTTTGAAACACATGTATAAAGTGCACAATAAAAACCGGCGAAAAACCAACCAACATCAACCGCTACGACATTTATTTTTTGTTACATTTAAAACACTCCCAATAATCGAAATAATTTTAATATTTGTTAAAATTTTACTCTCTATTTTTCTTTAGTTTTAAAAAAAAAAATTTTATGTAGATGAAAAACAGTTGTTTTCGCCGCGAAATTACTTCAATTACCAAAACTACTTTCAAGTCTTTTGCGTTTATTTTTTTTTTTGCTTGAAAAAAATTTGCTGAATTTATTTTATTCAAATGTACTTTGGAAGAGGTCTTTGGTATATTTAATAAAAGATTCATGTCTCTGATAATGTAATTTCATAAATTTTCGGGGTCTTTTTTATTGTGACGGTCGTTTTCGACAGCTTTTTAATTTAATGGTCTAATAAATAAATTAGTACAAAATTGTGAATCTATTGTGAGAGAAGGCTTCTAAAATGATATTTTCTATGTTATTTTTTCTTTTTTTTTTAAGAAAAATATCCATTTCTATAATATTTAGTAAGTTTCTGATTTCTGTTATGAAATATAATTAGCTAAGTCTGCCGAATTTTATATTAATAAAAAAAATTCAAATATTTTATGTTATATCAAAAATTCAGCTTAAAAAATCAAAATTCTAACCTAAATAAACAAAACTACAATAAAGTCTGTTGCGAAGCTTTTACCAGCTTTTATAATAGTGAAAACAAAATCAAGAATTAAATCGGCCTATTATTTTTTTCTTATAAATATAAGGCTTACTATAAACTTTGCTCTTTTCACTTTCAGGTCTTTTAATTTTATTAAGAGTATTTTTATTTTTTTCAAAACAAAGAGTCGTTTGAAAACTGCCAACAGAAGAATAATAATTTATTTTTAATTTACCGCTGCGACCAGTTCATAATGGATGTGGCGGTCAAATTTAAAAATTAAAAATTTGCTTTAAATTTTGTGTCGAAAGTACTTTTTAAAAAGTAAACATTTGTGTCTCTGATAAGACTTTTAGTCGAAGATTTATGTCTCTGATAATAAAATTTTAAATTATTAAATAAATATATAGAAATATCATCATTGCCAGTTTAGTTTACATTCAGTGTGAGTGGTTTATTATAGAAATAAAATATTTTTTTTTTATATGTTGGCAAGGTCTTATCATTATATTGTGTATATTATCAGAAATTCAATCATTAATTTCAGGTATTATATTATCTGATCTGATTAATAAATCTTATTTTTTTCCATGGCTAACAATATTATTAATGGTCTAATAATAAATTAGTACAAAATTATGAATCTTTTGTGAGAGAAGGCTTCTAAAATGATATTTTCTATGTTATTTTTTTCTTTTTTTTTTAAGAAAAATATCCGTTTCTATAATATTTAATAAGTTTCTGACTTTTGTTATGAAATATAATTATTTAAGTCAGCCGAATTTTACATTAATAAAAAAATTTCGAATATTTTATGTTATACCAGTTCTACCGAAAATTTAGCTTAAAAATCTAAATTTCAACCTAAATAAACAAAACTATTTTAAAGTACGTTACGAAGCTTTCACCAGCTTTTATACTAATGAAAACAAAATCAAGAATAAAATCGGCCTATTATTTTTTTCTTTTAAATATGAGGTTTACTATAAACTTTGCTCACTCTCACTTTTTCACTTTCAGGCGTTTTAATTTTATTAAGAGTACCTATTTTTATTTTTTTTTTTCCAAAACAAAGATTGAAAATGCCAACAGAAGATTAATAATTTATTTTTAATTTACCGCTGCGACCAGTTCATAATGGACGTAGCGGTCAAATTTAAAAATTAAAAATTTGCTGAATTTATTTTGATTGAAAATGTGTTTTTTAAGTATTGTACTTTTCCTTTTTTGACTGTACTCACTTTTAATGAAGGGTTTGTGTCTCTGATAATACATCTAGCGGAAAATTTGGTCACTCGTAATAATATTTACTAAATTTATTTTTATTTTTAATGAACGGTTTGTGTCTCTTGATAATACTTTGAGTCAAAAATTTGTGTCTTTGGTAATAAAATTTTAAATTATTAAATAAATATACAGAAATATCATCATTGCCAGTTTAGTTTACATTCAGTGTGAGTGTTTTATTATAGATATAAAATATATTTTTTTACATGTTGGCAAGGTCTCGCCAACATCTTGTGTATTATATTATAGATATCAATTATACGATTTTTTGGTAATTTAATACTTAATTTACCGTTATGTGAAAACAGAAAACAAACAAGTTTTTGCTTACTTCATATCCCCGAAATGCTTTTACATAAAAACTATACATACATCCATAGATGATAAATAAAAAAATTTATTCAGAAAGATTTTTTGCACCTTAGCAAAAACTAAAGCTTAAAATTGAAAAAAAAAAAAAGGAAATTATTCTAAGAGAAACTATTAAACTATTTTAGTGCAAGTCAAATTTCTTAACCGTTTTTATTTTTTTTTTGAACTGTGAAATGTGAACCTTTAAAAAGCTTTTGTTTTACATTTTTCCTTTTTTGTTATTTGTTTTAACTTATATTCATCAAATCAGAAATTCTCAAAATTTATAATTTCTATATAAATTTAATTCCCAAAACTTCGTTTACAAAATCTGAAAATTTCTCAAATTTTCCTTTTAAACAACACAACATTAAATTATAATAACTTTACCACATAACGTAATATATTAAAATTTAATTAAAATAAGATAAAGTACTAACATACATATATCATCAAAAATCAAAAGTATCTCATTTATGACATGAAATTCATGTTTAGTATGATTTATCTTTATTTAATCCTATTGTTATCATTTTATAAATCGTATCCTTGTCTAAATACTGACAATAAGAAATACTCCAAGGTTACACTTAAAATAACTTTCAATCTCTAAATCCTTTTTTTTCTTTTTTTTTTTTTTTTTTTTTGTTACCTTTTAAGTGTAGAAAGAGAAATGTATTTATTGATCAATTCTATATGTAAGTATATAACAAGACTATATTTTAATACACAATCGAATTATTTACCTTAAAGTAATTCAGAATTGGATTTTTTAAGGTTTATTTTTTTTTTTTTTTTGTTTTTCCTCTATATATAGTAAAGTTGATTCTATGTATTTTCTTAGAAAATCAAAAACAAAAAAAAAAAACATTTTCTTTAGAAAATGAATAGGTAATAACATTTTTTTGATATTTTCTTCAAAAATATCTGTCGAAAAGAAAAAATTATAATTTTCTAAAAAAAATATAAAAAAAAAAACCAAATTCAAGATTTGAAATAGAACGGGGTAGCGGAAATTAAATTTTATTATATTTATAGGAATAAAACAATTCTCTTGAACTTATTGAAATTCAATGTATATTATCACTTTTTGCCTCTTGCACCCAATATTTATAATTTAGACATAAAAATGTCATTAGTATGAAAAAAGTATGATATCTTCAGACGAAGCAAAAACAAACAAAAAATATTATAAGAGCATGTGTCATATTAGATGTATTTACGTGATGAAATTTTAGACACGTATTTAAAGATTTTTAAGAATTGAATGAATATATACATGTAAAGTTAAGTTCAAAAGTCTAAAATAAGTAAGTGTGATATTTTAAAAACAAAGTGATAAAGTAAAAATAGAGAAAAGAAAATATTAGCTACATTTTGTCTTCTTTTAGTATGTTCATTAATAATATGAAAAGTGATGTGTTAAATGATCAATAAATATCTAAGATTTCAAAAATTCTAATTTAATCAATAATATAATTAATATGTTGAATAATTAATGGTGAATAATAAATGAGAAATAATTGTTTATTTTTATTAACTTCCCATACACTTAGATCGTGCGATCCATTGTGCTGCCCTACTTGATGATTTGTTCATGTCTTACATCGTCTCATTGAGGCAAATTACACCCTTCATAAATTGTAAGATGTCTTCCTAGGTTAAGCAGTTTCACTTCAGAGAATCTATTACAGTATTCCTTACCCAAAGTTCACCTCCTTTCAGATCCCAAGACTGTGCATTAGCACAGAACGTGAAGTACTGTTACTGTTTCCAGTTTGCATCCTGTATAGGTTTGTCTCTGGTACACTTATTTTGCCGGTGTGTCCTCTTAGAATCAGATGGATTGTGCCAATTGTCACAAAAAGTTTCAGATTCGTTAGTTTACCCCAAAAATCAAAACCAAATATCCCTAATTGAAGAATATATAATATGGAAAATTAAAATAAAAGAAAATTAAACTTATTTTATTATAATCTAATCGCTATAATTTTTAATTGAAACCTAAACTAGAAGAATGGAATTTATATATAAAAATGCTACTTATATTAGTTCTATTAATAAAGTAACTATTGAAGAAGTTTTAAAGGAAAATAAATGCAACAGTAGAAAGAGTCAAAACACCCATGACAAAGAATCTAAATTATAAAATGACAAGAAAAATATTTCAAACTATACAATATATTTTTAAAGTTATTCTCGAAGTTATACCAGAAGGTATATTGAAAGTCATTTTTAAAGTTATTCTCAAAGTTACCCTCTTAAGTTATTCTTGAAACTGTAATCGAAGAGATGAATTATTCTCAACAAAACAAACGCGCTTATAGAAGGATAATATATGTGATACAAAAACATATGGGAATACAATTCAATATACATTTAGTTCTACCCATCAAAAAGTTATTATAATATTAATAATTGACAACACGTTCGATTACAGATTGACTCTAAAACATAGAATTAACTTTTCATACAAGAATTGATTCTTTTATAATTTTTAAAAAAATAGATCTACAATTAGATTCTAAATAGTTTGTTTAGCAATTTTCATAATACCTTCGGGGTATGAAAATAATTCAAAATTAAATTGATTTGAAATGTTCCGAAATAAAAAACGATATGTTTTAATTCCTTTTTAAACCGTATATCTTACAAAATACCAGCTTGATTATAATTATAAGATCTATTTCCTTTAAGAAAATTTTGTACAATAGATTTTTTTTTAATAACAAGAGTTGCCTTATATATAAATAGTTTAAAAACTAAAATTCTTAAAATCAATACTTTTTTTTTTACATGTGAATATATAATATATATATATATAATATAGATACATATAAATATATCTATATCTCAGATTCACCCTCAACTCTATATAATATAAAATCTTAATTTCTTTTTCTTTCAATTTATTTATGGAGTTTTCGTGTTTTATCTTTGGTACATGAGTTTATTTTTGTTAGTTATGTCCTGACTATTGGTATATTTAAGTTTATTTTTTGCTTTCCTTTTTATGCTTAATGTGCTTTTGTTTACTATATTAATATTTTTCAATATATAGTTTTTAAAGTGATAATTTATTAAAAAATAATCGTGTCGGTTTTTTTAAAAATTCATAGAAAATAAACAAAAATGATTAAAATACAGGAAAAACTGGTAAAAAGAATTTTAATACTTTTCTTTAGATTTATAAGTTATTCTTTTGTTAAGTTAAAAAGCATATAGTCAAAAAAAAAAAACAATTTAAAAATAAAATTGTTGTAAATAATTAAATATTATAAACAAAAGCAAAAAAAAAAAAAGTTGAATAAAAAGTTTAGTGAAATCTGATCTTATTCTATATTTTATATATATATAACATTTTAATAATTTATTTTTTATTTTATAAATATTAATCCATTCTAAAATTGTATCTGTTCAACTTTTTTCTTCCCTTCTCTTTTTTTATTTTTAAGATTAAGTTAAAAATTTAATTCTCCTCTTTGAAAAATAACATAATATTTAATTCAACAAACTTTTTATTCTTTAAAATTACATTCCGTTTAAATGAAACGGAAGTGATTTTCAAAATTTCTAAATATCTTAGGTACCGAGATATATTTATACAAATTTCGAAGTTGTATAATAGTTACTCGAACCTGTTACACCGGACCAACCACATTTTACAAAACATATTTTTATAAAATTTGTTCCGTTTTTTACAAAATTCTAGATTTCTATCTTAATTAAGTATCAAGATATAACGATATAAATTTTACATTTGTAAGATAACTATCGGAACCTCCAAATTTTGTAGAAGACTTTGAAATAAAATTAAAAATTCGGATACCCAGCTTAATAATTAGATATCTACTAAATTATTCTCATATATATTAAAAAGAAGTGGTTTTGCAGTTGCTCGAACTTTCCGGTGTTTGCTTTGAATACCAAAGATGTTATTTATATAAAATTAAAATGGTAAAAATTTTAAAATCATATAGCTCCATTTTTTTTTTTTTTTTTGAGCACGGACGGACAGAATTTATCCCTGAGCAAGAGTATATATATATTACCATATCGATCTGATCTCCTTGACTAAAGTATTATGGCACATTTATTACAGCCTGAGAACTTTCTTTGTACAGGTATAAAACTAATGTCATCTGACTCAGAAGAACTTATACTACCATTTTAGAATTAATATTACCGAACTTAACCAATTTGGTTTTATTGATATTTAACAGTTAATTAACTTCTTTGGTTATTTCAAAATCCTCACTTCATTTAAATAATATTCTCAAAAATTATAAAAACTAAATCCTATACCAATTTTTACTTTCTTAGAGACAATAGGACTGACACAAGTGTTTTCAGTAGAGCCAAAATCCATAACACGTAATAACTGCTGGACCAGAATAGATCTATATCGACCTTTTTACCAGTGTCACCAGTGTCATCTATATTCCTTAAATAACAATAATCTCTAGCATCCTTCTTTAAAAGTAATACGAAATCAAATATTTAGAAATAGGGTCTCAATGGAAAAATTTATGTAGAACGGGAATAAATTTAAAAAAAACCAATAAAATTTTGAAAATTTGTAATTTTTACACATCAGAAACTTTAACAGGTGGGAAGAAAAACTATTTTGATATAATTTCATATTATTTTCAAATTAAAATTTAAAAATTTCTCTATTTTTTTAAAACTTATTTGTTTTAGGTACGTTTTACAAATGTTTTATATATATTAACACACGTTTAAAAAGCGTTAGTATGAAAATAATTCTGCCTTGTTCATTAAATCTTCTCAAACTTGATTTCTTTCCTTGTCTTTTCTTTTCTTTTCCTTGTTTATTTTTAGCTTTTAAAGTTATTTGGTTACTTTAAAATCTATATTCTTATCCTTGTTTATTTATAAAAGAATAAATAAAATAGAAATAAATGATAAATGTGATCAATTATATACATTTTCATTATTTATTATTATTCTCACTACAGTTTTCTTTTAAAGCTCTATTTTTTTTTTCTTTTACTTTTTTTTTTTTCTTCATGATTTTTTATATGTTTTATGTTATGTTGTTTTTATGTTTTCTAAACTAGATTCTTAAAATTGTGTTAAAGATATTATTTCGTATAGATATAACAAAAAAGGATAATAATAAAAATTTATAATCCAGTTTTCTAGTATTTTGTTTTTCATTTTGTACAAATATTTTTATAGAAGATGACAAAAAAATTATTTATTTTGTCACAAATACAGTTTTTAAAACAATATGAAAAATAACGTGTTAGTTATTTAATTATACGTGTATTGTAAAATACATATATTCTTTTTTATTCACATTCTTTGAATCTGTTCAGGATAATGAATCCTTGCAAATACCGTAAAACATTCTTAGTAAGAAAAAGTCGGTTTTATTTCAATGTTATTTGATTAAAAAAAAAAAAAAAATCCTTCTAAGTATGGTAAAAACTTTAATTGTGGTCTTTGAATCGTAAATTTTATGATTAAGTTATGTATACTAAAGATTAATTTGATACCATTTTCAATGAGCTTAAAATCTATAAAGTTTGTTCTTAAAAAGGATTTTATACGCTTGATATATTACTTTAAAATTTTGTTGGTATTTTGATTGTGCAAAAAAAAAAATTTTGCTTAACTATTACTGGAATAATAAAAAATATTTGAATTAAAAATGTTTATTGAATAAATTTACTTGGGTAAATAATAAATATTTATTGTATTGATAATTTAATTCTAATTAATTTTATGAACGTGATTGAAATTAACATTTTTTTTTTATGTAAACATGAAATATTTTTTTTTTTTATTTTTGAAAATATGAATTTTTTGCAATTAATTCTAAAAAAAATTATTATAACAAATTAATTGGAAAATTTTTATAATTGGCAGGAAAATTATTAAAAAAAATTAATTATTCTGACAAATCATCCTCTTTCCAAAAAAAAAAAGCCGAATAAATAATATTACATTACTAGATATATAAGTTAATAATAAGGATTGTATTCAACATATAATGACATGACCGTTAGTACACGATATGGTTTTGTAATGTTGCATTATCCTTAATCCTATATGGTGTAGACATAAATTAAAAAAAAAAAAAAAATTTTTTTAACTGGTTCAAAACTTTAGGTATCAGCTAAATATTCATTATAACAAATAAAACTAATGGGATTAAGAAAATCAATTCAAGCTATTAAATGAGCGAAAAATATGACACATCAAATCAAATGGTACTTCAGTCAAAACGTTAAATCAGTTCAATTCAGTGGATGATAAAGCAAGTGGATGTTTGTCATTGAACAAAAAATATGTATAGACGTTTAAAATAAATAACAATTAACAAATTGTTTAGAAAATGTTCTTAACGTCCAACTAGAATTTATTATAAAATCCCTGACACCTACAACTATATTCATTAGAAATGTCTTAACAAAATCCTATGATCCTGAATAATGAAAGAAAATAAAAAAAAAAATTGTGTTAATTTTAATTGTCAGAAAAGAAATAATGAACAGCAATTTTAATTATCCAAAAAGCAAAAAAAAAAATACATACATACATACATATATACATATTATATCTACTTATCCGTTTATATGTATTCAATGTTAAAACTGTTTCTTTATAACAAAAATAATATAAAATCGGAACCACTGACATCAGTAGGTAAAATAAAACAAGAACATTTTATTGAACGTGGTTTAAAATAACATTTTTTGTTATGTAAACATATGAAAGTTTTTTTTTTTTGTTTGGTTTGAAATATAAATTTTATACGACTCTTAAAAAAAATTATAACAAATTATTTTATGTTAAATGTGTTTATGCACGTAATTAGTTTAACCGCAAACATTCTCATTTTAATGTATTATTATTTAATTTTAATTCATTATTTTATACATTATAAATTTATATTCTTAAATTTCCTTATTAATTTCATTCTGTCAGTTCTTCTGTTTATAAAACTTCTACACCGTTAAAGATAGAGAAAAAAAAAATGTAATCATGGGTAGGTTTCATAAAAAAAAATTAATCTTGTAGAACAACTTTTTCATGTAGCCCAATCCATTACGGAGCTACAGCCCCTCAAACTTTGAAAAAATCATATTTTTACTCATGTTCGACAGGACAGGAATTCGACAGGATTTTTTTTTAGCTTTGTAAGTCAATATCAAAATTGTAGAATTCTTTTAAACTTAGTATTTAAATTTACTGTTATGTGAAAACTAAATTTTGCCTAAATTTTCTACCTTCTAACTCCGGTACGCATTTAGATAGAGACTTAAAATTTTGAGGGAAGAAAGAATTTTTAGAATTAGTACAAGTTTCCTCATAAATTTTTTTAGACTACCTTCTGTTTATGATCTATTAGGGCTCAAAAATTGAAAACTTGCTATTTTTAGACACCTGTAACTTAGTCACCTGTACAATTTTTTTTTTCGGATAACATAAAAATTAAAGTTTCAGTAATATATTTTTACCCATGCTAACGATTTTTCTTAGCTATATAGGATTCCGAACTTACAGCCCTTCAAAATTGCAAGAAAATCCTATTTTCACATATTTTGCGCTTTTAAAAACTGTTAGTTTACATCCTGCCTTGTTCAATTTAAAGATGTCAAAGCACAGGAGACTTTTTTTAGCATTGCATTGATATGCAATTCTTTGCAATTTGGTATTTCAATTTACCGGTAAGCGGAAAAAATATTTCCCTTTCTTTGTAATTTAGCATGTTTACAGTTAGATATCTTTAGAACAAAAAGATTTTTCAGAGTTACTTCAGAAAATATTTGTGTACTTTCCTCTGTTTAAGAGCCTTTAGATGTCAGCAACTGAAAATTTGTTAATTAAAGCACAATTTACTTATAATCACATGTATAATTTTTTTCAAATTAAAGCTCCAGTATTACATTTTTTCATCTTTTAACAGCATTCCTTCATCATATAGAGTTTCTTTAAACTTTACGAAAGTCTCTTTTGTTTTTTAACAATTTTTTTTTATTATAAAATTCTAAGAAAAATTACGAATGTTGGTGTAGATCACAGTATTCTAAATTGTTTTTATTATATTTTGAAAAATGTGCGCCCTTAAAAACCTTTAGCTTTACATTCAGCTTTGTTAATATTTAATATTTATAATTTGCGAGCAAAAATAAAAATATTTTAATTAAATTTCAATAAAACTACGCGATGGTATTTTACGCTTATTATAGTTGTTACAATATTGTCCACCTGATTTAGAAAAAATTAAAATATAATTATTATGTTGTTCTTTCAACTGTACAATTTTTTTTGTAATTAATAGTGTAATCCTTTAAATTCTGATATGATTGATTTTGTGATTCTCGGGAAATAAATTATTAATCAAATTTATTCTTATGGCTTATATTCTTAATTTTATTTATTCTTATATTCTTAATTTTATTTAATAAATTTTGATAATTCTGTACAAAATTAAAAATATAACTGTACTTTCCCAATTTATGATATTGAAAATACATACAAGCAATAATTTAATTTTTTAAAGGTATAGTATTATAGTTTACTCCGCGCTTAAAGAAGATAAATTCTTACTAATGTAAATGGCCGAATGTTTTTATACACAAAAATAAAATAGCTATAAATAAGCTTTGTAGGTATTGAACATTTTTCGTATACCTCATTTAGGAATACGTTATTTTTTTTTTAACTGGATGCATTTAGATAGATTTTTTTTTTGCTTTATTCCCAACAAGTAGTTGTTTGGTTTTAGAATTATTTAGAGTCAATTATAGATTTAATGCTTTATAGATTGTTTTATTCTTATCAACTAAAAGAGTACTACTACTTTTACTACTTTTTAGACTCAAATAACCTCAAAATTTTTATAATGTATATAATTTTACATTTACACTCTTAATTACAGTTTTCCATATATTCATAAATTTCATATTCATAAGTTTTTTGTTTTTGGTAAATAGTAAAAGTAAATTAAATGATAATAGAATTTAGCACTACGAGGGTTAAACAAAAAACAATTTTAAAATAAAATTAAAACTTTTTTTTTTGTATTTTATTTTTATATTAAATAGAATTTTATATAAAATTTCTATTGTCCTCTAAACATTTTGTTCAAATTTTTGAATATAAATTGGGATTAGTATTAGTATAAGTTTTATTATACACCCTAACATTTAAAAAACTTTTTTTTGATATCATTATTAAGACCTTACAATATTTTAAAATAAATATTCCTGTAATTTCAATAAATTACAAATTATAAAAATAAATACAAATGAGAACCTAAAAAAATAAAAAGAATTCATTCCATAAAAATTCTGAAAAAAACAAATAAATTTTAATTCGACATAATCTTTAAACACCTCCATTCCACACCACATTCAATGACTCGATTTTTGAAATTTAACTTTAGAATATTTTCATTCCTCCCCCCCCCCCCTTTTTAAAAATTTGCCAGCAATAAAAGTCTTTTAATTTTAATTTATTAAAGAAGAAAAAAGAGTTAATACGGAAAAAGGTTTATCCAACCAGAAAAACATTGAACCAAAAAAAAAACCCCAAAATAATCCACTAAATTTATGTTTTTTTTTTTGTCGTCTACTACAGTAATTTTTTTTTTTTCATTTTATTATAAATAGAAACTAAAAAAAGGAACCGGAAAAGATAAGAAAATGTACGGCTCATTTTTTATATGTAAAAATTTATGCGAGAAGTTTAAAAGTAAATTTACTTAACTTTATTACAACATACATGTAGTTGGATCATCCTAAAAGTATGCAAAATAATCGATAAGTTAATAAAAGGTTTTCAGTAAACTTAAACAGTAATGGTTTAAGTAGTAGAGAGATATACTAATTATTATTAAAATAATGTTTATAATATTATAGTTTTAAATAAATAAATCTTCAGTAAAGTTACTCCGAGTAGTGCAAGGATGCTGGCCAAATGTAATTGATACGAAAAAAAAAAAATTCACAAATAAATGTCTTATCTAATCAATTAAGTTTCAAATGAATGACTTAAAGGATGATTGTACCAAAACTGGTCCTAATAGGGCTCTACGTGATCAAATAATTAATAACATATCATATTAGTGGTATAAATAACAAATGAAAAAAAGGATTAAGAAAATCCGTTTAAAAGCTATATAAAATATTATATTAACCGATTAAAATATAAGAAATGACGAGTTATTTAAAAAAGATTATCAACATTCTCAACTAGAAATTAAATGGAACTCATAACCTTTGACTACATTTATTAGAAACGTCTTCAAAATGTAATCCAAAATCCTATTATTCTGGATTAAAAAATAAAAAATAATAAATTAAATAAATTTTAATTGTCACAAATGAAATGATGAACAAACAATTCAATTACTCAAAAAGCAAAAACAAAATTATTTACATATAGATATATATATATATATATCCACTTATCCGTTTGTATATATTCAATATTAAAACTATTTCTCCGAAAATAGTAAAACTTGGAACCGCTAGCATAGGTAGAAGATAACAAAAACAATTATTTTGTTTTTTTGTCCTTTTTATATAAAATTTTTAACTAATGTTATGTTAAAAAATATTTCACACTATACTTTGGATATCAATTTTTGTTTTTTATACGTAAATTATAGAAATATGTATTAGAGAAAAGCAAAACGATTTTGAAATAAATAGTGTTTTTTTTCTTTATTCCTATTTTCTTTCCGTTTAGTTCTATTTTTTTTTTTAATATTTAATTTAAAATTCGTCGCGTCTGAACTTGAAAAAAAAACAAACGAAACGTTGAATTTCTAAAAAATATCGATTCGGATGGAAAAAATACAAAAAAAAACCAAAAAAAAACAGAATTGTCAGATGAGCAGGAGAATTTCAATCTTTACTAGATATATTTAGTTTTATAAGTTTTTTTCTTCGATATTGTGTCACATTAAATTTAATGAAGTGAAAATATAATTTAGTTTGTAAAACTTTTTACTTTTAAATAAAAAGAGATAACGATAGTATTTACATATTAAAGAAATTTTCATTTTAGTAAAAAATAACAAAAATAAAAAATCATTTAAAGTTTAAAGTATTGAAATTTCTTATTCTTAAACTAAACAAGAAGAAAGCTATTACGTATAGCATTTATGGAGAAAGATTTGACTTTTAATAAAGACCAAAACAATAAAAGAAAAATAATATATATATATATTTTTTTTTTTTCGAATTAAATTTTAGTATTTTAGTATTTTGAACAGCATACAAAATGTATTAGAAAATATTAGGAACTATATTTGGTTGGTCACAATGTAAGTTCAGTTTGTTTTATCAGCATTTGAACTTATATACAAAGTTATTACATGTTAACATTTAATAATGGGTTGAATGCATAAAACTGAATCTAAACTTTAATCTCATTTTTTCATATGAAAACAATGCTTATCTTCTTGGTTTTGTTTGAAAATGTTTGATTGGAATTGAAGTTAAGTTTTATGCAATCGACCCATTATATCATCATCATTAACTTTGCCTATCATTAATTTGCGGGGATTAAGTATATGGTAGGTATATAACTTACAATATTCAAAAGGTATGTAACGGTATTTAATAGGTATGTAACTCAAAAGATTTTATTTTAAAAATTTATTTAGAGATCAGCTATAAAACTTTTAATTTTAATTAAGTTACCCTAGATTACTATTGCTCATAATTTGTGCCAGATTATTCCAGATAATATAGAATTATATTTTCCAATATAAGTGCCAGTCACCAGTACAGAGAACTCAATATTAATATTTTTAAGCCCTGTCTGCATTCTTAATGTTATAAATGTTTTTGTTGTTTTTTAAAAATTATTTATTTTTTGTTATTTTTAATAAATTTAAAAATATGAGACTACAACTAATGTTGAAATCATCGTAAAAATTAATTCTAAGTTAAATCAGCAAAGAAAAATAGACTATATCAACACTAGGATATCCGTATGTGCGTAATATATACTGTTCATAAAACTTGATCATCTGTTAAAAAATTTCAGACACGTAATTTCATTAGACATTGAAGACTGGCCAAGACATTGAAGATTGAAGACATTGAATAGACAAAGAAGTTGTATGGCACCTACTTGAACCCATCGGCCGAAATTGCTGTATTTAAATAGCGAAACTAACAATTTTACAAAACTGTCATGGTGAAATTTTAAATCCTAGCTCTTTTATTTTATCGTGCAGATGAGCGGACAGACTTACATGGCTTAATCAATTCAGAATTCGATTCTGATCTGATCCATACACATGAGTATATATCTAGCTTGGCTCCTTTAAGGTGTGACGAACGTAATGTCAAATTTATTATACCCTTGAAATAATATATTGATACGGGTGTAAGTGTAATTAAGGAATTTACAAGCGTAATTTTAATAAATAAAGAAATGGAAATTTAGTCTATTAAGAAATTTTACAAATAAAATCTATAGTTACAAATCTTTATAAAAATAACAACCAAAAGATTACAACACTATAAGGAACAGTAGTGTAAGGAACAGTATTTGAACAATTGTTGCTTGTGTAGGCAACAATTGTTCAAATCGACACGTGACAGACAACAATATCGATCGAATATTAAGTTAACATTTCTGTGTTATTTGATTGTAGGTATAAATAGGTATCTAAACCCTTTTAACAAACATTTACATTCATAAATTTTATAAAAACAATTTAAATTTAATTTTTTTGATTTCTTTTAGAAAAATTAATTTTAAAATTTTATAATATTGATTTCTTGGAATTATATCAACAATTAATATCAGATATAAATTTGACAGATTTTTTAATAGGAAAAATTATGAATCAAAAAATTCCCTTAGAAATAAATTTTATCCTTTTTGAAAATTAAATAAAATTAAAAAAAAATTGAATAATGAAAATAATTTTAAGGGAAGGGTATGCTAAAAATCGAAAAATCAATTATCGAAATTTATCATACAATACTTTTTCCTTTCATAGTGAACTTCTAGTAAATATTTAACTTATTGGAAGGTTCTTGATTTATACTATATTAAACAAAAACATTTTTTTTTATCTTTTTATTAAACCATGTTTAAAGAAAAACATTTAATAAAATGTTAATTAAAATTGATGTGGCTTTATGTTAGAAAAATCTAAAAAATAAACAAATTTTTTATTCATTCTTCCTTTTAGAAAATCGTATACATTTTTCCTGTAATATAAAATACTTTTATTATATTAAGCTGTTATAAAATGTAATATTATGTACTTGCAAAATCTCAAAAAGGAAATTAAAGCAAATCTGTAGAAGCATTTTTTTTTTACATTACATTTAAAATTACTTTTCTATTAAATACTAAAAATAAATTTTCTAGAATGAAAAAAATGCAATATTCCTGGTTTAAAAAAATAAAATAAAATTTCTATGATAGTAACGTTTTTCGTTTTTCGTTTTTAAATAACCCTTAAGGAATATGAGTGAAAAAATGAAAATTTGTAATTTTTTTTTTTTAAATTTTGATAAAACTATACTTAATGAAATTTTGGTATTTACTTTGCGACTAAATTGTACGAATAAAAGCTTAATAAATGTATACTTAAAATAAAACAAGGCAGAATATAAAACCAAAAGTTTTTACAGGCGCAAATGTTCCAAAATTTTCTCTGCAGTAAATTATAATAATATTAATAAATAATACAAATACCAATATAGCAGCAATACAGTCGCAGTGGGGGTTGCCTTCAATAATTACCTCGAGCAGGAAAGTGTTTTATATACTACTGCATGTTGTAACTGTTATAATGGCTATTGTCACTGTTAGCAAAATTGTGTTAATAATAGGCGGATTCATTGTTTCCTTACAATCCCACTCCCAATTCAATGTTTCTGCATTTTATTATCCTATGCTTTTCTATCCCTACTCCCTAACCAGTATACTGCGTTAGGAGGTAGGGGTTTCATCTCATTATATTGGATAAAGAGGGAGGAGGTAATAAGGAACTTACTCCTATTGTCAGTAAGAATTAATAGTAGTAAGTAATTTTAATCTGTCACTACCAAGGGGGGAATTTTTAGTGTCTTAGGAAGATTCCCACCTTCCCTAGGAAAAACAATAAAAGAATAAAAATTACTTAGAATTATTGTGAATTTTTTTTACATTTTATATATAAGAAAAATTTATGAAAAATCAAGAGACACTTTCTTTAGTTTTAAGGAAACCTTACATTATTATAAAGAAAAACTGTCAACACAATCCAAATTACAATCTTGAAGTTTTAATTTTTGAGTTTTACTTTGAAAAAAAAAAGTTGTAAAAGCTTTGACTTTAAAATATCTATATCTATCTATATCTATATCTATCTTTTATTCTAAGGCTTTATTACTATTTAATGTGCAAGTTTTATAATTATATCATTTTCTTTGTAAAATTCCATTAGAATAAAAAAGAATCCATCTTAATGAATAAAATAAAAATACTAAAATCTAATTAACATTAAGTAACTCTCTACATATGACTGCTTTACATAAGACACAAATTTTACTTGTAACATTTTAATTTTTACCAAAATATTTTAAAATTAAATTTATATAGAAGATTTTTCTCTAGAGAGAAAATTGACTATTTATTATTTTAACATCAGATAAAAATTCAGATTTAAATTCAAAAATCAGTGAATATTCAATTAACCGATACGTGATAAATATAATATACTTTTTATTATCCTATATCAGATTTTTTTTTTTTTTCATTTCCTACTTATTATCCTTCTTTTTTTTAATACACAAAAATTTGCACTATAATCTTAAAGATTATGAATAAAATGTATTATATTATGAATAAAATGTTAATACAGGTGATAATCTAGGTTGTAGCCAAAGGAAATTTCCGTACCATTTATAATTTTTCTTAGTTTTCTTTTCTCTGCTATTAAAGAAAAAAAAATTAAGATAAAAAAGAAATGTATAATAATTTAAGATTCATTTTTAAGAATAAATTGCAATGAAGATGATTTCAATTATAAATTATGGAAATTTTTACAACAGTAATGGCTTTAAGGTAATATTTTTAGTAAGGATCTCTTACATAATTTTAAATAAAAAAAAAAACATTATTCTTCTCGTTCAATGGTAATTTAACAAGAAATATAATTCATAAAAACTTACGTTTCTTTAAAAAAAAAATTTGAAGAGAAATTTATTTTCTCATGGCATCATGAAATATATCCGAATGAAAAATCTTATATAATCCCACATTACTTATAATGAAATTTTTATCATTTAAAAGGTCTTCAAAAACCTATTCAAAACAATCTATTAAAAATAGGCAGTTTTTTGAGAAAAACATAAAGTTAAGTGATCATAACTTATATCAGCTTCTCAATATATATATATAAACATAATGTATACATAGTAATTAGTTAAAAAATCGAAGATTTCTTTTAAATTTAACGGCTCTTTTTTTCTTCTATAGCTTAAGGGCTTTTTTCTAGGTTTTAACTGTTCAAGAAGACGGATAAAATATTTTTTGACAGAAGTGAGGGTCTTGAAAATACCACAATATCCACAAATTTTGAATTTTCGAATTATTGTATACGGTTTAATGGAAAAAAGAGATGGTTACCAGATCAGATCATGAAAAAAATACCATAAGTAATGATTACCATATAAAATGGAAGCGGAAAACGCTTTAATAAATATAAAATTTAGTTTACTTGGTTTATCTTAACACATTTAGTTTTTTGTCGAATTTTGGAGCCATTTTGACGTTCAACCCTCATATTTTAAACGAAAGTTAAAAATGATTTTATACTTGTTTTATATTAAAAACTTTGTTCTCAGTTAATTCTTGGATCACGTCCGATAACTGGGCGATAATATAGGCGATTTTATAAGTTCTTAAACTTATTTTTGTATATTTTTTTTACTTTTCAAATCAATTGAAACTTCTTTATCTTTATCTTTATCTTCTTATAATTTTAAAATATTAAAAATTATAATATTCCAAATCAAAAAAAAATTAAAATTTGTTAAACGTTTTCTAAAATACTTTAAAAAAAAAAAAAAACAAAGATTTTTTATCCAAACAACAACACTATAACGTTTATTTTATTTTAATAATTAATTCACAAATTTTCTTTTTATACCCAAATTTAAAATAAATTAAAATTGAAAAACAAAATAAAACTTTTGACTACTAATTAAAAATTAAAAATTAAATCAAATAAAAAAATAATGAAGCAAATAAAATTAAAATTTCCAAATTTGAATATTTGTCTTTTATTTAATTAGTAAAAAGGCGTTTTCTTTCATTTTACTCAAAATAAACGGTAATTGGACAGAAAAATGTAACAATTTTCAAGTTTTTCCTTTTTTTTTTTTTTGTTTTTGTTTTAATTTGTTTGTTTTTTCTTATTAATATTTTTTAAGTGAAGTTTAAGAAAATTGAAGAAATAAAATGAATTTTTTATACCCATGAATTGATTAATAGGTTACTCTTAAAATTGCTATTGTCAGGACGATAAGAAAAAAAATTTTAATTTCAATTCTATTTATATAAATTTTATTTTAAAATTATTAAAATTTAAAATAAATAAAAGTTATATTATTGTAAAGTTAAATTTATGTTCTTTGTAAACTTTTTTTTTTGAACGGATCATTTCACAAAAAAATATTTTTATTAAAATCGTACGAACGTAGTTGTCAGAGTATAACAAATTTGTCATTACATTTGTGACACTTTATAGAAGACAAGATAGATATGGAAAATGATATATATTTTTTTCGAGGATCGAATTCTGAGTCTGAGTAACGGTAACTCAAACAGCTAGAATTCTGAAATTTTCCCATTTCACATAATATGTAAAAATGTTATTTTTGGTATCGCAATCCAGGAAATTCGAGCGGTGAATTCGAGTAGCTTCCATACAACTTTTTTCTTTATATGAAAATAACTCAGTGTCTATTGAAGCAAAGTATCTGAAATTTTGTAAAAGGAATTTAAATTTAGTTGTGCCTACACAACAAGTTCGAGTAGCTACTATAGAACTTATTTTTTCTTATATGAACATTATGCAATGTTTATTGAAGCTAGGTATTTAAAAAGAAGTAGTTTAGTTTAGAGTAGCAGATTCGATTAGCTGTCATACAGTCCCAAAATTTATATCTATTGTTGCATAAATTTGTATAAAATAAATATATCTTGGTACTTAATTGAGTCAGATATCTAAAATTTTTTAAAAGATTATTAAATTTTACAGTAACAGGATGACATATGTTCGTACGAGTGTCCTCAAGTTAACACAGTTAACGATTCATTCTTTCTTGTTTTTTATTGAAATTTTTACTCTGAAAACGTTAAAAATAAATTTTTTAAAAATAAAATTTGAAAAAAATTTTCTTTTAATAATAAAAACTTGAAAAATAATTTAAGTTTAATGATCCAAAATTGTTTTAATGTAGGTATAGAAAATATTGTAAGAAATGTACTGATAAATAAAAATTGTTTTCGAAATAACAGTCTGATCCTTAATTACTCTAACTCTAAAAGAAAAAAATAAATATTTAAATATTTATCAATATACGATATATAGAAAAAAAACTCAAAAGTTGTTAACTTTTAATGCAGCTTAAAATATATAGGAATGGCTGCATTTTTTTTTTGTGCAAGTTTTTAATTTTATATTTTTAAAACTAAGAGGTTATGATGCTCATTATAGACGTGATTTTAATTTTTATCACTAAAACTGCTGACATAAATTATCGTTATAAAAATAATCTAAAAATATTTTTTTATTTATTTTATAAAATTGAAAAAAAAAATTGGCTTTGAAATTGTAATGAACTTTCTTGTTCTAAGTTTGTGCTACAGTTTGTAAACTTGTAAATTTTTTTTTTTTTTGTTAATAATTGATTTTAAAGCAATTTTTATTTTCTGAAAATAAATTTCATTTTAAATAAAATGTAAAATTAAATATGTCTAGAAAGTTTGAGTGGCCTAGTTTGTAAAAATGTATAAAATACGCTGTAAACACCAATGAAGTGTTGGTTTGAATGCCATATTCGACATAAGAATAATTTCCCCTTATCACATTTACAGTCACATCTGGAAGGGAAGGATGTGTAATTTCATTGTTACATTTATGTGGCAAGGGAACAAACTTTCTCTTTCTGAGATAAATTGAAAATACCTATATAAATGTAGTGTAACAGGTCAATTTATATTTGAACAGCTTAATTCACCAATACAGGTCTTACCACAGAACTTGTTCAAAAAGACATAAACTTCCCTTAAAATTATCTTATTTCTGTCTTAAAATTATCTTATTTCTGTAATTCAACGATATAATGACTACTAATTTTAAGTATACGTATAAAATAAAATATAAAGATAATATTATATAAAGTTACAAGTCCAGTAACACAGATCTAAAAAATCATATACTCACTAAACTAAAAAGATATCACAATTCTCACAATTATAAATATTATAATTTCAATTCCTATTTAAAATACAATACTAACAATTTTACAATATCCTTAAAGAATATCCTTTTTTTTTATGTAAATTTAAAAATTTTTTAAAGTTTTTTTTTTTTCTTCTTTTTATTTTTCTTAGTGATGATCAGGCTTTTAACAAAATCTATGTTGTTATCCTTATTTAATTAATCTCTTGACTCTTGACATGAAAATGAATGAATAACAAAATCATTGTGCTAAATTCCATTATTATAAATTTCAGTGTATACATTACACTGAACTGAAATACTGATAAGTATATAATAACAGGTTAGTGATGATGATACTGTTATATTGATGTTAATATAATATAAGATAATTTTTTTTTTTTTTTTGTGTTTTTGTTTTTGTTCTCTTTTATCGCTGCAAGTTGATGATTGTGCACTAATATAAGTGTAAGGTGATTTAGATTTTATTAATATAACTGAATTATAACGTAATATTATAAAAAAGGATAAAAAAAAAAAAGAAAAAAAAAAATATTCTTCACATTTTTTAAATTCCAGATAGTTTTAAAAAACAAAAAGTGCAAGTTATAATGAGCAACGCTGACGTTTAGATAAAGAAAAAGGATAATAAAATTATTTCAAAAATTTAATAATTCAAAACACCCTGTTAACATTTTTTCAGACTTAGATTAATTGTTTCTTATAATTGTGTATATTACATTGCAAATTTCTTCAATTTTTTTACATTTTAGTCTCCATTAATTCAATTTTATTTCTTTTTATTCTATTTTAAGAATACAAGTATACTTTCTAAGTATACTTCTAAAAGGAAATATTATTATAAATTGAAATTTCTTGTTTTTTGCATATTTCCGTAATTTTAAAAATTTTAAGATATATACCTATTTGTACAGTTTTAAATTGAATAATTTTATAATGAAACAAAAACAAAAAAAAAACATTTATCAGGCTTATTTAAAAAAAAAAAATGTTTTTTGTTTCTTTTGTTTGTCAGATTAGATAGATTGAATTCTCGAAAGATATAAATGTAAGAAACAAAAAACAAGCGAATATCTTTTGAAATATTGTACTTTAACCACTTAAACATAACCTCATCTTTAAACGATAACAATTATAGGTTGGGAATTTTCGTACAGATTAATTGTTTGCTTTGAAGCTGTGTGAAATTATACTATAAAATAAAAGTTTGACAAAGTATTATCAATGATAACACTCCTTAAGACTTCTAAGAGAAAAAAGTGGGCAATGATATAAGAATTTAGAACATTAATACCAAATTTTTTTTCATAATTTACTAAAACACCAAAGTATTGTATATTTTTTTAAGTTGACACTCAGTTTTTTTTAATTTATTTTTCGACATGCCAACAATTTTTGTTAAATTTGGTTGGTCTAGAGCAGCCGGTTCAGGCTTCTTGCACCTCTTGGAACTTAATGAAGTTAACCGTTTAAAATCTTACAAATGATGACCAAATTTTATGGTAACAACTTCTATAAAACTTGGTTGGACTGGTGCAACAGTTTCGGGTAGCTGCCATACAACTTCTCTTTTCAAATGAAAATAACTCAATGTCTATTGAAGTTAGGTTTCTGAAATTTGGTGAAGAGGTGTTTAGTTTCATGCCAACAATTTTTGTAAAATTTGGTTGGTCGAGAGGAGCCGGTTCAGGCTTCTTGTATCTCTTAGAACGTTATGAAGTTATGCGTCTGAAATCTTACAAAAGATGATTTGGCGCTTGGCAGTAACTTCTGTAAAATTTGGTTGTGCTGGTGCAATAGATTCGGATAGCTGTCCTACAACTTTACAATTTAAAAAACTATATCTCGGTTATAGTTAACGTTGTATGTTAACTATAATAGTTACATATATATATTTGCATACAATATTTATACACATACATACATATATATAATTTTTTTTACTTTAACTTTTATTAGAAGTGTCTTAAGTGTCTTTTACTTAAAGTAAAAAATTTTCATTTATTTTTTCATACAAATTTCTTCACTTTAAGTAAAAACTGATTCATTCATTTAAAGTAAAAATATTTTCACTTAAAGTAAAAAAGTAAATTTACATAATAAATTTAAATTATATTTAATAATTTACAAATTTGCAAACAAATATACTTAAATATATTAAAACATTATTATGTACAATAGGTAATTAATTTTAGTTATTATATAAGTTAAATAAATAAATAAATAAATATTAAAACAAAAAGATTTTTTATTTATCTAATTTAAAAGAAAAAAAAAAAAAACAAAAACTTTTTAAACGTCACATAAAAAACTTTACATTTACCGTACACGCCACATAAAGTCACATACAACAATATATACATGTTAAATTTTTAATTTACAAAACTGTATGTTGAAGCGTTTTGTTATCGAAAGCTTTAGTAGAAATTTTTTCTCATATTCAATACTCTTAGATAGCTTTGTCTAAAGGGTAAATCATAAATTTCGCAGCAAAATGTTAAAAAGTTTATTTGAAACATTTCCAACAAGATTTGCCTCACATAATATGTTCACATTTTATCAAATCATTTATTGACGACATATATAAGGACATTTTTACACCAAGGATATTTCAATGTTCTGTTAAGGCAATCAAGAGTAAAAGTTCAAAAATAAAAGAGTAAAAAAAAAAAAAAACTCAATATAAAATAAATTTTATATAAAAAATGTGTACGATTCTAAATTTTACTTTGTTTTTTAACTGAAATTTAAAATCACATTGTTTTGCGCGTGCTTTTTTTTTTGTATTTGATAAAATTTTTTCATAAACTTATTCAATTTATTTTTAATTTATTGATTAAATTTATTTTGTTATTTTTTGTTTTATTTTTGTTTTTTTAAATGATGTCATAAATTGCAGAGATTTTAAATATGTAATCAATGAGAAAAGGAAAAGAAATATTTGAAAAAAATGAAATTTAATGAAACTTTACTTGTTTATTGTTTTTTATATCTTAATTTTTTTTTTTTTCAAAAGTGAAAGTTTGGTTAAATTTACATCTTATAATTTTGATTTGATTTGATTGTTCCTTTTTTTTTTATTTTGTTCATAATTCAAATATTTGTTACTCTCCACTTTTTAGTTTCATTATACAAATGTTTTTTTTTATGTTTAACGAAATTCTAAAACAAATTAAAGAAAATAATAAATTTTTATTTTTTAGTATCCAACATCTAATATAAAAAAGAGAAGTATTAGTAAAACAAGGAAATGTAACAGTAAGTCGATGCAACCAACTTATTAATACCCTACACCTCAAAAACTCTCCCTCATTCAACCAGGTCTCATTTATTCAACTCTGTCTCCCTTATTCAATTTGTACAAACTTTGGAGTTTGTTTCTTTAATAGTTTCGGAGATAATATGTTTGTTAAGGTTTAAAATGCGTCTGACAGCTACCCGTACTGCTATTTCTCTTCACTTCAAATTTCAGAGACATAAGGAAATATAATAAAGCAACGTTGTACAAAATTGCAAGAGTCTATCTTTATTAGTTTCGGGGTTATGTTTGTTAAGCTTTGGGAAGCGAGTAGCAGCTGCCGAACCGCCACTCCAATTCATCACAAATTTCAGGAACTTAGAGGAAGCATTACAGAACACACTTGTACCAATTTTATAGGTTCTATCTTTATTAGTTTATGAGCTATACTGGTTTTCTCTTTGGCTTATTCGGAAGCTTTTAAAATCCGAATCCATGGTCCGAATCCTCTCAAATTTCCTCAGAGACATAAAGGAAATATGACGGAACACCCTTATATCAATATTAAAGATTCTTCCTTTGTTGGTTTTGCAGATATGCTCTTTGCTCTTGGGCTTGTTTGAAAGATTCTACAATCACAATCTAGGAATATATTCCTTTGTTGTACTAAAAGTAGTTGTGACTATATGAAATAGAAAAAATGCGGATATAAAGAATTTAAAGGTAAAAGAATAGATTGTCATCTTAGATTGTAAATCAAAAAAACGCAACCTTTTGGGAACACATTGGTATGGTAATAAGTTGCACATTTTTACAATTCTGACAACAAACGAATTGCTAAATCTAGTAGAGTATCACTTAGATAATTCCACGTAGTAGAAATGAGTAACTGCAGTGTCTCTAGCGATGCGTTGTAATTGTTTGAGAGGAGGCATCGATAATTCTGAGCAAGTTTAAATACCTGCACAATATCTATAAAAAATATAAAAAACTCCAATATTATGGCAGATTCTAAGAGAGATGAGAGTATTAGTCTTGACGGTAACCTTAAACGATTTCACTTTAATATTATTCTTTTCTATAGAATATGTGCTATGTGTCGGCAGTGGGATATTTTTACCACTTTAATGTAGTTGACCAAGGTAATCTAAAGTTTGTAACTTTAATTCAAGTTTTTATGAAATTTAGGTTTAGGTTTTTTAAATTTATTGTCATTTTTTTTTATTGAATTCTTATAATTGCAATAGAGTTTACACGGTATCCTCATTTTTAGATTTTAGCATATGAGGCGGTTGGTTGATTATTTTATTTGAATCTCTATTATTATAGTCCCTCTGAAAAAATGAGAATGTACTAATTGTTCTTGAATGGGTACTCTTTAATTAGCTTTTCCCAGTCTATATAAAGTCTGCATTTCTGATATTGATTTTTCAAGACTATTTGTGATTTAGTTGCCACGAATTTTATTGTGTTCTGGCATTCCTTAAATTCCCTTAACTTTATGTGTTATATTACTTGATAACTGGTTCTAGAGTTTAATATCTTTGATTTAATATAGTTACTTAGTTATTTATTATAATTACTATACATATTATATAACCTCTACAATTATTGATGATTTTCTAATAAAATCTCCAATATCTAGTTGACTTCTACTTTGCATACATGTACAATTTTTGAATGATTCTTTATGTTTTTTTTATAAAACAATTTGCTCTTGGGCTTGTTTGAAAGATTCTACAATCACAATCTAGGAATATATTCCTTTGTTGTACTAAAAGTAGTTGTGACTATATGAAATAGAAAAAATATATATATATATTTTTATAAAACAAAAATCTATTGCTTCAAAAATTATAGATTGTAATTTTTTCAAAATAATTTACTATTTTTAAATAAAACTAGAAACTATGAAATAATAAATTTATTATAAAATTTTGTAAAAAAAAAATTGTATAACATCTACAATTGGACACTTAAAATTTTTATTTGAAAAAAAAAAAAACAAAAAACCATTCAAAATATGTAACAAATTTTTAGATGCATAAAGATTTATATCCATATTATATACTTTTAGATTAAATCTTTATATATACATTGGTATAATTTATGAAATTTCAAAATATGATTAAAGACATAGTATTCTGTTTTATGAACGCTTTTATTGAAGAATATGTGAGTTTGTGTTCTGTTAATGTACTTCTAACTTTATAACCTAAAATGATCATTCAAAAGAACTCATAATATTTTTCCCAACAAAATTATATTAAGTTTTTTCGAGTTAGATTTGATGATGTATTTTTTTAGTTTTTCCATAAACGATAAAAATTTTCCCTAAAATATTCTTAGTATGAATAGTGCAGTTCAGAACTTTTTGTGATGAATATGTAAATCAAGTTAAGAAAATTAATCACAATATTTTACTTATTATCAATAAAAACGAGGAAGAGTGCACTAGAATAGACTGTGTCAACTCTGGAATACCCGTATGAACGTAATATATCCTGTCTGTATAAAACTAGCCCATCTTTTGAAAAATTTCAGAAGTTTTAGTACCGACATTAACTACCATTAACTAACTAATGTAAATTGTGGAGTAGTATGACAGCTACCCGAATCTATTGCACCAGCACAACCAAATTTTACAGAAGTTATTGCCCTGAAACTTGATATCCCTTGAACATGTTTCATACGGGTATAATAAGTTTCCCCAGAAGCTATCACGAAAGAAATTGCTTCAGATTCTTTAAAATTTAATATAAGTGCAATAAGAAAACAAGTTGTGAATAGCTAACTAATGAAATGACCTAAAACCTTAATTCATATAACAAATTCCATACACGCTGTGAAATTGTAATTTATTTTTAAAGAATTAGCAATTAAAGATAAAAGATAAAAAACGAAAGCCAAAAGATAATTTAAAAATAATATAAAATTACAGTGTACCTAATTCAAAAAACTTTTGTGCTGATCAACCATCACTAAATTGCACTGCACTATTTAATTAACCAATCCAATAGTGTAAAAACACTATAAATAATCATTAAATAAAACTGCAAATATGGTTTCAAATACGTATATGTATTACTTTTACATAAATATTTTGATTAAAAATTTAAAAAATTTTCTCAAAAGTATAAAAATGCACATTTTAGGTCAAATTTATCCTAAAATTTTAATGCATATAAGAATATATCGTTAAAATATTTTATGAAAATTTAAGGATATCAAATTGACTATGTCAAAGTTGGTATGGCATTATCTTGAAAACGATCAAAGAAATGATATAAATTGTAATAACTATAAATTAAAGCTAAAAACTTGAAAAAATACATTGGTAACGTTTTTTTATGGAACATTTTCTGTTATTTGAAAAAAAAATAAAATTATCACAAATTTTCCTTTCCTTAAATAATTTCCACAAAGTTTTCCTTTCCCTAATCATTTCTTCTGAAAAAAAATTATAATTTTGCAACAATGATACCGATAACGAATAATTTTTTAAATCCATTATATAATAGTTGATACCTAATCGTAAATATTTAAAAAATCTTAAATTAACTTTTTATGTTATACACGTTAACAGATAATGTTAAAACGTTTTTACATATACGAAAAACTTTAAACATCATTATCTCGCCAAAAACCGTTAAAATATAGATCAACACTTCAAATCAATTTTTCACTTGTTTAATTGAACTACCCTATCACTCATTATGCAATTTTCTCGTGAAACATCCTGTATTCATAAAAAATAAAACATTGTAGTGATCCATAAATAAATAAATATTATGTGAACGTCCATTCTAGACAATGACATAGCGACAATCAATTTTTCACATACTTGTACAGTGAAACTTAAGATAATGAAACACATAGCTTATAATTTTCATGAGAAATTTAATGAATAAAAGTCCCACGATCACTCATCATAACGAACTTCAGAACTGTGATAGATAATGTATCTGTAAATAGATAATATAAACAGTATATAAAAGTAAAAAGTAGATTTAATTAAAATAATACAAGACAAGTATTTCAAATTTCAGTAAAGAGAAACAAAAGCGATATTCAAAATTATTTCATGAATATTTTTTTTTTTTTTACATTTATTTTTAATACTCAAATATTATATTTTTATTATATTTTATTTTATGTACTTATATAATATATATATTGAAAGGAAACTGTCATCTAGAATTTTCAATAATTTTTAAAAACTTTTTAAGCTGATATTTATATATTTTTTTATTATGGTGGCATATGAGTAACCTTTAACCTGAGGTAAAATTTTTATACTATGTACAAAATATTATATTGAGTGTTATATAATATATGTACTTCCAAAATTTATACGTCTTTTTGTTTAATAAACTTTTCAATGTTTTTATTTGTTTTTTCCATTTTTTATTTTTGTTATTTTATGTGATTTTTTTTTTTTTTTTTTTTAATGTGTATAGTGATGGTAACCGTAGCATATCATAAAACATATATTAATATCATGTTTCTGATAGATATGAACGTTAAAATTCACATTCGCCTCAAGTGAGGTGCTGTCAAGTGTTATTTTACTTTTTATTTCATTTTATATTTTATATTTACTTGAACATTTTTGTTGTATTTTTTATTATAAAAGAATGAAGTTTTTTTTTTTTTTGTTTTTTTTTTAGAAATTCCCTTGTCTTTTGAATTTTAAAAGTATTTTTTTTTTTTCTTTTGTTTCCTTGTAAGTTTTATTTATGTTAAAAACAAGGTAATTTTTTTTTTATTACAAAATAAAGATGAAACCCTAATTGATATTAAACTTAAGGTTAACAAATTTTTATATAAATTTTTATTTCAAATTTGTAATAAAATATTTTAGTAAAATTTCAAATTAGGATTAAAAAAAAAAAAAAAATTAAAAACAATTGAAGAAAAACAAAATTGATATAAGAAAAGGTATTAATTTTCATTTAAATTATTATACAAAATTGTTTAAATATACTTATATGTATTGTACATATATTGTATATGTATTTTTCAAAGTTTAAAAATAAGTTTTTATTAATTTACGAGTATATAAGTTATAATAAATTTCTTCAGGTGAAATTAATTATATACATACATTATTTATGGATATGGAAATTTTATATTTAATTTTAAGGAGAGTCGAAAATAATTATTTAACATCAATTCTTTCAAATCAAATTTTTAATCGCACATTCTTTTGAATTATTAAATTATAAATTACTATTGACTATTTTTTAATTCAAATTTTCAGTGTTTCTTTTACATACAATTGTTAAAATAAAAATTGATATTAAGTGAATGGTAAACTAAAATTGATATTAACTAATAAACTAACAATATTCTAAAGATTTGACATAAAGTAATACTCGTACAATATTACTTTATATAAAATATGAGTGTAGGATGAAAATTTTTAGGCTTAACCCATACATAAACGTTTCCAAATCAAATTTATAATAACTTTGTAAAAAAGAAATGTATATAGCTAATATGTACTTTAAGTGAATATTATTGTTTTATAAGTATGTAGACATTTTAATTTTAAGTGAAAACATTTTTACTTTAAGTGTAGATATTAGGGATAAAAGGGCAATGACAGTGCGATCGCTCAAAAGTTTTTTTTTTTGTACAAACTGTTATTTTTTCTTTATGACAAAAATTACATTATAAGTTAAGTATGTAATTTTTTGAATATAAAAAAAAAAATTTATAATATCTTTAAGGTTTTACACAAAATATAAATGAAAGAAAAAACTTTATGCATTCAATATGATATTGATGGCATCATTAACAATTTTATTTTTTGTTTTTTAACTTCAAAATGAAGTTAATTTTGGAATGTTTCGTCCATCCAAACACTACTAGACTCCTCATTAGGTAACTTGTAGTGTTGGACTACCTACACAACTCCGACTAAATTTTTATTGACCGCAGTGCTTTATATAAAATTTTAATAAAATTTTTTTTTGTATATTCAAAAAATTACATAACTTATAACTTATAAAAGTAGGTTTTAAAGATTTCAAAAAACAAAATAATTAATAATTTTTATTTCAATATTTCATATTTTTACATTTTTATAATTAAAAAATTTTTTATATAAAATTTATATATTTGTTTACAGTGCAGCATTACGGAATAGTGTAAGACCAACTTTATTTTATACTTCAGATTGACTGTTAGTGACTACATTTTATTTTCGAATATGAACATATAATCATTAAAATAAAAAAAAAATATGTTTACTTTAATAAAAAAAATTATTTTTGAATGTAATGCTTACCTTGAAGGTCATAAAAATCCCTACCCTAACAGAAAGAATTAAAAATCTTAAATACCATTGAAGGAAATTTATTGACTTAAGGTTATTATGTTGAAAAATTAATATAACAATATTTATTATAAAAGAAAATATAATATTATATTTCATCAACTTATTGTATATTCAAATTATTTTGATTAAAATATTTAATATATTTGTATTCAATTATAAATTTTCCCTTCCTTCTTGATAAAAACAAAAAAATTTAAAATAAAAGATTCTAAAATACTTTTTTTTAATTAAATTCTAAATATAAATATGCAAAATGCAAATAATTTTTTTATTTTTGCAATGATAGTGTAGACTAACATACATGTTGCTGGATATTTTTAAGAAAGTTAAATAAAAAAATATTTTGCATTAAAAAATTTTATATTTATTTTTTTTTTTTTTATCATAATTCACATTTTAGGTCAAATTTATCCTAAAATTCTAAATTCTAAATATCAAAAATATATCATTTTAAAAGTATCTAAACTTTATCCAAACTTCATTAAAATTCATTGACTTATGTCAAATTTTAAATTGAAAAAAAAAAAAAGAAAATAAAACTATGATAAAATTTACATATAGAAATTTTGTTTTTTTAATACATTATACATATTATGTTTTTTTTTCTGTTTTTTTTTTTTTAAATGAAAACTATCTTGAAAACTTGTCAAAAAAAAATTTTTTTTTTTTTTTTTAAATTCTATAGCAATTTTTATAAACTTTCAACCCCATAAATATGTTTTATAAAATTGACCCCAAATGAATTATCATCTTGAACTTTATAAAAAGAAAAAATAAAAACTTTTTTGTAATTTACAAGTCGATTACAAGACAAGAATATTTTTTATTGAAAATTTTCATTTAAAATTTTATTTTTTTTATTTTTTTTTTGAAAAAGGAAGTTTTTTAAACAAGTAAAAAAAAAAATTTTTTTTTGAAAGGATTTGCATTAAATATATTTATTATGTTGAATGTAAATTTTTGATTTATACATACTGTAAATTCATATTTTTTTAAAAATTTAAAATTTAGTCATAATTAAATATTTTTTTTAGCTGAATTCGATCTTAGTATCTAATTTAGAAGATGAAGGAACTCAAATACTTTTAAACAATTTTGGTCGTATGCATAAAACTGAGCTTGAACTCAAAGCTTACTTTTCCAAACAAAAATGCGAGTTCAAGCGCAATTTTTGTATGAAAAAGTGAGATTTGAGTTCAAGCTCAGTTTTATGCATTCGACCCTTTGTGTGTAAAATATTATCGAGTAAAAATGTTATTATATATGTATTATATTTTATTTAATTATTTTAACGGTATATTATTAAAATTAATAAAAATTGTACTCGTTTGTTCTATCCTTTTATTATTAGAAAATCAACTTTATTAACATCAAATCAACAATAAGTTAATTCTCCATTCTATATGGAGCATGAGATGATTCTGTATCAACTCAAATAAAAAAATTACAAATTGCTCCAAACAAACTTTTTAAATTAATTCTCAATCTTCCCAGATAATTCTCAAAAATCCCTTTATTTATAAATCTCAATTCAAATATTTAATTAAGCTTGTGTAGTTTTAAGTTATTATTGAAGTTTGCTTCAATTTTCATTATATGTATATGTATTTAAAAAAAAAGTTTTTTTTTTTTCGATTTTCTTCTAAAAGTACTTAGTATAAACTAAATCGTAAACTTAAATAAAAACATTTTATGTTAACTGCAGTAAAAATATAAATCATTTCCATATCTAAATGAAATTTTTGGAAAAAAAAAATGTACAATTTATAGAGTATAATACTAACGAAATTCTGGGAAACTATAACCGGGAAAGATATGAAAAAATGATAGGATCCAGTAAAAATAAACTGAGAATTCTAACAGGTTTCCTGTCTAAACACTATTAGCTAAAGGAAAATTTAAAGAAAATTAAAATAGCGAATGATGGTACATTGAAATTCGGTCAAGAAAAGGAAGAGTCTCCAGGTCCCAGGACACATATTTAAAAACAGCGAAACTTTTTTCCGAACAAAATGTGTGCACTTAAGAGTATATTGTTTTGCTGAAGATTAACTGTCAGCAATAAACGTTCTACAGATCTTTATTTCATTCATCAATTGTACAGATCTTTAATAGGATTGACAGAAGTATTATAAGTGAAGGCAAAATCCATAACATGTAGTAATAGAGGGGGGATACAATAGATCTATATCAAAAGTTCGCAGTATATTCTCTTAATAATAATAATCCAATGGAGTATAATAAAAAATTATATATTTTTGTATTATATGTATTTCTGAGCCACATACGGTGATCAACCGTGTTATTATTGGATAATTATTCGATTGCATACCAAATATTTAATTGATTTATCCATAGACAGTGTATACATCTAGTACAAATTACGAATAACATAATAACTTGGAAACTATTGTGAACAATATAGAAACTATATAGAAATGTTGCGTCAACTAAAATCGAATTGTAATATTTTTAATCACAGTATTTGGGTATATATTTTACCCTTTGAGTTATTTCCATTATTTATCAATTATTAATAACAAATTTTGACTCTTACTGTAATGGAATCAATTTGGAAATTATAAAGATACAACAATAACTAAGTTCCTTAATTTACTTGAACATTTGATATAAAATAGTAAAATGTATTTGGGGCCTCGGTGGCCTACTGCGTAAGAGCGTATAAAATATTCTGTAAACACCGAGAGAGTGTGGGTTATTCCCCCTTACGCCATTTACTGTCGTAATTTGCTGTAAGTAAATTGCTGGAATAAAAAAGAACTACAAACACCAAATTTTCCAGATTTCTGCTAACCTTCTTCCAGTAATTTACTTTTATATTATAACTGTCCAAGATGTTCAAGTTCTGCAACCAATTTTATTTTTTACTTAATTCGGTTTTGATAAAAGCATATTTTAAAAAATATTTTTTTTTACATATTATTTTATTTTATACTTTTTTTTATTAATTTATTCTATAGGAGGTCGAAATTTTTTCGATATACGAACAGTAGTATTAATTTTTACGAAATCAATAAAGTAAGGAATTTGTTTTTATAATAAAAGACAAAAGAAATATGTATATAAAATGTATATAAATATGTAAAAAAATATTTTAATTTATTAATTTAATAAATGTGTTAAAATTATTTTTTCTTCTTTTTTTTTTAATTCGTTTTGTATTTGTTAATTTATTATCATTTTTCTTCTTATCATATTATCCAAATATGTCCTTGGCCATTATATTCATTCCTCATATTTTACAAGAAATTATAATTTTACCATTATCGTTTTATTAATAGTTTTTACATATATGTATAATCGTTACATTATCTTTTTTTTTCATATTTTGAATATAGTTACAACTCTATATTAGAATTCCTTAAATATTCCGAATATATTACGAAAGTAAAAAGAAAAAATACTTATTGATTTTAGTTTTTTTAGAGAGAAATTTAACTTTCTTTTTGATAGTTAAATATTTAATCAATATTCGATTTCTATTCAAAAACTTCAAAATTTCAAATAAAATTTTATTAGAATATAAAAAATTTTATATTTTTGTCTTTATTATACAGAATTTAAATTTTGAAAAAAAAATTTTTTAATAAAAATTCCTTTTAAAAATTTTGAATAATTTCAAATAATTGAGAAATTTTAAAAATCATCATCTGAGTACTTTTTTTTTTTTTAAAGTCCAAAATAAACATGAAATATTTCTAATAATAAAAAAAAATCTAATCAGAAAATTCATATAAATAAAAATTTATACAATATTGAGAAGTTTTATGAATCTTGATCGTTTATTTAATTTACTTTCTTAATACTAGTTTTTATTTATATGTACTATTCAAATTATATGCACTATTAAATCCTTGATTATTTTTACACAATTTTGAACCATAAGACGCTTTTGGTATCAAATTTTTATTGTTGGTTAAAGTTAGGTAGGTATAGACAATTGATTGTTAGTCAAAAAGTTAGGTTGAGACCATTGATTGTTATCCAATTATCTTAAGTTTGGGTTATTATGAACCATATTGTCTTATCGGTAAACTTGATAGATTGGGTATTCATAATTGAACTTAACTATAAATTTTAAAAAGAAATTAAACATCTCTATAGCAAGCGTGGAGCACTTTCTCTGCATCTGTCTCAGACTGTCAAGAAAAAGGCAAATAAATTTCTGTAGTTTCTTTTCTCAATATTTAGGTGAACTTTCTGACATCTATATGAAAAGCTTTAAAGCTTCTTTTGTTAAAGTTGTGGCATAAATCTAAGGAAAAATCGTTTTAAAAGTTGTGCTATAAACATAGAGTATAGTGATTACTTACCTATAAGCTCAATCTTTATCAATAAAATAAAACAAAAAAAAGTTAGACAAAAAGGGCTGCTAATTTACAGCCATTATGATGTCCTTAATCGGTATTGTCCTAACTAAACCATCTTGAGCTTTTAAAAAAATGCTGTCCTTCATCTTTACAACTTATATCAGGAGTGAATTTCTAATTTTCTGGTATGTCTGCCGATAGGGCAGTGTTGATTTAAGTATACCATTATATTAACGATATTACGACAATTTAAAATAAAAATATATTTAATTTTTTACTATCTGTCTTATTTAGTTTCTTTATAATTTAAATTAAACTTTCGGAAAAAGTTTAGTTTTTTTAATAGTCAACGATCACTACAAATCTTAGATCAAATTTTTTACTATAATAACTTCAATGATTCGTAAAAAAAATGTTAAATTATCTTAAATTTTCTTTAATTTCATTACGAAAAACACTCGCTTTTCAAAATTAAAAAAAAAAAACTTTTATTATAAATAATATCTTATATTTTTAAAAATTTCAAAGGTATCGTTTTTGATTAACATGTAATCAAATTTTCATTCATTTAAAATGGTTTCAAATCTGCATTTAAAGAATTTCTTTAAAAATTTAGTAATAGTTAATATAGTTGTTTTTTATTAGTTGGGAATCATCGAAAGACACTAACGAAAACCGGTACGACTACGATTTCTTTATGAACGTGTAGAACTTTAACCCACTAAACACCACTTCTACCTTTGATCAAACAATAGGATAATGGACCTTTAGTATTATCATGGACTCAAATACAAGGAATGATTCGGCTATGCAAAATGTAAGGTTGAATGGTAGATGTTCTCCTCGTTTCTCTTTGGAAAACTTAAAATAGCTAAAATATAAAATAGTTGAATAATATAATGAAAAAGTATATAATTTTTTTATAATAATTTTTAGTATAATTTTTTTTTTCCATTACAAAAATTATATTGAAAATTACAAAAATTGTATTGAAATACTTATATATATATATAGTAAATAACAATTTTGATATGAAAAACTATTTACAATATTTTATACTATAGTAAAAAAAAATTCAAATTATATCAAAAGAAAAATGTTTTTTATAAAAACTACCATTTATAGATTTAAAAGAAATATTATGGTAATAATAATTGTAAATATTTCAACATAAAAAAAAATAAAAAATATACCATACATTTTTTACATTATACATTAATCCATACATTAATCCAAATTATACTAAAAATAAATATCTATCGATATTATGAAGTAAATAAAGATTAGGTTTTTATGCAAATACATATATAAAAAATATAATTTAAAATGTTTTTCTATCTATTAAAAATTACATTATTTTTAATTTTCTTTTTAGTTTTTGTTTTTTTTTTTTTTTTTCGTAATAAAATTTATATTTTGTATTATAATTTAGTAACTATTATAATTAGTTTTGGATGGAAAATAAATATATCTTTTAATTTAATAGCTAATTATAATTTTTAAACTTTAAAGTAATAAAATTTTAACTATTCGTTTTTAGTTATTTAGTTAAGTGTTGGAAAATGGATTTTTTTTTTTTAGTTAAATATTAATTGAATTTTCTAAAGAATTTTATATTGTTTCTATTTTTATTTTTCTATTTTTAAATGTTTTAATTTGATTTTTTAACTATTTTGTTCTTTAACAGTACGTATATATATTTATATGTGGTAATTTAACTTTTTTTTTCAGCACAAATCTTAAAAGTTCAGGTTATGAACCATTGATTGCTACTAGTATGCAGTGATTATTTTACTGTATATATGTATATTTTAAATAAACTTTTTTAATAACTCTACTAATTAAATGAAGAACTAATTTCTAAAACTATCATTTTATAATTATGAAGTTATAAAATTTTATAATCTCGTACTAAGTATATGCCACAAAAAAAGTTCCTTTAATGTTAAGACAAATACAATAGGAATTGATTTACATGTTGTCTTTCATTTGAACTCAACGAAAAACATTTAAAAATTCAAATTTAACATCTAAACATTTAAAAGATTTAAATTTTTTTTTTAGAAATTACAATAAATACATATATTTTTTTAAAAAGGGACATACTTAGATAAATATTCATAATGAATAAATAAATACAAATAAAATTTGCAAGATATATGTTAAAAAAAATGTACTATCCTAAAAATATGCAATTTTATTTTTTAAATTTTATACATAAGAAAATTTGGCTTAGGGGCTTCGGTAGCCTAGTGGGTAGGTGCGTGGCGTATTAACCGAAGGAGTGTGGGTTCGATCCCTGCACAGGTCGTAAGTGTTTTTCTTTACATACTCCCCTTACGACCAAATATAATGTAAATATATAGTATATAATATAAACAAAATAAATAATATTAGTATATAATTTAATAATAGTATAAAAACCTATAATGGCTTTGGTAGCCGATGGTTCAATAATATTGCATTACATTTATGTATGCAATGTTAATATAAAATAAATAAAAAATAAATAAAATTTGGCTTAGTGGTTAGACACGTGGCTTATAAAACGAAAAAGGGCTGGTTTAAATCTGGTTCAGGACTATTAAGTTTTATTAATTGCAAAGAAATCCTCCTTAGTACAAAATATATCTAATGTAAATGTACATATATTATTTTAATAATATATAAATTAATATTAGTATTCGACTTATAATTGCATTTATTATGGTAGACCATGGTTTTGTAATATTGCACTATTTTAACTGATTTTTAATATTAATAAAATTTGTAAAAAAAATCAAGAGATATTTTCTTCAATTATAAGGAAACAATACATATATAAAAAGCTGTTAACACAATATGTAAAAATATAATGTTGCAGCTTTAATTATTGGGTTTGTTTTACTTTGAAAAAGTTTGTGCAGCTGTCTAAAGATAGAAAATTTTTAATTCTTGATCTCTAGTAGCTCTTAAACAAGTCCATATACAACTTTTTGAAATAACTTATACTAATTTTGAAAAATCTATCGCTTTCATAATTTCAAGGTTCTAACAAAAAACATACTCGAATTATGAAAGAATCAATTTCTTATTCTTATATTTCACATAACGGTATATTTAAATTACTAAATTACAAAAAATTGTATAATTTTGTTACTTATTTGTAAAGCTAATAAACCGCCGTCCTGTTTTTTTGTCGTTTTTAGATTAAAAAAATTTTAAGTAGAAGCTAGGATATACATATTTGAAAATTTGGATTTTTCAAACCTGAAATGGTATTCGACCTTATAGGGTGATGCTACAAAAAACAAAAATGTTCCACAACATTAATATTTTTTAAAAGCATATCCGTAGTTTAAATTTCATTTTCCATCTTACACATTATAAAAGTTTTGTAAACCAAAGGACAGACAACGTAAAAATAATAAGAAAATTTTATAAATTTTTTTTTTTGAAAAATATGCTAAACAAATACATACATTAATATAATCAATAATGAATTTCAAATAATTATGTATTAATTTATGATTTAGTTTAAAAACAATTGAATTTCTGAATATTACTAAATTATGTTAAAAATCTCATACCATAATAAACTTTCATCTTGTACTCTGCAAAATAATTCATAACGTAAAAATTCGATATATTATAGCTAATTTAAAGAAGAAAAAAAAAAATGTTTTTACGACAATTTTTTTTTTTTGTTAAAATTTGTTACTTAATGTAAATATAATTTTTATTTTCAATATATAAATTTTAATAAATAAAATATTAAATACAGAAAAAGTATTTTATTATTATTTTTATTGTGCCATTATAAATTTTATGGATCGATTTTAACAAATATTGTTGATTTAACCAAAAATTTATTTAAATTCGATTAATTAAATCTCTGATATTTAGTTTGCTATATTTTTTGTTACTCGTTTAATGCTTTAAATTAAATAACTGTTGGGTGAAATCGTAAAAAGCAATTTACACCACAATTATTTATTTCAATTAAATCTTATTTGTTAATAATTTAAAATAATAAAAATAAAATATAAAATAATAATTTTAAACAAAGTAAAAAATTAAGATATAAATCAAAAGAATAAAGGTTTAATTAATATTTTGAACAATTAAAGAATGCAGACATTAAATCATTTCATCTAATTAGCATGATTACCATTTATTCTTCATTATATTATATTTTATATTATTTATTTTATTTTTTTATTTCATATTATAGAAATAAATTTGATTTTGTATAATTTAAAACAACTTTAGAAATAAAAACTAAATAAAAGAGAAATATATAAACAGTACATATTGACTGTTGGTCTGTAATTGACTGTAAAGGTCTAAAGATCATATAGCCTATTATTTAGTCAAAAAAGAGATGTGATATTTAGTGCGTTGAAGTCCCATATACTTTTAGAGTACTCGTGATCGTTCCACTCCTTTGTGGTGTCTTTCGATGTTTCCTATCTACCCTCACAAAAATAAGAAACCATACATACATAATAATTAGTCAATTATCGGAATATAAAATAATAAAATATTTTCCCTCTATAAGTAAACTTTATATAATAAAAAAAGTAATTTTGGTATAACGTACAATAAAAGATATGTCGAGCCAAAATTTATTATAGTTCTTAACAGTTTCGAAAAGAAAAATTATTGGAACTTGAAGTAAATTCCAAAAATTCAAATATTTTTATTTTCTATTATTTATAGTGATCTGGTTAAAATCTACTCTTAAATATAAAATGTTACCCTACCTTAAGGAGCAATTTTTACATTTATCAAAAAAAAAACAAGTAAATGTAACAGTAAGTCGATGCAACCGACTTATTAATACCCTACACCTGAATAATTCGAATTAAATTAAAAATCCATAAGTGTTTTTGGCAGCTGCTTGAACTTCTTCCCTTTTCTGTCTTATTCAACTCGAATTTCAAGAACGTAAAAGAGGCATCCGCTTGGGATATGCTTGACACCCTTGTATAAAATTTTAAGTTTCTATCTTAATTATTTTCGAAGATTGGTAGTCCTTGGGATGTTTGTGTCAGCTACCCGAATTGCCACTCCAATTCATCGAATCCATCTCAGGAACATAAAGAAAACTTGCCAGAACACCATTCTATTAAATTTAAAGGTTCTACTTTTGTTGGTTTTGGAGATATGCTCGTTGCTCTTGTGCTCGTCCGGAAGTTTCCAAAATACGAACCCATGGTTCAAATTCTTTCAAATGTCAGTTTCCAATTTTACAGAAAAGGAAACATAACAGAACACCTTTGTACTAAAAATAAAAGTTCTATCTTTGTTGGTTGTGGAGATAAACTCGTTTGCTCTGGGGCTCGTCCGGAAGCTTCCAAGATTTGAACCCATGGACCAAATCCTCACAAATTTCAGAAACATAAATCAAACATGAAGGAACACCATTCTGCCTAATTTAAAGGTTATATCTTTGTTGCATTTGGAGATAATATCATTTGCTCTGAGGCTCGTTCGGAAGCTTTCAAAATCCGAACCCAAGGACCAAATCCTCTCAAATTTCAGAGGCCTAAATCATACATGAAAGAACACCATTATGCCAAAAGTAAAGGTTATATCTTTATTGGTTTTGGAGATAATCTCATTTGCTCTGGGGCTCGTTCGGAAGCTTCCAAAACCAAACCCATGGACCAAATCCTCTTAAATTTCAGAGACATAAATCAAACACGATAGAACACCATTGTACCAAATTCAAAGGTTCTACCTTTGTTCGTATTGGATATAATCTCATTTGCTCTGCGGCTCGTTCGGAAGCTTCCAAAATTCGAATCCACGGTTCAAATTCTTTCAAATTTAAACCCATGGCCAAATCCTCTTAAATTTTAGAGACATAAATCAAACTGGAAGAAACATCATTATAAAAAATTTAAAGGTTCTATCTTTATTGGTTTTGGAGATAATCTCGTTTGCTCTGGGGCTCGTTCGGAAGTTTCCAAAACCCGAACCCATGGACCAAATCGTCTCACATTTCAGAGACTTAAATAAAACATGAAAGAACACCACCCTGCCAAATTTAAAGGTTATATCTTTGTTGATTTTGGAGATAATCTCATTTGCTCTGGTGCTCGTTCGGAAGCTTCCAAATCCAAACCCATCGACCAAATCCTCTTAAATTTCAGAGGCCTAAATCATACATGAAAGAACACCATTCTGCCAAAAATAAAGGTTATATCTTTATTGGTTTTGGAGATAATCTCATTTGCTCTAGGGCTCGTTCGGAAGCTTCCAAATCCAAACCCATGGACCAAATCCTCTTAAATTTCAGAGACATAAATCGAACGGGAAGGAACATCATTGTACAAAATTTAAAAGTTCTATCTTTGTTGGTTTTGGAAATAATCTTATTTGCTCTGGTGCTCGTTCGGAAGCTTCCAAAACCCAAATCCATGGACCAAATCCTCTTAAATTTCAGAGACATAAATCGAACGGAAAGAAACATCATTGTACAAAATTTGAAGGTTCTATCTTTGTTGCTTTTGGAGATAATCTCGTTTGCGGAGATTATCTCCAAAAGCCCGGAATTATTCGGTAGCTTCCAGAATCCGAACCCATGGACGGATTTTGTCCAGATTCGAACTTAGCCTTTCTTTCGTAATTAGTAACCTACTATATAAATTTCATCAAGATAGCATCATTATTTTTTGAGTTATCGTGCGTACGGACGGACGGACGGACGGACGGACATCGCTAAATCGACTCCGGCGGTGATCCTGATTCAGAATATATATACATGTCTATACCTAACTCGCTTCCTTTTGGTGGTTACAAACACCATACCAAAGTTAATATACCCTATACTTAATGTGTAGGGTATAAAAATTGAAAAATTTGCCTATTAGTTTGATTGTGTTCATTCATCACTGTGTTCACTCGTCTGTTTTCAAAACTTTTACATCGTTTAAGACAGGACAATGAAATTTTAAGCTTGAATAGATCTAAAAAAATAATGTTGTTGTACAACTTTTTTATGTAGGCCCACCCGTTAGGAACTACAGCTCGCATAGCCAAATGCTCATGTTCTGCTTAACATTTTAATCTAAAATCGCAAAGATATCGGATATTCTCCAAACAATTAATTATAATAATTAAACAAATTTTTTAAATTTAGTATATAAATTTACCGTTATGTGAAAACAAAATTTTGCAAAATTATTCTTCATTCATATTTTCTTTCTTCATTCATATGAAGTTCAGATCACTTCATTCATATGAAGTTCTGACAGAAAAAAGATCTTTCAAAAATAAATTAAGTTTAATAAAAAAGTTTTTAAAAATATAAAATAAAAATTAAAGCTTCAACATATGTTATTATTTTACACCTCTTCATGGCTTTTGTTAATTATATATATGGTTTGCCTTAAAATTGAATTTTTCACAATTTTTTCTTATACATAAAATTTGGATGCAAGTTAAAGTATTCTAAACCATTTTTATTGTCTTTTGATAAATCTATGCCTTTAAAAAACTGTTGGTTTTACAGTCAGCCTTGTTTTTAAATAATATCATCTATATATTCTTTTTTTACTTTTTTCTACTTCTTATAAATTTTGTTAAAAATAATCAAAATTAAAAATGACCTAAATATTACCTTTTTTTAAAACTGGTAAAACTGCATTATAAAAAAATGATTTTAGACTATATTAGTTACAAATCAATCTTACTTTATATAATATTGATGTCAATTATTATTCTTTGCAAGAATTGTGCCACCTACTATGTATGGGAATTTTTAAACAAAATGTATTAAAAGGAAATAATGAAAATCCTTAAAATTCTTAACAATGATAAAATCCTTCTTAAAGTGTTTTATTCATAGCTGTTTAAGTATTATTAAAATTGTATTCCTAATGACCTTATTAAAAAACTATTAATTAGGAAAACTTCAAAAATATAATAATATGTACTAAGTAAAATATATGTTAATTTTTCTTTTGCACCAAAATAAAACTTAAGAAAAACTATCGATTTCTGCTTTAAAAAGTTTGTTTTCAGCAAAAAAAACAAAAAAAAAAAAAATACCATAAAATTTTGAAAAAATTCCAAGTATCTGTATAGCCAATTATTATTTTTATTCTGTCTAAGTTCTTCAAAGTACTTAAAGCTTAACACTTTAAGAATTAATCTAATTATAAAGAAATGTTTATAGTGTTTTTTTTTCTCAAAATTTCAATGACAAATTTTTTGCTATAAAATAAAGTTTTATTAACAAAATTTCTTTTTTTGAAATATCTTGAAATATACCTATATATATTTTTATTTTTTTTTATCATATTTTCAGATTCTCGTAATATTTTTAAATTTTTCTTTTTGAAAATTTCAAAAATAAAATTTTGAACATTCAATTAAAAAGTTTTTCATTTATATATTGATGCCACTGCTATATTCCACTTAAAGTAAACAAGTACTTACATTTTCCAATAAGAAACGGTTTATTCTGCCAATTTTGTTCTTTTTTTTTTCAAAGAAAGCTTATGAATATTTATTAAAATTCAAATGAAACATTTTTATTCTGCAGTATAAAAAATTAAAAAAAAAACAAAACTTTTGAATTAATGATGTTTTAGGATTTAAAAAAAATATATATATATAAATCTTGATAAGGTTTAAAAGTACTGCGACAACTTTAAGTTAAAACTTTACTTTTTCATATATCTAATAATATATTGTATAAGAAATCGAGGGAGAGTATAGAGTAGATTGTGTGAGCTCTAGCTATGTATTTACGAGATATATTTATGTAAATTTTTAAATTGTATGACAGTTTTTCGAATCCTTTGCTCCGAACCAAGTAAATTTCACTGAAGTTATTGTCATAAAACTTGACAATCTTCCAAGTTTCAGGTCTAGTCTAGGTTTTTTGATTCCTAAATTTGCTGCGCTAGACTTCAAGAAAATTATTACTATAAAAATTGTTCATATTTTTGAAATTTCAGATGTCTAGTTTTATTAGGTACAAAAATATGAAGATATAAAATTCGAGAATACATGAACCTGTTCCACTAGTGCAACCAAATTTTACAAAAGATGTTGGAATCGAACTTAAGTTCTTTTCAAAAAAATCCAGCTTCCTAACTTCTATAGACACTGAATTATATGTATTCTTGAAGAAAAAGTTGTATGGCAGTTAACAGAATCTGTTGCGCTAGAGTACCCAAATTTTACCAAAGTTGTTGTTATCAAACTTATTTTTAGATATCTATCATTAATAGACAAGCTATTTTCATTAAAACTTGGAAGTTGTATGAGACCTGGAAACGCGCCAGACGAATTTGTTCAATTTAAATAACGAAACCAAGAATTTTAGACAGATGAAATGATAAAATTTTCAAAATCATAGCTCTATTATTTTTTGTGTTACCGTGCGGGAGGATAGACAACAGAGATACATTCATGACAAAATCAATTCAGAATTCAATTCTGATTAAGAATATGTAATATATACTTTGCCATATCTATAGCTTGTTTCCTAAGGTGTTAAAAACGTAATACCAAATTTATTATACCCTTAAACTATTTTCATACTGTTATAAATATTGAAATCAAAACAAAAAATCTATTAACAGATTTTGATGATTCGTTTTAGATTTCCCTATACCTTTACCTTTTTTACAACTGCCATTTACAAAAATATGAGTCCATTTTAACAAATGGCAAATGAAAGTTTTCTAGAAATTATGTAAAATAAAATTGCAAATCGGAAGTTATTTTTTTTAGATTAACTTTTTTTTATCTGAAGTATTTTTTTCCAATTTTTTCATATTTTAAGTTATAGTGTTTGAAAGATAATATTATAATATATTACTATATGATACCAGTATTATAATATTTACTTTTTTTTTACATATAAGTATTCAAATTATACAATCAAGTATTCAAAAATATTTAATAAAAAGATAATAATACAAATAAAATTTCACAAAAAAAAAAAAGTTAAACTTAATAGTAACAAATAGTTAAAAAAAAATATTATTGCATCTCAATACATTCAAAAACAAAAGTTTCGCTAGTCAAATAGTATAATTTTATTTTTGCTATAGTCGATTAAAAATCTTTAAAATAACTTTTACCCGGATAGTTGCAATAAGAAAATAAAACTTACAATCCCCATGACTCTCATCAAATACGAGTAATACAAAAAGAAACTCAATTATTTAAAGAAAATATGATGATGCACGTATAATATGATGAATTTTCTCTGAGTTAGTTAATAATATGTGTTAGTTTTCTGCATTAAAATATTTTTTCCAAGGCCAATGTAAATTTAATATAAGTTTAAGTAGCCCTTTTTGACATACATATAATATGTATAGTAGCACTTACCTTTAAAATCAAATTAAAAAACTTCGGTTTAACTTGTATAGAAAGATATAAAATCTCTAAGAACGAAGAAATTTATTAAACTATCGCGGAAAAAAAAAAAAACTTACAACTTATAAACTTACGAAACTTTTAAACTTACAGAAATTTATTTTTTTCGAAAAAAAAAAAAAAAGCCACTTCATTGCCAACAATCTGTAAAAAATAGAATTTAAAAAAAAAAAAAAATATGCTTCAATTCAATTATTTTTTTTTTGCATTCTTATGCAGAATTGAATGAACTTAAAAGATTTTTACCTTGCTGCAAAATTTCTACTCCACTATAACATTTTTAGATATATGATTTTTTATTGATTTTATCTTTAAACTACGATTTTTATATAAAACTTTCAACAAAACTATTAAAGTTTTATGTATAGCCAATGATTTGAAATCGAATATTGTTCTTAAGTGCCGGCAATAAAATATTCTTTTGTTAAATTTAACAAGTTTTAAAGAACTTTTTTTTTTTTTTTTTACAAAAACGATTTATAGATTTTCGTTTTTTTTTTCTTGTTTTTTAGGAAAGTTTTTACTATTAAAATTTTCACACTTTTGTATAAATTTAAACAGTATAAGATGAGATAGAAACTTTTTATGTAAATAAAAAATTAAAAATTTTTATTTGTAGTTTTATTAATTTAAAAGAAAGAAAGAAAGAAAATATGAATTAAAATAATTAAGAATTAATGTGTTATACATCTTATATTGGATATTCTTTTAGACTTAGATAAGATGTGTCCAATAATGATTAATTATAAAGATATTAATTTTGCTTATTGTATTAAAAATATCAATTTTAGAATAAAATATACTATAAAAATCTCAATTGTTACCTTTAACAGTAAATTAAATTTTAAAGTATATTTTGAAAGCGGATTCTAAAGATAATGAAACCCCGCGTAGGACAAAATCGGTGATGTTAATGATATTTTTTAACGTCAATTTTTCAAAAACATATATCACTATCCTCACATCTCGTCCTTTATGGACGAAAAGGATATTTGAGAAGATGCTTGCCCATTGCAGTTATTTTATGTATACCGGTCATCTTAATTATGTAGGTCCCCAATGATTTAATAATATTTTTAATGTTTGTTTGGTAAAGGTAGATTTTGAGAGAAAAAAAATTTTTTTTTTTAATTTTTCTTAAAAATAAAATATTACAAGATTTTGCTAAAAAGAAACTCCCCAATGTTGATCTAAATTTGCAGACAATCCTAAAATCCCTCCTAGTTATTAATTTTAACATCAATGTATTTAAAATAGTGGAGACTACGCGTCCCCAAATCCCTAAACAAATTATTGGTACAATGATTTTGTAACCAATTTTAAAATCTCTGCTAATTATTTTTTTTACATAGATATTTCAACAACAAAGTATTTAATATAGTACCGCCCCCTAAACAAGTTATTAAAACTCTGATTTTGTAATTAACTATAAAATCTATTCTAATTATTTTTTTTCATATACATATAGTTTAACAATAAGGCATTAATTAATTGCAAAGGCTTGATAAAATCGTAAAAGGGTTAAAAGGCCATTAAAAATGTTAAGAAATAAATAAGGCATTTAACATAAAAATCTAACTAAAGTGCAGTGCATACGGTAAAAGCCGTAATAATTATATTGTTACATATAGAAACAGTGCAAAACAACATTTTTTTCTAGAAAGAATTACTTATATTTTCTAAAATATAATATATAGGTTCCAAAAGTGCGAATGGGTAATTTTTAGAGTGGAAAGAGACCTTCTCAACGAGGTACAATTATTAGGGAGTTGTTTTGTAAAAATCTTGAAATATTACATACTTATTTTGGAAATTTTAAAACAAATTTTTTTGTTTAAGAAAATGTTTATGCCTTTTAAAAATGTAATTGGAACCTCGGTGGCCTAGTGGGTAAGAGCGTATAAAATATGCTGTAAGCATCGAGGAAATGTAGAAATGCCACACACGCCGTAAGAGTTATTCCTCCTTACGACATTTACAGCCACTCCTGTAAAGGAAAGGCTGTGTAATTTCTTGTTCACATTTATGTCGCAGAGAAATGCACTAAAAAAAAAAAATGTAATTCATAAAGTTAATTTAATGCTAAGCTTTGTAAAATGGTTGTCAAATTAGCTAAAGAATTTTTAAACTTTCTATAATACACTAAGTGATATGTTGTCGATATTATATTGTCAATCAATTGACAACAATTTGATTTAACATGTAATTGGATAAAAATTAACATTGATTAAAATTAATAAAAATTGAAAATATAACACTTAGAGCAAATATAGGATAACCCTCTCAAATTTCTTCACATCTATCGTTATTTATAGTCCCCTTACTATCAAATACCATATCAATTGAATCGGTACAGTGAAAAAAAATGAACTGAAATGGTAAATCAATTAAAAATTAAAAATCATGTCATATAATTCAGCAAAATTCATAAAAGTGAACGTTCTGGATCTGAAGCAATTAGTTTGCACAACGTATTCATAAACAACTTTCAAGACAATCATTCACTTTCCAAAAAAATATTTCTTATTATTATAATTACTTTAATACAATTTTATGCATTATTTGTATATGTATATGTATGTAGCTAAAATAGATTATAATATAGATGATAGCTTTATTATATAATAGTAAAAACTAATAAAAACCAAAAAAAAAAACAAAAACCAATTTAAATTTGTTTATTTTTCCAACAAATCAGTTTAATTTTGAAATTAAACAAAGATATAAGAAGACGAGACTACAAAACAAAAATGCTTTATCCTTTTTAACATTTTTTTTTTTATTGTATTCATTATCATGATTTTATGCTAAAAAGTTATTTTGTATTTGTATTTGTTTCAAAAAAAAAAAAAAGAATAACTTACAGTTTTTTAAAGTTCTCTTTTTATTTAAATTCTTTGTTTTTCTTCTTTTTTTTTTTTTTTTTTGTATCTTTTATTTACAGATTATCTCGAATACAATAATTTCTATTTTCTGTCTATTTAAAAAAAAAAACAAAAACAAACATAAAAAAAATAAAAAGGATAACCACTAAAAATGAATTAAGTTTAAGTGTTGCGTTGATATTGATTATGATTATTCGTAATGGTCAGTTGTTTAAGCTTTTGTTGCCGACTTTTATTAAAACAAATTTTATGTTTCTTTTTTTTTTTGGAGGAAAAAGGCATTCTTTTAATAAAATTGGTTAAACAAAGACTTTGTTTATTTTAATATGAAATAAACTGCTAATGTTTCAACCCTTTCATTTTTATTTTTATAATTTAGAGAGACGCGATCATCCAGTATAGAAAGAATATTATTTATGTACTACACAAATAACATTTTTCGAACTAGTTAAAAATTTTTATTAGTGCCTATAGCAGTTTTTGATATACAGGATGATCCAGACCATGCGCATCAGCTTTTTTAAGAAGGGAAGGCGTCATTATTTTAAAATATAAAAAAAAAAATTATTAGTTAAGTCAGGGTTGCTCTATCGATTGGTGATATTTTAAACTTCCGGAAAGGACCACAAAACAGGATTTTTAGACCGGAAATTCACCGAAATCGACATTTTCAATTGAGAACGCGTATTTTTCGATGCAAATTCGAATTATACGTCAAAAAATAAAAAAACTTTTGGCTTATTAATGTCTTTTTTGTTTTCTAACTATTTCCTTTTAAAATTAATATAAATAAAATAAAAATCTTTTATATTTTTCCTTATTTTAAAATAACAACTCCTTTCCTTCTTAAAAAGCTGATACGCATGGTCTGGATCACTCTATATATTATAATGCAAACTTTAAAATTTGATTGACAAAATAAGGATAAAATGTTTTTATGTTGTAGGACTTCTTTATTTATATGTCCTAGACTTCTTTATAAAAAATTGGGAGAGTTTATAAAAAGTTTTTATTTTAACTTTATAAATTTATTTCAATCAAAGTACATTATCATACATAATTAGCGGCAGAAAATGACAATCTCCAGACTTCCAATTACATCTAAAACACAAAAATTTACTGAAATCTTATTTTGTACCCAAAATCTTGTACCCTTTATCTTCAAAGTCTTTAAAACAAATTATATAAAATTGTTAAAACTGTTTGTTTATATTTAGAATTTATCAAAATACAAAATTTTTATTTTTTTTTTAAACGAATACAATACTTTACTTGTAGAAAAATCTATAGTATTGTGAGTAGAAAAAAAATTAAATCTAGGATTTGGTCGTTTTTTACTACAAAATAACCATAAAATAAAACAAAAGTTTTTTTTTTTTTATTTGTTAAAACGATAGGGTTATTTGAAATTTTATAGCTTGTAAAGTTTGTATAGTCATAGTATACAGGACTAAACAAAAATATAAAGCAAAATTATTAGCATTAATAAAAATGTATACTTAGAATAAGGAAAATCATTTTTTGTGTATTATACATAATAGTATTATACATAATAGTATATATATATATATTTATATTATGTATTATATAGTTGCAAAGTTAAATAGTAAAACATACTGAAATTACATTTTATATAAGCGTTTTCTAAATGAAGTTTATCGTTGTCATATAAAATACAAAGATTTTATTTATTTTTTACTACACATTTTGTTTGTTTGTTTTATGCAATATAAATATTCTATAAGATTTATTTATAGTGTTATTTTGATATATGATTTTATATTTAACGTATTTAAATATTAATATATGTATATTAGTATTTATTTATTTTTTTTATTTATTTTACTATAGTTTTATATATATGCATTTTATACATAAATATGCATTAATTTTTATTTTCACGACAACGGATTTACTTTTTTTTTTACTATATTTAATTAAAGCATAATAGTGGACAAATCTGGTTCATGATGCAGTGGTTAATTAGCTGGCCTTTAAATCAAAAGATTGTAGACTCGAACCCTCGTCAGATCATCTAGAAAATAAGTAATAATTTTTCATAATAATAATGTATATCGTAAAATAATAATGTCAATATAATAATAATAATTGCTATGATTTGCTTTTAGTTATTACAATAATAATTGTTACTGACAAATTGTAATAATAATATGTGAGTTCATTGTCCTAAGTTTCAATTCAAAGTTTACGCATCCCTGTTCAATACTTCTCTATTCCTATTTCCTCATCTAATATACTTTGTGGGCACTTAAGACCTTCATACCCTATATTGAAATCGGTTTGATCAATAAAAATCTGACACCACCAATCGGGTATTGGTGATATCTTTAGAAGATTCGTACCTCTCCTACGAAAAAAATTTACACTTTAACTTAAAATATTTATATGAATATTTTAAATTTATATATTTTACATAAAGCAAAAATTTATTTTTAATTTTAAACTAAAAGTGAATATTTATTTTGTTAAGTTTTGTTATATTTTTTTTTTTTTTCAATAGATTGTTAATTAAAATATTATTATAAAAACGACCGAATTATAAATATCACTCTAAAGTTACTGATTTTATTAAATTACAATAATTTAAGTAATTTTTTGTCCTTATAATGTGTCTTCATCCATCATTACCATATTTAAACAGAACAAAAAACAGCTTTCCAAGATTTAAAAAATAAAAACTGTGCAAATAAGAGGTTTAATTTGATTAATAACAGAGTGGTAAAATTAAATTATAAGGTTCTTAATTAAAATAACAGAATTTGCAACAAAAATAATGTATGTAACTGCAATTTTACTTTTAGTACTTCTGCTTCTAGTTAGTATTTTCTTTATTGGTAGATGTTAAAGAGCAATTTTAAACAAAAACTAAGAAGAATGTATAGAGTTGACTGTGCCAATACGAATAGGATATTCGAACATAAACATAATATAATGCATAAAATTTAATCATATTTTATAAAATTTTAGTTACCTATCTTAATTAAAAATTGAGTTATTCTCATATAAAAAAAGAAATTATATGACAAACAGTCAAAGTCACCAATCGAACTTGTTCAATTTTAATAACAAATGAGACCACATTTATACAATAATGAAATGGTGAAAATTTCAGAGTTTTTAAGAATTCTAGCTCTATTATTTTTTAAATTGTCGTACAGATAGATGGTTTAACATAACTAAATCGATTTAGAATTCGATTCTGTCTGAAAAAGTATTTTTCCATATCTATTTATCTCATCTCGTTTAAGATGTCACAAACGTAATAGCTATGTTCTTACAAATAATAACAGTAAGTGTTTCAAGTTTTTCATTTAATATGACAATTACTATATTGAAATTCCGTGTATATATATTTACTACTTTCCTTACTATAATTTTATGCACGTTTATAGTGAAATTGGATCCTTCGGTTTAGCAATTAAATATTATGCCTATAAAAATCATTATACCTCATCAATATAATCATTCAAAGGTTTTGTTTTTTTTAAATTGTATTTTTATACCCGTACGTTAGTCTCGGATCCTCTTGTTGTAAATTGCTCCTCCGTTTGCAACACCTCAAAATAAGGATGCTAGATGTAGACTGAAATGTATTGATCGGATCAAATTAATTTTATGTAACAACAGTTTCTTGTAGCATCAATCGTTACAGAGCTACAGTTTCCCAAAGTTCGAAAAAATCCTATTAAATTCTTATAAAACAAGTTCTATAAATTATATCTTCAATCTGAAAATTCTAAATAATAGCTATTTTTATTTATAAGCTTTACAAATATGTATTATGTATATAGTAAATATAAACTTTTGCCATACGATAGGTTCGAATATGCGCGTTCGTCAAATTATATTTCAAAACCATATTTCTAAAATTTATAAAACTCACCCAAATTATTTTAAAATAATCAAAAATTAAAATAATTAAATTAAACGCAGAGTGATACAATATTTAATTTTGAACCCAATAAAGTGTTCGTATACAGTTATTTAAGAGTAGACAAGATTATCTGTGATCTTCCTCGTTTTTTAATTGATTAATTTGATATTTATTGCAAATACATTTATATTTTATTAGTAATTATTTTTATTTTAAATTATCCAATTTTCAAATTTTATTTTTATGGAGCTTATTTTTTATGACAAATTATAATATTCAACATTATTTATTAACTTAATGCATGAAAATATACATAATAAGTATTTTAATTAAAATTGCATATAAAATTATATACATATAACAATTATTTTTATTATTTTTAAGTTTTTTTTATTTGTTTTGAGGTTTTAAAATTTTTTATAAAATAAAATTAGAAAATTTATCTGCAAATAAAACCAAACAAAAAAAAAAAAAATTAATTAATATTTATCTATTTTTGTTTTTTTTAATTTCTTTTTTAAAATTTTAATTTTATATTCTAATTTTATATTTAGATTTTTATTTTCTACACTCTCTTCACAATAAAAAAAAATTACTACCTATAATTTTTCATTATTTTATTTATTAGAATTTTATGTTTTAACCTACAGATTTTTTTTAACTCAACACATATTATAAAAAAAAAAAAAATTTTAATTTTTATATGAAAAAAAATCAGATGTATCCACCACAGAACCGACCGCTATTACACGAAATCCATAACGAAAAATTTTATAGATTTTTTAAATAATAATTTATCTTAAATTTATTGCAGTCACACAAAATAATTTGACTAATAAATAATAAAAATACTAATACAATCTGACAAAATGTAAAGTAATTCATTATTCTATTTATTATTTTTAACTAGATTTTTGTAACGTAACTACAAAAAGATACACACAAAAATTACACAGTTTTAATGTTGGGTCATCAACAAGAGAATACACATATATATATAAATTTTTAGAAGAGATATAAAAAAGATAAAAAAAACAAAAAAAAAATGTTGCTCCTTTTCGGTAAAACGGTACATATTTATTAATTAACACAATAGGATTTTTAGATTATTTGTGATTTTCATTTTACAATCAATGGCTCGGGTGTTTTTTTTTTTAAATAAAATACAATTTTTTTTTTTGTTTTGTTTGGGGACCCCTTAAACCAATATTTTTCTATATATACAAATTTAGTCCATTATAACGTTATTTTTTTTTTTTTATTTAATATTCAACAATGTAAACTAGAACATCTGTATATCCTTTAGTAATAAAAATCATTTAAAATATAAATATTTATTTTAAATACAAATATTAAAATTTAATATCTTTTTTTTTTATTTGTTTTTTTTTTTTGTTTTCACGCAAATATTATAGTTTTTTATTTTATCTATCTGGCTTATAAAATACATAATTGTTGTTTTTCGTTTGCATAACTAAATAAAAAAATAAAAAACAAAATTTATAAAAATATTACACCAGGTTATACAAATTAATGAAAACTAATATTTAGAAATTTTTAATAGATAGATTAAAAAAAAAAACCGCTATTAATTATATTTTTATTATATCGTTAAAATGTATATAAAAGATTTTTTGTCAACAAACAGCATTAAAACTAAAATTTAAAAAAAAAAAAATTATTTTTTAACTTTTTTGTTCGCCTGGGGTAATCATCTTTCTAACGCCATGTAACTGTCATATTTTAGAATAAGTTAAAAACATATTTGTTCATATAATCGTCATATATTGCCTAAATTAATAAAAAAAAGTTAAGATAATTTCCTATTTTGTATCTAAACATTATATGAATTTACGTCATAAATTTTAACTTATATTGTTTTAAATAATCTTTAAAATTTTATATATTTAATCATTCTGAAATGTAATAAAATAAAAATATATACAATATTTTAATATTTACAACAAAAGAGGACTAAATTATTAAAGGCATATAATTAAATAAGGAATTTTAAAACTGATTTTTATTATAAATGAAGTTTAAAAGGAACCGAAAGAAATAGAGAAGAATAATAAAAAAAAATCATTATTAATCTAACCAATGAATGGCGGAATTTCGTATGAAAATGACAACAACAACAACAGTGACAATGATGGTAATGTCAACAACAATATCATTACATATGAGAAAACGAATCATTACATTAGATGCAGAAACAAATAACTTTAGTTTCCGTTTGAAAACAAAAGCAGAAAGCCTTTTCAAACGTCACGTGATAAATCAAATTTAATTTAATTTAAGTATATAAATTAATTTAATTCGTAGTATATCCAAATTTTTATTTTTAATATAAAATGGCGGAATTGTTTGAAACTTGGGATTCAATTTCCTGTCTGTGATCGATACAAAAAAAAAGTAAAATTTATTAAATCTCATATAAAAACAAATTTGTTTATAAATAAATATTATATAATACCAAAATAATTATAATAAAAAATAATTAATATAAGTGAATAAAATAATACTTATATCTTTTTCTGTCATACATGATACAAAAGATAGCGTCTGTCTTAAAACTCAATGATTCTATCCCTATATGTAATTTAATAGATACAATAATCGGCTTTGTAAAACTTAATATTTTTTATATACTTAATAAAAATTGAAAAAAATTTATTTTACTAAACTTTTTAAAAGAAGTCATTCGATCCTCATTCGAATGGTCGAACTCTAATAAGAAAAAGATGAAGGAACTAAAAATGTAAACAAAATTGATTGATTTTTTATAAGTAAATTTTTATCAAGATGCATTTTTTTTAATTTTATGAATTCAATTATTTTTTAAAAAAAACCATAAATGTTTTAGGGTTGCCCAAGAAATTTCATTTTAAAATTTTTTGTTTTTATGAATTTATGTTCCTATAAAATAACATTTTATATATGTTTTAAGTGATCATAACTGCTGAAAAGCCATTGTCCTTTTGAATTCTATTTCAATATATTTTCATTTATTTAATATTTTTTTTTTTTGTTTTTTGTACGTGATCAGATTTAGATTTATGCTAATATTGAAAATATATTTAAATATCTGTAGATATATTCTGAAAAATAAAAAAAAATTTTATTTTTTTGGGGTTAACTATAAAATTTTATCTAAACAATTTATTTTCTTTTTTTTTTTTTGTTCACATTTATAATATTATTAAAGAATTTTATACTATAAAGGAAGAAAATCTAAAGAAAATGGTTTTCCTTTTAAAATTTATATATATATGTATCTACATACACATTGTATTTAATATTTAATATGAACTCATATAATTAAAATAAATGTGGTTTCAGGAAATATATACATATTAGAAAATACAATGTCCAGGCGACTGATATTATAATCATTAAGATTTATAATATTTTTTTTTTATATATATTTTTGTGAAGTATTATAGGTATTATTATTATATTTTATATATGTAGAAATATTTTCTGTTCTATTATTATACATAATGAAAATATTTAAATTTCTTTACAAAAACAAAAACAAGTCGATTTAGTATTTTAGACACAATTCAAATTCCTTTAAAGATTTTGTAAAAGAAAATATTTTATTTAATGAAAAAATGTTTGTGTACTTGGATTATCAAGTCAGGGACCCATTACCATGTTTTGAAGCGCCATTTTAAATAAGATAAGCAACGTTAAATAAGGGGAGCAATATTATATAGCTATAGACAGATGGATCAATGTTTATGTCTTTTAATGTAATGTTATTAAAAACATGGTACTGATACATTAAAAAACAAACTGGTATATATCCTCTATTTGACTTGCTAAGAAAAAAAAACAAAAAACAAAAATAATAGATGAATTCAATAATGAAATCTACATTCTTATCTATATTCAACTCCTCAATAAAAAAATTGGATATCTCAGACCAATAAATCCCAAATAGATGCTGATAAAATATTAAAATCACTAAATGCACTCTATATACTATTTTCAACAACTGTTTTCAATGTAAAACAATAGTTTCTTTTTTTATATTCAAAAGGCAATGAATTTAATTAAGTATTATTCCCAATTTCTCTGATAACTAAATAATCTTTCATAATTATATCGCTGAGAAAATGTGAATTCGAGGAATATTGATCCTGAGAAGGGACTTAAATTTTTCTATGAGTTTTTATGATTGAAACAAAAATATGCCATATGAAAAAAATATTTTAAGTTTAGAAATATTTATGAAATGAAAGAGATAAAAAGTAAAGCAGTACCAAAAACAAAAAATTTGAAAAAATATTATATAAAAACTTCATCAAAAAGTCTTAATAAGCAGAAATTTTTTATTCTCTGTTTTCTTTCCCTCTAATCCTTTTCTTTATAAAATTTATTATACTATATAATATTTTTGTTTTTCTTTCCATTTTATTCCTTCGCCAATGCTCTTTAGGTATCCATTAAGTCATATTAATTCATAATATATATTATAATAAGCTTCAGTTTTCCTTGAATCATTATTTTCACTAAACTGTTGATTAGTCGGCTGATTAGTTGTTATACAAGATTATACAACACAAAAATTATATTTGTTCGCCACCTATTATCTGATACAAGAATTATTTATTTATTTAATATTACAATATAAATTACTAATATTGATTTGAGAAAATGACCTGACCGGATTTTTAACATAAAGTTTTTCGATTGAAAAGCCAGCTATTTAACAACTACGACAATGATCAGATACAACTACATAATAATAAAAAATTGACTTAAAACATTAAATATTTATAAGTTTTTCATTTAATTAAAATAATTTTGTTAAATGCTATTTAAATAATTCATAAAATTAACCTAATAATATGCAATTTAATCAAAAAGTTCATAATTTAAATACAACTTAATGAAAAAAATATATTACTACCACAAATTTATTCTAATATTTCAACATTTGTTTTGATGTATTAAATATATATGTTACTATTTTGTATTTGTTTTTTTTTTTTTTAAATACATAAACCAAAAAAATTACCAAGTAACAACTTAAAACAAAAAAGAAAATATTTTTTTATTTATTTATACAATACCATAAGTTTATTTTATTATGTGTATCTATGTACTAGGGAATACATAGGAAAAAAAAAATACAAAACAAATTGGATTACCCTGAAAATGGATATCTATGACCGCATTCAATTTAAGTTTTACAATTTTCCATTACATTTTATGTTTTATTATAATTTATTTTCAAATGTTTTATTAGCTTATATATATTGTAAATTTAAATAGTAACAGAACTACATAAATTTAAAAGACTAAAACCAATATAGTGAAAGAGCAGTCCAGCAGATCAGTATCTATTTTTAATTTAAGATAATAGTGACCATTACTTTTTAAATAATAAAAATTCTATTTCGTGATTTCAGAAGTCTCAATTCTTCGAACAATTTCTAAAAAAAAAACAAACAAATAAATGAAACAGTAAGTCGATGCAACCGACTTATTTATACCCTACACCTAAAAAATTCAAATTAAATTAAAAATCCATAAGTTATTTTAGTTAGGTATTTAATATAAGCTAAAAAAATAAATGCTTTTACAACCTTTGTACAAAATTTCAGGTTTCTATCTTTATTAAATTCGAAGATATGCTTGTTAGGTCTTGGGAAGTGTGTCTTGTTAGGTCTTGGAAAGGCACACGAACCACCACCCCAATTCATCTCAAATTTTAGAAACATCTTCAGAACAGAGTAGAACACTCTTATATCAAATTTCAAGTTTTTATATTTATTATTTGTGTTCGGTAGCTTGTTCGGTTTTGGGTGTTGTGTGGGAGATACCCAAACAACCATTCCAATTCATCTGAAATTTTAAGCAAATCAGGGATTCAGGAAACAGCACCCTAGTACCAAATTTGAAGTTTCTATCTTTATTAATTTCGAATATATGCTTGTTTGGTTTTGGGAGTTGTGTGGGAGGTACCCAAACAACCACTCCAATTTATTTCAAATTGTAGCGATTCAGGAAAACAGACCCTCGTACAAATTTTTAAGTTTCTATCTTCATTAATTTCGAAGATATGCGTATTCAATTTTGGGAGTTGTATGGGAGGTACCCGAAACCATGGTCCGATTTCGCCCATTTGCAATCTCCGCCTTACTTTAGTCATTGTTAATCTACAGTATAAATTTCATCAAGATAGCATGTTGATCCTGATTCAGAATATATATACATGTCCACATCTAACTCGCTTCCTTTTGGTGGTTACAAACACCATACCAAAGTTAATATACCCTATACTTTAAGTATAGGATATAATAAATAAATAAACTTAAAAAAGAACATAATTATTGTCACAAAAAAAAAAAAAATTCAAATTACCAATTTTTATTTAAAATTTTTACTTTGTTTTAAATTTTTAAAGAAAAAAAAATTGAAAGTGATTTAAATTGTGCAACATCAATTCATATCTATTAAAGAGTATGCTTTTGTCCATCTGAATACTTAACAGAAAACTTAAAAAAAAAGAAAACTTTTGAATTTTTTCAATTTATACTCTGCATCTTTGTAGTCATAAAAAACAAAATTGCACTTTATAAACAATTTAATACATTATTTGCTCACTAATTAAAAATTAAAAATATACAAAAAATATAATAAAAATAAAAAAATATATTCCTTTATTTTCTCACCCACTTACAACAACATGCACTACTTACTTTCATCAAAATTTTTTTTTTTTTTTTTCTTATATTTCATAGTGTAGGTACTTAATTTTCTTTTGAATCATTACTTTTATAATATAATATTTCGTTTTTTTTTTTCTCTTCTATATATCTATCTCTTGTTATATTATTTTCTTTATATATTTCTATCTCTTTTTCACTCTTTTAATTTTATAATTAAAAGAATAAATAAATGGTGCAGAAATTATTTTTTCTCATTTATCTTTTTCTCTATAGTTTCTTTTTTTTTTTTATCATAAGTATATATATATACTTTTCTTCTTAAGTACGTATGTACATATATTAATTGGGTGTTTATAAACTAAAACTATTTTAAGATGGATAATATTATTATAGTAATACATATAATGAAATGAGTATAGATAACTTGAAATAAAATCTAAATAAATTGCACTTGGAAAATATTTAGATAGTTTTTTTCTTTAAAAAATGTTTCAACAAGATAATATAAAAAGATATTGCTAATATTCTATTAAATATTAAAGTAATTTTCGACCTGTAAACTAATCTAAATTCTAATAAAATTAAACTAAATTTTTAGCATCTTGAATATACATATTACCACTTAAGAGCAATTTTACTTTCTATTTAAAAAAAAAATTACTTATGTATCTATTGATTTTTTAAAAACTAAACTATATACAAAAACTGATTATTGGATATTACTCCTTGATTGGATTTTAATCCTTAAACACAAAACTTTCCTACTGTTTTATATTTTGTTTAAATTTTAATTAAAGCCAGTATAATTTAATATTGAAAATATTTAAGCTTTTAAATCTTAAAGTTATTAAAGAAAAATTTTAATAGAAATATATTAATTACATATAAAATAGGGTTTACTGGATCTAATTATCAAAATAAACTAGATACGTGCTATACACAGAACTTAAACAGAATAAAATAAAATAAACAATAGAAGAATAAAGTTTGTCTTCTTTTTAAATAATTTCTCTTCTTTCTTTATAATATAATGAAATGTTTTTTTTTTTTTTTGTTTGAAAAATACAAAAAAAAAAAGTAAAAAATTCAAAAATATCCTGTTGCCTTTTTTTCTTGGTTTTTTTTTTTTTTTTTTGATAAGAATCAAGAAGAATAATTGGTTACATGAAATGATAAAAGACTATTCCAGGACAAAAGATGTGCTGTATGCGTTTTTGTCTTTTTCTTTTTCATTTTCATTTTTCTTTTTTTTTTGTTTTTGTTTGGTTATTATTCAAACAGAAAAGGAAAAAAGTAAAATTATAAAAGTTATTACAAATTATAGTTAATTTATAAACATAAATAATTTTTTCTTTTTATTTACATAAATATATATTTTTTTTTTTTTTAATTTTTACGATTATGTGAAATTTTGAAATGAACGGTTTTAGAATGAACTTAGAAATTCATTCATTAAAAGTGAAAAAACTTTTGGTATATATTATAATATAAAATATTTTTTTTTTTGAAAATTCACTGGTTATATTTTTCACCACGGCAGATAAACTTCATAAAGAGAAATTTAAACTAAATATCAACCCAACTTAAGCAAGTTTTCTACCATAAAAAAAAATAGTATGATAAATATTTTAAGTACGGTAGGTGCAGTAACAATGAAACAATTGTATATTGTATTCTTTTAATTTTTAATTTTCTCCCCTTACATGTATATTAGAAATGACTTCAAAATAATATGAAATAATAAAATATTTATTTAACTATTTAACAATATTTCAAAATTTATTTAATTATAAGATAATGTTTATTTCAAATTTTGAAATAAAGAAGCAAAATTTTTAGAAAGCCTAAAAATATGCAAATAAATCAAAAAATAATAAAAATCTTGCAATTATTTCTTCCTTCCGGGGCTTCGGTAGCCTAGTGGGTAGGCGTATGGCGTATTAACCGAAGGAGTGTGGGTTCGATCCCTGCACAGGTCGTAAGTGTTTTTTCTTTACATATCCCCCTTACGACTAAATATAATGTAAATATATAGTATATAATATAAACAAAATAAATAATATAGTATATAATTTAATAATAGTATAAAAACCTATAATGGCCTTGGTAGCCGATGATTCAATAATATTGCACTACATTAATGTATGTAATATTAATATAAATAAATAAATAAATAAATTTCTTCCTCCCTTGGGGCTTCGGTAACCTAATGGGTAGGCGTGTGGCGTATCAACCCAAGGAGTGTGGGTTCGATTCCTGCACAGGTTGTAAGTGTTTTTTCTTTACATACGCCTCTTACTACCAAATATAATGTAAATATATAGCATATAATATAAACAATATAAATTTTTTTTTTTTTTTCAATTTATTTGATTTATTTTCTTTATTTCCTTATTATAATATACAATTCAAAATAAAACGAAATTAATTTTACTTAAAATTAGATTTGATATGCACTTAGGCTGTTAGTTTAACTACCACTCTCATTTACACTTATTATCTATTTTCTTGCATTTATACTTATAATTTTTAACTATAACTAACTTACTATCTAAGAAGAACTGAATTATTGATTTAATCTAGTGATTATTATTTATTTAATTTTATTTGTTTGGAAAATTCATACAAAAACCAATCCTTTATATATATTATGTTTTTTTAAAAAACTAAAACTAAACTAAAATAAAAAACTTAAAACTAATTTAATTTCTAACTTAATCTAACTAACCTAAAGTCTATCCTATTGTTTTCAGAAATATGGTATTTTATCTATTAGTTTCTCTTTATTAGGAATAAACATATCAAATTTAAACTTAACACTTTCATCATTAATATTATGCCTATTTAAATCAATTGGTATTTCTTTTCTTAGTGAATGCCTATTGTAATGATAAATTATTGGTATTTTATTTGAATTTTCTATTAAATTATTTTTATTTAGTAAAATGAAGCTCTCGGGTGGAGTAAAACCAGATTCTAGAGTTTTTATTAGGTATTCCTCATTTTCATACCACGGCAAATATATTAAAGAATTTTCTTCAACTCGACTACTCCTATGTATATGATTTCGGATTAGCCGAATTATAAAGTTATCTATTCTAATTAATTTAGCGTGTTCATAAATAGTTTAATTCGAGTGAAAATGTATGCAGTTTGTTTGAGCTTTTCTGTATAAGTTAGTACAGGCTCTTATACATTTTCGTTCAAATGCACGCATTTTTTCCATGCAAAATTTCTTGAGTTTAAATTACAAAATTGTTTAAAATCATATGTATGTAAGGGGCTTGGGTAGCCTAGTGGGTAGGCGCGTGGCGTATTAACCGAAAGAGTGTGGGTTCGATCTCTGCACAGGTCGTAAGTGTTTTTTTCTTTACATACCCCCCCCCCTTACGACCAAATATAATATAAATATATAATATAATAATATAAACAAAATAAATAATATTACTATAAAATTTAATAATAGTATAAAAATCTATAATAGCCTTAGTAGCCCATGGTTCAATAATATTACATTATATTTATGTATGTAATATTAATATAAATAAAATAAATAAATCTTCCTCCCTTATAAAGACCTAAACTTTATCGTCTTATACAAAATCTTATGATATTACATTTTTTATTGTGACACTTATATTTATTGCTTTTCCTAACTATAGCTAACGACACCAAAGACGAAGAACTTTGGCAGAAGAATACTGGGAAAGCTTTTATGAAGTGAGAATATTCAATCAGAGATACATAATACTTTTCATGAAGCGAATAGAGTAGGTCGATGAGAAGCTATAGGAGGTGAGCGGATCATTGAGCAGAGTAGCACAAAGGTCGCAGGGCCTAAGTCTAAGGCCAGCTACACGCTCCGCTTTCGGAACAACTATAATAACTATGACTAATTAATTTTTGATAATGTATAATGTTTCTTCATTATCTGTAACCTATAATCATTCCTTTCATATTAAAAGTACGTTGTTTATCCAGTTAATAGTTTTCATTTATTTCATTAATTATCTAACAATATAATTAACATGTACGGTCAAAAATTGTACATTTAATACCAAACTGATTTATTTTATTGTAATTTCTATTAGTATAATATTTTTAACTTAATAATAAATAAAAAATTTTGGGCTGATATATATTTAAAATCTCTGTTAAAATAAGAGATTTTATTATTTAGAGATTTATTAACAGAAAATAACTTTAATATAATATAAAAAAAAAAACTAAAAACTCTTTAGAATTATTCTTACTTGAAAAATCACTAAGCTCTTTTTTTCAACTACATTAATTCTTAAAATAACATTTATTTATTTTATTACAACCTGTTAAGGTTCAATTTCATCCCAAAAATATACAAAAGTAAAAAACATTTTTTTATAAGAAAACTTTAAAATTGAACACTTGAAATCAGAAAGAAATTTTTTTTTATGCTAATTTTCGTTTCTATTGTATTCTTTCTATATGCAATTTTAATGCTTATACGTACTACATATATTTGCAAATAGTAAGTATGGTAAAACTTTAAAAAATTACATTCGTTAGTTTTATATTTATCTATAGTATTTTATTTGCTTTAGATGCGAAATGATTTAGACATTTAATTTTTTCTTATGAATAATTTAAGGACATAATAAAAAATATACAAAAAATAATTCCCTTAATCAAATAATTGAAAACTAAAAATATGTTTAGAATATCTCTGTAGTGCAATAATTGAAGCTGAAACAATAAAAATAAAAATATATACAACTAATATTATCTGCTTTGAGAAAATATATCCTTACAACGTTAAAGGATTGATTTAGAATAGATATATGATTGATTTGAATAGATAAAATGATTTTAAAATAAATTGAAAAATCTTGTTCTAAATTTTTAAAAGATATATTTAAGATATATAAAGTAGTTTTTACTGTGATAACTCCTTGGGATTCACAAAATCCATATTTTCTTTTCTTTTAAAAATTTTACCAAGTCAAAAAGATTTTTTATGTTTAAATCGTTTGTTTCTCTTAGAATATTTAAGAACATTTGTGTTTAGTTTTTTAGTAGAATTCTTTAAAATCTGATATTTACAAAGTGTGAAATATTGATTTGTAATAAGTTCGTTAAACACTATCATTTAAATATATATTATTGTTAAGGTATGTTTGCTCAAAGCATATAAATGTTTTTAACATATTTTTTTTTATTTTATTTTTCCAGAAATATTTCCGTGATAGTTAACAAATTTGTGCTGTATAACAAATACTATGTCAATATATAAAGAAAATATTTTTTAACCCACAATATTTCAATTCAATACATCTCAATTGTTGAGATGTTCAAATTGCAAAATATTCTTATTCACTTATTTTTTTATTTAAAGAATTGAAGTGATAAAGAAAATGTATTCAGCATTAATATTATTTTATTGCATATTTTAAATTGCATTTAAGGTATTACTAATATTATTATTATTGAATCGAATCGAATTTTTTAAAATTTAAAATAATCGATATATTACTCTGAACAGATGCGAAATTTATATATTAAAATAAAAATATGAAAATGTGAAATATAAGGATATTATTTCCGCCTGAAATAATATTTTTATTTGAGTAATGATAAAAGAAATTATGATAGTAAAGTGCTAAAAATTAAAAAAGAATGTTAAATGATTTAGCTGCAAATACCATTTTAAACTTAGAAATGAACAACATATAAATCTACAAGTCACATATTATAATGTGTATAAATATATTATATAAAATTATAAATTTCAAATTCCAATTATCTAATATCTAAATAAACAAATTGTAAATTTTATAAATAAAATTAAAAAAAAATATAATAATACATATTTTTAATATTAAAAATAATTTTAGATAAAAGATTTAGAAATGGTTATTAACAACGTAATGGGAGAACAAAAATTACTACACCTAAAATAAATTTACTATATAGACGATATTTATATGTCATACATATAAAAACAAATACATTGCCGTATTGTTACAGTTTTAAGTGGTAATAATTTAACACATACCCAACAAGTTTTTTTAAGAAAAAAAGACGGAAAAGGAATTCTGTCCATGCCCAATGAAATTGTTCATTTGTCTGTTTGCAAAATCTCTAAACCAATTAAGATGAAGCAATAGAATTTTAAACATGGATATGTTTCTTAACAGACCAAATTAATGCTGTCGAAAACTTTTTTATGTAACCGCATCCATTACTGAGTTACTATTCTCTAAGTTAGAAAATTCGCTTTTTAAAATGTATATCTCAGATGGTTTTTCGAAATTCGTTTTTCGAAAATTTACAAATTTTGATACAAATGACAATATTTTAAACTGTTTTTTATTGTCTTTTGGAAAATGTGCACATTTAAAACCATTTACATTTTACCTTATTAACTTATTTAACATATATTATATATCTTACTTTTCATCACAGAATTATTAAAGTATCATTTTTTTATGGTTTTTATTATTTTTTTTTAAATGTATAAAATAATTTTTATTTTGATTGATTATATAAAGTACATTTTTCTCTACTTTTATAAGTTCAACATATTATAAAGTCAAAAAAAAAATTTTTTTTAATAAGCTTGATTAACATAATATCTAGGGCACCTCAACAAAATTTTAAATGAAGCCAACATAGCTAAATATATTTTGTATATTTATATTAATATTGTAAAGATATATGTATATTTTGAAATCCCTTTTGGAAATTACTATTATTAATTACAATTTTTTTTTTTTTTATATTTTCCTATTTCAAAAAGAATGCAACACATAGATACCATCTCATAATAAAAATTATTTTCCTATGCAAATATCAAATTCCCAAAAAAAAAAAAAAAAAAAAAGAAAATATTAATTTATTTAAAAAAGAAATAAAAATTCGTAAAACAAACTTTATTATAAAAATTCACATTATTGCATATTTTCTTTTATTCTTTTTTGAAATATTTTTTATTTATTTTCTTTATAAAAAATGAAACAATATAAATTGGCAATAATATATTCTTAATTATTTCAAATATATGCAAAAGATATCGAATATTAATACTCTATATTTAATTTAAAGAAAGGAAATTTTAATTTGAGGATCTTAAGCCATTACACAAACAAAATTAATATTTTACATATATTGTGCTTGCCAATAGTGACATTTTAAATGCTTAATTTTAGAAATGAAGCAGAAGACGCTATACTCGCAAGTCACGATTAAAGTTAATAACACTCAAATTGAATTTGTCACAAATTTCTAATATCCTTTATTACAAATAATAAATTAAAGTAAGATGAAAGCATTTAAAGTGTGATTCATTTTAAAAAAAAAGAAGCTTTCAAGTAAATAAAGAGTAATAGTGAAGTTTTATACCAAATCTAAAAGAGTCAAAAATAGCATATTCTGGAGACATAATAATGCGAGATTAAATTTTAAATTTCTTCAACTTCTTCAACATAATGTAAAATTAAAGAAGGAATCAAATTGTAAACATAAAGGACAAATAAATTGTATAAAGGACAAATAATTTGTATAAAGGACAAATAAATTCTATAAAAGACAAATAGATTAACATCTACAGTGCGAATAATCATTTTAAGTAGGTGCAGTGACAAAACGCCTGAGGAAATAAAGCAGGCTTTAATTCCAAAACTTTTGAAAATTATTATCCTTTTCAAAAAAGAATTAAAGCCCACGGGTCTTAATTCCACTAGATCGTAGCCTTTAAGCCAACTTAGAAAAAAAATTAAAGCCCACACAGTAACACAAAGGTTATTATCATGAGTCTGTGTTTCATTTGACTGGATTTTATTTGGTGACATGTCGGAAGTTCCATGGTCAGAAATCCCATTGGGACTTTTGACTCACTTCAATGAACCAGAAGTCTCATGGGACTTTCGTTTCATTGTTAAGGCCTCAGAGATTTTGGCAGGTATTTTAGAATTGAATTCAAAATCAAAATGATACGCCTTTTACAGAATATTTAGATATATGCATATGAGAGTTTCTGAATTAAGAGAGATTTTAGAGTTGATTACAAAATCAGAGTTATACGCTTTTTCCAGAATATGTATATTCTAGCGTTTTGTCGCTGCACCGCACATAATATTATTTTTCTTATTTTTTTTTGCAGACCACTTTTTTTTTTTTTTTTTTTTAATCTTTATTTAGATCTTATATAATGTATAACTTACAAAAACAAATTTAAAAATATCAGTTAACTTCTTTGTTTTTATAATTAATTTTAAGATGGCATGTTTTCTTATTTTATGAATTTTAGGTTTTATATTTTAATATTACATTTTTCAGACAATTTTAAAACATTATTTGTAAAAAAAAATATTGCATATTTTTAGGTTATTTTATTAATTTGATTTTAAATAGATACTGAACCTAAATTTTCGATTCTAAATTCCTTACGAATTTTTTTTTTTAACTTTAAAAATTATTTTCGCGAGAGAAAAATTCTGCTTTATTTTTACTTATTAAATATGCTTAAAAATTTATTATTGCTCTTTTTTTTATATATTTTTATTTACATATACAATTTGTACTTTCGCGGAAATTAATTTAATGAAATTCAACTTTCAATCTGATTATAGCTGAAAATACAATTTATAGAATTATACAAGCTTTTTATACTTTTTGAAATAAATTTATGTGTAGTGTATATTTTTGTACTGGCAAAAATTCAGAGTCATAAATGAATTTTATGACTCTAATTTTGTCTATTTTCGTATATAAAATTTTTTCAAAATGTAGAATGTCTTAGAATGAGTGGAAAATATTGTAACATATTAGAAGAGAAATTATTGAAACAAATAAAAATTAGACGACAGAGGGAAAAGTGCTTTATAATATTTTTTTATGTAGGTATACAACAACCTAAACAGATCATTTGAAATTTGTTAGATATTGCTTTGCTATCACTTAATTATTGTTTACATTTACTAGCACTTAATTATCTGAGTTTATTTTTCATTAAATTATTACGAAATAAATCTGATTTTATCTGTAAAAATTTAAAGCTGTTATAATGTTGAGTACTAGTTATAACAATAAAGGTTGACGTTGCGGAAGCTGTCATTATAGTATCAGTTTTATTATATATTTTCATAATATCAGCTTCAATTTTTGTTTTATCTTTTCCTAAAAATACTTTAAACATACTCCAACATAATTCATGGATAACGAATTATCTTCGAGTATTATCTCCTCTCAACCGCCTGAATTCTGAATACAAAATTTTATATAAAACCTAATGTTTTACATTTTAATTTTGTTTGGAAATTTAAACTTCGAATCCATTCATGAAATTGTTTATATTTTTTGATCTGTCATAAAACGTATAGTTGTATTTTCTGTTTAGAAATAATGCTATTTCAATACTGAAGATACTTTTCAAATATTCGATTTTAAGGGGAATTTGTAATATTTATGAATTTTTACTTTTCCTAGACTATTTTATAAATTTTTTCAGATCTAAATATAAAAGTTTTCTTATATTTGTAATATAAAATATCTATTCATCCATTTTTTATACCTTAAATTTCAAAATAACATTACATCTCACAGAATAGATTTAGATTTAACCTTACATATATAATTGATTCAAAGCAACTTTCTATAATATATATCTTATGTTGAAGGTGTGCTAATCCATATACTAATTCTTATATATTTTTTTTTTAATTTTTAAACATTTTAAACTTTATTTACGTGTACTTATACCATTCACAATTTCCATTTTGAGAATTACAAATAAAATTTCAGAAAAATATTGTCTGATAAAAATGTTCCAATTTTGAGGAAAAAAGTTAAAGTAAAAAATTTTTTAGTATGGGATGTACTAATTATATTAGCGCCAATTCATTGAAAAACTATTTAACTTAATTATGCATACAATGGAAATTTTTTTTGTTTTTTTTTTTTGATTTTTTGGTTGTCTATTTTATATACTATATTTAAATAATACAAAAAAAAAGTACTTTGTGATTTGTTTTAAATTGTATATTGGTTTTCATTTCCGCAATCTGATATACATAAGGCTGGTGTTTTAGAACAATATGCCACTAAAAACATACATTTAAATTTCTATAGTTAAAAACATATAATAATAAAAAAAACGATTTATTTTTTTTGTTTTTTTTTCCACTAATTCCTTAGTGACATATATTTTTTCTATTTCTACAGATGAAATAACTTCGAATATAATAAATACATTCAATATAGCTCTATAACTTTGAAGTTGTCTGCACCTCATAAATTCATGGAATGGAATGAAAAAATCTTAAAGCTACAAGTCACAATATATTTTATATACATAGTATGGAATTAAAGTATTATAAAGTGCAATTTTTTTTTTTTTTCTATTTAGTTCAAACCAAACTATACGGGTCATTTACTGAAAAAGGAGTCGTTCAAAGAAAACATAAAAGTAAAAAAAAAAAAAAAAACAATTCACTTAAAAAATAAAATTAGTTGGGTATTTTACTTTAAATCAATGAAACCTTAAAAAAAAAAAAAAACAAAAGTTTCCATTTTTAAAAATATAAAATTTAAATTAATTTTCTTCATTAATTTAAAAAAAAAAAAACAAAAAACAAAAAACAAAAATTAAACAATGCAAATAAGTTAATATTTTAAACTATGTACAAATGATTATAGAAAGACCTGCACAATTCATTGTATATGTTCAAATGGGTTAATTATAACAATAAATAAAAGTTTTTCCCTTCTCATTGAAATTTCTTTTTATTTATTTTCCTTTTCCATACTTAAATTCTTTAACTTTGTATAAATTTTAATATTTAATTTATATGCAAAGTAAATAGGCGAGCGGTAAATAATCTTACCTTAATATACTTATATATAAAATTATGCCAGTACATTGATATTCAAACTAACAGATTTCATCAGAACCTGTAAAGCTGTTATTTTTAACTACAAAACATGTTATTTTTTTTTTTTTGCGAAGGCAAGTGGGAATCATTGAAAGGCACTGAAGAAGAGCGGTACGAGCATGCTTTCACTATCGACGTGTGGGACTTTAACCTAATAAACTTCACCTTCCTTTTTGATATGTTATTAAGAGACTTTTAGTACTAATTTATAATTTGCAGGGATGTGATAAACAACTATGTTAACGTTTTCCTTAAACCTATAGTACTATATTTAGTATTTCTGTACTTATTAAACGAGATACGATTCTCTTATGGAGTAAAAATTGGTTTAAGGTTTGCAGGAACATCATTAATAAACGTGTTAACGTTCTCCCTAAACATATTATGTAAATTAAAAATGTAATCATTCTCAATTTTAGGAAACACATGAAATGTTTCCACATTTGCGATATTCGATTCATAAACGAATTACCATATGCTGAATGTATTATATTTCAATTTTTTAGATAATCGACATAACACTATTATTTAATTTCTTAAATTATTACACAAAAATAAAAAATAAAAAAATATTTTTATAATAAAAGAAAAAGGAAAAGCTGATACCTTATTTCAATATTTTGTTTTATTATCTAATCTTAAGGTATTATAAAAAATATAATAAATCCATACTATAAGTTTTATTTTCTAAAATACAACTAATTTAAAAATTATTTTAAGAGCTTTACAATAAAAAGAAAATTTTAAATTTCTTTTCTACAACGTAGGGCGAATCATTAAATCTTTTAAATTTTAAATGATATGTACTATCTAGAAATTTATAAAACCCTATTAATATTTTAAATTTTGATTTGTTAAACCCAACTCCACTCTTATAGCCGCAATAAATGAATGAACGAAAATTTTAGATTATTTAAAACTTATGAACTGTAAGTTAAAGTAAATCCAATAACGAATTGTTATATTTTAAAAATCATATAAAAGTTTTACAGAAGTGACAAAAATTCGATATTTTCCTAACCTAACCATTGTTTTACTCAAAAATATTTTTTTTCTTAATATTTAAACCAATTATTAAAATTTGATAATTATAATATTATCATGGTTTATATTTTAGTAGTAATTCCTAAAGAAAATTTTGGTAGCTTAATTATAAATATTTCAAGTTACATTTAAATAAATGAAGTCATGTTTTGTTTGTTATAAAGTCATAATGTTTTTATTTTGAAAATTATTTAAAAAAAAAAAAAATTTAATAGTTAGAATCTTATAAAATATATAATAATACATATCGATCTTCTAGAATATAAAACTAAAAGTTTTTCTGTTTCTCTTTGTTTCTCTGTTTGTTTTTTTGTTTGTCATACTTACTTAATAAAATTTTAAGTAAACGAGTTGTGCCCAATTTTACAGTGTACTTTATAATTGTAAAAAAAAAAAACCAAAAACAAATTTTTGTTGAGTTTCATTAACCAATTCGTGCACTTCGTTCATTAATTCGGTACACCATTTATTTGGTTATGATTTATTAAACCGTTCCGCCACACCTTCCCTCATTTAAAAAAAATTATAAGCAAGCGAGTTGTGTTCTATTTTACAGGATACTTCATAATTATAAAGAAAACTTAAAACAAATTTTTATTGAGTTCCGTTAACCAATTCGGGCATATCACTTTTATTGTCTTATCTAAACAATTTAACTGATTGATTTTAAATTTAGCACAAATGTTGTCTATCCGTCGAGAAGTTCATCAGATTGATTGAATTACAATCCATTAACCCTTTGCGGTACATCGTCGATCTGTCAAAAAAAATTGTTACATACAAATTGTTATTTGATTTTTAATTAATAATTTCAGTCAAAATTTATTTTAATTGAACAAGTAATTCTTTATTAAAAATCTTTTACAATTTATCTATTGATATATTATATATATGAGTAACTTCTCTGTTATTATTTTTAAATATTAATATTTATACACAACGAAGAATCACTAACATTTTTTAACAGGCTTAATTGTTTGCTGTAAATAACTAACCGCTCTCAAACTACGAACAATAACATATAGGTTAAGTAAATGAGATAACACTGATTTTATAATCTATACCCCATATATTTCTCTAATACATAATATTCAAAAATTCCTATTCAAAATAATTAAATTTTTCATTTTATATATTAACTTTTGCCCAAATATTTTAAATATGGCACCAGTTTTCAGTCTGTTTTCATTTCTATAATTTTTGTTTCAAATTTTAAATATTAACTTTTGATTTACTTAAAACTAAAATCATTTTGATTAATTTTTCATATAATAATAAACATATTTAATTTATATCTAAAACAAAACAAATTTAACAAAAAAAAAAAAGGTAATTAAAAAATCCTTGTAAATTGAATAAAACTACGGAAAACATTTCAAAAATTATGTATAATATCAATACAACAAATTCAAAAATAATAGAAAAATAAAACCTTGTAATTTGAAAAGCCTTGGCGCCTATTTAAGTTTCACAATAAGAAAGAAAAATTTTCTATAGTTCCTTAAAATATGCAAAAGTGTGCATAAATTTAAAAACAAAAAAAAAAAAAAAACTATGTAATTATTTTTTTCGCTTATTCAAATTTTTTTTTTCTTTTTTTTAATATTGTTCATGTATTTATAAACAATACATAATTAAGAACATAATATTATGTACATTGTTTTTTATTATAATAAGTAGTTATATATAAATATATATATATATATAGAACCACATGGAATAAATAAATAAAAAAAAACATAATCCAATCATGATGTCGGACTAAAAACTACAAACTGTAACACACTTTCTTATATTATATACAATTGTAGCAAACGAATAAATTATTATATATCAATTAGTTTTTATATATTAATAGTTATTATATTTATATATATATACAGACATAATATACATTATGTTGTATATAGTAGAAATGACATAAAATGTAAAAAATATAAAAAGACTGAATATTATAACTGAAACTACTCGTATTTGTCACAGTTTTTCTTCTCAGATTAAAAAAAAAAAAATATTTTTAAGCGCTCTACTTTAACGTATAGGTATATGTGTAATAACAAACTTATAATCTAAAATAAATTCTTTAATATAATATTAATATTTAAATGTGCACTGGACAGTTTCAATATTAAAACCATTTTTTTTTTTTGTTTTTTTAAAGAAAATTCAGACATTTGTAAAATTTTAAAATTTTTATTATGAATTACAAAATTTGTGTGATAAATAATCAAAATTTAAAAAATTAAGTTTTTATTTTTAATTTATTTCCAGGCAACATAAATGGACAAGGAAATTACACAGCATTTTCTTTCCAGGTGTGGCTGTAAATATAATAAAAGGAAATTATTTTTACGACATCTGTGGAATTTTAAACCACACTGCCTCGGTGTTTCGATATGATTTTATTCAATAGACCACTGAGGACGCCATTAAGTTGAAATTAAATTAAAACCAGAATGTATATTAATAATAACACACAACAATTATAGTTATAGGTAGGTAGTAACACACAATAACATTAGGTCCTTAGAACACATATTTTACAAAAAAAAAAATTTTTATATCATTATTTTGTTTACAACACTGTCATTAATAATATCAACTTTTTCTTTTTCCTTTCTATTATTTAATAAAATAATATGAATATAATATTATTAATACAATAGACTTTTAAAATTAGAATGAAGATACGAAAAAGATGATGAAATGAAAAATCAGCATTTAAATTAATGTTTATAATAAGAGATTGAACAAAAATTATGATATTAAGATATTATAGTACACCTAAATAAAATTTAGATGTAAAGACAACTAATTATTATAATTATTATCCTATAACTAACGGATCAACTAATAAATGAAATATTGATATATTGGTAAATGCATATATATATAACATAAAGAAAAATCGTTTAAAATTCTTAAAATCCTATGAAAATATCATACAAAGTTCAGTAGTATGTTATGTATATAGAGTGAACGTTTTCAGTTTAGATTATCGAACTTATTTGAACGTCGATATTTTAAACCGTTTTCATAGAGAAAAGAAGGCAATTAATGTAATTTAATAATATTTATTTACATGTAACAAATAAATAACAAGTCTTATCTATTCAACAAGTAACAACAAGTAAATAACAAGTCTCATCTATTGTAAAAATAAGCATCTTTCTCAATTTTTGATTGGTTGCCTTCAATAATTACCTCATGCAGTAAGATGTTATATACTATTGCATGTTGTAACTGTTGTAACGGCTATAGTCACTGTTAGCAAAATAGTAATAATAATATGCGGATTCATTGTTTCTTTACAGTCCCACTCCCAATTCAATGTTTCCGCATCCTATTTCTTATCCTTTTCTATCTCTACTTCCTAGCCAATATAATGCGTTAGCAGATAAGGGTTTTATTATATTATATTGGTTAAAGGGGGAGTTGGCTAAAGGAGGAGGAGGTTTAGTCAGTAAGAATCTGATACATATAATATAAGGATAAATTTTTAGTGTCTTTGGAAGATTCCCACCTCCCTTAGAAAAAAAAAAAAATATAAAAATATAATATCCTTACTTTTATTAAAAATATATTTAAGTTATAACTTTTTAATTTTATTTTATAAAGAAAATCTTTATTAATTGAATTTTTAAAACACAAAACAGCCATTAAATTTAAGTTAGCCTAAATAAAAATGGTTTTCAACTATTACATCATACCACCCTAAATTTTTATAACTGACAGATCCACTCAAAAATTTGACAAAAAAATTAAATTTTTAGTATGGAAAAAGCATTTTGTATAACATAGCATGGAAGATTTTTTCTTTTTTCTTCACCTTTCCACTCTTTTAAGGATTATAAACGCATTCATTAAAATCGCTTATTATTCATAATTAAATTAAGCTTCAGTTTCATAAATTATTATTTTCATTAAGTCGTAGCACTCTTTTCACTAAACCGCTGATTAATCAACTATGTATAGTTATATTTATACAAGAATATAAAATTCAAATAATGTGAATAACATAAATGGAAGATTAAATAAATATATATATTGTATAAAACTAAAAATTTTAAACAATTAATATCAAAGATCATATAATTAACATGAATTCTTTTAAATTTTCCAAGAACTTTACGATAAGGAAAATGCAAATAAAAAAATTTTAATATTTTGCTATATTATTTGCGAACTAAATTTTTTCTTAAAGTTAACATATGAATACCTAACAAATAAAATTATAAATCATACATAAAGTCATACTTGTACCTGTATTTATTTGAAGCTTATATAAATAAGTTTTTTTTTTTTCTTTTTGTCTTTTTTTTTTTTTAACTTTTATTCAATTTCATTTCTTTTTCTATATTTTCTTTTTAAATCAATTTACTGGCATGTTACGCTCGATTTTCCTATTGAACGCAAGCAAAAAATAATTTTACGGAAAAATTACAAAAAAGAAAAAAAAAAGAAAAATTATTTTTTATTTTTAAAAAGCGGTTAATAATTTATTTAAATAATTTGAATACGAAAAGTAAATATACATTAATTAATATTGGCATAATATAAGGAAAATTTAAAAAAAAAAAAAAAAAAAAGTCGGTTTAATTTTTATTTATTTTTTTTTTTTATTAAATAATTTTTAAAAGTTTCTTTCCGTTAAAGAATATAACTATTATAAAGAATATTTTTTTTGTAAAAGAAAAATTTGAAATATACAATATGGTATTTTAAATATTTGTTTGATTTAATTAAAAATTAAATAATAAATAAATAAGTTGAGCCAAAAAGAAAAATAAAAAAAAAAAATCATTTAATTTAATAAAATTTTCATTGTAAAAATTTTGTTCATAAAAGAAATTTTGGTTTGAAAATTATTTAAAATCTTTAACAGGATAAAGTTAACCATTAATAAATAAAACAAAGTTTTTTTTTTTGGTTACTTTTCTTATAGTTTGTTTTATACTTGTGCTTTTCGAAAAATCCAAATAATTTTTTTTTTTTTTTTTTTTTTTTTTGAGAAAAGAATATGAATTTTATTGTAAGGACGAAATAAAATATTTAATTTAATCTTTTTTATGTTTGATATTTTTTTTTTTTTTTTTTTTGTTATATTAATTTAATTATCGTGCACTCAATTTTAATAATTTTTTTTAAAGTGAAATATTTATACAAATTATGGTGGTTTTTGTAAAAGATATTATCTATAAACAAGAAAAAGGAAAAATTAATATTAAATTAAATATTTAAAAAAAAAAACAAAAAAAAAAAAACAAAAACAATATACTATAAATTAATTATTAAAATATAAATGGTAATTTAAAACTTTGTTTGTTAAATTGAACTTTTCATTATTAAACAAAACAAAAAGCAAAACAATACAAAAAAAATATTAGAATATAAATAAAACTAAAAAAAAAATCATATTTTTTTTTTTAAATATCATATTATAACAAATTACCATATTAAATTTTTCTTTCTTTTTTTTTTTTTTTATTGAAAAATATTGAAAAAAGAAAACATAAAAATTAATATTACATACACATAAATATATAAGTTAAGTTTAATACAATATATACATAATAATTATAATTATAATTCTATAGAAAATTTCCCACAAAAACAAAAAAATATTATTTAAAAAAAAAAAAATAATAATATTTAATAAATATAATTTTATTAAAGAAATAAAACTAAAATAAATTGGATATTTATTTAATTTTTATATTTAATAACTTTATAATTTAAATTGTAATTTTATTACTATATATATATGTATATATATATTATAAAAATAAATAAAGATTATTTTGGTTATATATTTTACAGTTATACAGTATCTTATTTTTATTTTGACTTTATTCTTTTCTTTATATAATATAATAATTTACTAAAAATTTCAAAATTAATATTAATAATATTTTAATTAAAAATTAATAAAAAAAATTAATAAAGTAATAATTTGACATAAAAAGTTAATAAATCATAATTAATTATACTATCACAAGTCTTATAATCCTACTTGAACCATCCTAACAAACTTATCCTAATTGAACCTTTAAATATGACTTTCTTCAATTTTTTCTTATATTTTCCATATAAATTGGAACATTTCCCAATTAAACAAAATAATTACGCTAAATGTACGATCTTTAAAGTTGGATAAAATATATTATTGAATTAAGTAAAGTGAAGACTATCATTTTATTTATCATTTTATTTTTCTCCATCATTTACACAACTGTCATTTAAAATTATGAGAACACACTTACCCACACACTATATACATAAATAAAAAATATCATTTACTAAAAACACTGTCAGTCAATATCAAAAAAAAATTTGAAATTTCTTCATTTTAAATGACAGTACATCATTTAATCCAACACACTATCATTTTAAATGACATGAGTTGCGAACTAAAATAATAAATGAAATGATAGTCTGCACGCTATTTTACAACGATATTGCAGACTATTTAAAAAAAATTTAATAAAAAAAACCGTGAATTGTACTTTATAAAAAAAAAACAACGGCAAAAAAATTTTTACAATCTTAAATTACATAGCCTTTCCTGTTCAGGCGTGGCTGTAAATGTCGTAAGGAGAAATAACTTTTACGATGTGTGGGATTCGAACCCACACTTCCTCGGTGTTTACAGCGTATTTTATACGCTCTTACCAACCGAGGTCCCGTTAATAAAAATTTGTTATAACAATTTTTCGGAATAAAAAACCATATTGTTAAATACAGTTTTGAGAACACAGAAAAAAGCAGAAAAAGCATTGAAACGATACTGTATAAACTTTTATTTAGCTAAAATTTGATTTTTTTTTATTAAATTGCTAAATTTTTGCTAAATTAGACTTTTTTTTCTTAATTTTTCAATTTTTTTTATTTTTATTTACAAACTTCAAAAAAATCAAACGTCAATGAAATCAAAATTTTTGTTCCGTTAATCATATTCTTTGTAATTTCTTACAATTTAGTAAGCATTTAAGTTTAAAAGATTAAAATTATTTTTAAGTTAATTTAACGGGGGTTTAAAAACTTTTTTTTTTGGCTAAGTAGAACTGATAAAAGCCAAGTGTCTCCTAAATAAAAATGATGAGTTATTTATTAATAAAAAAAACATGAGTTAATTTTTTTTCCATAGTCTACTGCGTTATTCAATTTAGAATCAAAAATATTATAATTTATTCTTTGTAAATAAAGTAATTGGTCTAAATGTTGATTTAAATCAAACTATAGAAATTTCATATTATGCATCTTTATTATGATCTAAAACATAATATGAAATTATGCATCTTTATCTATGATCTGAATGAAGTAAAAATAAAAAATTCCGGAGAGATATATTTATTTCGGTACAAAAAAAATATCATTCTGATTAAAAATATCGTTTCGGAACTTTATCCGAAATTAATTTTTATATAGCGTCTTTTTAAAATTTTATACACAAAAACCAAAAAAAAATAATGTTTCTTACACAAAAATTTTTAAAGAATTTTATTGAAAAATCGAATATAGAAATTATTTCTGAAACAAAATAATATAATAATATTAATTATTAGAAATTATAAAATAGAAAATAGATAGAATAGATAGTAGATGTTAAGAATCTCGTAATGCAAAAATTGATTCAAAATATATATTTATGTTTTTATTTTTGCTTATTTTATTTATAAGGAGGCTGAAGTTTGCTCGAATTATTTAAGCTCATTTTTCAAAATGTCTTTACCTTAACCGCTAATTTCCCCACTTACCACCTTTAGATATTAATAATAATAAAAACTAATATATAAGAAAAACCATTTTAAAATTATTAAATAATTATTTTTTAAACATGTTTTTTTAAAGCGGGAACCAAAATAAACGAAACGAAACGAGACACAAATGACAAAAGTTCGTTATATGTAAACATAATTCAATAACCATAATAGTCGTTTGTTCCGTTCGTTAAGTTCATTAAAATTTAGCTGTAATTTTTACATAACGTTAAGTTGCGTAAGTATTGAACACGTGAAGTATTAACGTTTAAATCTATCTATTAACGTTTAAATCTATCTATAAACAAATCTATTTTTTTTATTTCAAAATTCTCAAAAACATATTAGTTTTGATGTTTTGTATTTTAAAACAATTGACAGTTAATATTCGTTAATATTCTGATCCGAATTTTTATTTTTTTCAAAATTTCAGTGATTTCCTTTTTATAAAATTTATTATATATATATTTAATAGTTTTAATATCGGTCTCGGTCTCGGCCTAGTGGATAACAGCGTATAAAATATGCGATAAACACCGAAGGCATGTTGTTTCGAATCCCACACACTCGTAAGAGTTATTCCCCCTTACGACATTTACAGCCACGTATGAATAGGAAAGGCTGTGTCATTTTCTGCCACATTTATGTGGCAGAGAAATGCATTAAAAAAAAAAATAATAATAATTTTAATAATATTTCTCATTTAGGTTACATAAGTTAAAACTATATTTTTAAATTTAGTGTTTCAAATTTTAATGTTTCAAATTAAAAAATCTTTCTATTTTAAATGGAATTAAATACAACGAACAAAATAATAATAATAATTAAATAATAAATTGTTTAAAATATAAAATATAGTGTATATTAAAATGTTAAATAAAAAACAATTTATATTAATACAAGTATATTTAACAAAAATACAATTATTAATAAAATTTTCATAAATTGAAAAAGTAACAAAAAATATGAAAAATTATAACGAAAGAACTTATAAACTTTTATTATACTTATAATTAAAATAATAAAATAAATTTAAAAATAAAAATTTTCGTACAAAAAATAATATTATGTAAATATATATAAAATAGGAGTAATAAAAATATAATGATTTAGTAATAAACGAACTACAAAATAAATTAAAAACAAAAACGGATTTTAAAAAATTAACTTTATTTATGACTATGAATTAAAATTTTTTTTTTAAAATGGTAAGTATTAGACATGATAAAACAATTAATTTAATAAATTTTTCATTATTTTCATTTCTGTTTATAATTTTTTACTTTATTTTTATTTTCTATTATATTTCGACAATTTCATTAATAAATAAAAATGAAAAGGCAAAAAAAAATTAAAGCTCCTTCTTTCACTTGTAAAAGATAACCATTAGATTTACTTTTAATAGACGAAAGTTTAATAAAAAAAAAACAATGAATAATTACGTCTTAAGTAATGAAGAAAATAATAATTCTGTGAACCGTGACCAATATGTAATACGTATGTAAAGATCAATAATTCTCAATGCAACGGCACGTGACGACACCGTGATGTGATTTTTATTTATACTATATGCATTTATTTTAAAAATATATTCATATAATATTCTATAGTATACGATGTTGTGATGACGTTTCGATACCGTACTGCAACATGATTCAAAATATCATGCTCAATGATATTTGTTCTTGCCGGGAAACGTTGTCACGTCATCTTTGCCTAGTATACTATGAATTTATTCATAAAAAAATCCGTAATTTAAATAAAATTAGAATATTAAAAGTAAAATAAAAAATTTTACATCGTCGTTATATGTTGTGAATATGACAACGTGACGACAACGTGAATTTAATTTTATTTTGTAAATCATTTAGGTTTTATCGAGCTGTGATTATTTCTAGTTGAAAAATACGTCGTCGTCACGTTCGGCATCACTATATTTTAAATAGAAGTACGGTGCCATCATGGTGAATCGTCGTCACGACGGTGCCACATGCCGTTGTACTAGGTGATTGATCTTAAAATTTGCAACATACAGTATTGGACAAAACAATATTTACAAAATAAAAAAACATATAAATTCAAAAAACTCTTGAGTAATTAACATATATTTATTGATATATTTATTGATATATTTATTTTGTTCAACTATTACTTTATACCACTACCACTATTATTTTATACTCTACAATTCAAGTTGTTTTTGATTTTCCACCTCTTTCAATTTCAATAGTTTCTGTGCTTTGAAATTTACGACAAATAATTTTTTTTTTTTATGAAATTTAGAAATCAAAATTTGAATATTAAATTACTATTTTTTATTTTTATTTATAAATATTTTCTGATATGAGGTAAATATATGTTCAGATTTGAACATTTTATTTACCTCATATCAGAAAATATTTACAAAATTAACAATTAAGGTATGAAAAACATAATTAGAATTGCATTTGGGGCCTTGGTGGCCTAGTGGGTAAGAGTGTATGAAATAAGTTGTAAACACCGAGGGAGTGAGGGTTCAAATTCCACACACGTCGTAAGAGTATTTTCCCGCTTACAACATTTACAGCCACGCCTGAAAAAGGAAAAGCTGTGTAATTTCCTGTTCACATTTATGTGGCAGAGAAATGCACTAAAAAAAAAAATTGCAGTCGCAAATGTTTTGTCCAACAATTGTTTTGAGCAATACTGTATATATTTCTTCTGTAATTTTTTAGTAGCATTTTTTTCCTATTTTCTTATTATTATTTCTTCTTATACACTTTCATGAGTATGAAACATCCATAAATAATTACTTTTATTCAAATTGAAATAGCTTCAATAACGTTTTTTTAAACACTTATTTTGCAAAGAATTAATATGTAAGATTCTTATATTCACGACTTCATTTTTAGCTATTTTTGTGCGCCATATACGGTACAAAAATGATTATATTTATTAGTTATTATACCCTACACATTAAGTATAGGGTATATTAACTTTGGTATGGTGTTTGTAACCACCAAAAGGAAGCGAGTTAGGTATAGACATGTATATATATTCTGAATCAGGATCACCGCCTGAGTCGATTTAGCGATGTCCGTCAGTCCGTCCGTACGCACGATAACTCAAAAAATAATGATGCTATCTTGATGAAATTTATACTGTAGGTTAACAATGACTAAGGTAAGGCGGGGATTGTAAATGGGCGAAATCGGACCATGCGTTCGAGTACCTCCCATACAACTTCCAAAACCGAATACGCATATCTTCGAAATTAATAAAGCTAGAAACTTAAAATTTCGTAGGAGGGTGTGTTTTTCTGAATCCCTGATATCCCCAAAATTTTAGATGAATTGGAGAGGTTGTTCGGGTACCTCCCATACAAATACCAAAACCGAATAAGCATATATTCGAAATTAATAAAGATAGAAACTTCAAATTTGGTACTAGGGTGTTATTTCCTGAATCCCTGATTTCTCCAAAATTTGAGGTGAATTGGAGGAGCTGTTCGGGTACCTCCCATACAACTCCCAAAACCGAACATTCATATCTTCGAAATTAATAAAGATAGGAACTTAAAATTTGATACGAGGGTGCTGTTTCCTAAATCCCTGATTTTCCTAAAATTTGAGATGAAATTTAAGATGAATTAGAATGGTTGTTCGGGTATCTGCCACACAACTTCTAAAACCAAACAAGCATATCTTCGAAATTAATAAATCTATAAACCTGAAATTTGATATAAGAATGTTCTACCCTGTTGATGTCTCTAAAATTTGAGAAGAATTGGGATGGTGGTCCGCGTGCCTTCACACACTTCCCAAGACCTAACAGGCATATTTTCGAATTTAATAAAGATAGAAATCTGAAATTTTGTACAAAGGTTGTAAAAGCATTTATTTTTTTAGCTTATATTAAATACCTAACTAAAATAACTTATGGATTTTAAATTTAATTTAAATTTTTTAGGTGTAGGGTATAAATAAGTCGGTTGCATCGACTTACTGTTACTTTTACTTGTTAAATTTTTGTTTTTGTTTAAGTTTGCTTAGATTATGAAATCTTTCTTAATTTTTTTTTTCATGTTTTCCCGACCGAATGTATATCATCATTAATCATCGAACTCTTTTTGATTCAGTTTAAATTTTTATGATTGTAATTTTCTATTTTATTTTTCTTGAATATAAAATTTTATTTTATAATATTTCTATTTTTCTTTTAATTGTATATTAGAAAGAGTTTGCTTAAATATTGAACACCTCTCTTGCTTAATCACAATTTTCTTTAAGGAAAAACTTCTAAAAAAATTTAAATATTATATATTATGAATAATCGAATGCTTCAGATTACTTTTATTATATTACCGTTTTAGAAAAATAAGTCTTTAGATGTTTGTTTATTGTTTAAGGGCTATAAGTAACGCTGATATCTTTTGATGTAGTTCTATTATGGTGCTTCTAGGGTGCTCAAAATTGAGGTATCATTTTGATTTTGCCGCTTTTTTTTTCTACCTGAAATTTTTATACGAGGTTTCTTTAGGTATATTCTAAATACATTCCGGTTAGTTAATTTTAATGTAACGTTCCATACACGAAGGAACAACGTTTTTGAAAATGGTAAAAGTTTTCAAGATTGAATTAGGAAATTTCGAACAAAATTTGGTAGAGAAAATACTCCAACAAATCGTGCCATCAAGCTGATGGTTGATAAATTTCTAGAAACTGAATCTGTTCTTGATAACAGAGGCATCATTTATCAACGTAGTGACCTTTTTGTGGCGGGAAATTGATGATTTGGACGTAGAAAATATGTGGTTTCAACAGGACGGTCCCACTTGCCACACAGCAAGAGAAACAATGGATCTTTTGAAGGAAAAGTTCGAAGATAGCATTATTTCTCGTAGAGGAGGAGTGATGTGGCCACCAAGATCTTGCGATTTGACACCGTTGGATTTTTTTTTTATGGGGTTTTGTGAAATCGAAAGTGTACAGCAATAATCCCACAACAATTCAAGAGCTTAAAAACAACATTATCGAGCAGATTTCAACCATTGAGAACAGTTTATTGAACAACGTGATTCAGAATTTTGGTAAAAAATTGGAAGCCTGTTGAAGTAGCAGAGGGGGCCACTTGGCCGACATAATTTTTCATTATTAACCGGAACCTATTTGTAATAAATTAAAAGTATACTTAATATTTCAGAAAAAAAGTCTTTTTTTATTAAAATTAAAATGATACCTCAATTATACCCTATTACAATGTATTGTGTATTTTGCGTTTACTTATAATACATATCTCAATCTTTGCCTGTGATAGTTTTTTTAGAAAAAAAAGTCTTTAAAAAGTTTTGATTTTACATATTGTCATTTAAAATTTATTTCCTTGACTTAATTGAAGAGCGGATATGTTAGACAAAATTTATTTCTTGCAACTTTTATTCTCCTATGATAACAAAAATTAATAAATAAATTCATCATATTAAGGCAAAATCAACAACTTGATTTTAAATTAATATGCTAAAAGCAATTATTAAATGTAAGCTGCAGTAGGATAATATGGTAATTTTTTTTATAATTATGTTAGGATAATTTTTATATTAAAAATAAAAAAATATGTTCCCTATAAAGTTCGAATGATATATGTACTGTATAAGACCCCTTCGTTTTATAAGATTTCCTCTGAGCAATAAACAATAACTAATTTTTTTTTTCTTATTTCAAAATAATGCAAACCTTTATTTTAATAATCAATATTAAACATATTTAAAACAATAAAAATTTTAACTTTTCAGGATTTGAAGGCAACAAATGATTTAATGAACACATCTTTAACAACACAATTAACATATAGTATACCAGGGCTGGATACAGGAACCAGTTCATTTACATTTACATACATTAGTCAATTTTTAGCACTTATTACACCATACGATTTACCACTTGGCAAGTTAATCAAAAAAAATGTTTTTTTCTTTAATACAAAGAAAAGTTAATATAAATATATTTTATTCATTATAAATAATACATATATATATATATAGATATATAATTTAATACTATATACTCGTAGTTGATGTAAAAATAAAATTTATATTGATTGTATTCAAAAATGAAAATTTATTAATTGTTTATTATCTTTCCACAGATTTGGTTAGAGACGCTTTACACTCAAACTTAACATGGATTGATTTTGCTAGTAAAGTAAGTTTTATTATTGTTTAACTTTAACTTTCTACTGAAACTGTTTTAAGAATTTTCTTATTGTTATAAAATGTTAAAGGATTGCTAACTCATTTCAAATTTCAACTCAACTATTTTACTAGGTGTATCTTACCACTTACGTTGATAATAATTTTATATTTGTATAATGTTTATAAGGATAATTTTCGTAAATTAAAAAATAAAAATGTGAAAAATACGTTTTAAAAGAAATGTTATTTAATAGACTGATTATAGTGTTATGTCAGATGTTCGCTCAGAATGGCTAAAGTTCAAACTGCAATAATTGAAAATATAAATCGTTTTACCCTTATTTTGATGTAATTCCGTTAACATTAGATACTAATTAAAAGCAAACGATCAAATTAACACTCATTATTACCAATAAAAAAGATATAAGTTAAACTTTTTAACGTTAAAACAAATAAAGTTTTAATTTATAACCTTATTACTTCTCTTGTATTTATAAAAATAGAGTACCAAATTTACTGTTAATGATTAATATATTCCAACTATAAATAAAAAAAAAGCTATCCTTGAGAATAGATAAATTTTCACAGCAGACGCCTGTCCTGATATTTTTATACACGTATTAACATATCTACAATTAAGGTATACGAAATTTACCATTAAGTTTATGACATCTTAAAGGAATCGAGCTAGATATAGATCTAGTTAGTATATGGATCGATATCGAATCGAATTCTGAGTGGATAAGCCATATACGCCTATCCGTCCCCACGATAACTCAAAATATAAAGGAGCTAGGAGTCTGAATTTTTTTTTACGTCACTTTTACAAAATTTTTAGTTTTGCTATTTAAATCCAACATTTTCAGTGGCCGAATTCAAGTAGCTGCCATACAACTTCTTTCTTTATATGGAAATAACTCAGTGTCGATTGAAGCTAGATGTCTGCAATTTTGTAAAAATATGTCAAATTGCATGCTAACAACTTCTGTAAAATTTAGTTGTACTAGAGCAGCAGGTCTGGGTAGTTGTCATACAACTTCAAAATTTGCATAAATATATCTCGGTATACTTAACATCGGTACTAAAACATCTGAAATTTTTTAAAAAATTATCGAGTTTTATGGAAACAGCATATATTAGGTTCTGACTCAGTCTACTGTACTGCGTTTTTAATAAAAGTTTTATACATTTTAAAGATTAAGTTTAATATATCCTTGATTTTGATTAATCAAAAAATTTGTTCAGTAGTTTTTTTAATGGGTTTCATTTTCAACTGGTATTATTACAATTATTATAAGGCGTAAATTTTATTTATTAAAAGAGTTAAAACTATATATTCCATCTATAATATCTATTAATTTATTATTAATTTATACCTACCTACATTTCTTTTTAATATTTTTTTAATTATAGTCTTTACAAATTGAATCCGGTTTTATTGTTATAATGACATTATTAGTTATAATGTCATTTATTCCTTTTTGTGCAACAATAGCATGGTGTTGCAGAAAGCGTTCAGAAGATGAATTATACAATAATGAAGAACCAATAAATCCCTTAATGTTAATAGATGATTCATTGGAAAATTCAATACACTGCCAACGTCGAGTGTCAATTATAATACTATTTATTTTATTTTTAGTTTTAATGTAAGTATATGAAATTTATTTTTTTTAATTATGTATTTATATATTTTAATGACATTTTAAAAGAAATAAATTATTATTTTAGTACTTGTGATATTGTATTATTTGTAACAAATAGTCAACTGTCAAAAGCAATTGAAATGACACCAGAAGTTATGGAAGCATCAATTTATGACACAAAAGTATTTTTAAAAAATACTCACGTACAAATAAAATATCAATTGGATAATGGCTTAGATCATGCTATCGATAATGTAACAAAAGATTTACATGGTAAAAATTAATATTAATATTATAATCTTCAATATTAATTTTCTTAATATTTTAAATTATATTAAGATCATTAAATACGCGGTATCTTGAAATAAGTGGAAACTAACGCAAGATGTTGTTGGGTAGCTTCAACCTTTTATATTAGTTCTCACCTACTATTGAGATACCCAAATATATACATATATAAATAAATCAATGTACAAATTATTTTATTTTATATTTTTTTTTATGAAACAATAAAAGATATTGACATATTACTTGGAGAACCCATCAAATATGAAGTTTCTGCTAACACAGGAATTGAATTGGCTTTTGATAGCTTAAATAGCATTAGCATGGGTGAATAAATATATAAGATTTAATTATATAATTAAAAATATAAAATTGTTGAAAAATTACTTAATATAACAGAATCTGAACTAATATTTATTATACATATTTTTATAAATTCATTATAGCGAATTCTGAACTTATAGCACGAATTCAATTATTACAAGATTCAATTAGTAAAGCACTTAAAATATCTCAGGAAGCTGCCGCTCGTATGGAAGAACTACAAATTCAATTATCCGTTTTACAAAGGCAATGTACATTTCGTGATAGGCCACTTTGTGATACATTAAGAATACGAAGTTTTGAGGAAAACGGAATCATTGATGCACTTAAATCGGTAATTACATATATGTATTTGATTGCACCTTGATACACTTACAATAAAATCAACAAAATATTTTCGCAAGTAAATTATTTTAAAATTTATGATAATTTTGAAGTCTTATATGATAATTTTGAAGTCTTATATACATAAGTATGTAGAAGAATTTTTTTTAACTTCAGTCATTCTGATTTTGATATTAAAATGTAATACCTACAATTTAAATGTCATTCATGACATTCAAAGAAAAATTTTAATATGTTGTATATTTACTTTAAGCCATTCCCAGAGTCATCCCAGATATCTTAAAAAAATCTAGAAAAAAAGTATCTTGGCACACCTAGTGCTAGTACTAGTTTAGTCTAAAAAAAAATCAACTTTTCGATCCCTATACCTTAATTTTAAAAATTACTAGTGAACAGAAAATCTAGAGCATGAAGTTAAATCTAAAATCAGGTTGAAACAAGTATTATATTGTGCAACAAGATGTTACGGTTTCTTGCATATTTTAAACTGATGAAGTAAGAATAATACACATACTTGAGCGAACACAATAAAACAGTTTTTGGATTTTTCGACAAAATGCAAAGCAGAATAATTCGTTCAAATAAACGATCCCACGATGTCAAACGATGTCATCTAAATCATCCTATTTCCACTTTGTCTCTAAAGTTTACTAGTTCCCTTAATCGGTTGTTCAGATATCTAGTAGAAGACGGTTCTTGTTCCGAAGAAATAAAAAGTTTGATCCCATCATATAAACGTTTTTCAAACAGAAAGAAGTACCTATATAGTCCTGCTAACTTCTGGCGCCTATGTATTTCAAATTGTTAGATGCCATAATCCAGCTCATAAAAATTCGTTTGTAACAACACAAACTTTGCGAATACAAAACAATTTTCCACCACGAAAAAAAAATTTTTTGAACCTCAAAATTTGATGATGGTTATATATTTTTGACTTATAATGATTGAAGGAGAGCGTTAATTATCTTCTTCCATTAATATTTCCATAAACTTTAAAACAATTTTTATTTCTTAACAGAATCTTATCTTAGTCAAACAGTACAACAGTATTAAAGCCGTGTCCGAAACTAACACACTTCGCACTACAATAATTCGGAAAAACTCCGAAATTTTTTTAGTGCATTCGAAAATAGTGCACTAAATTGTCTGATCGCATTTAATTATCTGTCAATCTTTTAGTATACTCTCAACTACACTAAATGTTTGGCCTAAAAGAGTAATACATGTAAGAAAAGAGGTGTGAAGTGTCTAGGGCCAAGTGCTATAGTACAATGATTCGAAAACGCCCTAAAAGTTCCCTAATCTAGTGTTTAGTAAGAATGTAGGTGGAGTTGAATTAAGAATGAATTAAGTCTTACACGTTGATAAAAAGTTCTCTTTCCACTCCTCCATAAAGTCTTTCAAAATGACATCCGCCTATTCACGCAAAATAAAAAAGTTCCAATACATAACAGTAATTTTCATTGATAGCAATAATATAATATACAATAAAATGAAAATTTCTATATTATATTTACTTATTATTTAGTTGCAAGAAGATCAAAATATTTTTCGTATGAAATATTTGGGTGAATTAGAATTAGATACACAAGTTAAAAATTTATCAACAGAAGTAGCGATATCAAAATCAATATTTGGTAATTTTCCAATACAACTAAAAAGTGATACAGTTCTTCAAAGAAATGGTAAGTAAATTTTTTTGCAATAAAAATAAATTGCGTTTTTTTTTTACATTTATTTATATATAAAAAAAAAAAAGTTCTAAAACAAAAGCACAATAAAATTTTGAAATTTTCTTTTTTAATTCAAAAACAAACAAAAAAAAAGAAAGTTAAAACATGTAATCTTAGTAATTCAAATATTTATTTTTTAACCTGAACATTTATAAAAATTTTGATTTAAATCATTTTTTAAGATATTAACAGTATTTTTACTGTTACTGTTATATATTAATGTTATAATTATGTTATAATTTTTGACAATAACATTATTAATTATTCAATAGATAGGATATATGTAATTTTTATTTGAGTTATTTAAAACTTTAAGCTGCAAAAAGAATTAATTGATTAATGTTGTGTAACGGTAAAAATATTGTTAAATCATGTATAACATCTGTAATGTAAATTTAGTAATTTATTAATTTTTTTTTTTTTTTTTTGCTGTAGAAACTTTAAAAAACTTCAAAAAACTTCAAAATAATTTTTTTTTTTTTTAATTTTTCTGATTTTTCAATTTTTTTGAAATTCTTCTTAATTTTGTTGATGTATCAGTAATACTACTAGTAGTAGTAGTAGTAGTAATAGTAGTAGTAGATGTATTATATCCATTCTTTTTTTTATATAATTTATGTTTATCATTTTGAGAATGTAAAAATCTTTTTCGACTTACTGCTTTAATACTATCTTTAGATGAATTCATCTTTCTTTTAATAGTACATTTATGTAATTCGGGTAAACAATGTTCAATACAAAAACTTTTTTTACAATGTTTACAATTATGACCCACTTGTGTTTTATTTACTTTACATTTGGGATATCTACACTTTGATGATGATAAAGTTGATTCCATTAGAATTGCATTTATTTTGTTGTCCAAATCTAAATGAGTTAAAGATGGTTTCGGTTCATATTCTTCACTAAAATTTGTATACTTTGAATTTAAACGTATTTTATCTCTTCCAAATAAAGGATTTTTACGAGAAAATTTTCGCAAACGCACCATTTTGAAAAACCAAAGAAGATATAGGATAGATTGTATTTAAAAAAAAAAAAAAAATTTAATTACTGGGCTATTAATTTTGGTTTTTTTTTTTTTTTTTGTTTAGTTTCGTTCTGTTTGACCTAAAGTTTAATTTAATAATTTTGTTTTTTTTCTTCTTAATTTCTTAATTTTTATTGTTGACATCTAAAAAAAAAAAATTTATTTTAATTTATTTGATAATTTTATATTGATGTATTTTTACATTGATATTTTGATAGAGCTCTTGATTTGTATAAATTTTTATCTTTTGTTTGTTTTACAATGTTTATCTTTTAATTGTTTCATTAAAATTGTTGATATTGTAATATATTATGTAAATAGTTTCGCCAGCTTAAATAGATTGATTTACCTTAAGGGTTTATTTACACCTGTAGATAAAATATTACTATATGTTTGTCGAATATGAATTATGAACAGAATTACAATAAGTCGAACAAAACTTAAAAATTTAATTAATTTTATTTACAAAAATGATCTTCTGATTATTTACAAATACAAATTTGATAAGGGAGCCTTTAATTTCAAAAATTACATCAAAAATTTTAAAACTCAATTCTAAAAACTCAAAAATTAAATTCTCAATTTTAAAACTCAATTTTTTTTCTCTATCTTTAACGGTGTAGAAGTTTTGTAAACAAACGGACGGACGAAACTAATAGGCACATTTTTTCAAATTTTTTTTTGGAAATGTGCTAAAAAGGTAAAATAATTTTAGCACATTTCCAAAAAAAAATTTGAAAAAATGTGCCTATTAGTTTCGTCCGTCCGTTTGTTTACAAAACTTCTACACCGTTAAAGATAGAGAAAAAAAATTTTAACCATGGGTAGGTCTCCTAAAAAAATTAATTTTGTGGAACAACTTTTTCATGTAGTCTCATCCATTAGGGAACTACAGCCCCTCAAACTTTGAAATGCTCTATTTTTAAACGTTTATATTTCATGTTTCGCTTAACATTTTTTCAATCTGAAAACGCCATTCGACAGGTATTTTTTTTACCTTTATAAACAAAATCAAAATTATATATATATTTTTAATTTAGTATTTAAATTTACCGTTATGTGAAAACCAAATTTTGTATGATTTTTCTTTTTTCATAACTCCGGCACGCGATGGGAACCTGAAATTTTGAGACAAAAAAAAACTTTTAGAATTAGTATAAGTTTCCTTAGAAAATTTGTTTGTACCAGCCACTCTTTAAGAGTTATTAGAGCTCAAAAATTTAAAATTAGGTTTTTTTAAACACCAGTAACTTAGGCACCTGTACAAATTTTTCTTCGGCAAAACATAAAAATGAAACGTCAAGTAATATATTTTTACGTTCGTTAACGGTTTTTCTTAGTTATATAGGGTTCAGGACTTACAGTCCCTCAAAATTCCAGAAAAGTCCTATTTTCACGTTTTTTCTTATTACATGGAATTTTCAAATTTTTGTGCAAGTCACAATTCTAAACAGTTTGTATTGCCTTATGAGTTTATATTGCCTAAACAGTTTGTATTGCCTCTTTTAAAAACCGTTGATTTACATTCTACCTTGTTTAATTTCGATTTAACTGACAATTAAAGAGAGGTGTGCGTTCTATCTGCATTGAAATTTAAAATATTTATAATAAATACATATAATGTATTTATAGGTATATTATGCACAAAAATAATTCTAATAGTCATATTTCACTTATATTTTTTAAGAATAAAGACTTATCATATGATGAATGTAACTAACGCGATCATTTGTTTTTTTTTGTTAACGCAAAAATGATCTTTTTAAGTTGACGCTATACTAACTGTTAACAGCATTGTGTCTCGTATTTTTACTAGACTTTTTTAAGCAACGATATGGGTATGTACACCGAATTTTATCGAACAAGTTCATAGAAGAAAATTTATACCTTTTTAAATACCAATCTTTGCTCCAAAGTTAAAATTTTTCTTTTTTTTTTGTGGTAAAATAATTACAAAAACAAATGCTGCGTATGCATTTATATCCATTTTGAATAATAATTGAAAAACTAATATTCAGCCAAATATTTTTCGTGTATGATAAAAACAAAATGTTCGGTCGAACATGTTTGCCGTCTATTTAGACCTTTAAGAGAATATATGAGTGAGTTATCTTTTAAGAGTGTAAATTAAAAATTTAAAAGTTTTCTTACCCGAATTTTTTTTTTTGTATATGGTTTAAAAACCTAAGTTCCTAAAAAAATCTACATTTTTCTTTTTAATATTCTTCAACTTACTTTGAAAACTTCAACTAACATTGGTTTTCTGTTTTGATGATAATTAAATTTTTGAAATTTTAAAAAAACAGATTTCCGATAGGTTTGTAAATTTGAATTTTCAACATATTTTAAAATAAACGAACTTTATATTATTGATAAATAATAAAGAAATAATTATATTACAATATTATTAATAAAATATTTTTAAATTTTGTTCAATACCGGTTTTCCTTAACTATTTGTAAGATTTAAATATTCAATGAAACTATTAATGTGTACAACTATACTAATAACTTTACATCTTTTTAGTTTCTTGTTATAATTGATTGTGGTCCATTAGAAAATCAAATTTAATTTTTATATATGAAGCTAATCCGACATGACTTTTTCAATTTTAATTCTTGTTTAATTTAATTAATCAAAAGTTATTTATTTTATTATAATTTGTAATATCTGTATTAATGCTTTAACAATAATATAAACTTTTACTTAAAAAAATGTTGTTATTTATTTTTTATAAGTCATTTTTATTATAAATAAAAATAAAACTATTTTTAATTAATTTTTAGAAACTCTTGACCAACTGAAAAATATCAAACATAAAACAACAGCAAATGCTCATTTATTAACACATACAATTGTCTCACTATTAGATAAATTAACAGGTACTTGGGAATCTATTGAACCCTATTATAAACAATTAAAATCATGGCAAGAAATTTATTGGACATTAACATGGGCAATTGCATTATTAATTATATGGATTTTATCATTTATGGGTTTAACATTTTGTTGTTTTCTATGTAAATCAAATGTTAAAGCAGCTATTATAATGGTTACAAGTGTTGTTATAATATGTTTTGGTAGCTTTGTATTAATGTTATTTGGTGTATTTACAATGGCTGTTGGTGGTAATACAGAAATATTTTTATGTCAACCATTATTTGATGAACAAAATGATTATGAATTTCTTGGAAAATTATTTGATAAACCTGGTTTTGTTTATGAAACAGAACCAAAAAATGGTATTATTGGTGAAATATTAAAACCACCAGGTCAAAATAAAACATTTGTTAATGTTAATTTAGCAACAGCAATTAAGTAAGTATATAAGTGTTAATTATGTTATTTATAATAAATTAAATATGAAGAAATAAAAAGAATTCTGCATGTCACACTCTGGAAATCACGTATTCTAAAATGAAAATCAGTTTTTACAAAATCCTATACGAATAACTTTCTGAAAAACCGCAAAAATCTAGCTTTTCATATCGAAATTTAGAGCTAACCCTAAAAGAAATAAAGCTAAAGTTTTAAAAATAACAAGTAATGATTAAACATTACTATTTTGTAATCAACTATAAAATCTTTTGCAATTATTTTTTATTACATACATTTTTTTTTTTACATATTTCAACAACAAAACTTTTAAAATAGTGAATCCGCCAAACTTCCATTAAACAAATTATTGAAACCCTGATTTTATAACCAATTAAAAAATCCCTCTTAATGCAACGAAAATTATTTTATTCGACGAATTATTCTAAAAGCGTGGATTTTATTTTACATGAGCTTTAATTACGAGATTTAGTGCTTAGTAAAGAATAGTATGTTTTTCGGGATTACATAAATTTACTGATTTTTTTTTAATTTACAGGAATATACGGTAATAACTTACTTATATTTTTCAAAATAATTTTTATATCAGTACCTCTATCTATTTTAACTATACGGTATGAAGTTGACTTGAAGTTGACATAAATATTTTCTATATAACAATAACTAAAAGTGTGTTAAAACTCTCCGACGAGTAAATCAAGAGCGACACTAAACTTAAAATAGTATTAAATTTATTTTCTAAATAAAAAACCTATAACAAACGAATCAAATATGTATCTAGAAAAAAATCCTGTTTTATATTATTCTAATTTACTTATATCGTATGTACATATACATATATAATTTTTATATAATATTTGTCTTAAAAGTTAATTCTGTTTATTACACTATAGTGCTACCATATCTTTTCTTTTCATCAAGCCCGTTGTTTTCATCTCATCAATTTTCATCAATTTTAATCAACTCTCATCAATTTAAAATTTTGTCTGACAACTTGCCTTTCTACCTATTTTTGTATAATAATTTATTTGTGAAATCATGATGGAATTTATTGGAGACACAAACCGTAACAGTTTTGACATTTGTAGATTACACTTTACTGGCTTTACTATTATAAATTTATTCAAATTAACGACTAAAATCTTGTAAATCTTGAAAAAAATTACATGTTTATTTAATGAATATTCAAAAAAATACTTTGCTTACAAATAAAGAAATGATAAAAATTCAAAATTAAAAGTCTAATGAGGGACAAAAAAAAAAAAAAATTCTTTTAAGTTCCCCTATATACGTATGTGAATTACAAGGGCTTAACATAAATTTAGAAAATTTTGTTAAAAATTATCAAAAAAATTGAAATACATATTTTTCAAAATTAATAAAAATATTTATTACAAAGTACATAACTTCATCTTGTAACTTTATTTTTGTTTTATATGTAATAACAATAAAAAATTCATCAATATTCAAATATAATTTCAAAAGTCTTAATTATTTTTTTATATGTATATGTACTTGTCAGATTTTTTAATAACTTTTTTTATACATAATTTCATTTTATCGTATTTATTAATTATTTTTTCTTTTTTTGGTTTTTTTTTTTATATGTATATGTATATAAATTTTGTACAGAGAATGTGAACAAAATAAACCTTCTTTTAAAGTATTTCAATTGGATGCATTTGTTGATACAGAATCAAGTCCAACAGTAACGAAACAATATGAAAATGTAAATAAAGCAATTAATAGTATAAAAGTGTCAGAGAAGACATTATTATCTTTAACACAAACTGTACAAACAATACTGGAAAATATGTTACAGACATCTGATTTAAATTCAACAGTATATCGTGCAAATATTGCACAACCAACACCAGAAAAGGATTTAGCAACATTTATTGATCAAATGCAAAGAGTTGCATTGCAGGTAATTTTAGATAAATGTATTTTTTTAATTTTTATAAAAAATTAAATATTCAAAAAAAAAAAAAAAAAAAAAAAGAACAACCTATTATATAAAACCCGTAAACGTTTGCAACAATATTTTTCATAGCAAAAACAAATACTACACATAACAGAAAAAAAAAGAATAAAAAAAATTAAATTTATAGGGTTGGGTACGTAATTCCGAAAAAAATCCTGAAAATCAAATTCCCCAAAACAAAATCTCGAAATTACGAAATCTCGAAAATCAAAATCCCGAAATATCAAAATCTCGCATAGACAAACTTAATATATGGATATAAATATTCCGGAAAAGAGGAATACATACTCTGATTTTGAAAATACTTACACTATGCCCTACATATACATACCAATTTCATTAAAAAAAAAAATTAAATTTTCACATTTCCATATGAAAAATAATTAATTTTGAAAAATCCGCTACAAAATTATTGAATCGCTGATTTCCCATAAAATCAATACTAAGGTATTTAATTTTGACATTTTACTTAAAAAATAGTGAATTTTATACGAATTTAGGCATTTTTATGAAAAAAAATTATTTTTAAAGGAAAGGGGACTATCGCCTCCAAACCCTCACTACAAAATTTTTCTTTAATTTTCTTAGTGCTGTTATCTGCGTTTTTACGTTTATTTAAATTTATTCTTATTCTTATTGTAACGAGTTAAGTATGCCTACTGATGACGAGAACATAGTTCTCAAAAAATGTTTTTAATGTAAAAATATATTAGAACAGAAAGATATTTTTTTTATTTTATTTAAAAGTTAAGTGACAAAAAAATCAATATTATTTCTAGATTACTAAGATACCAGAATTATTAACCAATATTATTTGTAGATTACCAGACTGGCCGTATGCAACGCCGGGTTTATCTAGTAAAGTATAAAACATAAAAAATAATTAAGAATATATTTATAAAATTTTCATTATTTTTTGTATACATTTTTTTTTTTTTTTTTTGACAAAATAATAATAACTTTATTTTGAAGAGAAAAATTATATATTGTCACACTTATTTTTATATATGTATATTGGAAAAACTATTTAAATAATCTTCTTCAGATAAGATAAGATTTATATAAGACTAAGCCGGCAACTTAAGTAATAAGTTATTGGGCAAGTGAAAATTTTATATGTTATACATATTTATTTATAAACCTTCTGGGCATATTTGAATCCGAAAAAATTAAAATATTGAAATACTTAAATATTTATATAGAACCTATTTTATTACAACGATAGTCTCTTTTATAATAACTGATGATAATCAGGAACAAGAAGAAAAAGTATTCTAAATTCATAAACTCTTAAATCAAAGAAAATTAAAATATGTAAAATATAATTATGTACATTATATCCAATATTCAATATTTTAATTTAAACCACAATAAAAAATATCTTATTAAATAAAGTATATGAATTGTATGTAATAAAAGGCAAAAGGATATGATTTAAGCACAAATGAACACATATTTAATAAAAAAAAAAAAATGTTTGCTTTCAAGCAATTTTTTTTTTTTTTTTTTGAATCTATTGTTCAAGTAAGAAATTTCAATTTTTTTTATTTCATTTTAAAGAAATATTTTTACATTTTTTTTTTTTTTTTTTTATATCAGATACAAGATGTTGCTACATCAGCACGTATGACAACACTTGGTAGTCGTGCGAAACGATTACAAGCATCAATATTACAACCATTAGAATTATTACGTAATGAAATTTTATATCATTTAACAGCTTTAGAATTACAAAGAGATCCGTGGCAACGGCAAGTCAATCATACTTTAATACACTTAAGAAATATTCAAGGATATTTAGATACATCAGCAATTGACATTTGCCAAAATCAGACGAAATATTATATGAAAAGGTTATAAAATTATTATTATTTTCATTTTATCTTTTTTATTATTATATATTTTGATTTGAATTGAATCAACCGGAAATGGTTCGTTAAAAGTAATCAATAAATTTTATATTTTTTCGTGTTTTTGTTTTTTTTTTGTTTTTTTTTGTTTTTTTAAATATATAATTCCTAAAATTATTTAAGAAGCCCCTCCGGTTGGGTCTTTTCTAATATTTTTTTTTTTTATTATTTCTTTTTTCTTTGAATCAAAAATCTTTTTAGAAAAATCAAAAAAAAAGAAAGGATAAGAATTTCTAATATATTTCTTTTATTTTTTGGTTTTTATTTTATTTTTTCTTCCTGTTTTGTTTTTATTTTATGATTTGCCTATTTCGATTTTTATCTTTTCAATCTTCAAAAAAAAAAAAAACAATTACAAATTATGGATATAATTGGATAGACTTAAGTCTTATTTAGCTCTCGACAAAGGAACTGTTTCTTACAGTTCATTAGGAGAAAAAACAGCAATGTGTCGTCCATTATTTGAAATTTTCGATACAAATCGTAATTTCCTTTGTCGTAATGCTGTCGATTCAATCAATGGAATATGGTTTTGTACATTTTTATGTTTATTATGTTGGTCAATAGGTACACCTTTAGCATTGAATATTATTTCATTACATAGGAAATTACTTGCCATCAATCAAGTCAGAGGATCAAATGCACATTTGTAATTACAAAATATTTTTAAAAATTTTGTTAAATATCCTTAGTTTTCTTTTTACAAAACAATTTGCTAGTAGTATTTTAATATTATATGTACATAAATTATTAAAATAAAAAAAATAACAGCTGGAAGTTTATTGCTAAAACAAATATATTACCCCAGTTTTAAAGAAACCTCTTAAATCTCTTAAAAAGATAGATTTTTTTAAATCCTAATGTTTTATTCTCAAATACTTTTAGGTTTTCCCATATTTCTTTTCAAAATTTATTATCTTTAAAATACTAACTTTTAAAATTATATTATAGAGATGGTAATCGTACTGTAACTTGGAGATCGGGAGACGCTAACGAGTATATTACTTATAATATTTTTAATATACCCTATTATAAATTTAATAAAAAAAAAAACAAATTTTTAGGTCTCCACGACCATCACCAAGAACTCCCAGAACTAGTCGAACTACCAGAAGTCCTAGGACTCCGAGAATTAATAGAAGTTCACCAAAACAACAACAGCAGCAACGTTCTGGTACAAGACGTTCTAAACCTTTGCCAAAACGATCAGTTTTAAGACAAGATACATTAGAATCTCTATCTGTAAGAAGTCTTGCTGGTCAAGATGATGAATCAATTGATATAAATCGACGTGAATCTGAAATTAATGAATCACAACCATCAAATCAAATACGTTTAACTAGAGATTACAGACGAGAAATATCATCAGATGAAATGGATGATCAGGCAACAACTCCACCACTTCAAAATCAATCACAACCAACAATGACAAGAAGAACCTTTCAAGATATCCGAAGGGAGATTGAGTCAGAACAAAATATTAGTGAATCGATTGGTAATCAAATTCGAACCTTCCGTGATATTAGACGTGAACTTGATTCAACGGAACAATTTAATGAACCAGTACGATCAGCAGGACGAACTTATAAAGACATAAGAAGAGAAATTGAAACTGAACATCAACAACAACAACATAGCCAGCAAAATCATCAACAACAACAGCAGCAACTACTGCAACAATCACAATCAATTGATCAAAATAATAATAGCAATCAACCAGAAAGACGTACATATCGCGATTTGAGACGTGAGTTAGAAAACGAGTCAGCCTTAAATCAGAATCGAACATATCGTGATTTAAGACGAGAAGAATCAATAGATGCTGATCAAAATAATAATGAATCAGCAACAAATACACAGAGTCAAGCTCGTACATATAGAGATTTAAGAAGAGAAATAGAATCAGAACAACAACGAGATTTTAGAAATGTTACTAGAAGTAATTTGAAAGATTATAGAGAAAGAGATCGAGATCATGATCGAGACAACGATCGAGATAGAGATAGAAGTAGAGATCGAGATAGGGATAGGGATAGAGATAGGGATCGAGAATATCGCGCAACAAGATTACCGCCAGCACCACCAGCACCACCACCACCAATTCCACCACCTGATTATATGAATATTAACAGGTTTATTTTTTTAATAAAATCTTTTCTTATTTTAAAAACAAAAACATAATATATATAAATATATTAAATTAAAACTCCTTGCTTTTATTTTACTTTAATAAATATGCATATATATTTATATTCCTTTTTATCTTCTATTTATTAAATAAAACATACATTCACATGTCTGATTCTAGATTAGGTAGTCTTACTCAAGATGACGACAACGATGATGATGACATCGAATTACAAGAGATGAATATAATTTAATTAAAAAAGAAAATAACAAAACAAATATCTGAAAAATGTCAATTATTAAAAAGATTTTAAATATTATTTATTTTTTTTATATTTATTAATGGATTTTTATAATTATTCGTACCTGTCAAATATTTAAAAATAAAATTAATAAGAAATTCAAAGAAAAAGAAACCAAAGTAAGAATTTATAGAAAAAAAAAAACTTTCAGCTTTATTTTATTTTTAATTGGCATATATATTTTTTATACTTCACATTTAATTTTCCACTTTTCCATTACCAGGAAACCATTAATACTTTCAATTTCAGACAAATTTCAAATCGTTCAATAGATTCAAATTCAGAATTCACTTTAAGTTCTTCAAATTAAGTTCAAATTACATTTTAACACCATATTTTAAATATATAATTGCATATAATTAGGGGCATTGTTCTAATTATTGGGAAAAATAAGTTTTATAAAACATTTTAGATATGCTCGTAAAATCATATTTTAAAATTATAAAAAATGTTTATTAAATGTAAATAAAATCAAATTAAATTTTTCAGAACCAGAACTGATACACTTTATTCAAATAGAATTAATAATTGGGGTCTACAGTAAGTAAATTCAATATTTATTAATTTTTTTTTGTTTTTTCCAAATTTTAAATAACTATATTTTCGTAGATCACCTTCAAGGTTTAATCGAGACCATAGAGATCAAAGACCACCAGTACCACCAGTTCCACCACCAGTTCCCTATATGAATAGGTAAAAATTATATTTGATTTATTATTTAAAATTTTATATTTTAATGCAAATCATGATATTCAAATCAAAAAGGAATATTAAGGATAGAGTTCAGCTGATTAGTAATTTTTGATTCCTTTGTATTGTAATTAACTTGTAGCTTTTGTCAACACTTTAAAGTCCTATGACTTATTTAGCTTAATGTAAAGTAATATTACGAAATTTTGAAAAAATTAAAAATTTTTATAAAGAATACTTGAAAATTTTGGTTGAATTGGGTATTTACCGTTTTCAAATTTACATTTAAATTCAAGATTTAGAAATTTTTTTAAAAATATTCACTATTGTTCGTCTAGTTATTATTTATTTATTTATAAAAACTAATATAACCCAAAAGAGTCTAGTGACTCATAAGGGTCTAATGGCTCATAATCAAAACTTTGAAAAAATAAATTATACAAACAAAATATGTGTATGATGTGATGATCAATAAACAATTATAAGTTAACAATTATAATAAAAATTAAAGCAAGAATACACTTACATATTACACGCACTCATATTATATCTCTTTAAAATATGTGCCACTTAAAATCTATAGGATTATGTTACTTTATTAATATTTCATAGAATTTAATTAAAACTTATATAAAATTGATATTTTTATTTAATTTAAAAAAAAAAAAAATTTTTTTAATTTACTATAATTATTGTAGACAAGACAGTGTTCGTAGTGTACGCTGGGAAACAACTGAAGATATGTCATTTGAAGATGTTGATGCTGGTAATCCAATAATCATGGTCGAAAATAACATGGTTTAATTAAACAAAGTTAAAAATAATATGATTTTATATTTTACACATTGTATTTTAATTAAATAACAACTTATGTAATTTTGTTCTTATTTAATTAAATTTTATCATTGATATACAATTAATAAAAAATAAAATAAAAAAAAAAAAATAATAATTAATATAATTATAATTAAATAAATATAAAGATTTTTTTCTTAAAATTTTTTAATTAATGTTTTTTTCGTCAGAAAAATAAAAAATGGAAAACACTTATAACATACTTTTTTATTCAAATTAAATGAAAAACTAATAAACAACAATTCTATTTGAAATATATTAAATGAATAATTTCGTTTAAAAACAAAAAAACTTAAAATTCTTACAAAAAAAACTTAAAATAAAAAAAAAAAACACTGTAAAACTTCGGTTTGTAAACAATTTGTAATCAAAAAATTGTAGCTTCAATGATTTCCTTTTGGTATCTCATATATAAAAAAAAAAAAATTATAAATTTCATATAAATTTATATATTTCAAAAAAGAACCAAAATATAAGCATAAATAAATAGCTCGATTGTCTATACCATCGGTTCTTAAACACAGACTCACAGACTCACAGACTCTTTTTAAGTGGTCCGCGAAGAAAAAATGATTAATGTTAAAAAAATACTAAATATGTTTGTAAAATTAGTTTCAATGTTAGTAATGAAAAAAAAATTATTTTGTTTTTTTTTCCTTCAATAATTATTTTTGAAATTTTCAAAATGTGAAAATATTTTTTAAAAAATCATTAAATTTGAATAAAATCTAGTAGCTCGATCATTATATAATATCATAATATATAACTGACTAGGGGTCCTATAGTTATGTGTCCTTTACCCTGTGTACGTAATTTCAAAGAGATAGTTTATAAATTTACATGATATGTATGTATACACATAAATATTTAAATTTAACGGTTTTAAAAAAATATTCAAAATAAAAACAATTCAAACCAAAGCAATCTATGAAAGTAAAATTAATTCGGTGGTCCCCAGATTTCAGATTTTTTAATCTGTGGTCCGCGGAGTATAAAGTTTAAGAACCGTTGGTCTATAACGTATATATAAAGTTGTAAATATTTGTTTAAACGTTCTAACTTCTACTGCTTTTTTTTTGGAATCAGAATTGTGATTCTTGTAGTAACTAAACTAAAACTGATTAAACAAAGACTTGTTTTAATTATAGATACATAAGACTTTTATGCTCCTGAAATATGTAAAATAATTTTTATTTTGGGCAGTAAAAAAAAAATCCATAAAGAAATTTTACAAAGAATATTAAATTTATGTAAGGCTATAATTAACATAAAAATCAAGTACGTAAGTATGGATATGTATAGTTTTACTAGGTTTTTACCATTATTATGTACTTAATAAAACTGTATTAGTTTTAATAACTATAAGCACTATAATAAAAATTACTTGTATTCTATATACAAATTTTTCAAATCTTCAGTTTGAATTCATTTCTTTTTAGTTATCTACTTATAATTTTATAATTTAAATTCCAATTTTTTTTTTATTTAAAATTTTTACTTATGTATGGCGTTTATGTCAAAATAAAAACAAATAACGATAACACAACAATAATAGCGACATCTTTTGTTTGACACGAAGTATTAAGCAAAGAACTATCTAATATTACTAAAAATAATTAAAATTTAAATAGAAAATACAGCAAAATTTAATTCATACTTATAATTTTATAATATTTATATTATAAATAAAATTTTTAATTAAAATTTACGTCAATTATTTTAATTTTAAAATTAACATTTAAAAAATAATCTACCCTTGAACAGATGATTTTTAAATGTCATAAAAACTTAAAAAAAAAATATATAACAAAACAAAACTTACACAAGGGTGTTGTTTAGATCTAAAAAAAAAAGAAAAAATGTTTTATTTTTTTGAAATTTATTAATAAAAATTTGTTTTTAAATTAATAAAAATGAAGCTATCAAAATATATTGAAACTTTAATAATACGTACTAAAAGAAATGACAAACATATTCATACTTATATAATTTTAGTTATTGTAAGAATTCTTTTGGTATTTGTGCCACAAACAGGATACATTCATCCTGATGAATTTTTTCAATCTATTGAAATTATGACTGGTAAATTTATAAACACAATGTCAACCTTTTTATAAATTTTTATTAATACAGATTTTAATAATTTTTAGGTGAACAATTTGAATTAGAGCATATTAGAACTTGGGAATTCAATAATACATTTCCAATACGCAATGTTGTGATGCCATATTTTTTAGTTAAAATACCTTTAAGTTTATTAGACTTTCTATCAGTTTATACAAAATATTATTTACAAATTGATTTAAGAAATAGTTATGTATTTCTGATTTATCCTAGAATGATAATGTGTGCAATTTCATTCATAAATGATTATAGTATTTATAAAATATGTGATGCATACAGTTTACGTTATGAGATTCGTTTATTGGCATTGGGTAGTTCATTTATAATGTTAACATTTGCAACAAGAACTTTTTCAAATACAATTGAATTGGCAATATGTTCTCTATTAATGTATTATGTTGCTGATTGTATGATACATTCAAATACGGTTATATATAAAAGAGAATTTCTACAAGATCGATATAAAAAAGCGGAATCAATTGGAGAAAAAGTCAAAATTTGGAAATTAAAAACAGCATTACCAGCACATAGTTACAATAGATTCTTTTTAATGTCAACATTGTGTGTTTTAGGTGTATTTAACCGTCCAACATTTTTAGTATTTGGTGCTCCGATGGTATTCTATTGGTTATTAAGAGGAATGGGAACTAGAACTGTAAATTTTTTCGATTTTAATATCAGAATTTTGCTGTTTATTATTAGTTCTATTCCAACAATTTGTTTTTGTATATTTGTTGACTCATTATATTACAGGTATTTTTATTATACATTTCTGTTTTTTAGTTGACATTAATTTATTTTATTTTATAAATTTTTAGATACCTTACAACTGGTGAAATATATATGCTTGATATTTCAATAAATAATTTTGTAGTTACACCGTTAAATTTTCTCAGATATAATATTGATCCACAAAAAACAGCTGCTCATGGAATTCATCCTAAGTACTTGCATTTATTATTGAATATACCATTACTTTATAATATACTTGGAATTATTGCTATATTTTCTTTTGGCTATTTAATATATTCATTTTTACGAGGTAATTATCATGATTTACCGAGATCTCAATCAATAGTTGGGTTAATGACAGCAGCAATATTTACTCCTATTTTAACCTTATCGCTAATAAATCATCAAGAACCAAGATTTTTAATACCAATAACGTTACCAATAATCTTACTACATTCTCCTAAATTAGTTACTGGATTTTGCCAAATGTATCCATTTAAACATCAAAATAAAATTCTTTATTATATATATAACAATTTTTTAAGTACTCGTTCAAGTGCTAAATTTATTCTTAAAATTTGGTATATCACAAATATAATCTTAACAATATTTTTTGGATTCATCCATCAAGGTGGTGTAACACAATTAGCACGTTATTTTTCTAACTCAATGTATGCTAAACCAAATAATGTTAATATACATTTAATTACGAGTAATATATATATGATGCCATTATCACTTATTAACATTCCAAGTTCCAATATTTTACGTTTAAATTATGAAACTGGACAAAAATATCGACGAAACAAAGATTTTTATTTATATGAGTATGGAAGTTTAGAAATTGATAAGTTGGTAAAAAAAATTAAAATAATTTTGGATGTTAATGAAATGAAATTTTCAAGTAAAAAAATCAAATATCGAATGTATTTAGCAATACCGACAAGTTTAGCTGAAGATTTAGATAAAGCATTTGATAAATATCCAGTTATAAAATATGACCAAGTAAAAGTGTTCTATCCGCACTTGTCGACGGAAGCATTACCAAAACTATTTGGTAAACATCCATGTGATTTACATACTGATTTTCATAATTTAGATGGAATTTGTGATGTTGAAGAAAAAAATGTTTTTTCACTGTCTTATATGACAAAACAATTTTCATCAATTGTACATCAATTTGGTTTGGCCTTATATAAAATTGAAGTTTCTAGAAATATTAAATCAACAATAACAGCAACTATAATACAGTATCCAGAAAATGTATCAACGTAATTAGAAATTAAATTAGACGCACTAAAGTTACTTACATACAAGATTTGATAAATTTTAAAAATTTTAGTCATCATATTTTTGTTATGCATAAATTAAGCACTTTGTTTCTTTTTTTTTTTTTGTTTTTTTTTTTTTGTAATTTGTATGTTTAGCTAAAAGAAACATTATCTTTATATTGTATATTACAATCATTCCTCACAAATTTTAATTATATTATTATTTACTTTTAATATACATATGTATTACGTAATATTTAATTAATTTATAGTTAACTACTTTTATGCTTAAATAAAGAATTGTACAAAATAAAAATATTGCATTTTTTTTTTACAAAAAATTTTAAAAATATTAAAACGATAATAACAAGAATCAGAAAATTTGCACCAAAATAAAATTAAGAAACAAGAAACATTGGAATGTCGAAAGAAAGAAAGAAAAGAATATTGTTTTCTATATTTGAATTAAATGTTCAAATTGATACTTAACTGTATTCGTGATGAAAATAGAAAGAAAGAACTAACATACTTTCTATGATTAATGATAATGAGGGAGGGAGATTAGCTCACTTCGTTGGCGTTTTGATATTAATATTAACAAGCTCAAAAGTAAACTTTAATACAAGTTTAAATTTTATGTGCAATGATCAGAACTTGTATAGTAATAAAAAATAATTTAATTACTAATAACTATAACATTTAGTAATATTTCCCAATATACTAACGACAGTAAATGAAAAATTTAGTTTAGTGATAATTCATTACATGAACAATATATGAGATATTTGCATTAAACAAAAGGTCTATTATATTAATAAAAAATATAAAACTCTTATGTTTTAATTCTTTATTGATAAATTGAATACCTGTTACATAAATTTTTATTTTATTTTTTTTTTTTTTTTTTTCTTTTCAATAAATATGTAAATGAATGAATATAGTTGTCCATTTATAGTTAATTTATTAAGTTTATTAATATATTTTCTTTAAATTTATTTAATTTTAGGATGGCTTATTTAGTATTTCATGTTTTTTTATATCGAATTTTCTTAATTTTTTTTATTTTTAAAATACAATAAAAATTAACATATTATAATTTCAAAATTAATTTATAAAATGCCCTTTTCTTTTTTCTAACAGTCCTTTTTAAAAAATGTATTTATTGTGAAAATTTCATATAATATATCTTGTTTCTGAAGAATTACATATTTATTTTAAAATAGTTGGTTTTATTTTTTTTTTTTCAAATTTTAAAAATGTTATTTATTATAAGATTATTTTTTGAATAAATTTTAGTTTGTTTATTTTTTATTTAATTTTGTTTTAATTACTATTAGTATCTTTTTATAAGGTACATCTCTAATTTTTTTTTTTTTTTTTTTTAATTATTCTATTAAATCTAAATTCCAATAATTATTTTTATTCTATATATTAATGTATTTATTATATATTAATGTTATATATGAATATTATATATGTACTAAGACTAAATGGTACTACATTTAAAATAAAAATAATAGAAATAAAAATAAAATAAAAATTAATTTTTAAAAAATAGCTACTACCAAAGAACATATTATAACATATTTGTGTTATATATTCTTTGCTACTACGTAAGTCCTTCTTGTATATTTATATAAAATAATTAAATATTTATAAATCAATTACAAAATAAAAATTTTTATTAAAATAATTAAGTTCCATTGATATTTTAATAAATATAAAATTGAGATTGAAGTTTTTACATAAAAAATATTTTTGTATTAGATGTACTTAAATACTAATTTTTTATTGAAATTAGTATAATTATATATTTTGAAAACGTTAAATTTGATTTATAAAATTTAAGAAAAAAAAAATACAATTTCTTATTGTCTTCTTTGTTTTATAAGAAATTGACTATTTTTTTTTTTTTTTTAGATTAATAATCTAATAAATAACTAATAATTAATCAATGCATTACTACATATTTATATATTTATGTAATATAAATATAAATATTTTCATATTACATAATGTATTCAATCTAAAAACTACTTTTTTATTAAAACAAAAAAGATACTTATCACAAACTTTTTTTTTTTTTTTATTAAAAAATTTTTATTTAAATAATAAAGTAATTTTTGTTTTTCTGCTTAATTTTATATTTAATTAATAATTTTCATAATTTAAGAATAATAAAACTAAAAATTTAATATTTACTCTATCTTGTTCAAAAAAATTAAAATATTGTCCCTCTTATAATTGTTTCAAATTTATATTATGTATGGAATTGTAAGATATTTAAAGGAAAGAAATTTAAAACATTTTTCCAGTAAAAGAAAATTGATTATGCCATTATTACATTTCAATATATTTTAAACAATGACTAATCAAAGGGAGTTATTATTAAAATCCAATCACAAAATTTATAGATGAATCTTCAATTTTTTTTTAACACAGGATTAATTTGATTTTGATCTGCAATATAAATGATGACCATTTTTTTTTAATTAGTTTATATTACGCTTCTTTTTTTTTTTTGTTCTATGTAATAAAATTTTTATAATAAAACAGTTTCATTAAAAAAAAAAAAAATAAAGGATTAGTATCCATCCACCTTTTTTGGATAAATTCTTTTATTTTTAAAAGAAAGCATAAAATAAAAGATGTTCTAAAGATCTGCAAAAAAAAACACATAAAAATATAATGGATGCTTTTAATTTTCTTAAGAAAATTAAAACAAAAAACAAAGACAAACAAAAAAGAGATACATAATATTATTTTCTGCCACAATTTCAGAATTAGCAGAACTTATATACATATCTTTTTTGAATAATGATTTATTTTAATAATTATTTTGTGAAAATTAAAACAATCCCCTTAATTATAATTAATTATTTAGAAGAAATTTTATTATTTTTAATTATGTACATATTATTCATACATATTATATATATTTTTTTTAAAACTGTTAACATTTTATTCAAAATTTATTTATATTTAAAGCTTTAAACTATGAACAACAGGTTAAAGTTTAAAAATAAATAATAAAAATATGTGAAATTTCTATTTAATTATTGCATTTTTTTAAAAAATAAATTTATAAATAATAAATTTTATAGAATATATATATATATATATATATATATATATATATTGAATAATATATATTTAATGACTCCGAAACTCTACTATGAAAATATTTTTGCCGATAAATCAAAATTCAAAAATTAATTACCTTGAAAAGTAAAAAGGAGATATGCAAAATATTTAAGATTAATTAAAATAAATTTATTTCTATATCAATTTAATTCTTGTTGTAGAACGAAATATTGTTAAAATCAAAAAAAAAAGAGGATTTCGACAAATCGCCAACATCAAATAAAACAAATATTTTTAGGTAAATAAATAAATATAGATAAAAAAAAATTATAATAAATTAAACACAAAATAAATTTTTGAAAGTATTTTCACAAAAAAAAAAAAATTAATTTTTAATTTTATTGTAAAGAAAAAAAACAAACAAAACTTACATAATTCAAGAGCAAAATTTATATATTTCGAAATATATATTTAAATATTATTCATTAAATTTGAAAAAAAAAAAATAATAATAATTATATACACATTTATAATATATTTATATACCTATATATTAATACTATGATTAAAGTAGTTTAAATATTTAATAAACATTATTTAAAACATAAAAATTTATGAATATATATATTTATATATATGCATATTAAATATGATCAAATAGTGACAATGTGATCAAATAATGGTTGTATCTTGCATGACTTATTTTTTTTTCAAAATTAAATAGATCAAAAATATTAAATCAATTAAAAATTTAACATCCCTAAATTTTTTTCTTTTATTATGAAATTTGAGTAGCATCAATCACAATCCATATAAAACTGTATTATAAAAATGATTAATGTTTCCATTAAATATTAAAATTTTAATATTGTTATTATGTAATTTATTAGAATTTAAAAAAAAAAAAATGTGATAAAATTACATAACTAATTTATAAACTGCCATTTTTGAGTCATGTTCTGTATTTAAAAATTTATGCACAATATTTAACATTATTGTTATAAAAGAGATTATATTTCTAAAAAAAGTGCGCGTATTTTAGAAAAAAAAAAAAGTGTTTTTTTCTAAGAAATAATAATTGTTATGATTATTGAACTACAAAAAAAAATATATAAAAAAAAAAAACAACTAGAAAAGAAAGTAGATGCTTAACATAATTTTTTTTTCATACAAATTTACACGCAGATACAGCTAAAAAAAACGTTTTAAGTATTTGATAATTCCTTACATGTGATATATATAATTTAATAAATTTTATCAGTACAATTTTAAATTTAAATAAAAAAATTAATCAAACTCTTATTAATGAGTAGATCATGTATATATTGTATATATATATTTTTTCTTTTGTGTCTTTTTTTTTTTTTTTTGTCGTTGTTAATTGTTCAAAAACTTTAAATGTTTTAAGCATCTTATGAAATAGAAAATATATAAATTTATTTTAAATAATATATTAGTAATAAAAAAAATTCAATAACAAAAAATTTTACCACAATATTGAATGTTTAAATGAATTAATAAAATATAATTTTATTATTCATTTATTAATTAATTTTTATTTTCAATTTTTCTGCTTTTATTATTTAGGCTGAGCTTTCATTATTGTTTTTGGTCAGATCATTTGAATGTACAACAACTCCATTTACATTTCGTATTCCAGATATTCCTGGTAGATCCAAATTATTTGAAGTATTTGAGCGTTTATTTTTTGAACCGGATGATAAAAATGATGATGATCTTGTTGGAGATGACATAGAGGAAGAAGAACCAGCAATATTATCATCATCGTTGTTTCTATTTAAATTTTTTCCAACATAAGGTGGTGGCGGTGTACCAGTTAAAGGTGAATCATCTGGTCCGTCAATATCTTCTATAGTAATGCTGCCATTATTATTATTATTATTAGTATTTGTATTATTATCATTTGAATTAGCATTTGCTGTATTTCCATCATTATTGTTATTTGATGCATCATTATTATTTTCGATATTAGCAGGTTCAATTCTTATATTTGACATTGCAACTTGATAAGACGGTGGTGGCTGTTGTTTCATACTTTGAGCAATTGCCTCTTCATAATCAGGTAGTAGTGTTGAATAATCTCGACCCTCAGTATTTAATCCTCCGGTTGATGATACATGTGGTATAATATATGGTAACATTGAACGAATATTATGTTGACGTAAAGTTAGATATTTATAACAACGCCAAACAATACCGATAGCGTATGCTTTTAAGAAAACAATTGTAACAAATGCAATCAAAACTACCATTACTAAAGCATCCGGAGAAAGTTGTAATAATTTCTCACGATATGGTAATCGATGACTTTCGGCTATTAAACGATGTATAGATTGTAAATAACAAAAATAGCCAGCCGCAGTTAATCTAAAAGGAAAATAAATATGCAAAATAGTTGATTAACAATTTTAAATTAATTAAGGTACTCTTACGTCGTTAATGCAAAATCAAATAATTGTAAGCAGAAAAACGGCAATAAATGAGACGGTTTTCCTTTAATAGCTCCATATATCATCATCAATGTAATTGCAATCATACAAATGCATACAAGACCTCCCATATCAATATTATCTAAAAATGATAAATATTATATCTTACAATTTTAATTTAATGAAAACTTACGGTAATTCAATGAATGATCTCGATATGCATAAGGTGGGTCAATTTTACTTAATGGGGTTGGCAAAGCTGGTGCACTCATATCAACACAATCTTCACAGTTGTTTTCAAGATCATTCATCATATCTGGATTTCTAATCATTATTGCTAACAAAGTTAACGCAATAATATTAAGAATCTGAAATAAATAAATTTTTAAAAAATATATTAATTTGTTTTTTTTTATTCAATTTCATCTTGCAATTATTATATATGTATTTATAAATTATAATTTTTAATTGAACTAATGTTAGAATATTAGTTATCACAAATTGAATATTGTGTGTTATATACATATATTATATATATCATAATTTATTAATTATGTTATTCTTTTGTATTTCTATTTAGAAAAAACGATGAAACCGTATATTTATATATATCAGATTCATAAAATATTGGAAATATTGGAAAAAAAATCGCAGCAATTTTATTTATATCAAATTATAATAATTAATAACTAATAAACATTAATAAGAAACATGAAAATATTTTACTTTTTCTCCGAAATTTTACATTTACATATCATATTATGTAGTGATTTTATTTTTAAAAAAAACAACAAAAAACTATATTATGCCTGTGTTAATTAAATACAGATGTTTTATTTTATAATTATTTGACAACTCAGCTATTATTGTTTTCTTAAAAATAAAATAAAAAAAAAATATTTTAAATGGAAATTTCTCTTTAAATCAAGGTTGTAAAATAATTTAGTGTTAGAATGATTTAGTATATTTCTGTATAAGTATACATAATTTTATTTGTAATTAGAATTTTTGGGTGCATCAAAAAAAAAAAGAAATTGCTACAATTTTAGTTTATTATTTTAATTTATATAGGATTATAGGAATAATTTTAATAAGATGGGTTGCTTAATAATTACGGGAAATTGCAGGTATATTTTTACGTCATTATTTATCGATTACGATTTGAACTTTTCAATGACGAATTTATATAAAAAATTTATAAGTTTATTAATATTTATATAAAAAATTAGTTTTACTTACCAAATGCCACATTCCAATTAAAACTGTAGCCGTGTGAACATGTAAACCAAAACAGCAGGTCCACTCTTTATCATTTCTTGCTTGAGGCCCCATTTTTACACGTATTCTAAACATTTCACTTTCAGTTTAAAAATGTTTGTTTTTTTTTTGTTTTTCCTTTTTGGATTACAAAATTGGAGAATTTATATTTTATATGTATATAAAAAAAATACGAATTTACGGTTTTCTATTTCAATAATTATATATGAAAATTTTTTAAGGTATAGACATTGATGTTTGGTTTTTAATATTTTACCATTCAGAAGTGAAAATTTTTACACTTTGATTTTGGATAATTTATGATTTTGGTTTTAAAATAATGTTATTAAAATACTTCTATTTTAATTTTCCACAAGAATATTTTATATTTTTCAAAGTAAACACAGTTTAATGTTTTTTAAAATATTTTTTTTTCGTTTATCTTTATATATAAAGCTCATCAATTTCTTAATTCTTTTCTTTAAAATTTTTTTTTAGTACAAATGAAAATCGTAATAAAATGTCAGAAATGTCAAACCAATACTAAAAAAAAGAGGGTTGAATCTTTATTATAAAAAACAAGGGCTTTGTATCTTTTTATTTATTGATACATTTGTAGTAACAAGTATTTACAACTCTAAAATTTCTTGCTTTTCAGTTTTTATACCAACAAATGAATTAAATAATATTATAGCAGGTAGATATTTTAAACTATGTACTTAATAGAAATTTGTTCATTTAATGCAGATATTCTAATTAAAATACAGTTAAAGCAAAATTATAAAATATAAATCAAAGATTTATCTATACTGTACTGTAAACAGTATAAACCATAGATATATTACTAATAGATAGGCAGTGAAGAAAATATTTTCACCCAATTTTGAGAAACAGCTGAGTGAACCGTGCAAATGTATTGCTTTAGTTTCCTCATAAATAGGTTCCTAAAAGGTGAAATAAATTCATTTTTAATTTTTTTAAGGATTTTATCACTTATTTTGTTACTTTACAAGTAGTTAAAATTTTGAATAACCTTAATTTTATTAAATTTTAATTTTAAAAACAAAATATATTAGTTATTAAGTAATATAAAAAATTATAATCTCTGAATGAAACTGGTTATGAGAAACTGCTTTACACTATTTTAATAAATATAAACAGCTGAGTGAATGAAATTGTATACATATTATATTTACGAAAACACATAAGAAAAAAAGAAATTACTATTCCTAACTTAACTTTCCAACTATTAGTAATATATTAACTAATAGATGAAAAGGGATGTATAGTCGTTTCTTTTCTTATTTGTTTTAATATGTCGGTATTCAGTCAAAAAAAAAAAAAAATATATGCCTTTATGTATACATTTCGTTCACTCAACTGTTTATATTTATGAAAATAATATAAAGAAGTTTCATTTAAGGGATTTTAAGTTTTTATATTACTTATTAATTGACATATTTTTAATTTAAAAATTTAATTACAATTTTTGACTACTTCTAAACAAAATAAGCAGTACAATTCTTAAGAAAATTATAAATGAAACTATTTCATCTTTTAGAACACTATTTCTGAAGAAACTAAAGCAATTCATTAGAATATAATATTTTCTCAATCTGAAAATATTTTCTTCATTAACTATCTAGGCCAGGGGTATATCGTATATACTAATAGTATATATCTGATTATTACATTGTTATTACATGAACCTATGAACGTAGATTAAATCCCTATAATTTATCGACAGGCAAAAGAATATATCCATCTCGCTCTCTCTTTAAGTTTTGTAAAAATACATATTATTTCAGCCAAAAATTAAAATATATATTTTTAGATCATATGACACGTCTTCTGACACAATTGAAAGCCGTTAGCCTACATAATTCTCCTAAGTAATCTCGTACGATATAAAAGAAATTTGAATCAAAAATCAGTCGATTTTAAAAAATTATTTATGTATGTGGGAATGTATTACTCAAATCAATAAGTAGGTTTGTAAAGTAAAATGTTTCTCACACCTTCCCTAGATGAAATTATCTGTTTTTGTAGAATTTAAAATTCAATTAATTTAAACTTATTAAATTTAATGTTTGTAATCGCAGCACAATTATTCCCAAGATATTAATTTCTATAAACTGTTTTTAATTTTTGACGAAAATCCCCCAACTTTATTTTTAGTTATTTACAGACATGTCATTTTTAACTAAATAGTATACTTAAAATTATTTTCTAAGTATTCAGAATGTAGGGACATCGACCTAGTTATAAAAAAGGAAATTAAATAAAACTTGTAAGGTTACCTACAAATTAATAAAAAGTAAGAGGTTCTAATTTTTCATATTTATACTACATTTCTCCTTAAGCAGAAATGGATGCACATTTTAAAATGGGTCTTTTACAATTATGTTAGCTGAAACTGAAAACTGAAATGTTTGGACTGAAAATTTTATTTAACTAATTTCCCTTGTATGGAAATAAAAATTCATGAATATCATATTATTTAAATTTATTTTAAAAACAAATTAAGAAAAAATTATAATTTAAAACCTTTTTCAATTAAAAAAAAAAATTTTTAAAAATAAATCTAAATATCTTCAAAATTTAAACCCTTTATAGAAAAATTTAATAACCACCACGAAGGCGTAATACTAAATGTAAAGTAGACTCCTTTTGGATATTGTAATCGGACAGGGTGCGACCATCTTCCAACTGTTTACCCGCGAAAATTAAACGTTGTTGATCTGGAGGAATGCCTTCTTTGTCTTGAATTTTTGCTTTGACATTTTCAATTGTATCAGACGGCTCTACTTCTAAGGTAATAGTTTTACCAGTTAAGGTCTTAACAAAAATCTGCATACCACCACGGAGTCTCAAGACCAAATGAAGTGTTGATTCTTTTTGAATATTATAATCAGACAGAGTACGCCCATCTTCCAATTGTTTACCAGCGAATATCAAACGTTGTTGATCTGGAGGAATGCCTTCTTTGTCTTGGATTTTTGCTTTAACATTTTCAATTGTATCAGACGGTTCTACTTCTAAAGTAATAGTTTTTCCTGTCAAAGTCTTAACGAAAATCTGCATACCACCACGAAGGCGCAAGACCAAATGAAGTGTTGATTCCTTTTGAATATTATAATCAGACAAAGTACGCCCATCTTCCAATTGTTTACCAGCAAAGATCAAACGTTGTTGATCTGGGGGAATACCTTCCTTATCTTGAATTTTAGCTTTTACATTTTCAATGGTGTCGGATGGCTCCACTTCCAAGGTAATGGTTTTTCCCGTTAAAGTCTTAACAAAAATTTGCATACCACCACGAAGACGCAAAACCAAATGAAGTGTTGATTCTTTTTGAATATTGTAATCTGACAATGTGCGCCCATCTTCCAATTGTTTACCAGCAAAGATCAAACGTTGTTGATCTGGGGGAATGCCTTCTTTGTCTTGAATCTTAGCTTTAACATTTTCAATTGTATCAGACGGTTCTACTTCTAAGGTAATGGTTTTTCCTGTTAAAGTCTTAACGAAAATTTGCATACCACCACGAAGACGCAAGACTAAATGAAGTGTGGATTCTTTTTGAATATTATAATCTGACAAGGTACGACCATCTTCCAATTGTTTTCCAGCGAAGATCAAACGTTGTTGATCTGGGGGAATACCTTCTTTGTCTTGGATTTTTGCTTTAACATTTTCAATAGTATCAGACGGTTCTACTTCTAAAGTAATAGTTTTTCCTGTCAAAGTCTTAACGAAAATCTGCATACCACCACGAAGGCGCAAGACCAAATGAAGTGTTGATTCCTTTTGAATATTATAATCAGATAAAGTACGCCCATCTTCCAATTGTTTACCAGCGAAGATCAAACGTTGTTGATCTGGGGGAATACCTTCCTTATCTTGAATTTTAGCTTTTACATTTTCAATGGTGTCGGATGGCTCCACTTCCAAGGTAATAGTTTTTCCCGTTAAAGTCTTAACAAAAATTTGCATACCACCACGAAGACGCAAGACCAAATGAAGTGTTGATTCTTTCTGAATATTGTAATCTGACAATGTGCGCCCATCTTCCAATTGTTTACCAGCGAAGATCAAACGTTGTTGATCTGGGGGAATACCTTCTTTGTCTTGAATTTTTGCTTTAACATTTTCAATTGTATCAGATGGCTCTACTTCTAAGGTAATGGTTTTTCCTGTTAAGGTCTTAACGAAAATTTGCATACCACCACGAAGACGCAAGACCAAATGAAGTGTAGATTCTTTCTGAATATTATAGTCTGACAAAGTACGACCATCTTCCAATTGTTTTCCAGCGAAAATCAAACGTTGCTGATCTGGAGGAATGCCTTCTTTATCTTGAATTTTAGCTTTAACATTTTCAATTGTATCAGATGGCTCTACTTCTAAGGTAATGGTTTTCCCTGTCAAGGTCTTAACGAAAATTTGCATACCACCACGAAGACGCAAGACTAAATGAAGTGTAGATTCTTTCTGAATATTATAGTCTGACAGGGTACGACCATCTTCCAATTGTTTTCCAGCGAAAATTAAACGTTGTTGATCTGGAGGAATGCCTTCCTTATCTTGAATTTTAGCTTTGACATTTTCAATGGTGTCGGATGGCTCTACTTCCAAGGTAATAGTTTTTCCCGTTAAAGTCTTAACAAAAATTTGCATACCACCGCGTAGACGCAAAACTAAGTGAAGCGTCGATTCTTTTTGAATATTGTAATCGGACAAAGTACGTCCGTCTTCCAATTGTTTACCAGCGAAAATCAAACGTTGTTGATCTGGTGGGATACCTTCTTTATCTTGAATCTTAGCTTTCACGTTTTCAATTGTATCAGAAGGTTCAACTTCCAAAGTAATTGTTTTGCCTGTTAAGGTTTTCACGAAAATTTGCATACCACCACGAAGACGCAAAACCAAATGAAGTGTAGATTCTTTTTGAATATTATAATCTGATAATGTGCGGCCATCTTCCAATTGCTTGCCGGCGAAGATCAAACGTTGTTGATCTGGAGGAATACCTTCCTTATCTTGAATTTTAGCTTTTACGTTCTCAATTGTGTCAGATGGTTCAACTTCCAACGTAATGGTTTTTCCAGTTAATGTTTTGACGAAAATTTGCATACCACCACGAAGACGCAACACCAAGTGAAGTGTCGATTCTTTTTGAATATTATAATCTGATAATGTGCGACCGTCTTCTAGCTGTTTACCCGCAAAAATCAAACGTTGTTGATCTGGGGGAATACCTTCCTTATCTTGAATTTTAGCTTTGACATTTTCAATAGTGTCAGATGGTTCAACTTCCAACGTAATGGTTTTTCCTGTTAATGTTTTGACGAAAATTTGCATACCACCACGAAGACGCAAAACCAAGTGAAGTGTTGATTCTTTTTGGATATTGTAATCTGATAATGTACGACCATCTTCCAATTGTTTGCCGGCGAAGATCAAACGTTGTTGATCTGGAGGGATACCTTCCTTATCTTGAATTTTAGCTTTGACGTTCTCAATGGTGTCAGATGGTTCGACTTCCAAAGTAATCGTTTTGCCAGTTAATGTTTTGACGAAAATTTGCATACCACCACGAAGACGTAAAACCAAGTGAAGTGTTGATTCTTTTTGAATGTTGTAATCTGATAATGTACGACCATCTTCCAATTGTTTGCCGGCGAAGATCAAACGTTGTTGATCTGGTGGAATACCTTCCTTATCTTGAATTTTAGCTTTTACATTCTCAATAGTGTCAGATGGTTCAACTTCCAAAGTAATCGTTTTGCCAGTTAATGTTTTTACGAAAATTTGCATACCACCGCGAAGACGCAAGACCAAGTGAAGTGTTGATTCTTTTTGAATATTGTAATCTGATAATGTACGGCCATCTTCCAATTGTTTGCCGGCGAAGATCAAACGTTGTTGATCTGGAGGTATACCTTCTTTATCTTGAATTTTAGCTTTTACGTTCTCAATGGTGTCGGATGGTTCAACTTCCAAAGTAATTGTTTTGCCAGTTAATGTTTTGACAAAAATTTGCATACCACCTCTTAAGCGAAGGACAAGATGTAATGTTGATTCCTTTTGAATATTATAATCAGATAATGTACGACCATCTTCTAATTGTTTGCCAGCAAAGATTAAACGTTGTTGATCTGGTGGAATACCTTCTTTATCTTGTATCTTTGCTTTTACATTTTCGATGGTATCAGAAGCTTCAACTTCCAAGGTAATAGTTTTACCAGTCAATGTTTTTACGAAAATTTGCATGATGACGCTTTATTTTCTGTCCTGAGAAAAAAAAAAAAAAAAAATTTAATTTAATTTAATAAAAAATAAATAAAATATTAAACTGAATAATTCTACTAACCGAAATATTTTTTATTAGAGAAAAATTGTTAAAAAAAAAAATAATTTTAAATAGGTCGAAGATAATGAACTTTGAAAAAATTATTTTGTTTTCCTATCTTTTTTTTTTTTTAATTTTTCGAACAAATTAAAATATAATTTGCATACAAAATTATTTTATATTTTCTTTAAAAACTTGAATATACGCATTTAAATATTAATTATCACTTAATTTGAATTTAATTTCCACTTAGTCATGTTTTTAAGATGGCTGCTCTAAATGATTTATCAATTTATTTTGAAAATAATTTTTTATTAAAAGAAAAACATATCTAATTGAAAAGAATATCAAAAATAAATGATTCAAATTTTTTTTTTTTTTTGAAATTTTTATAAGTAATTAAAATGAATTTTTTTTTTTACATAGTTTACGTCAATGAAAAATAAATTTTTTTTTTTATTTTAATACGCAGAAGTGATTTTTGTAATACAAATTTTTTTATAAATAGGTCAAAATACTTTTTCTTTTTACGTTACGTATTTAATTTAATAACTAAGTAAAATTTTTTAAAATTTACATTTTTATTATTTTAAATTAAATCAATTAAGTTATGTACCTTCCTCTACCTATACAAAAAAATAAAATTAGAAAATATTTTCTAAATCAATATGCACATACATACATACATACATACAAAATTCATAATTTCACAACTTAAGTAATTTTTACTAGTGATTCATATTAAACTTTTTATCAGAAAAAAAAAATAGAAACTACTAGAATTTTTTAAGCTTATTTTAAATTTAATAATTTTCCAAATATTACGAAAATCAACTATATGTACATAAATATTTTACAAAATGGAATTTAAAATATGTATCTTAGAATTAATATTCAATTTTAGGTATACATAATATAAGATGTACATATGTAAGTACTTGCTTATAAAGAAAAAGACTGACGCAATAGTTTTTTTTTTTTTTTCCTTTGTTTGAAAAACTAATTTTTTCTGTTCTCAGAAAAATTAATAAATTAAATTAAAAAGATATTACACATAGATATTTTTATAAAATCTTAAATAATATTAATTTTAGTATGGAAAATAGTTACAAATAATATTTAATTTATTAAATTACAAATTAATATTTTAATTAAAATTCGGCCATTTTGTTTTTTTCTTTAAATGACGAAATTTTTTACAATTTTATTAGACAATCTAATCGAAATATTTAATTTAAAAATGAAGAAATTACTTTTTAAATAACTTTGAATTAATTTGGATAAAATTAAATTTAAAATTCTTACCTTCAATTTAAGAAAGATACAATTTCCTTTGTGATCAAAACAAATTTGATATTTAAAATGAAATTTTTATTACAAAGCTAACTCAATTAAATAATTTTCCTATATTTTTTTTTTAAATGTCCAAATTTTTTAAATTATCTTTTTTTTTTATTAATACTTTGCTCCTTTGTTATAAAATATTAATTTCTTATTTTCTTAATTTTTATTTTACACCAAGTTTTTTTTCTTTTTTTTTAATTTTCACAGATTCTTGACAAAGAACTACAGTTTTCTGAATAAAATTTTATTTTGTGCCAGTATTTAAGCTGCTGAGTTTTGTGAACTGCATTCACTATTTCACTATTCAGCTGTCAGCAATGAAACAAATGAAATGAATAAAAAAATTTTGAAAATGAAACAGGAGAAAATTACACTACACCTAAAACCAACAATAATCAATTTATACCAGTGTGTTTTATCAAATGTCAAATAATCTCTAGAAATTTTTCTTTTAACTTCTTTCTAATTTAATTTGTTTTTATATCGGTAAATACTTTCTTAAAAACTTTTTTTTTTAGAAGACAGAAACTATTAAGCGTTTTGATAAATTAATAATTATGATAAAAAATTCAAAGTTTGAAAAAATTATATTTTTATATTTTAAGAAAAAGAAATTTTTGTTTTTTGATAGATTTTTATTAGATTAGATTAATTTTTGTTTAAATTTTTTTTGAAGAAAATTTATTGATGTAAACTTAACTATGTATAAAGTTTTCATAAATGAAAGTTGAAGCGATATGGTACATGCTTAGAGTAGAATATATTAATGTAAATAAACAATAATGTATTCATAAATCTAAATATAAAACAAAAAATATTTTCAATATTCATTTATAAAGCAAATATAAAATTGTAACAAAAATACAAAAAGAATAGAATTATATCAATTGCAGTTTAATTCTACATGTGAACCTAGTACTATCTTGTAGTAAATGTGAATTTATTGGGACAATTATTAATTAATAATGCTGCCCATACACGGCGGACTAGATTGAAAACTTGGTACGCGGACTTGATAAGTTGTATCGTGTATGGGCAAATTGTAAAACCATTTTGGTGGTTGAAAAGTTGGTTGGAAGAATATCAAAAAATTTTGATTTTTGTGGGCGGAATCTTTGGTTTGTAGTTGAGTTGTATCGTGAATGGGCAAGTTGTACAATTAAAAGTCATTTTAACATTGAGATTTTTTGATTTGAGAAAATAATAAAAAATATAAATTACATAATTACAACGTTTGGATGATAGGTTGGATAAGTGTGTGGTATAGTTTAAAAACATGTCCGCGTACCAAGTTTACAACCTAGTCCGCCGTGTATGGGCAGCATAATAATAAAAATACATTCATCATATTATTTCATTTAATATCGCAATTCGCAATATCCTTTCCCGATTATACATTTCCTTCCGTGGAACAATTATCACTCAACAATAATTTACTTTTTTAATAGAATTTGCCTTAACTTGGTTAAACCTGGTTATAAAATTCAATTTAGAATCAAAAGTAACTTCCAGGTAATACAATATTTAGTGAAGTTTTACCCAAAAAATATCTTGAGGAATTTATTTTACTCTTAAAATTTGATATTTATTACACACCTTTTTTATATTTTTTCACGATGATTGAACTTTTCTATTTAATAAAATATTGCAAATTTATAAGTTAAGAAATTTTTAAATTATAAAATATTTTACGTTTGGTAAAATTAAAACACTTACATTGTACGTTATTTTATTTGTATTCAGCTAATTTACAAAATTCAATACAAATTGAAATGAAACGTTTTAATTTATTGACCTTTTTTTATGCAATAGAAATTTAAAATAAATAAATTTTGTATTTGTGCACAAAGACTTGGTTCCAAAGACCTTTAAACGAAAAACAAAGGCCGTTATTGTATTAATTTAAAGACAAATTATTAAATTATTTATTTTTACACAGTGTTTCACAATGTGATTTAAATTTGATTTTCATTTTATAGAAGGGTACGAAAGAAAAGTCTTCAAAAAATGAAAAATTGACAGTGAACAAAAATTTAGTTGAATCACTTGGTGTGTAATTAATGTAAATTGTAAACCAAACTATGCATTTATACAATAGCAAAATTCTTAGAACTTGGACATTTCTTTTTTTATGTTATGTACCTAGTGTAATTTTTTTTTAAATTGAGTAAAAATGTTTTTAACAAAATAAAAGATGTTATGGATTGTGAAAGTGACATCGTGCAGTGAAGTATAACACAAAGTTGTGTTGTGTTGACATGTTGACAGCAAAATACATCAGATAGTACTGTAATATAAAGGTGATAATTTTCATAATTTTCACATACAGTGATGTTATAGCGTCGTATTTATCGTATTTTGTACGAATTTCAAAGACAAAATACGATGTACGATTTTTAGTCTTATTTTGAGAAAAAAATACGATTTTGACCCAAAACAAGGGAAAATATGATTTTGACCCAAAACAAAAAAATATGTACATACATATATATATGTAGTTAGAATAATATTGTTACAAGTTACAACTATATAATATACAATTTTCATCAATATTCAATAATTCAATATTTCAATATGTCAAAGATAGTTTATTTTCTAAATTTTAATAAGGGTTGGTACGAGTTTATTTTTATTTCCAAATCTAGTCTCGCCATCAGATTTTCAAACTATTGATTCAGGATTTCTGAAAATTAAAAATCTTGATTTTGTAAATATATTTGGCGAATCTCTCGAAAAAATTGGGTTAAAGAGTTTTGGAACCAAATTTCTAGAATTAAGAGAAATGATGGGCAGTTTTCATTTCCGTTGATGTCAAAATTTATTTTTCATTTATTATTCTTGTCCCATTCTTCTGCAAATGTAGAACGTACTTTCTCGCAAATAAGGTACGTTGTTCTATTTATGAAATAATTTTTTTGTTTATTATATTTATTATATTATATAGCTAAGTTACCAAACTTAAGCTAAATTATTTTTTGCAATGCCCAAAGTGTAATTATATTTATATTTATGAAATAAGGTTTTTGTTGAATTTATGAAGTAATTTTTTTTGTTTATTTTATAAAATATATATTGTTTATTTTTAAAATTATTTTTTCTTTTATTTAAGTATTTTACCACTTCATAAATACAGCAACAAAAGGTTAGCCCGATTTCTTAATAAAGTTTTTATTTTGAACGGTTTTTTGACAGGATTTTACACCAAAAACTTGTTGACTGAATTTTTTGACCAGATTTTTTAAAATTTTTTTCAGTCAAACGTTCAAATTTGAAAATTTTGAAGTGGCAACACTGGTAGTCATTCCAAAATACAAAATACGATAAATACGATTTTGAAACGATTTAGTGTACGATTTGAAAAAAAATTCTATAACAACACTGTTCACATACATAATTTAATTTGTTTCATAAAGCAACACTAGCATTTGCATTCAAAATGATTTAAAATATGCATTTGAAAAATTGTCTTCCATTTATAATTATTTCGGATGTGATTTTAAATTTAAAATTATCATTGATAATTTGTTAGTTACTTGCTTTTCAGGCTTCATAAAACCAGTCAGAAACTTTTTGAATACTACTAATGTGGAAATGGAAAAAGTTTTTAAATTTTTTTTGATTTAATATCGATAGAAAAATTTATATGATAGGCATATATTTTTTTTCCCTTGCCACTCCTATGAGGAGAGGCATCCACTAAGTCATTTATTATTCATATTTGACTAAGTTGAACTACTGTTAAGTTTTTATTCTATGAAGTTTATGACTCTGATAATTATTTGTGCCTCGGCTTAGTTATTATTTTTATTAGCTGTATCAGCAGTTTTTTTTCTCAAAGAATCATTGGGTTGGTGAAAAGTCACAATGATGTTACTAATAAACTCAGGTGAGGGTCCTAATAAAATTAATTTAATACCTGAGAATTGATATGTTGATACAAAATGTATAAGTATTGTTTTAATTTTTTAATTATTGCTATGTTAATGAATTGAATTTGAAGGTGTCGTGACAGAACGCTTCATTGTTAAGACCTCAGAGATTTTGGGATATATTTTGAATTGAATATATTGGGATATATTTAGAATTGAATTCAAAATCTGGATTACACGCCTTTTACAGAATATTTATATATACATGGCATATGCTAGTTTCTAAATTAGGAGATATTTTAGAGTTGGTTACAAAACAGAGTTATACGCGTTTTCCAGAATATGTACATATATAATCCTCCTAATTCAAAACTCATATGCATATATGTAAATATTCTGTAAAAGGCGTATAATCCTGATTTTGAATTCCATTCTAAAATTCCTCTCAAAATCCCTGACATTAGGAGTATTACTTATATACATATTTTGGAAAAAGCATATAACTCTGATTTTCTAACCAACTCTAAAATCCCTTCCAATTCAGAATCTCGCACATATATGTAGATATTAGTAAATATTTTGGGAAAAAGGAAATTTTAAAATTGTTAAATAAAGATTCTTGCTTTTTCTTTCTATAGATAGCCTGTTGTTTGTTTACAAATACTATAATATTGACGTGTTGATAAAGATCGACTGAAAATAAAAATATTTTTTTAATATTTTTACTTTTACCACAAATATTCAGTGGCGCCGGACACAGTTGGAATAAAATTAGCTTTTTTTAGTTCGGACTTGGACACGTTTAGTTTTAAGTTTTTAATACACAAATGAACCTCTTTCGAAAGGTTTTTTTTTGTTAAATTTAAATTTTGACAGATTTGTTTTATTTAAAAACATTTAAAAAAAAATATTCCTAATGTAAATTAAAAATATAAAATTTAAATTAAGTAAAAATGTGTATTTTCCATTGCAATCGCAACATTTATAATTAAATTGTTTTTTGTTTGGAAGGAATATAGAGAAAAGAAAATCAAACCAGTTACGAGTACACAAAAACAATAGCGATTAGCACAAAAAGAAATTTATTTTCAAGAAAATAATAGAATTGCTTCAAGCTCTCAAAAACTTTTTATTATTCTTAAAATTATGCCGCACTTATTTAAGAATAAAAAAAATTTTTTTATTCTTAAATAAGTGCGGCACAAATTTCTATAATTTTTGTTGTGATACTGTTTCTTATTTTAAATTATTGTTCTTATTAATAAAATAAGTTCACCAGGTAGAACTGAAATTACGTTTTTTTTTTTATTTTTATAAATAAATACTAAAAGTAAACTAAAATCCTGATATTATTTCTATGAAATAACTTATTTTAAGCATAAATTATAATGTACATATTATAAAAAAATCATATGACTTCTGATAAATATTCGCTTTATTTAATATAGTGAATAATAATTAACAAAATAAAGTATCTTAAATTATCAAAATACAAAATAAATATCTTTTATTTCCTAATAAAAATGCCTTTGTTTTGTGAAACATATTCCATTCAAAAACATAACTCTTTTAGTGTTACAAAATTAACTTTTTGGTGTTAAGAAAACATACCATTTTTAGTGTTACATAAACCAACCAATTTGGTGTTACGGTGTTACGTAAACGTACCGTTTAAAGTAAGTATCAATACATACAGAAGACTAATTTTATTTCTTATGCTGTCCATACACGACAATTTTTATTATTTTCTCAAATCAAAAAATCTCAATGTTAAAATGACATTTAACTTGCCCATGCACGATACAACTCAATTACAAACAAAAGACTCTGCCCACAAAAATCAAAATTTTTTGATATCCATCCAAACAACTTTCCAACCATCAACATGGTTTTACAACTTGCCCATACACGATACAACTTATCAAGTCCGCGTACCAAGTTTTCAACCTAGTCCGCCGTGTATGGGCACTGGGCAGCATTAGACGGTAGATGTGTTTAGTTTTCAGAAACTCATAACGGACAGAACAGTAAAAAGCTGCCTTTATGCCGTAGCTAATTTAACTAGAGCCATGAACATCAAAACGAGTTGAAAAACCAGTTCATACTATGGTTAACAAATGTCAAAATAATAATTTGATAAAATAATAAATTTTTTGATTTTGAATTATCTACATATATATTTTTTATTATGTTAATTTTAAAATTGATTTAAAAAAAATATCTTTGTTTTTTCTTCTGCTTTGATTTTAAATTTCAATTATGAAATATGTATATAAACTGTCAAAAACCAAAAAAATTAAAAAGTTATTGGTCGCGTTCAGGAGAATCTAGCATGTTTGTAGCATTTAGTGCTGCAGGTTTGTACTGAACGATTTGCAGCGAAATTAAATGACATTTAATTTTGTGTGACATTTTGTATATTTTTATTTTATTTAAATGGTATTTTTGTTTTGTAAATCTTATATTTTTATCTTTCAATTTATCAATTTTTAAAATAAATGCTTGCAATCCAAAAATTCTTACAAAAGTAAACAAAAATTTTTGACATTAAATGTAAAGATATAAACGTCAATAAAAAGTTGCTAAACTTTCTTGCTGCAAAATTCATGTAGCGCTGGATAAAAAAAGCGTTCGGTAGAAATTTTATCGAGCGCTGCAGTTTTTTGTAGCGCTAGATGCCGCCGAACGCGACCATTGTTAGAGACTCGAACATTTTTGAGTTGTCATTTCATTTGATATGTCATATTTGTTTTTAAATTTCATTTCATTTGATTTCATTTCATGTTATCTGCATAGGTTATCTGTTTTAAAGAAGTTTTTCTAATTTCTATTTACTTTTTCTTTTTTTTAATGTAACAAAGTTGTCAAATGTTTTCTAATGCAGTATTTTCGAAAAAACAAAATATTTTAAGTTATGTTTACAATTTTTTAATAATATAATACGCAAACAAGGATATAGGTTTATGTATTATAACGTAAATTATTAAAGTTTTTAAATACAACATATGGGTTGATTATTTTAAAATTAACTTTAGAGGATTTTGTAATAAAAGAAACCGTTTAAATTAATGTTTAGGCATCGTTTATAGAAATATAAAATACAATCAAATAAATTAAATACAAATTTAAAAACATCATGTCTGCGGTAGCAAATTTTAGTGAAACAATATGTAAATGCGATACAGGTAACATATAACAATATTTTAATTTTATATGCATTAAAATGAAAATTGTGCTTAATTTTAATTAATATTATTTTTTTAAGCTAAATTATTTTATTACGTGACTGCAATTGTAATAGGCGAAATTATATATCGTTTTGTTGATATTATTATTGAATATGTTAAATATGGAAGTCACTATGGTACTAAAGATCGTCTTTATAATCTATTAAGAGTTGCTACATTCTTTCAAAAGAAAAGATTGCCAATATTCATATTCTTCTATATTTTATTTTTAAACTTTTTTTTATTAAAAGATCCGGGATTTGTGGATAATATTTCTAATAATTTTTTATTGTCCTTAGCTTGTTTCTTATTAAGATTTGTTAATATTCATGATTCATTACTCGATCAAGCTAAATGGTAATTTTAATTTTAAAAAAATAATTATTTTTTAATTATATTTCTTTTTAAATTAGGATTAGAAGCGGTTCAGGAATAGATTATGCATCTGGTATGGCTTCAAATTATTTCAATGGTTATATTCGCTTGCAACTTCCAGACAAAGGAGATGATAAAAAAGGTATGTAATTGAATATGCAATAAAATTAATTTAATTTATTAATATACTAGGAATAAAAGATAGATGTGAAGAATATGAAGCAACAGAAGATATAAAATTTGCAACAAAAAAATTAGTTATTTTAATACCAGATTCATTAGTAACAAGACCAAAAATAGTTAGCGAATTGTTACAATCAGCTAAAGTATACAAAATAAATTAATATAAAATTTTTTATATTTAAATTAATTTTTTTGTAGCCTTTAGAAACTGTAATGAAAAATAGAGCTGGAGTAAGGCGTCCATTCAAAAATGATGTGTACAAATTAAATGTAAAAATTGATGGTGAATATTATTATATAGTACTTGAGGGAGCTACTCCTTTATTAAGCTTTTATGAATCTTGTGAATTGGGTGTTACATCCAGACCTCAAATGAAAATGATGCAACGAGAAATTTTATTTCAATTTTATAGAAGTATTAAAGAATATTGTCTAAAATGTCCAGAAACCCAAAACGAAGTAGATTTCATTTATTATAATGGTATATAATTCGATTATTAAAATTTTAATATTAAAATTTCTATATAATTTCATAATTTTAGATTATGATATAAATGGTAGACAAGTGGACGTAGGAGAAGTTGTTAAACATTTTGTAATTAAAAATTTAAAAAAGACTACTTAAACTTTTGATTTCGCATATAAATTGACTTTCAAATGTGTCATATTGCTTTTTTTTTTATTTTTACATATTTTACTTTACTTTATTTATATACATATTTGAAATACTTTTTTTTTATTTGTATTACAATTTTGTTTTTATGCTTATGAACTTTGTTAAAAGTTTTAATAGCTTTTAAAAAAGAATTTAAAAGTTAATTTTTAAATTATTACTTTTTTAAAAATTTACACACATAGGGGTAAAAAACTAATCACATATAAATCTTTTTTATTTAAAAAATAAAAATATTAAATACAATTATTTTAAGATTTAAAAAAATAGAAGAAAACTAACAAAATAATATAACAGAAATTGAAACGTTTTTTTTTTTATTTAAGAATCTTATTATTGTTTGAAATTACTAACTTCTGCGCAATTGCTTATTTGATTGTCTAATGTTAGAAAAAACATTTTGAATAATTTTCATTTGATTAAAAATTTATATGTACTATATATTATTAAAAAAAAAAAACAAAAAAAAACCGAAATAAATGAAATTTTTTTATTTTTTTATTAAAGTCTTTATTATTATTTTACAGAAAACGTTATTGAAATATTTAAATTTTACCATTTAAAATTTACGCAAAAGAAAATTCTATTAAAAAAATTTTTAAAAAATATTAAATTCAAAATGTCCTTTCTTAAGGTCATCTTAAATCACATGTGATTATCTCTATATAAAACCATGACATGTTTAAATCGATATACATATGTTAAAATATATAATACATAAATATAAGTTTTTTATATTGCTTTTTTTTATAATTTTTTATGGTTTTTGAAAAAATAAAAGTCTTAAAATGAAATATTTGTATTTGATAAAGATTGCGTAGCGTCCTTGAAATATATTTCTTAATGTATATTTAGTTTAGATGAAAATAAATTACATCAAGCTATAGGTAGTACATATTTTCAAAATTATTGAACTTGATTGTTAAAAATAATATAATGGATTTAAGGGTTTATCATTTAACAAAATATGTAATTGTCACGACTAATGTGTGAAATAGAATATAAAGATTTTTTATTTATATTTGAAATACTATGTATGCATTTAGTGAAAAATGATTAAAAGTCGTTTTCCACTAATAATCTTTGCATTATTCATAGTTTTTTTTTCCTTTTTGTTGAAAACAAAATTCAAAATACTTACATAGCTGTAGAATCTAATTGCGCGACAAGAACTTTAATGACATTTTGCAGATTTTTTCCAACGTTTTCTCTTAGCTTTAGAGGCTGCTTGCTGTTAGCAATGTAAAGTTCCATTATTTTCGTTTTACATTTATGTCACTCGTTTTACATTACATTTTATATTTGTGTCACTGAATCTCTACAACCTTTCTTTGCACTTTTGTTCCTTTTATTCTTTCTATTAAGTCGAAAAAATTATGAGAAATGTTCACATTGTAATTGAATTATAAGAATAAGTACATATACTTAATTGATATGATAGTTCTGAATTCTGGAAATTAGGTGTAATATAATGTAGAGATAGTTTTTTTTATTTTTGATAAAGAAACAATCAAAAATAAAAAAAACTATCTCTCTTGGTATTAAAAAAGAAAAATGGAATTTTAATTAATTTTTAATACATCTAACAATAACTTATCTGTGTAAGTAAAGATAGTTATTAGTGTGCCGTTGATAAAAATTAAATTTGAAAATATGTACATTCAATTGATATAAACCTTCTATATAAGAAAACTTGTTAGATTAATTAAATAGGAGCAACAGAGTTGAAAAATCAGTTTTTTTCTAGACCTTATTTAATAATTTTATTTCTTAGTAATTTAAAAAAATCTTTTAAAATGCATTTTGTTATTTTTAATTTCTATCTGTATTATACAAATTTTATATTATGATTCACTTTAAAAGTTTGTTCTTATTTTTTGCACATATGTATGTACATATATTATGGTCATATTGTGTATTAAAAAAAACAACAAAATCGTTTTAATTTAAGGAAAGATGTTTTTAATTCTTAAAAAACAAAAATATCAATAATTATAATAGCAGAATTTTTTATTTTGACGACAAACGACTAATAAAATCGAATAATTGATAGAGTAATATTTATTAGAGCGATTTATTACAAGGAATTGAAAAATAGAAGTTTAAGTATAAATGTATGTAGACATACATACTTATAAGTAATTATTAATTTTCCTTTACAGTTGGTCTTTGGCTTAATTATTTTAAGTGGATTTGGAAGCACATTTTCCGTTTTATTGCAATATTTGAAAAATATTTATAATACTTTTACTGCTCCAAATTCTAATTAATTTTTTTTTACATCTACTGTATTGGGAATTTTCATTTCACTCTTCTCTCTTTCTCAAAAAAATCCGACTTTGGTAAAAAAAAAAATATTATCTGTCTTAAGTTATTTTTGATTGGACAAAAAATATATAAAATAAGTTAATCTTTAGGTTTAGACTTAAAATATACTAAATTTCTTTTTTATTGAAAATAAAATCCAATTTTCTTAAATTAAATAATTTTTATTTTGTCATTTATGTTTAAAGAATTGGTTAAAGTATTTATTATCTGGTATGATACTTAATTAACATTATTGTATTTTTAAATATATCGAAATTGTTTTTCAAACTTTTGTATTTGTTTTTGCTTTTCGTATATGTAACAATATACAACATCTAAACACATTAAAACAAAGCTACCTTTTAATTTCTTTTATTTTGTTTTTTTTTTTTTTAAATAGGTGGATGTCTCAATTTTATTCTGATTAACACGATATATTGTATCTATTTATAGAAGAATTTGTTAATGCTTTGCTAAAATTTTTTCGAAAATTTTTTTTAACTTTTACCAAAAAAAAAAAAAAATACAATAACAGTTGATATATTTGCATTTATGTGTATTTATTGTGGTTTACGGAAATTCTTTCCAGCAAATTTGGCGTCAGCGCCAAGTTCTTCTTCAATACGAAGAATTTGGTTATATTTGGACAAACGTTCAGAACGACATGGTGCACCAGTTTTAATTTGACCAGTGCTAAGACCAACAACCAAATCAGCAATAAATGTATCTTCAGTTTCACCTGAACGATGTGATACCATTGTGCCCCAACCAGCACTCTTTGCCAACAAATGAGCTTTAATTGATTCTGTAACTGTACCAATTTGATTTACTTTTAACAATAAGCAATTGCAAGCTTTGCTTTCAATAGCTGTTTGGATACGTGTTGGATTTGTCACAGTTAAATCATCACCAACAATTTGAATATTAGTTGTAGCAGTCATTAAACTCCATGCCTCCCAATGATCTTGATCGAATGGATCTTCAATACTTGTAATTGGGAATTCTTTGACGAATTCAAGATACAAGTTGGTTAATTTTTCTGGTGTTAACCAATCAGCTTTTTCACTATGGGGATTTTTGAAGTCCAAATCGTATAAATGATCTTTGTGGAATTCTGAAGCAGCAACATCCATACCAATTTCAACCTTACCTTCGTAACCACCCTTCTTTATAGCATCTTGGATCAACACCAAAGCATCTCTGTTATCTAAAATATTTGGTGCAAAACCACCTTCATCACCAACAGCAGTAGCATCCAAACCAAATTTATCTTTAATAACCTTCTTTAAATGATGGTATACTTCTGAACCAATTTTCATAGCGTCAGTGAATGATGAGGCTCCAGTTGGAAGAATCATAAATTCTTGCATTGCTAATTTGTTACCAGCATGGCTACCACCATTAATAACATTGAATGCAGGTACAGGTAAAATTATATTTTTATTACCAGCTAAATCAGCAATGTGTTTGTAAAGTGGTACACCTTTTTTGGCTGCACCAGCTTTGCATACAGCCAATGATACGCCTAAAATAGCATTAGCTCCAAATTTGGATTTATTTTCTGTGCCATCTAATTTAATCATGAAATTATCAACATCTTCTTGTTGAGTTACTTCTAAATTAGCTTTAATGAGTTCTGGGCCAATAGAATTGTTGATATGGTCAACAGCTTTCTTTACACCTTTACCATGATAAGCTCCTTTTTCATTATCACGTAATTCCAAAGCCTCATGGACTCCAGTAGAGGCACCAGATGGAACAGCAGCACGGAATAATCCCAATTCAGTTGTAAGATCAACTTCAACGGTTGGGTTACCGCGGGAGTCGAAGATTTGACGAGCTTTAATTGATTTGATTGGCATCTTGAACTAAAACAATGTTAAAAAAAATTGGTTATATTATTAATATTTAAAGAAAATATTTTTTAAATATAAAATAAATAGTGTACTGACGAACTTTCGATATCTGGTCTGTAATAACAATTTTTTAAGTACTAAATAAAAAATTATATGCGAACGAATATAAATGCAATACAAACTAACCAACTTAATTAAATTTTTGAAAAATTACAAAATGTTAAACTATCTGACTAGACCAATCCTTAAAATCATACTAATCCTTTTATAAGGAAATGCTCACTATTTATCATAAATCTAAATGTAAAATTTTCCTAAGTCTGTAGGAGTAAAAAAAAAAATTTTTTTTTGACCTCTAGTTTATTCTGAAAGGTCATTTGATTTTCTTCAATTTTTCTCCAAAAAACTTTTTTCCAAATAATAAAATAATTATTTATAAATAGAACAAAATATTCGCTTTGTATATTTTAATAACATAATAGAAAGTATTTTTTATAAAAATTAATAAAATTATATAACTTTTTTTTTAAATTACAAAATTGCACTTTGAAAGTAAAAAAAAAAAAAAAAAACCCGGCCGGATATATATTGTTTAAGCATATATGTACTTATTATATATGTGTAATTTAATAATTTTTTATATTAAAAAAATCATAGTTTTTTATTTCTTAAATGCTATAAATTATATATATTAAGAAGATATAAAATTGAAAATACAATAAACTTACTAAATATCTTAAAATGACTTTAGTTTCCAATTAACAAAATTCCAAATATCGTTATACCGCGCGTACCTTTCAAGACTGAACTGACGACACTGAACAAATATTGCAACTTGCGTTGCGAGTACAGAATTTCAGAAAACCTTTAAAAATATTTCAATGACAAAAACAAAAAGCTTTCGAATATGATAAGCTTTTTTTCGAGCGAATTATTTTTTTAATTTATATCATTCGCCATGTCATGTCATTTCATCATATCATTTAAGTTTACTTTTTTTTAATTTTTATGTCAAAATGTGTTCAATGCAACCCTGCTGTCTATTTAAATGTTGTAAAATAAGAATGGCCGTGTTTATTAAACTTTACAGTTATGTATTAAATGTATTCGGAGGAATGTAATGTGAAATTTTATTTTTTTTTAACTGTTTTTGATTTTTAAACTTTTATTTAAAATTATGTTTAAATATTTATTAAAAACAAAATCTTAAAGAACAGAAATTTAAATTTTAAAAATCTTCAATTAAATATTAATTTTAATTAAAACTTTAGATAATTCTTAAAAACTGACAAAAAATAAAACCAAGTTATTTTTTATAATTCATAAAATTTCAATAAAATAATTCAAAAGAGAAAATAAATAATTTAAAAATCATGTATTTAATTTTTTTTTTTTGTTTTAATTACATAATGAATATATATATATATATATTGTATCCTATATACAGTTTTCATTTTGTAATTTAAATTGTTAGTTTTATAAGTAAAAATTAAGTTCTTGTTTCGATTTCTCTGCTATAATTTTAGGTTTATAGGAAGGAATTAGGATTCATGTTTTTATATTATTAAAAATATATTAAAGTGGTAAATCGAAGCATATTTCCTTAAATAATGCATTGTATTATTGCAAGCATTATTTTGACTAAAAAATTTTTATTTAAACCAATTTTTACTTTAAATTTTCAAAAAAAAAAAACAAAACAAAAAATCTATAAATATAATAATAAAATGCAATTAATAATTAATTTTTTGAGAAAAAAAAAAAAAATACTTTTTCATAAATACAATATTTCTTGAGTAATTTATGAAATATGGTGTGAAGAAAATAAAAACATTTTCTTTATGTATGTCATGCTAAATTACAAAGTAAAAAAAAAAAATTAAACAAAAATATTAGTAGCAGCTGGTAGGTACTCTATAAAAAATTTTTATTTAAAATGTAATTTTAATAAAATGATACAAACCAACATAAGATTGTAATTTTAGCTACAAAAAAAAAAAAAAATACTGTTAAAATAAAACACATTTTTATCAATTTACCTTTAAACCAGAAATTGATCTTTTAATTCTTTAAAAAGAAAGTAAAATAAAAATAAAAACTTTAATTTTTTTCATTTATTATGTTTTTATTGTTCTTTTTTTTTTTTTGCAAATTTTAAACATTTATATCAAACTATTTTTTACTACATAATAAGGTATTTCTTATAATTTAATTATTTTTTTTTTTTTTTTGTTACGAAATTATTATTTATTTGTTTTAAACTTTTACGATTTTATTGTTTATCAAAAAATGCACTTAATTTTATTTTTATGTAATATTGAAATTACAAAATTCGTTTTTTTTTTTTGTTTTTTTAAATAGTTTTTAAAAACAAATTAAAAAAAAAAAAAAACAAGTATATATATAGATTTTTTTCTGATGGCGACTTTTAAATCAACACGTACATTTAAAAATAAATTTATCCTCAATTTTTTTTTTTTTTTTTTTATTGTTAAAGGTAAACGTTATTTAAAATCAAAACATTCTTTGATATAAAAATTAAAAGTTTACAAAGGATTTATTAAAAAAAAAAAAAAAAAATGTACGCTATTTAGTTAATATTATTATACTATTTTGATTTGTGTATCATAGCTACAAATATATTATTCTTACAAAGAATAATAATTATATTTTGCAATTACAAGTAGTTGTTTAATAATTTATAAAAGAAAGGACTATAAAATATTTAAATTCATGGCAATAAAATAATTAATAATTATTTCAACATTTATTAAAACTATTGAATATTGACCGAATGGAGTTTTTTTTTTTTTTTTTTATTTTAATAAAAACTAAAACATAAAATAAATGATTAATTTAATTTTTTGCCACAATTGTTTTAATTTCTGAACAATTCATATGATAATAGGAAAATTTACTCAAGTAATAGTATTTTATTTTTCTTTTTTTTTTTTTTAAAGGGGTATTAGAAAACTAAATAATTAGTGATATGAATATAGATTTTTTAAAAGAAAAGAAAATAAACGAAAATCGATGAAGGAAGGAAAATCTATAATTTTGAGATTTAGAATACTCAATATTATTAATATTAAATTTCATTAAGAGTTTCATATAAAATTTTTTAGAAAAAAATTACTAAAACAGAATTAATAAAAAAAAAAAAAATGTTTTTCTTTTATTTTTTTTTTTAATAAACAAAATACAAATATTTAACAATTTTCAAATAGTGTAACTTCTAAATTAAAATACATTGGCTACAGGTTTTATTTTTAGTAACTCATAATTTATTTCAACACTAATAAATGCATAATATTTAATTCTTTTCTCTTATTTTTTTTATAAATTTATTGAAAAATATATTGTTAGGATAAAATTGAAACAAAATAAAAACAAACTACTTGCACAGCACAGTATGTTTCAATTGCCTTTATAATATAAAAAAAAAAAAAATTAGTCAATTTTATTCTTATTATATAATATGTATATATACGAAAAAAGATATTTATTATATCTAGGTAATATAAAATGTGATTTTGTTTTTTGTTTTTTTTTTTTTTTTTTTTTTTTAAATTTTTGTGCTAAATCTTGGACTTGGTAATTCACCAAAAACTGCATTTCCATGAACACTTTTAGCAAGAGCTTTGATGCTAGCAGCAATATCTACAGTATCATCTGCAACCTTAATTTAAAATAAAAAATTTAAAATGTTAATACGTAATATTATATAAATATTATTATTTATAATTTAATATTAATAAAAATTACTTCATCATCTAAATCTTCAAAATCATATTTAGTGGTAGTACTATCCTTCATATTTGCAATTTTAATTGGTAAACTTTTTGCAATACTATTACTACCACGTCTTCCCATATTTTTTGGTATTGCCATACCAGATAATTCTCCAAGGGCGTCTAATTAACAAAATAAAAAAAATTATAAATATTTAATATATATATTTGTTACATATGTAATTGCATTGTGATAATAATATAAATTTATATTTAAAAAAAAAAAAAAAAAAAAACACACAAAACATATATGTATATATATACCTGCAGCATCTTCACATTCTTCAACATCAGACATATTTTGAAGTTGATCAGTTCCTTGGTATACTTCAAAATCATCTAATTCAAAAAGGCAATCTTCATTTGCATTATTTAAATTTGAGTTTGGACGTTGTTGACCACCAACATAAATATTATTTTGATGTTGATGTTGTTGTTGTGCTCTAAATGTTGGACTATTTCCAACACTCATTGGTATATTTTCTGGTGTACCAGGTGGTGTCTCAATATTTGGTATTTGCGATTGTTGTTGTTGATTTTGATTAGAAGATTTATTAAAAACTAATAAAGATGGTGGTTCTTGTTGTTGTTCATTACCTTGTCGAGTATTGTCAATGGCACCTTTTATTTTTTTTGTTAAAATTGTAGAATTACTATTAGTCACATTTAATATGGTTCCTTGGTTATTACTACTATCAGTATTATCATTTATTTTCATTATTGTTGGATTTATATTATTATCAATGGCATCGATCACTTTTAATTCATCAGGTACTTGATTTACTAAACTAACTAACAATTGATATTCTTGTTCAGATTTCTCACGAAAATTTTTAAGTAGAGCAAATTGTTGTTCAGAATAACGACGGATTCGTTCATCTGTATCACGAATTTCTTTTTGTAAACGTTGTTGTAACATTTGATTTAAATTTCTTAAACGTTTTTGTTGCTGAAATTTTATTGAATTTGTATTATTAAAAATACTATTATTGCTATACGAATGTTGAAAATTAAAAATGTTTTCATTATTTAATGTTACTGTTGTTAATTGTTGTGATTGTTGTGATTGATTTCCTGATATTGTTATTGTTGAATTAAATCCAAATGGTATATCATTTGTTTGAATTGGAGTTGTTGGTTGATGATCGATCATCAAAATGTCAAAAGTATTTGAAAATGATTTACTTGCTTTAAGTGAATTTATTTCAGCTTTATTTGTTAATAATTTTGAGTTAATTAAATAAGTTTGATCAGTTTTATGTTTACCATGTGTTATTTTATTGCAATTAACACAATAATATAAAAACCATGAATCAATAGGCACTTTATATATTAAATCATTTTGATTAATTGTCGTTGTTAAATCAGAAATTGGCCCAATTGCCTAAAATAAAAAAAAAAGGAAAAAAAAAAATTTTTAATACTTATCTAATAATTAAATAATTATAGAATATTATAAAAGATAATAAGATTTCATTTTAAAAATCAAATACAATATCTAAATAAATACTTATAATAATAAATAATTTTGATTAATTTAAAAATTTATAAAATGTTATTTATAATAATAATGTCATTACAAATTTTAAAGGGTCTGTTAATAATATTATGTGCATATAAATGTAAAATGTACACATAATAAGTATTTTTGCATTTTAGTTTTATTTTAATTTCCAGCCTGCTTAACAAAAGTTCTACACTGTTTAAGAAAATGAGTTCAAAATTTGTTAACAGAATAAGGACATCTAATGGGTAAATTTCTTATATAGATAAAATGCAAAACTTGAAACTCAAACATTATATATTTTAACACGTGATATTGGTTTTTCTTAAACATACAAAGGATTTCTTTAAAATTGATAAAAGGGTCCCTTAATTTTTAAAAATTTTCTTTATACTTTAATCCTTTTAACATACACATTATACACATTATGTTTTATTCGGTATAGATACATAGGTATTTACTACATACATTGTATTTTTTTTTAATAATTATTTTCAGTATATATATACAATATATACATATATGTATATACATATTTACTAATAAATATAAAAAATATCAATTAATTCAAAAAAAAAAAAAAAAACGTGACCAATTTGACATAACATTTTTTAAACATGTTATGAATTAATTTAAGTATAATAATAATTTTTAATGATATATTTTATAAAATTAAAATAAAATAAATAAGTACCTACTTAAACTAATAAAATAGCATTGGTATGTACACATTTTTTTGGTTGCATGAATTAAAATCGAAGAACCTTAAAGGCGAAAACACTAAATTAACTTTCATATTACTTTTCATACTATTTTATTTCACATGCATTAAAGTACAAAATCATAAATGAATTAAAATAGAAAAAAAAAATTTTTTTTGACTTTAATTCATTTTTAATATTTTTGTTTTTAATTCATTTTCTTAAAGAAATAACTTTATTACATATTTTGTAAATTCACGACATTATTTACTTCTAGCGACGTTGTTTCATTTTTGATTATCAACTTTATTTCATAATGATTATTACCAATATATAGAAACCTGTATGCATGAACATACTTTAGTATAGATTTTAAGAGTTGGGTTCAAAATCAGGCTTATACACATTTTCCAGAATGTATATACCAGATTCTGAATTAGAAGGGATTGTAGAGTTGGTTACAAAATCCCTCCTAATTTGAGAAAAAAATTTGGAAAAAAACCTTAATTTCGAAATGCCTTAATTTCGCATCCAACTCTAGAATCCCTTCTAATCCAAAATTTCGCATTCTCAGAGTTATGTGCTTTAAAATAAAAAAAATTCGCCTTTAGTTCATTTTTAATATTTTCGGTTTAAGTTCATTAGATTTTCGACATTAATTCATTTCTCAAACAAAAAAAAATATTTTTCGATTTTATTTCATTTTACCATTTTCTACTTTAGTTCATTTAATTTTTCGACATTAGTTCATATGTACTAAATTAGAATTTTTTTTCGACTTTAGTACATTTAACGTTTTCGACTTTAAGGTTCTTCGAATTTAATTCATGCAACCCACATTTTTTATAGAAAATACTTATTATTTATTTTTCCCAATCACTATTTTATTTAATTTCGAATACACAATACAATATAAAATTAAAATGTGGGATAGGTGTTCATTTTTAACAAGAGTATTTTAAAAACACTGAAAATTTAAAACTAATTTTTATTTTTTAATTTTTTTTTATAGGTATATAAAAATAAAAAAAAACCTACAAAACCTGTATTATTATATTCAAAATTATTTAACTAACTTAACATATTTATCAATAAATTTAGGCTGTATACTTACCAATATTTTAACAAAAAAAAAAAAATAAATATTAATGCTTAGAAAAAAAAAAAAAAAATTTATTTTAATATTACCAATAATTAAAATTTAAATTCAATTATTTTTTTTTTTTTTGTTTTGTAAATTTTAATAATAATTTTTGTTTTTCGCTTGTTAAATATTTAAACAGATTAAATGAAATTAACTACTAAATTAACTACATACCACCTTAAATTAATTTTTGGTTTATTGCTTAATCACAGTTTGTTTTTTTTTTCTTTTTTCAATGAATATTAACAAATAAGTTGTTTTTAAAAAAAAAAAAAAAAAAAAAAAAAAAAACAAATATAAATTTTTTTTGTTTTCTGTTTTGTTAACGTCATAACGCTTCTATTATCCATAAACTTATTATTCTTAAAATTGATAATATGATAAGGTACTTACAAAAAATAATACATTTTATATAATCTATTTATTATATGTACAATTATATATATATATAATTTATATAATTATACAGGGTGTTTCGCAAGTAAGCGGCATCCTTGCAGAGGACGTGATATGGAAGATAACAACAATCAAAAAATTTAGTATGAAGTTAAAAAATTTTTTATGATTTTCAAAAAACAAAAACTCAATATCTCTTATAAAATAACATTTTTAACAATACAATATTATATAATAACATAAAATGAATTGGAATTTCTATTTTTATATTATTTTTTAAATTTTATTACATATAATAACTTTTTATTGAAAAGTCACTCAGGTTTCTTTGTTTCAAGCTTCCAAAAATGGTATTAAAATTGATCCTACGTGCGTTAGTTCCTAAATTATAAACAAAAAAACTAAATGAAAGAATTTTGGAGAAAATAAAATCTTTAAGTTCGGCTATCTTAGAAACCGTTAGGAATAGACCTAATTTCATACTAAGTTTTTTGCTTGTTATTATAAGTATCTCATCTATCATTCCCTTCAAGGATGCCGTTTACTGGCGAAACACTCTGTATATATACAACATACATACATTATATTATATTATTTATTTATATATATTTAGTTTGTCATTTTTAAAAATGTAAATATGTATATGTACCTATATATAAAAATATAAATAAGAAAATATGTTTTTTTCTTAAGTTTTATTTTATGTACCTATAATGAAAAATCTCTTTCAAAAAAAAATTTCTTTCGTTGGAAAATAAATTTTAATAAAAAGAGATTCTTTTTCATTTTCTCAATTACTTATAATTATAAGTTATAAGACTGAAGGTTGCTGATTAAGTATGATTACTGATTAATTTTTAATCTAAAACAATACAAGATTTTTTTTTGAGTATGGTAACTCTATAAAAGTATTTTATGTATTATGTATTATATTTAAAAAAAATTTCATTATAATTTAATATTTTATCTTCCAAATAAAAATTTATATTTAATGTAAATAAGTAAAACTATAAAATTATTTAGGTGAATGAGATTAGTAACTCTAATGTACAAAATGCATTGCATTTCAATTTTAAGTACCTATACATATACATATATATTTTATTAAATAAATATGTAAATAGAATTAAAATTCCTTCTGGAACAACATTAAATAAATTGAAATTTTTCCCAAATAGAAAAATACTTACTTTAGTATTAGTTTTTTTAAACGAAGTAATTACATACTTAACTATATAATATATTCCTATAATATATATTTATATATAGTATATGCATGTATACCTGTATTCGAACTAATTTTGATTTTCCTTTATCGACTTAAATATAAACAGATCTAACATATATATTTCATTTTATACCCTACACATTAAGTATAGGGTATATTAACTTTGGTATGGTGTTTGTAACCACCAAAAGGAAGCGAGTTAGGTATAGACATGTATATATATTATGAATCAGGATCACCTCCTGAGTCGATTTAGCGATGTCCGTCCGTCCGTCCGTACGCACGATAACTCAAAAAATAATGATGCTATCTTGATGAAATTTATATTGTAGGTTAACAATGACTAAGGTAAGGCGGGGATTGTAAATGGGCCAAATCGGACCATGCGTTCGGGTACCTCTCATACAACTCCCAAAACCGAATACGCATATCTTCGAAATTAATAAAGATTGAAACTTGAAATTTTGTACGAGGCTGTGTTTTCCTGAATCTCTGATATCCCTAAAATTTGAGATGAATTGGAATGGTTGTTCGGGTATCTTCCACACAACTCCCAAGACCGAACAAGCATATCTTCCAAATTAATAAATATAAAAACTTGAAATTTGATATAAGAGTATTCTACCCTGTTCTGATGATGTCTCTAAAATTTGAGATGAATTGGGGTGGTGGTCCGGGTGCCTTCACACACTTCCCAAGACCTTACAAGCATATCTTTGAATTAAATAAAGATAGAAACCTGAAATTTTGTGCAAAGGTTGTAAAAGCATTTATTTTTTTTAGCTTATATTAAATACCTAACTAAAATAACTTATGGATTTTTAATTTCATTTGAATTTTTTAGGTGTAGGGTATAAATAAGTCGGTTGCATCGACTTACTGTTACTTTTACTTGTTTTGTTCTAAAAACTGTCAACATATAATTTTAATATTTGGGTACTAAGTTAAAATATTACTTAGTACTAATAAAAATATTATTTCATATTGTAATCGAAAACATTGATGTGTATCAAGGGAGATATAAGAAGTTTAATCTTTCCCGTTTTTTTAACAACGTTGGCTGGTATAACTTTCTTCAATGAATTTAAATTTTTAATCCATTTATGGTTAAAATTATGATTTAGTCATTTTATTTCAAATGGTGTAGAAATTTTGAAAACAGATTTAGAGAACAGACAAACTGATGAGTGAATCATACCTATGCAGTTATATAGAAAATTTGGCTGTTCTTTGGAATATGTGACCACCACAGACCATAATCAAATTTTTGGTAGTTAAACTAAAATGAAATTTATGAAGTTTTGTGGGTGTCGCAATTTGCGCATACGGCATTAAGGTGCTAAAATTGTCGTTTGGAAAAAGAGATACATGCTCATATAACTCTAAATATCTTCAAAACAAGAACATATATCCAAATTCTCAGTGTCAAAAGGTAGGTCTGATAAAAGTCTTTAAAATAGTATATTTCTATATTGGTACAGATTGTCCCATTTGAGTGCAGGGTAGATAAAAATAAAAAAAAAATGTTTGTTTTTACTTTTTTGAACATAACGGTAAAAAAAATATATAGAATTGTAATTTTTTTTCTAAAACTTTTATTTTTGCATTCTTTCTCTTTCCAAAGAGTTCTTACACATTATTATATAATATAAGAGTCCTTACTAGCCCTCTAAGTTCTTAAGTTATGGCAAAAAAAATTGTGGCATTTTGAATGAAAATAATTATTATTTCATATAAAAAACTGCAATTTATTAAAAAACATATTTTAGAATTTAAAACACATTTTAGAATTTACATATTATATTTGTTTTATTGTTGATTCATTTTGAAATTTCTAGCAAAAATTGAGGAAATTGCTTTTTCCAAAATATTTAAATATTAATTTGTAACAAATATTCCATCTATTTAAGAATTCTTTTACCGTATTTACGAATATCTCCATTACAGAAATATTATAAGACCTTTTATTACATTATAACTATAGTATATTTGTAGCAAAATTCTGGGTGTTTTAAGGCATTATGCATGTAACGTATTTTTGCTTTGTCCAGCTGATTCAAAGCTTTTACAAAACTACTACAAAACAATAATGCTTTCAACTGTTTTTGCTTTTGTTAATGGGATAAACTTAAAACTAAAATTATTTGAACTTTTACGGAGAAAAACTTTCAATCAGCAGGACAAAGTAAAAATTACGTTACTTGCATATAATGCCTTAAAAAATTCAGAATTTTACGAAAAAAAAATCAAAATATTAAAATTTCTGTTTTTGTATTTTGTCGCCAACAAAAAATCCATTGCCATTCTGGGCAGTATTATTTAAATAAATGGCTGGCGGAAAATATGACATCCATCGCGTAAAACTTTACATCATTCTGTATATACCATACAAAAAAAAAAATGTGATAACAATCAAATTCATAACATACTTATTATATATAAAATAAATAAAAAATTTTGTGTGTTTTAAGTAGTAAAAGTCCAAAGGTTTTTTCACAAAGTTTTCTGCCTTTTTGATTTAATTAAATACAATTAAAAAAAAACAAATCATTTTTCAATACCTTAACCCGGTTAAAATATTATTCAAAATAAATTTTTGAATGAATTTTAGAAAAAAAAAAGTAACTAGTTACCTACCTAGTATTTGTATATAAATGGATATGGATACAAAAAATATACATATCTACATACACTATAAGTATAAAATAAATATTATTAAAAATAATTTAAATTTATATAAAAATTAATAGGTATTACTTTTAATTAATAGTTTTTTTTTTTTTTAATTTATTTATATTTGAATTCTAGATGAAAATGTTTAAAAATAAATTTTAAAATGAATTAAAAACTATCTTTTAATTCGGATCGCAGCAAATTGTACCAGAAAATAAAAAGGAAAAAAGAATTATAGTTTATTAAAAAAAATATTTTTAAAGTTTCTTATCAATAATTATAAAAAAAAAAAAAAATTTAATGGAGAAATAAAAATACAATTTTTTTTTTGTAAATTTGAAAAAAAAAAAAATAAATAAATACAAAAATGTTTTTGTTCTCTTTCTTCTCTTATATATAGTAAACCAATACAATATAATATATTATATTATTTAAATATATCATACGGCATAATACCTATATATTAAAAGAGAATTTGTTGAAATCATTATCATAGTCTAGCTTCAGAGATTAATAATAGAAATGAAAGTTTTATTGAACTATTTTCCTTGTTATGATTTTTTCTTATTTACTTATTATTCTTTTATTATTATTTTTTGTTTTATATATGTATCTATGTATATATGTATGTGTTTTTGTTTTAAAAAAATATCATACTGATAAAAAATATTCATATAACTTAATATAAGTATACTGTATATATAAGTATAAATTATTTAAATTTTTTTTTTTTTTTTTGGTATGTTTGTTTGGATATGTATGTATGTATTTATACATAATAAATAAATATTATACAACATATTTAACTTAATTGCTGAGCATTTGATTATTTTGAAAAAAAAAAAAAACAAAAATACTAAAAAAAAAAAAAAAAAATTAATTCAGTTCTAAGTAAAAAGAAATAAAATAATAAAAAAAATTTAAGATTTTAGATAAGCAAATTGAATTTTAGCAGCAAAACAATTAAACCACTTTTTTTCTTTTTTTTTTAAATGAAAATTCAAATATAACTCGTTATTTTATGAATTTTATTAATAAAAAATCATTATTCAAATCATTAATCATTTTTATATTAAGTTGAATTAAAAAAAAAAAAAAAAAAAAAATTTTACACGTTCGATTTACGCACTATGTATATACATATGCATTTATAGCAAAACGTGCGGGTCCCAATGGGTGACTTATTAACTTAGGTAGGTAATACAAATCTAATTTCATTACCCGAATTTTAATAATTCTTACTGCTACTTTTGAAAGATTGAATCAATAGAATAATATATACATAGTGATTACTGATACGTTTTAATTCAGTCCTTATCAAAAAAAAAAACAAAAAAAAAAAAATATGTGGTAAAATGTTTTTACCGTGTCAGTTAATCGGGTCACGAAATTTCAAATACAAAATTCCAAAATTCAAAATTCCAAAATTTTTAAAACTTCAAATTCCAAAATCCCAAAGCCGTTTTCTTAGTACCTATAATTTCTATTAAAATTTTTTTTTTATTTCGGATATGGTTCGAATTTATTGAAAATAAAAATATTGAATGCGAGCGAAAAATGTTGCAAAAAAAATTTAAAAAATAAAATATGCATAGGTAACATATTTATATTTCTTTTTCTATAAATATTGTGAAAAAAGCGTATAACTTTGGTTTCATAACAAACTATAAATCACTCCAAAACAATCTTCAGAATATCGCATACTTATATAGAAATATTGATTTTGTAACCAATTAGAAAATCCTTCCTAGTTATTTATTTTACATACATATGTATGTATATTTAAACACATAATGAAATTCCCGCTAAACAAATGATTGAAACCCTGATTTTGAATCCCGCCTCTAAAGTTCCTCCTAATTCAAAATCTCGCATATACATACATATATATAAATATTTTGGAAAAAACGTATAACTTTTATTTTAAATTTAACTCAAAAATCTCTTATAATAATTAAAGTAAATAAGAAATAAATAAATAAAATAAATTAAGAATCTCGCAAATACATATACATATGTTGTATATAAATATTCTGTAAAAAGTGTATAATCATAAAGAAACTATACTATATACTTTAGTACCTATAGTTTCTTTATGGTATAATATTGATTTCATAAGCAACTACAACTACAAATTACTTCAAATTTAGAACCTTGTTATTACATACAATTACTATACTTATATAAGCGACATGAAACAATGCACCTAATTAATATTTTTTCTTAAATATATAGCGAATTAATTAATTTATTTATTTATTATACTGATGTCTTTTTGTTATTTTAGGATTTTGAAATTTTGGAATTTGAGTTTTTGCTATTTGCGAATTTTTATTTTGAAATTTTGTGCCTTTCCCATGTTAATCACAGTTTATATGTACACTAAACGTCATATGAGTTTATGTACATACATAAAATTCATGAAAATGACATTTTTGCGACTAAAAATTTATGTCACAACCACAAGTCACAACATAAGTCAAATTATAGATGCAAGAGAAAAAAATATACATATGTACCTAGGTATATACATATTTTTCATTTGATATCTGTTAATGTGGAAATCTAAAGAGAGTTGTCAAATTACTTAATAATGTTTAAAAAATAAACATTTAGTAAATGTCATGTTAAAAAGCTGTAGGCGTGTTCCGAAAGTATGCGTATTATTTTTTTTTTTTTTTTATAATTAATAAATAACAAATTATATTTTGAGTAAAAAATTTTTTGAAAATTTTATTATATAAGTATTATTTTCTTTATTTTCCACTATCTAATGAGTTACGACTTTATTACTATTTTCTTTATTTTACACTATCTAGAAGTTTTAGTGATCCCGAGATAAATTTTATTAACAACAAATTGATTGGATTGAGGCAAATTCTCTAAAGACTCTAAAAAATTTATGAAGGAAAAAAATATTAATAAAATTTACTTAAAATTCTTTTATTTACTACATTTCCTTTCTTTTCTAGCTTTCTTTACTTATTTTTTATTTTTGCGTTTATACTTAATTTTGTCAAGCGAGTAATATATGTATTATTATACCGTTGTAAAAAGTTTTTTTTTTTTTATTATTACGGTTTATAACACAAACGACAAATATAAAAAGTTGAACATTGAGGAAAATAAATTTTTTTAATGTGTAAAAATATCGAAAAGTTGTATCTAAAGTTCTATTAAATTAAAATTAATTTTTATCTGAGTTAAGCATATTAGGTATAACGTAAATAAATAATAAATATATAGGTGAGTATCTTTAACATAGGGATAAATTAAATCATATATCGCCGGCTTCTTAATAGATTATGTACTTATATGTAAATAATTGTTAAAAAATAATTTCAACCCATCTGCAATTATCAATTTAAATTTAAGCTAACTTTGAGCATATTTTGGAATATTTTTTTATAGGATTTACTTAATTTAAACTCTTCTTAAAAACTAAACTAATCTTAACAAAAAAAAAAATGACACAAAGTTTAAAAACTAAAAAAAAAAAAATAAATAAATAAAATATAGGTAAAACACAAATTTTTTTTTTTATTAAAAGTTTTCTTAACAAAATCATTTTTTGGTTTAGTTTTATCAATTTCATAATTTTTTTTTTTTAAATACTTACTTATACCTTAATTAAATTGTTATCGTATGAGGACAGCTGAAATTTTTTTCTAACAAAAGGTTATAACGATATATTGATAAAAATAAAGTATAAATAAAAAAAAAAAAACAGTGATGCAATAGTATTTATTTTAAAATACAAAAATAAAAAGCAATCACAAACTTATTTTAAATTTACCTACTTTGCAAATCTAGAAATTTAAGTAAAAAACTGACATTTTTTTTTTCGTATATTCACTTAAATAATTTGTATATTATGTAGGTAGGTTTTAACATTTATACTTAAAAAAAAAAAAATAGTATCTATGTATCAGTATAAATAAAGTGTTATGCTATCTTATCATTTTCAAAAAATTATAATTAAATATCTAAAATGTTTCTGGGTTTTTTTATTGAAAAAACTAAATCAGTATATGTATTTAAAAATAAAAAATTATTATAGGTAATTCGTTATACATACTTAAGTACTGATTGTGATATAACTAAATTTTTGTATTATAATTTTAAATACTTCATTCATACTTCACTTCATTTTTGGCAGCAATTCCACAAACAATTAGGTATTGGCATACCTAATAGCAATTTGTTTAATAAACGATTTCATTGATATACTTCTAATCTGGCTTCATTTGGTCATCGACGTGTCATTGGACCACTCACTCTATTTTATAGATATTTTTTGTTGGTATATATAGCAACCTGTTCAGAAGAAATAAAAAAAACCTTAATGCCTCCTATTAAAAATTTCAACCAAGATATAAGAAAGGTTGCACCCCTGTAATATCTTAAGGATCCCGAAATGACATAGCTCCTCACATGAAAATTGCTAAAATAGAGAATATGAAATAGCTTGACATCGGAAATATTTCCAAAAGTTAGCAATCATAACATGTACAATATTAAATTTAAAGAGAGCATCAAAATCTATTTTCTAAACACTCTTCCCGAACAGGACCTTGTACTATTGGTTCTAACCTAATATTTGGTTTAAAAGGTTGTGGTTGGTTCAAGTCGTAAGAGAACTCACGTATTGATCTCATAGGTGTCTTTTAAGATAATCACATCCCATTTATCTATACCCTTGGGTAAAAAAAAAAATTAAATAGCAACCACCACAGTAACAATTGTATGTTCATTTCTTATAGGACACCTTGTAGAATAAATATGTACCTATATTATATCATATGTATATGATTTCGGATAAATTTTTCTGATAGCAGAACTTATCACTGAAAATAATAAGAGAAATAATAATGCTGATATAATAAGTAATTTTATTTCAAATTTTTATTTTAGATTTTTTTTCTATGTTCAATAACACAGACAAATTATTTAAAATTCAAAATAAAAAATTTAGAACTTTAATTTTGATTAAAAAATTTTTTAAATTTTATTTATACATAGCTATTGTATATAAAAAAATGTTTTTTTTTTTTTTGTTGCAAATTACTAGACTTCAAGGCGACCTTCTATTTAATGCGATAAAAAATAAATAATAAAACAAAATACTTATAGAAAAAAAAATCAATAATATTTGTTTAAGGTCAAATATATAAATATGTATGTACAAGTAAATTTTTGATATCAAAACAAATTTTTTTATTTGATTGATATCATCTTTAAGTATAGTAATAATAACTTTCTTTATAAAAGAAAAAAGCAAAATAAAATATCTAATATATAATTCAAAATTACGTAGATTTAATAAAAATAAGTTTTTAATGAAAAAGAAATGAAATGCTTACCTAGTTTATTTATTAATAACAAAACTTTTAAAAATAAATTTTAATACTAAAATTCTTAATATTATATTTTTTAATATTATATTTATGCTTAATAAAAATACAACTCTAGATAATTAATTTCGAGCAATTAAAAAGACAAAACAAATAAATGGTGAAACAGTAAATTTCGAACATAAAATATGTGATAGTTTTGTAAAATATAATGATGAGTTTTAATATAGAAAACTGTGTGAACTGTGTTTCTATCGTCAAGCCCAGATTTGATTTTTCGGCCCAGATAACGTGCACAAGATGACAACATAACGTTTTTAAGATGACATCATCACATATCGACATATCGATATATTTTATGACGTCAAATTGCGGATATATCATTAGGACTCAAATGCTATTTAGTGACTGAAACATGAATTAAAATAGTTTTTTTTTTAACATTTTAACGTAACAGTCGCTTCTCTTTCACTTCTCTATAAAAACTCGCTTTTCTTTTAAATTGTAGACAAAAAAATTCTCTAAAACTATTCTGGCAATACTGTTAATTAGATAACGGTACGTACAAATTGGATGATTTTTTATCTCTAATAGAAGAAATTCCTACAATTTTTTTTAAAATCAACTTGTCTTTACAAAAGTTTCCTGGAGAGATGAAAAATTAACAAAAAAAAATATTAAATTTTTTTTAACGTTTTTAAAAGTTTGTTAGAAAAAACAGAAAACTTTAATATGTATTTTATTTATTATTAATTTTTTGTTTATTTCAATAAGCATAACTTTTTAATATCTAAAATTAAATTTACAAAAGTGTTTTCATTTTTACATTTAGCTTCTTTTCTCCAAAGAGATTCACATAAACTAAATTGAATTCCTCCTCCACTTAAACATCTTTTAAAATATCTCCACGAACTTTCAATAATCTGGATATGCGGATGAGTTTTTGGATCTACTAAATTCTTTAAATGGTTTACCATTTTGTGTTTTTAAATCCACGTATCCCAACAATCTGTGTGAATTTCAGTATGATTTAAAAACAAAAAATATTTTAATTAATTTTTCGGTCACTAGATGGTATTTATTATATGATGACATCATCTTAAAAGCTCGTACCCGTTATTTGAAAGTACATATCTTTAATTTTTTAAGCAGTTGTTGAAAATAATTTTCATTTACTTTCTAGGTTCATTCAAAACAAAAGTTTCAAAAAAGAATCATATAAGTACATTTAAAATGTTTTTTTAATAAATTTTAAATTGTATATTTAAAAATAATAAAATGCAAACGAAAAATTCTCTCAATATATTTTTTTCAATAGTTTATACTTTATGCTGTAGGTATACGTATAAAAATTTTGTAAAGCACTGAGTAATTATAGGATTACGCTTTTCTGCCTCATTTTTATTTTCCATGTTTTTTATTTTTATTCTTGTTCTATCTGTCCACGTGTTGGCTATCTCATTTTTATCTAATGATGTTATGGCATGGTACACAGCAATTTAAATTAATTTGAGATATGTTGTGCCTTCGCTCTACCGTACATTTTCAGTAATCAACTCGTCATACCCATACATTAGAACAGATAAAATGTAAGACTTTGCAAAACTAAGTTATAGTTACAAATTGATAACTTGATAATTCATAATTTTATTGTATTTTATAAACGCACTAAAGGTGATGATCCAATGCTCGCGTCAATTCTAGCGTCGCCTTCTAAATAAAATAAAGACCAAAAGCAAACGTCTCTTTATGACCAACAACCAATATAAAATAAAAAAAAAAATAAAAAAACAAAAAACTTTATTGTGAACACGAATAAAAGTAGAAAAATGCTCTACTCTTGCATCGCTTCGTGCAGCACCTCTAGCGTCACTTTTCTATTTAGTCAAGTTCCATTTAAATCAATGTATTCTACTTAAACATCAAAACGACGCTAGAAGCGACGCCAGCATTGGGTCATCACCTTAAGAATCATTTCGATTTTAGTTTTGATGCTTTTTGTTAACTTACTATCTCTTCATTAGTTTTAAATGTACGTAAAAATTAATACTTAAGCATATTCAATGATAAATTAATCAATTCTAAATAACAAAAAAAATTTTGTAAGTTATTTCTCCCAGGAGAAAATTCTAGTTTTCGATTCATTGATGCAGTAAAAATATACAAAACATTGTTTTGTTGCTGTTTTCTTATGAAAAATGTCAATAAATATTTTTTTGACAGGTTTGATTTGAATTAATAAGTATGCTCGTATCACGTATGCATATCTTTTTTTTTTTTTAAATTATGACCAGCAATTTGACTGATCAGATGAATTCAACTGAACTGTTTTCATATTTTAATATCAAAATTTAATATAAAAAAAAACAAAAGGATGTTTTATATTATTTTTTTTTTTCTTAAAAAATACATAATAGATAATCGAATCAATTGTCATTGTTTGTTAATCCTTGCATAATATATTTAAACACATACACATATACATATCTAGAATTCAGATTACTTAATATTTTTATTTTTTGTTTAACCTTTCAGTAAATACCGGTTTCAAATTATCTCTTTGTTTTTGAACAATATCTATACATCCAAAATATATCGTAAGTATGTATTTTTTTTCTTTTCTGTTGGTGTTTCTTATGTACATATATTTTATCAAAATTATATATAATATACATATATTTATAATGAGACGCGACAAACATACAAATTTATATGATTATATTAAAATATATATGTACTGTTAAAGTCACATAATATGAAATACTTAAAAAAGCATATATGTACATATGTATACATAATATGTATACAAATAATACAAATAAGTAATAAAGAAATTTATCAATTAAATTCGATGAATAAATATTATTGTGATAAATTAAAAATTATTTATTCTTATATTATATTATATATATTATGTACATAGGTATTTGAAATTATCTATACATATTATCTATATTATGTACCTAGGTATTTTCAATTTTTTTAACTTAACTTTAACTTTAAAAAAGAATGTGTAAGATCTGCGGACACGAAGTCAAGACAGTACAATTATATATTCTGTACCAATAGGTATCTATAGTTTTAGAATTTCAAAAGAAGAAAATCTCGGGTGAACTTGACCGAAATGAGAGGGCTCGGCTAGCAAATAATTATCAGAGCGAAAAAAAATTCATTAAATAGGGGAATACAATACAACAAATCGAAGCGCTAAGTTGTGGGGCTCATGTGACAGTAATCAACTACTCACCTTATACGCAACAATAAAAATAAAAATAAATTGATATGACAAAATTGTATTGTATAAAAAATAAAAAAAAATAAAATTAAAATAAATTTTTTTAATTATTTGTCTGTAATTGCTCTTACGAAAAAATGAGAAAATAAAAAATAAAGGTAGGTACATAATATACATATTATTTTTATCGCGTTTGTTTTTATACATATTAGTATATATATATATATATATATATATATATATGTACTTACTTATATATATTATTTTTTATTAGTACACACCATAAATATTATGCCGATGAAAATGGGTAAACAAGTTTAAAATTTCTTTTTCGTCATCTAAAACCAACTCTTTATGATAATTTTATTTACAACAAGTATTTATATAAATATGTATATGTTTGTACAGTGTTACCAATTAAAAATACGGTTCACTTATAAATATTGTAAATCTTTTAGTAAATATATAATATGTATTTTAAACTTTTGTAGTAGTTAATAATTTATTTAATATTTTCATACTTATATACTTATAGTTATATTATAATTTTTAAGAAATAAGAAGTTTTCTCTATATTATATAAGAACATTTACATAATTAACAATATACCAAGAAGTTTTTACTTTAATTTTTAAAACAAAACATTTAAAAATAGTTAGCGTAAAATAGCAAACAGTAGCACTTACCAAAATGATGATAAAATCTTCAAATTACTTTATTAACCTTTGACAATAAAAATTCCTTTCTTAAAAATAGTTCTTTGAACTAAAAAAAAAAAATTTTACAGGTAAAAATTAACATTTAAGACATTTTTACATTTTTGTACAAAATACCAATCAATCATGAGTTAAAAGTACTAATATAGGAAGACAAATATATTGAGAGATACATTACTTTAAAGGAAAAAAAGAAAAATATTAAAAATATCTATCTTACAAAATAATTGTGTAAAGTATTACAGATAATAGACGGTTGAATAACGATACATAGACAAGTTAGAAAGCAATTTAAGAATAAGGAATTGAACACTAAATTGAGATTTTATTTCCATTTTAAAAATTTTATTTTAAGAAATAAAAACCTTAAAAACATTTTTAATTTATAATTAAAATCAAAAAAACAACTCTTTATCACTTCTATAAATAAGAGCGGTCACATATTTGTTTAGAGACACTGTATATACAAGTATCAAACTTTTATTTATTTAAGTATCTAGAAATATACAGGTAAGCTAATTGTAAAAAAAAAAAAAAAAGAGAAAAATAAACAAAAAAAAAAAATCCTGTTTCAGCTCGTTCTGGTTCTTTAATCTAAGTTATACTTGAATTAAATTTAAACCAAAAGAAGATAATTTTAAAAGGCAAGTTTTTTTTTTGTTTTTACCTTTTATTAATTTTGTGTGTAGGCTGCATTTTAATTTTAATATTAGCTATTATTAAAAAAAAAATTTTTTTTGTTTTTTTTTCATATTTTTATTTTCTATCTGTTAATAATTTTTTTTAGCATAATATTAATAGATATAATATACATATATTAGATGCTTAAAATACAGGTGTAAAATTTGAAAATATATAAATTGGAAAAAATAAAGCCATTCTTTTTTTATTTGTTTACTTTATATTTTAAAAATATAATATTATTATTAACCTAATTTTAGTTTAATATCATATCTGATATTATTTATTATATAAATTAACTAAATTATTGTTAAAAAAAAAAAAAAACAAATAATACTTGAAGAGTATATAATCTCAAATGGAAAAATTTAGATATCGTTAAACACGCATATATAAAAGTGTAAAGTATGCAAAGAATTAATAATGAACTAGCCAGAAATTAAATGAAAAGTGTATACCAATGTAAAATTATATAAATTAGTAAATACAGATAATGATAAATTGGAATAAAAATGCTTAGATGAAATGAAGTCTGATCAAACTTTAATTACAATGCGTATAAGATTCACAAGAAATGTTACTAAGTATTGTATTATGTTGGGAGATGACTTAACTTCCACGGACATAAATTCAATCGAATCGCTTGTATCCTCTTAAATGAACTTAATTAAGTTCCATATGATAGAAGTAAAGACCGCTTTTAAATGGACCGTTTTAAGTTCCATTAAAATAGAGATAAAAATATGAAAAATTCTGAATTAGGAGAGATTTTTTTAGTTAGATTGAAAATCAGGAAATTGCCTTTTTGCAGAATATTTTTATATCCGTATATGCTAGATTCTGAATTAATGCTAGATTCTGAATTAATGCTAGATTCTGAATTTAGAGTTGAATTTTGAAAAAAGATATAACACTGATTTTAAAACTAGAGTTGGTTCAAATCGTCCATACATAATTATTTTTTTTTATATGCCTATATATTAGAAAAGTGGAACTATGGTTATTTTATTTAAGACATAACATCCAAGAAAAAAGTGCAGAATTTCTGGCGATTTTATTTGAGACTTAGCTTCCAACACAAAGTGGTAAGAACTTCCATTTAACTTAAGTGCATTTAGAAATGGCCATATAAGTTCAATCGAACTTAAGTCCATTTAAAAGCCATAGTTATCCCTCCTATTATATGGGCTAAATTTGTGAAGAAGACATACAATGTTCACACTTCATAAAGGAATGTATGGTTGCATAAAAAACAATTTTTATTTCGTTCGATTAAAAAAATATGATCAAGTCTTCTGGTAATCTGCATATAGATTTCTAAAGCTGGAACTTTTGGCACATTAACAAGTAGAAATATAAATATTAAAGGAAAATACATATTATTATGTGTATGTAAGTCAATTATTTGAGTCTTTTAAATTTTTTTTAATTAAAATAAAAGTTTTAGTACTTATCTAACAAAAAAAAAAAAAATATAAATAATTAAAAAATAAATTATATTTAATAAATTGTTATTAATTAAAGTTTGATTAAAAGAATAATAATTAAATTAGTTTTTCTTTTTTATTTTTCTTTATTACTTATAATCAAAGAGTATTTAAATTTTTCTTTTTAAATTTGATGTTATTTGTCACAATTTATTTTTTTTTTTTTTTTTTTACTAATTTAATTAGAAATTTATTTACAAAATAAATTAGCATATTTATATCGAATATTATTATAATTTTATATTTTTTCTTCCTTGTATAAACTATTTTTAAAAATTTTGAAAAATATTATTTCTTTTTTTGTGTAAAATAAAAAAAAAAAACAACCTTTTAGTAAGTAAATATTATTTGATTTGGTATTTTTTTCTTCAACTAAGTAATAAAGAAAAAAAAAATTCTACATACGTATATAGGTATACCTATATGAATTGAAAATATGGTGAAAATTAAAAAAAAAAAAAAAAATTATTATACTTGTATATAAAACAAAATAAAAAAAAAAATTGTTTATGGTGATAAAAATGAAAAAAAATAAATAAATAAATATTGCATAAATAAACAAATAATGTAGTTAGTTATTCATAAAATTAAAAATAAATTAATATCGTTTTTCAATTATCATATGTTCATAAACTAAAACTTATACATATTTAAAATATAATTTATACATTTATAGCAAAAAATCATGTCACCTAACCCATTCAATATTGAATTCATTTATAAAATTGAAGTAAATAGTAAGATGGACAATCAAAGCATTAAATTCGCCGGAAATTGGTTTCGGTTATACAAAAATTAAGGAGAATTGAAGGGGGAAAAAAAAACAGTTACTACTTACTTAACAGTTAAAGACTTACTTCTTGATGCAGATTAACAATATGTGAGAAAATTCCCTGACAAATGCTTATTTACTACTGTAACAATCCCTTAGCTACGAAATTTCGATATTTTTAATATTGTTTTTTTTTTTTAAATATCGCTTTTTTAAAATCTCTTTTTTTAATGTTAAAAAATCGACAAAATATTTTATTTTTTTTCAAATATAAGGAATAATAAAATTGAGAATACACTGTAAACACCGAGAGAATGTGGTTTCGAATCCCATACACGTTGTAAGAATAATTTCCCCTTACGACATTTACAACAACGCTTTAAAAGGAAAGATTGAGTAATTTCCTTGTCACATTTATGTGGCGAGAATAAACTAAAAACAATTTCCGAAATAAAAAGCATGCATAAGTAGATTTTTTAGAATTTTGTTTTTTTTTTAGACAAAATAATAAAATTTTATTACAATCATAATTACATAGTTTTATTTTAAATAAACAATAAATTTATATTTTGTGCTATTCTTTTTAAAAAGTCTAATTTATTAATTGTTTTTTTTTTTTTTATCATTCTCTTTATTTTTTATTTTTTTTTATAGCAGCCCTTTCTTTTTGTGTTACGTATATATCATGGTTTTCCATTTTATTCAACCTTGTCAGAACAATATTAAGTTATTTCTCCAACTCTGTGACCAATCTCTAAACGCCAACATGAGATTTACCAACAGCCTTTTAAATTAACTTAAAATAATTACTTATATCAACATAAAATGATTAGATTATTATTTATCTTTTTACTTATTTCAACATATATTGATACCATTTTAAAAATAAAGAAAAAAGTGAAAAATTCTGATTCCTTTAAGGTAAAATGTCATTTAAAATTGCATAGATTCAAGAGAATTGTCAGACAAAAATATTTGATATGATTTTTTCTTTTATGTATTTCTTTTGCATTCTTCATTTTTAGCATTGGCACATTTCCAAAAAAAATTGGAAAAAAAAATGTGGCTATTTGTTTCACTTTATCCATCCGTCCATCTGTTTATAAAAAAATATCTACACCGTTAAAGATAGAGGAATGATTTTTTAGTTTGGAAAACTTATAGTTGTAGAACAATTTTTTCATGTAGCCCCTTAAACTTTGAAAAAGTCCTATATTTTAATTTGTATACGTATATATATCTCAAGTTCTGCTGAACATTTTTTCATTCTAAAAAGGTCATTCGATAGCATTTTTTACCATTATAATTGTACAATTGATATCCATTGATATCAAAATTGTACAATATTTTTTAATTTAGTACATATTTAAATTTACCGTTATGTGAAAACCAAATTCTGCATGATCTTTCTTCCTTCATGACTTCTGCACGTTTTTAGATAGGCACTTGAAATTTTGATATAATAAAGAACATTTAGAATTAGTAAAAGTTTCCTCAGAATTTTTTTTTATAGCAGCTAGAGTTTAAGAGCTATTAGGAATTGAAATTTTTCTATTTTTAGACACCTGTACGAATTTTTCTTCGGTAAAACATAAAAATTAAAGATCCAGTAATATATTTTTACGCGTATTAAAGATTTCTTTTAGTTGTGTTGTATAGGGTTATGGAGTTACAAAAAAGCGCTATTTTGAAATGTATATATCTCTGGTTTTACGTAGTAGTTTTACAATCTAAAAACGCTAGAAGGCGGGAGTTTTTCTAATAAATAAACAATATAAAATTATGCAATTTTTTTTTTTTTTTAGTGCATTTCTCTGCTACATAAATGTGAACAGGAAATAACCCAGCCTTTCATTTTCAGGCGCGGCTGTAAATGTAGTAAGGGGGAATAACTCTTTCGAGGTGTGTGGGATTCGAACCCACACTCCGTCGGTGTTTACAGCGTATTTCATATCAACTACTCACTAGGCCATCGAAACCCTTTATGCAATTTACTAACATAATTTACCGTTATGTGAAGACAAAATTTTGTTAGATTTTGCTTTCCTCATAACTCCAACATGCTTTTAGTTAGTACCTTAACATTTACATAACAAGTTGTCTCAGAAATTTTTTTTTTTAACTGGCTATGAGAACTGACTATGATTAAAATTTAATTACTATTAAAACGGTGTATACTTATAGAAGTTTTGTAAATAGATAGACAGTGAAAATACTGAAACAAATAGGCATGTCACGTTTTTGTTTTTTAAAAATGTTTATAATAACAAATAACTATTGACTTTTTGATATTCTTATGTGTACTTAGTTCAAAAAAAAAAAACTATTAAAAAATAAATTCAAGTTTATTATCACTAAATGACATAAAATTAATAATAAAACGGATACTTAATGTCATAATTAAAATAAATTATTATATTTATTTAAATATAAATAAAAAAAAATATTGTTCAATATGTATTTAACTTTTAACTTTTACGAGCAGGAATCAAAATTATACGGTAACGATATTTCAGTTCTAATAGTTATTTGATAAAGTGATAAAAAAAATAATGTAGAATGTAAACCAAAGCTTTTTAAAGACGCACATTTTTCAATAGACAATAGCGGTTTAGAAATATGATTTGTACCAAAGTTTTCTTCGAATTTTATATGTATGAAAAATTGTGAAAAATCAAAGAATTTTCTTCAGTTTTAACAACAACAACACACATTTTCAATTTTGGATTTTTGGGATTTGGGAATTGGGACTAAACGTTTTAAACAGGCATTGGTATAGAAAAAAAAATTTCATCTCTCATAATTTCAAGGTTCTAACTAAAAGCGTTTCGGAGATATGAAGGAAAATAAAAATTTTGATTTCACAAAGGTAACTTTAAATATCCAGTCAAGTACCCCATAGTGGTTAAGACACTGGCCTTTCATACGAAAGGTCTCGGGTTCAAACCCCGGCTGGGTCATATAGATTAATAAAAAATAAGTATATATATTATGTCCTATAAATTTTAATTAATATCATATTGTAATAACTATATAATAAAATAATAATAAACCATAATTCTTGTATAAAATAAAATAAAAGAAATAAAAATAAAAGAAACGTCTTAGTCTTGTACAATAGCTACCGTCGAGTAATCAACGGCTTAGTGAAATTAATCATTGAAATTAGTGATTCACGAAACTGAAGCTTAGTTAAATATGGTATGTATAATAAATGACTTAGTGGATGCCCTATATTCCTCATAGGAGTGACAAGGGGGAAAAAAAAAAACTTTAAATACTAAATTTAACAAAATCCTATAATATTATTGATATTGATTTATAAAGCTAAAATAATGTGGCTTAAAAAAAAATTAAACAAAAATCTGAGACACATAATTATGTACACATTTCAAAATAGGCTTTTTTCAAAGTTTAAGAGTCTGTAGATTCTGTAATCGATAACTACGTAAAAAAATTGTTTTATAAATTTCATTGCTTTATCATTAATGGTGTAGAAGTTTTATAAACAGACAGACGAACAGAAAAAGTAAAACTAATAAGCAAATTTTATTTTTTTTTTTACATAAATAAGTGCTAAAACAAAAAAAAAAATACTTTTAAAAAAAAATATTAAAATGAATATTAAAATGTGCTATAATATAAAATGTTCAATATTTTATTTGAATCAATTGACAATAAATTAATTTTAAAATCTCCAATGAATAAAAAGCAAAAAATAAAAAATAAAAAGACAACAAAGGAAAATAATTTCTATTTGTCTAACTATAAAAAAGTAAATGGTAGGGTCTACTGCCAGGCTCAGTTTTATAAAAAAATTGTAATTAAATATTCTAAATAGAAAATAATTTAAAAAAAAAAAGTTATAAGAAACGTAAATTGTTAATCATTTAATAATAATATATTTTGTTTTTAATATAAGTTATTTAATTTTATGAATCGTGACTTAAATTTATAATATGTTTATTATCGATGACAAATTTTGATTTAAAGAATTGTTTTGATTCTTAACCTTATCATTTATTTCAAACGTAAAGTCTGCATTCTTTATACTTAAGTGGCAAAAGTTTTCCGCTGATTTGCAATACGCAATTAATTTTTCTAAATACATATATTAATTTTATATGGACGTAAATATTAAGAAAGATTAAGTAGGCAGCAGTTATATTGCAACTGTAAGTGAATATTGTTTGCGTTCCTTTTACACAAAAAAAAATAGTTGAGAGTAGTTGGGAGTATAGTTGGTAAATGGAACGCAAACTTTACATAATCGTATTTACTTCTATCTACACTTTTTCGAATGTTCATATAGTTGGCAGTAGAAAAAAGTAGTTTCTCTCTGTAAAAGGAACGTAAACATTGTAGATTGTAGACTAATATAGATTATAGATATTATCTTATTAACTATTTATACTTATATATGTAATTAAATTTCTTATGCGCATGAATTAAATAACAATTTTTAATTTTATATACATAAGTACATAAGGGCTTTAATTTAATATTAAATTATAATTAATAATCGTAATATAATTAGTATTTAATGAATTTAAAATAGCCGGTAATTAAATGTTAAACAAATTGTAAAATTAATCTGCTGTGGTTTGTTTTGGTGTTTAGGTTCGTATGTGTGTTAACTATACATATATAAATTTAATTATTAATTCTTTACGCATTTAATGGTATATATATATTATAAAATATATATATATATATATGCATAATATATATATTTATGTATATTATATCTTTTGTTTTTCCAAATTATAATTTTTATATTGTAATTTAAAAATTTTAATACGTATTTATAAACAGATAAATAATTTAATAATGTTAGTATAGTCAATTTTATTAAAATATTTAAAAAGAAAAACATAACTAGTTATTTACTAATAATTTTTTTTTTTAAATTGAATTAATAAAATGGTACTTACATAAAATATTGGTAGTTGCAGTAAATTACTTAGAATAAACTTAATTAAAGGGTAATATTGTAGAATTAACAATATCTCCAATTTTTTCTTTTTGAATATTAACTACTTATAAGTCAGAAAATTTTGCGTCAAACGATATTGGTGTAATTTTCAAAGCTACACAGAAATTATTGGAGATATATTAAATTTCAATTACGACGTATAAATATTAAACGTTTTTGGCAAAAATGAATGACTATAGATCCAAAGATCCAGAAAAATTACGTTTTAACCGATTTGTTTTTATTTCTTTTCGTTTTTATTATTCTATGCCAAATGAATGCCATTTAGCTATATATAAGTATGTATTTCAAATTTAGCGAGAAGCATTTTATTATACTTTGGCATTTTCATAAGATTTATATATACTGTTAGATTAATTCAAAATTGGAAAACATCATTTTATCTAATATCTTTCGGTATAAAAAACATTTTTCAACTTTGTATTTACCATAATGAAACACTTCGTAAAAATATGTTTACTTTGCAAAAATATCATATAACTAATATATTCTGGAAAAAGCATATATATGTAACTATGTTTTTGTAACCATAAATGTAAAATACCTCCTTATTATTATTTTTTTTACATACACACTTCAACCACACAACAATAAAGTATGTTTTGTTTTTTAAATACTATACTTATTTTGTTAAAGGAATTTTTTTTATGAAGTGTCCGTTTTTTGAAAAAGTCTTTCTGTGAAATGAGATTTTGCTTAACATCTTTTTGTCAAATAGCACTTACAAGCGATATTTCTTTTTAGGAAATGAATTTATGCAAACTGATATGATCCCACTATATGTAGTGAAACCATTACAAAAAAGTTTACAGGTAGACTTATTCAATCGATGAAAGATATCAAATTTTCGGAGTGTTTCGTGCTATAACATTATTTAGACTCTTCAGTAGATTTTGTAATGTTGTATTTCCTAGACAACTGCTGATTTAAAATTTTCGATTAGTTTTATACTTATACAAAATTTTATCAAAATCATCTGCGAAGTATATATAGGACCAATCTGGAAGAGTTGATCCTATACTTGTAAGACGAAACACACTTAAAATTTGCTAAAATTGCTTACCGAAGGTTTTTTAAAAGATATAGTCTTGACATGTTATCATGTCTATATGTACCAAATCTCTCAATAAATTTAATATTTATGAAGAAAAATAATATAACTTTAATGCAGGTATGGTTTTTTGTAACAAAAAACATTTTTTGGGAAAAAGATCAAAAAATAATTTATTTTTTCTTTTAAAAAAAAAAAAAAAAAACTACGATGAAATGTAATATATATACATTCTTTGTTTTTCTAAAGTAAGATCTTTTACATAAGTAATGAAAATTTTATAATTTACATCTGAATTAAAGCTGGCCAAATTAAATTTTTAATGAACCTATTGCCATCTATTACTACTTAATTGTATTAATCTGTTATTTACTATTTGATTAAAATTACTATTTCAACTTACATATACAGTATTGTCTTAGATCTTATTACACAACTTACAGTACTCTTATTACACAACTTACAGTATTGTCTTAGATCTTACAATTTGCAAATTCAACTTATAAATCATAATTGGTTATTTTAACATATATAAAATATATATGAAATATAGAAGTATATACGTATACAAATGTATTTTTAATACTTCTTATATAGTTACCAAGAATTTTATAAATTTTAATGTTTACATAATATTTTCCATATCATTTTCTTTACATGTCAATATTATGAGTTACATACATGTAACTCTTCTGTATATTGGAATATGTAACTCTTGCAAGTTATTTAATATATTTACTTAGGTTTTTTTTCAGACTGTTGTTTATCTAAAAATATTGTTTTTTTTTCTTATAACGTTACAAAAATTATTACATGTTTGGAAACTAATCTATATAACACCAAATTAAGTAAATTTCTTATTAATATATTGCCTCCCATTCGAGTACTCTATATTATGATTTTTTTTTTTTTTAATTTTTTGGTTTTAACAATTTTTTCTTATCTTATCTATAATTATATGCATATAACACGTGTTATTGATTTTATGCTAATTGGAAAATTTAAAAAACCAACTATAATTTTTTCATATTGATAAAAATTAACCTAAATTTACTTCTAAACTTAAAACAAATCCCTAACCTACCTTACAACTAATTAGACCACAAGCTTCTTCTTTTAAGACTAGTTACTATAGAAGCCACCAAAAATTTCGTTCTATTTTATTTCTGTCTTTATCCGACAATGACTTCTTAAATTTTTGCGGTATCATATTTAATAGTACACAATCTGATGGTATTTTAGTATCTGTGGCCCTTCTCTCAAAGTGGTAGAAGAGAGGAACTTTTTCGGCATTTTGTATATAATTATGTTGGTCCAAATAAATGAACCTTTCTGGAGGGATAAATTCTTTTTATATAGCATGTTGGATGTACAGGTCATTGCAATAAGCTGAGTTTTTAATTGTCTTGTTGTTGTATAGATAAAATATGTTCTGCTCCAGAATTTTCTTATAATAGATACTATGAAGTTGTCAATTCTAATAGTCTGTGCTTTATTGTAAATATTTTTATTTGAAATGTAGTTGAGATATTGCGTTTCGGGTTTTCGAGCCTCTCGTAAACCTATTCTTATGCATTTACGTTCAAAAAGTCTAAGTTTCTCCATAAGAGATCAACTTATGTTAAACTATGCCGTGCAACCATAGCTCAGAATAGATCTTATAATCGCTTGGTAAGCTATAATTTTGACCCTAGGCTTTACGATTTTTGAATAGAATAATTTTTTAGCTATAAAAAAAGCCTTATTAGCTTTACTAATTTGATTTTTAGTGTGTTGTATAAATTTCATACTGTGTTGTAACGTCACTCCTAATAATTTTACTACTGGTTTGTTTTTGATTTCCTGTTTTTGTTCATCGCCTGTCTCCAGTTTCTTTTTATAGAAAGAGGGCAGTTTCTTAAAACATCTAAACAGTATTAGCTTAGACTTACTACAATTGATTCTCAGTTTCCAAGAAATAGTATAGCTTGTCACTGTTCTAAACATTTTATTTACACTGTTTTCTATGTTCTAAAAATGTTATACATAATATATAGTTACCTAGTATAAATATAGGTTATAATAACCTAGTTACTTATTTTTAAAAAATAATGCAATATTTTTTGAAAGATCTCATTTTTTCCGACATAAAGGTGTGAATACGATAGATAACAATTAAGTACTTATATTTATTTTAATATTTTTCTTTTGTTGTTAGTCTGTCATATCATTATTTAATTCAGGGTCCGGGTCCATATCGCAAACAATTTCATACGTAAGTAATAAAATTTCAAATAAAATAAAATATAGTACCTACTTACTTTAAAATTTATGCAATAAATATACAGAGTGTTCCTATATAAATCTGACGTTGAGAAAGATGTAAAATGTAATAAATTGTACAGTCTAATTGTACATTGTACAGGCTAAAAATGAGCATAAGCTCAATAGGCATTTTCAATTGGAAAAATAAATAAATAAATTAAGTATGTAAGAACAATTAAATCAAAAATTCTATGAGAAAATTGAGTCTATTCACAACCCTTTGAGAGATACAGAATTTTATATAATTTTCACTTCCAAATTAAAATACTTATACTAATGTAGTCTTTTTTTTTGTTTAATAAAGGTTAAGCTAACGCATCAGTTTAATGAAGGTAAAGTAACGCATCAGTGATCATTCTATTTCTACAGTGAATCTTCAATAATTTAGAAGAGCTTAACAAGAACACTTTTCTTCTATACGGCATTTGAACTCACATATTCGTGTTTAATAAGTCATGTGCTAAACTTACTAACCCCCAAACAAATATAATATAAATTAGGTCGAATACTTATATAATATAAATTAGGTCGAATACGATATCTAAATACATAGATATTATTTAGAAAATAATAATATTTAAATAATAGTTAAGTATTAGTTAAGTTTGAGCTGATTTAGTTTTATCATTAACTGGTACCATTAAATTTTCTCCATAATATGTATAGGTACCATTCAGTTTAATTTTTGTAGATTAAAGTTACTACAAACTAATAATTCATCCGAGACATCAAGACGGTCAAAAACTAAACAGAAATTATGATAGTCCATTCTTATGTAGAACAACTAAAAATTCCATTTTGAAAATAATAAGAAAAAAATAACTTCAACCCAATTGAATGTATTTTTTATTATAACATGATTATACTAACTAAATATTATATGTATGATTATTATTGTATTTTTCTTTGTAAAGAACTGAATAAAATTGTTTGAATACTTAGTTGAAGTTACTTAATTGATTAATTTAGTAAGATAAATTGCATCTACTATTAGACTGAAAAATTAAAATCATATAGTTTACCAAGCAATAAAACAATGTGTATTAATCATTTAATTGAATCTAAAATATCTGTTATGAATTTTTCTTGCTCTATGTAGGTAGGCACGCATGCAGCCAAATTAGGAATCCCACCAATACCTCCTGCAGGAGTTGCAAAGAAGCAAACGAAAGTGAGAATCTGGAGCACTTTCTTTGCAGATGTCCGGCCCTAGTTAGAGCCAGACTTCTCTCACTCGGTAAACCGTTCTTCCACAACCTCAGCGAGCTTTCCAAACACAAAATCAAAGAACTGATTTTGTATCTGAACCGCTCGGGTTGGATATAAAACTGCAAACAATCTAAAAACACAGGTCACGTGAGTGCAGTGGTATCAAAATGACGCAATCTAGTGCTAATTGAGGCCTTCACGCAGCATTGTGAAGGTCACCACCCTACCTACCTGCTTTGTGTAAGTACTTAAATATTTACTTTCATTGTAACTAAGTACATGTGTACGGTACTCTAATTGTAACTAGATACATAAATGGTAAGTACTTATTAAACTTATGATTCTATTATTTATTTTTGTTAAAATAGAAGTTAAATATAATATGTACTTTCTTTGATACTTAGTTAAGAAAAAAAATTAAAAAATTTGAGTACATAAGTAATTATTCATAAGAAACCGATGTTTATTTAAAATATAAAAATACAGTGTATGTACTTATAGAGTGGCTTCCAGATAAAAAAATTGAGTTAATTTTTTTATTTTTTTACTAATTTTAAAAAACAATTTTTACTTAGTACATATATATATGTATGTCTACATAATAATGTGCAAATAATTTTCTAGAACACAACAAATTATAAGTAAAGACATTTATTTAAAAAATGAAAATAAAAATATTTCTAACTTGATGATCTTTTTTTAGGCTGACATATAATTACCGCTCCTATATGTAATGAAATGCAAGCATTAAAGTTGCTGCTATACTCATTGTGTTTCTAGTTTTAAAATTAAAAAAAAAATCACTTTTTTTATAAATTTGTACTACTTATAAAGTAGTTATGTAGTTTTTAACATAAAAACTTTTTTTATATTAGTTTCCAACTTTTCCATTTGAGTATAATTTTTCCTAGATGTAGAGTACTTATCTATTTGTTCTTTTAAAATTTTCTAAAACCAATTTTTTCTTTTTTTTAGAAAGCCACTGTATCTTTGAATACACATTTATAAATATCTGTATAGATATACTTATACATATGTATATAATATGCTTATATATGAATAAAAACATAAAAATATGTTAATTTAATCGTTATCTTCCAAATAAAAAAAGGTACATACCTATTTAAGTACAATAAAAAATCGATAAATAAAAATTTGTAAAAAAAAAACAATAAGTATTGTACATATATGCATTTTCATATATATATATGTATGGATACGTATTATAAAAAGTCTAGACAATTAATTATTTAGAATTTCTTCTATTAAATATTTGAAAAACAAAAAGAATTAAGGTAAAAGTGGGTATAGTGGAGAGGTGCTGGTACAGTGGAGAATCTACGTTTTTTTTTAATAAAATAAGATAATAAGATTAAATGTTTTATACTTTTAATTTTTTTTTAAATGAAAGATTAAATTTTTACGGAGATACACAAAAAATATCTTAGTTCTATCATCATTTTTTTAATATAAAATTTGTCTTTATTTTTTCGAGATTTCAAATTTTAATTAAAAAATTTTGATGATTTTGTACGTTTGAAATTAAATAATTTTATAATAAATGAATCATTTGTTATTAAAAACGTGTATTTTAATTAATTTAATTAAAAAAATCTAATTTTTGTTATTTTAAATACATATACTTACATATTTAATTTGTATCTTCACTATACAAACACATAAATTAATTGAATTTGGTTAAGTGGATACAATCCCCACAAAACATGAAATTTGGAGTTTTAGTTTTATTAAATAATTAAATAAATAATTTAACAATTTAGATTAGAATAAAAAGAAATTTATAGAAATAGAAAAATTTATAAATAGAAATAGAAAATAAATTAATTTTGTTAAAATTATTGAATGGACATAGTATATTTGGTACCAGAACGCTCCTAATAAGCAATAAAATTATGAATAATGAAGAATAATATTATCTCCACAGTTCATACTTATGTTATCTTCTCGATGAATGCATAGAATTTAAGAAGAATACCGTAGTAACTATTTAGATTCTAATTTTTTTTCAATAATATAAATGTTTATGTTTTGCTAACTATTTTATTTTCCTTTATTTTCTTATAAGTACTTATTATAAGATACGGATAGTAATGTTTAAAATTAAATTAAAAAGTATAAATTAAAAAATAAAACAAAAATGTATTTAAAATAATTAAATTTATTATTAAAAAAAAAAATAAAAACTTGAAAACAATAAATACTTTATGTTTGAGAAACTATCAAAGGCTTGTTAAAAAATTATATCGCCACTATACCCAGTTTTACCTTAAACAAATTTTGATTCGATCTTAATTAAAAATAAAAATTTCATTCAATTTTTGGGGCAATTGTTTGATTCAACAAAAAATTAAGAAACTAAAAATTGATTTTAATATAAGAATGTGTACATATTATGTAGTTACCTATTCTAATTTTTATTTTCAAATAAAGTCAAACATTTTTTTTAATGAAAAATTTAATAGGTATGATAGATACTTAGTATCTATTTAATTTAAATCTGTATTTACCTACTTAATCAACTTAAATTTCTTTTGCATTAATATTTTATTAGTTAAGAGCTAATACATTTTTTTATTTAGGTACATGAAAAAGAAAGATACACCACGTGTATAAGTTTTATATTTGGATAATTTCCTTGTACGTTGACCATTTTATGCTTCATGTAAAATATTAAAACAAAACTACACAATGCTAATGCTGACAAAAATATCAAGGTGACAAAAAATAAGTTTATTAACAAATTTTAAGTTGAAGTATTGAGTTGAAATAGAAATCAATTTTTTCAATTTTTTTTTTATCTCTACTAACTAATTAATTTTTAACTCTACTATGACTTTCTCCATTGACTTATATTGACTGGGTAGGTTAAGATTCTATCTATTCTTATATGATAAAAAAATTCAAAAAAAAAAGTTTTCAAATTACATACTTATTAATATTTACTTATTTAAAAAAACCACTCATTGATAGCGACCAGTACATAATATTTTGAAATAGTATTATAATTTTTTATTTTAATTTTCATTATTTTTTTGATCTATAACTATTTTCACTCATATTTAAAGTTTTATTCATCAAAATCTTCACATAACATAGAAAAAAATTCAGATTTTGATTTTGAAAATAGACCGAAATAAGAGCATCAGGACAAAATTTTAGATTATGATTGTTTCGAAACTCTAAAATTCCAAAAATTATTTTATTCCTCTGTCACTGTCATGTAACATGACAAGGAAAATACACAGTCTTTCCTTTCCAGATGTAACTAAATAAATGTCATAAAGGGGAATTATTGTTACGACATGTGTGGTATTAGTACCCATTGCTATACATTAGTACACATTGTTTCAGTATTTACAGCGTATTTTATATTTACTTGGTCTAGGTCGCCAAGGCTTCTTTTCTCTCTAATTTTCTCGAAGTGATGAGAATTGAGAATAAATTGTTATACTTACTACTTACTTATTTACTATAGGTACTTAAGTATATCAATAAGAATAAGTATAAGTAAGTAATTAAAGTAAGAAATATTTTAGAAAAGTATAACTATAAGTACAATATAAATATATTAAGTATATAGTTATAGTCCATATAAAATGCTTTTTCGAAAATAGAACAATTTAAAAAGTGACGGCATTCTGTCTAACTATCTAGTGCTACAAAAATTATTAAAGTTTAAATGTAAGTAAAAAAAAAAAAGAAGATATAACTAACTACTTAAATCTATACTTTTTTTTTTATTTTTATTAATACCTAAAATAAAATTTACAATTATTTAATAGTTGAAAAAGTTTTTTTCTTTTTTTTTTTTTTTTAATTAACTTCTGAAAATACATTTTTTGTTTACTTAAGTTGTTTATTTAATTTCAAATATCGTATGATAGCGAAAAAATATCCATTATTAATAAATTATAAATTAATAATAAAATATAAATTTTGCATTTTATTTACTTAACAATTACATTTATTACTTGAAAATTAAAAGGTCTGGTTATTGAACTTTTTAAAGCTATAATAAAATAAAAAAAAAAAAAAAGAATTAGCAAATATATACGTATACGTACATATGTAATATATGTATGTACATATATTGGAAAGAAAAAAATATATGGATACTTTAATGTGCTACTTAATTTTATTTTTCTTTATTTGAATATTTTATATGTATATTTATGCAGTTTATTATTTATTTTATTATTAAATAATAACTTTTTTTTTTGTTAATTAAATCAAATACGTAGGTACTCATATATTAAAGGATGTAATATTGGTATATAATAAGAAAGTTAACTACCAAAATGTATTCTAATTTCTATAACTTTAATATAAGTACATACTTATGTATACTTTTATTGTAAGTAAGTGAGTATATTTTATTTCAAGTTTTTCAATTTCTTCAATGAACCATTTAAATATAATGCTCAAATCATAATGTTTTAATTTTACAAAAAAAAAAAACTTTCAAATAAATAATTATTTATTTATTTATTTATGAGTAATACATAAAAGTAGAACTGTTTAAAAATTCCTATAGTTTGGTAATTAGATACTTGAATCTTAAATTTATTAAAGAATATTATACTATTTCAGCCATTATATATATTTTAAATCCCTCCGTTCATGTATGTATATATGTATATTGTTTAACATACAATTTATTTTTTAAGATAAATTCTGATTTTAATTTAAATTAATTTTGGATTTTTTTCTTTTATCCATATAAAATTCATATAAATATTAAACACAGTAAAAACAAAAAATAACTAACGTTAATCAAAATAATTGAAATAATAAACTAATGAATAAATATATAATACATAGTTCCAAATAAATACTTAGTAAAGATTAAGTAACTTAATTCGTTTTAAATCCGAAATAATAAGCAATGAAAGTCCCTTAATCAATTTGGATTGGAGTGGTAAAGGCTTTATATAATACATATATATATAAGTATAAGTACTTAAATATAAATTTAAAAAGACAGTTAAACTTTCAAAATATACCTACTTAAACTAATTTGTTTGATATTTTGGCAAATATTTTAACCCTGAATAGTTGTAGTATTTGATAGGCATTTTATTAAAAATATGTTTCTTTAATTTAGTGTACATTTATTAACTGTAAACATTTCCAACTTTTTTTTCTATTCTATCTCATCTAACTTTTCTGAAAAGTGAGTTTTTTGAGGTTATGTAAAAAAAAAAAAAAAAAAATCAAGTGAGAATTTTCTGTCATTACAGTAAAATCAATATGGCGGAACAAAAATTTAATTTTTCATAAATAATTCAGAGTGTTTATTGTTAACTTTTGAGTGAGGATTTTGTAATGTTAAATTTTCAGTTTACCTTTAAAATATTAAATTATTTTGTGATGTTAGGTAACAAATATTATTTTGTGAATTATTAAATTATTTTCAGATTAAAAAGTAAAACATTTAAAAGTACTTTTAGTTTCAAAAATACATATATTCATATGTTATAAATTTTATAATTTATTTTCACATTTTAGTGAATTTTTTAAAATTTTGTTTTCAATTAGCAAATAAAAATCCGAAAATATTAAGCCCACTGTATTTGAACAACTAAAAAGGGGAAAAAAATGACAGGAAAATTGGATAGAATAGGATAATAGAAGCACATTGGATTTTCATACAAGTTGTCATCCATTGTTTGAGATTTGAAAATAGTTCTGGGGCCGGATCCCACAACGGTGCAAACTGTTTTGTTGCAATTGCAAATGCAAACTTTTTTCATTCTCACCAACAGTATGCATTTGCACCATTATTACAATTCTGCAAGCGTGAATAAAAACTGAAATGCTGAATGAATTATAAACAGCGCTGACTATCATTTAAATACAAAATATAAAATGAAAAAATACTTACATATATAAAATGTGCACAAAACAATTTAATGTTATAATACTAAACTATATAAACCATATAACTATATAATTTTCCATTTTTTTTATAAATAATAAAAATACTGTCTTTCTCGTTTGCATTCTCATTTATATTTGCACTGATAAATACTTGGTGAAAAACTATGTAAATGTCAAATTTTTTTATTCGCACTTTTGCTGAATTGAAAATCTGCAAACTGAAAGTTTACACGACAACTGTCATATTTTCTCATTTGCACCGTTGCAGAATCCGGCCCTTCGGTAACTAAAAAGTTACCGTTAAATCAACTTAACAAGAGAGGAAAAAAAAAAGTTCTAAACGTTTTTGAAAATTGATAGAATTCAAATTTCCATATAAAAAAACATGAGTTCGGAACAAAGGTACTGAAGCAGTGAATCCAGCAATCAGCATTAGGGATATACAGTGGTTAGAAGTAAACAAAAATATTTTGATTTTTGTATTTCAAATTTTGACGCACATATTTTAAATTTTAGCCGAAAAACAACTCGTACAATCATAAAATAGGTGCGTAAGTGCGTTCAATATATTTTTGCATTAGTTTTTCGTTCAATTTTACCTCAACGTCAACATACGATTTCAAGTTTAAACCTGATCAAGTTTCAAATGCTATTGAGACCGATCTGGTATAATACGTATTTGAAGATACGGCCCTTAGTGAATCTCTAATAAAAATATGAACAAAATGGGTTGGAATATAAAAATCGTTTATGTACCTACAAGCTACAAGTCTTTAAAAAAAAAAACAACTATTTATCTATTAGTACATACTTATATACTAATTACATATATCTTATTTTGAATAATTTGTAGTTTTATAATAAATAAAGTTATATGTAAATATTATTGTAATATATCGATAATATAGAATTACTGAAAATATAAATTATTATTTACTTACTTATATTAATTATTTGACAGAAAAATACATAAGAGCAAAAAAATATAGATACTTAATTGGTATTTTTAAATACTAATTAAAATTAAGTTTAATTTATCTGATTGATTAATTAATGATTTAATTAAATTTTGGTAATATTTTAAATTTCAATACATAATTCTAAATAAATATATATATACATACATAAGTATGTATGTGCTTAAATGCATATTATTATGTACCTATCTATATTTATTAGAACTAATTTAGTTATATTAATTATTGATTTTAAAATGTTTCTTTTAAGTTTTTACGCACACTTTCATTTTATAAAATTTATGAATTTAACATTTGAATTTCATTTTATTTGATAAATAAAACCGAGAGCGGCGTGCGAGATCTGCCGACAAAAAATAAATATATTTTTAGAATTTCAATATTTTTTCTCTTTTCTTATTATTAAATATATAACAAAATCGTTGTTTTGTTTGTTGATCATATTTAAAGGCCTTGAAAAGGTTTGTATTTAAAAAGCAAATATGTATTGAAAAAAAAAACCATATATCTATACCTAGCTAAATAAACAGATAAAATAAATTTGTATCTTTATTTTTTACATATGAATTCGTATTTATAATAAATTAATGCATACCCAACACATATGAACTTGTAGTAAGAACAATCGTAATGTAATATACCCATATACATCACTTTATAATACACAGTGTATTGTGTATATGGTATACTTATATAGATATATAATTATATATATTTATATATAATTTATACAGATTACAGAATACCATATATAATAAAATATATATCATCCGGAAAGTTAACAAAAAAATATATAATATGTATACGTATAATTGTACCTTCATATATAGTGTAAAACCGATATATAATTAAAAATAGATATGTAGTTCCAAAATACATGTACTTACTTGTCTCAGAAATTCCAAACAATTAAAATTAATTCGGCGATTAAGTTGCTGCTTTTTTAATTGATTTGCTAAAACATTCGGTAAGCAATTCGGATTATTCTTTGAACTTTCGTCATTGCTCTGAATTAATTTTTGATCAACTTGACCAGTAGAACCAACAAAATTTAAGCATTTGCATGCAATCAACATATTTAGGGCGTTATTAAATACTTATATTTATATATATAATATATATAGTTAAAAAATTAAAACCGAAACCGAAAAAAAAAACCGAAAATGACGACTCTTTCTTTACAAATAAATTTTTTTTTTTATCCAAATCCAACAATAATCTCGCCTCTTTTAATATTACACCTTTTTTAAATTCAATGTATATAAAAATATTATATATGTTTCTTATTTTAATTTATATTTTTTTTATATATATTATATGAATATTATCTCTTAATATGTATATGTGTGTATGTATCTATGTATATATGTACACCTTTTCTTTACTTGTACCAATTTAAGAATAAAGAAAATATTTTCAATTAGACTTGATTATTTACAAAACTATAAAATCTAAATCACTTTTAAGGCTAAAATTAAGAGACCAATATATTAAAAAAATTTTAAAATGACTAAAATATTAATAATAAAAATTTAATTTTAACAAATATTTTTCTTTTGTTTTTTTCTATTTTGTAATTTATTAAGAAAGAAAAACTTAATTCACTCCTTTCCTTTTTCAAAAACCAATTTTTTTAACAACGAGCGCGGAGCAACTGATTTGATTAAAATTTTTTTGTCCAAGTCCAATAAAAACATAAACGAAATGTCAAAATTTAACCATGTTTGGAAATTTATGTGAATTGTGTCAAATGTCAATTTTTCTTTTCTCCAATCCACAACACAACACAACTGACAAAGTCACAAGTGAAAAAGTACTGCCATCGCCAATACTTTTAGAAAATTTTATTTTTGATCTGTAGATACAAGCTTATTTCAAAATATTTCTTAAAATGCATTTATTATTTTAAGTTTTTCATAAACTTATTGTATAGAAGATTATTAAATAAAAGATGTTATGCAATATCTAACATTATTTTTGCAAATTTTCCTGTAAATTTCTGCTATGTAAATGCAAAATAAAATATTAATTTTACTACTTTTGAGGTTTTGAGTTTTGTTGACCATCCATAGATCCATAGATTATATATTAATTTTATTTACATATATCTATGGACGGTTTTGACGGTAAACAAAACACGAACACATTTGTTTTTTTCTTTTAATTTTTTGTGAGGTTATGATTTTTTGAAACAAAAAGTAAAAAAACTTTACTTTTTCTGACTTTTTCAACATACAAATACAATCCATACTTAATTTTATATGAAGATCTACAAATCTACATATATATTTATAAAAATTGAAGGTTTTCATTAAATAATTTCTTTTAAGATTTCTTATAAATAATTTATTGAAATTAAATTGAGTCCCTGTTTTTTTACGAATGTCTTTAGGAAATTTTGGAAAAATTGCTGCTGGTTGGTAAGTGATAAATGAAAAATTGTTAATAATTAAAAAGTTTTTCCAAATTTTTTCGTAAATATTTTATTTCGTTTTTTTTAAATTGTTAAAAAAATACATATGTATGTATGTTATGTATAAAACATTGTGATTTGTGATATACAAAAATATTTTTAAATTATGTACATACATGTATGAATTATTTTCATTTATTACATCCATGTGATTTATTCGAATTATATAATATTTAATATACATATGTACATACATGTATGTAAATCAGCAGTGCATATACATACATATTTCTATATTATATATGTACATTATAAATAAATATTTTTCCATTTTTAATATTGTTAAGTTATAACAAAATTTTTGAATTTAATTAAATTTATTAATTTTTTCATAATAGGTCTCTAATAACATTTACTGGTGTGTATGCATTCGTATTATCAAAAAACTCAATTGAAAAGAAAAGAATTGAGGATATGAAAATTAGAGACCGTATGAGAAAATCAAATTACGGTGATTACGAACAAAGTGAAAGAAGATTTTAAATTTAAAATCAAACTGCAAAATATACATTTTCCTAAGATCAATTTAAAAAAAAAAAAATCCCAAAGACTAAAAACAATATTTTCAATAATCTAGAATATAAAAAAAAAAATGGCACAACAAATAAGTCCAGCTGATCAAGCTAAATTACAAATGATGCAAGAGATGGAAATCGAAATGATGTCAGATTTATATAGCAGAATGACGAATGCATGTCATAAAAAATGTATACCACCAAAATATAATGAAGCAGAATTAGGTATGATCAGGCCAATTTTATTTTCTTTATGTTAAAATCTAATGTTTTTTTTTGTAGGAAAGGGAGAATCTGTCTGTATAGATCGCTGTGTTGCAAAATATTTAGATATTCATGAAAGAATAGGAAAGAAATTAACAGCAATGTCTACACAAGATGAAGATCTCATGAAACGAATGGGTGGGGAACAACAAAAATAATTAGAAGAACATCATATTATTAATGAGTTTCTAAACTTATTCAAATAAGATAGGAATATAAATAAAATTTTTATTAAAAAATGGAATAAAATAGTTATTTTTTAGACAAAATATAACATTCAATAGATATTTTTTATTTATATGTAATTAAAATTTTAGAAAAGGTATCACCAAAAATTATATATATACAAATTATATACAGCATACATATACAAATTAAGAATATCATAAACCTTTTGCCCTTTAAAATATATTAAATAAAATTTTAGAAAAGGTATCACCAGAAATTATATATATACAAATTATATACAGCATACATGTACAAATTAAGAATATCATAAACCTTTTGCTCTTTAAAATATATTAAAAATATTTTACTTCATACTTTCAATTAGATAAAAAATTTCAAAACTCAGAAATTAACGTGAGGTTTCCGCAGCAAGAAAGGAGTACAACATATACAATATTCGTAACGTACTTGCACTTAAGGGATTTAGCAAGATAGAACTACATATGTACATATATAAAAAAAGCAATCTTAGTATTTAAATGATTTTGCAATAAAAACGCCATTAGTTAAATTTAATTTATGTTTTATTTTATTTATTCTTTTTTTACATATAGTATTTTTTTAAAATTAGTAATTACAACCATTTAAGAAAAATAATGAGTAAAATATAATTAAAAAAAAAAAAACCAAAATATTTTTAAAGAAACAGAAAAGAATTGTATAAAAAAATCTTATAAGTATAAAAGATAACGACTAAATTATGCACGCGTAATATGTGTTATAATGAAGAATGCAATATATGAACTACTAAACTTTTATTTAAATTATGATTTATCCATTTTTTTCCGGTTTAATCTATACAGTTATAGAAAAAAACGCACATTTAAAAAATCATTAAAATATAAAATTTATTTTTTTTTTTTTTTGATGAAGACTTAAATTTATAATCACATTCACTATTTTAATTTTTAATTGACTAACTTTGTATTATCAATTTTGGTTTTCACTTATTTAGTTTAGAGTTGATTTTTTTTTTTTGTTTTTGCATTTAAACTTACCATTTAACAAGTAATTTTAAAAATTGTATGTAGAAATCTACTTCAATTTTGATGGCGAAAATTAAAAGCAATTAGATTAGTAAAATATTGATCCAAAATAAATTATACTTTATAAAATATTGTGGCATAACAATAAGTCGAATTTTAACTTCTAAAAATCGTCTTTGGCTTTAAATTGTCTAGTATTTTTCGATGGAACTGTTGAAAAATATAGTACATAATATTCCAATCCATTTGCAGAGTTAATTATTCAATTTCTGAAAAAATATTATTTTCTTATTTATAAATTTCTTTTTATAATAATAAATTTATATAAAATAGTTCTGTGATTCTTTTTGCTATTTTGTAATAAAAAAAAATTTTCAGATCCAATATACAAAAAGTTACGTTGTCGATGTGCCACATTTTATATGTTATTGTTCAGAAAAATGAGAAAAATAATCCAAGTTTAAATGGTTATATTTACAATCTTTGTCATCACACTGTCCCATCAATTGAAAAGGACATATGACTTCATTTGGATTAATTATGGAATCTCTATATGTATTTTGTCTAAAAAAATAAATAAAAGAGAATAATTAAAAGTAAGAAAATAGTTAATCTTAACTGATTTATAAAAGTATCTTTCATAGGGATATGTTAGTATGTATTTTAAAATTATTTTTTAAGTTTACCTTTCATTCAAAAAATCAAGTGGAGAAATATATTCATATTTTATTCCCTCATTCCTTTGGCTTTCTTCGGTTAAGATTATATTACATGACTCAACTAATTTCGGTTCATTCTATATCTCATTTAAAAAAATAAAAAAAAATAAAAAAATTGTATGTGTAATAAATATTAAATTGAACTAATAATAATTCACAGTCAACCTGATCTATATCTGGACTATTACTTTGCAAAATAGTTTCTTCGCTGTTCTTTTTATCGAAATTGATTTTTCCTACCTCGTTTTCTGATTGTGGTTGTGTATCTACTGGAATTTGTCGATTTTCGGAATTGTTACTATTAACATTAGAAGTAATTTTCTTAATATCGGTTGGATCAATTTTTTCTTTATTTTTTTCATTTTCATCCAGAATTAAAATTGTATTTTTTGGCAAAATCAGGTTTGATTCAACATTTGCAACATTTTCAATAGTAATTGCCTTTTTTTGTTCTAAATCTGTTTTGTTTTTTTCAATGTCGCAAATTTTTAAATTTTTTAAATTATTTATTTCATTTGAAAGATGCTTAAATTTATCATCAATTTCCATACTATTTGATTCTTTCAATCTAAATTAAAAAAAAAAATTTGTCTCTAAGAAGGGAGTTAAAAAATCAAACCCACCTATATGAAGTTCCATTAAATACTTTTCCTAAATGCTTTGAAATCTTGATTAATTTAACTCTGCGACCTTTTAAATTAACTATGGTATTGTAAGATTTAGATATGGCTGGATAAATTTTTGCAATTTTCTGATTTTGTAATTTAATGTCAGTTTCACATATTTTTAATTCAATTTTAAGTTTTTCTAGTTTGGATTCCAGTAAAACTTTTTTTGTTTTCGCTTCTTTACCCATAGCAACAAATTTTAAAGATCTATTTAAATTTTCAATAATTGAATTACTAAAATAAAAATGACTTAAAATTAATAAATTATTTATTTAATTCTAAAATGTTGTACCTATTCTTTTCATATGCAGTTTCATATTTTTTTAATAACTCTACATTTTGTTTTAATTTCTTATCCTTTTTTATGTCACATGGAGAAACTATAGTTTGATCATTTGCTTCAATTATAGTATTTGTTTTTTTTGAAATTTCTTCAACTTTATCCGAACTTTGAATATTTTTATTTATAAGATCATCTGTTATATTACTGATACTTTTAGTTTCAGCGTATAATTCTTTCGTATATTCGTTTGGGCTAGAAGAATTATTAGAATCATCTGGTTTCGAATTTGAGTCTTCATTCGCATTAGCTAAATTCGGCTCTGGAACATTTTCAATTTCTTGTTGACTTTTTAAAAACTTCTGGCGTTCTAATATTTTCATGCGATTTATAAGCATACGGTATTCCAATTGTGATGATTCAGGTAAATGTCGAACAGCCTAAAGGTGAAAAAAAATTTTTTAATACAATTAATTCTCTTTTGAGAATTAATTTTAATTATTCTTACAACAAATGTATCAATATGACAATGGTATAAATTCGAAATAATGAAAACACTAAATAAGAAATAAAAATTTTCTCAACTCACTACTGGGGTGCCGATAGAAGAATTTACAGATTGTATTGTTTTCAGTACTGGAATTTTTAGTTCTAAATTTGAAGTTTCAGATATTTTCTCTCCTTTTTTTTCAAGTTCAACTTGCGTTCTAGCATTTTTAAGAAATTTATCTAATTTAGCTTGGAAAACATCATTGACTACATTTTTACTAAGAGATAAATTCTTTTCAATTTTGATCACATTTTTTAATTTTTTGTTTTCTTCTCCAACTGATTCTAAATTTTGTTGACTTTCTTCTACATGAGACTCATCTTCATTAAACCTATTGACTAATGGAGAATAATAAGGGCTATCCATTTGAAAACTCATTGGACTAGCATTATCATCATATGGCACTTCTTCATCTTTATTACTTTTTTCATCCAAATCTTTTAACATATCATCATCTTCCTCTGATGAAGAGGTTACACCTACACAAATTATAATTTTTCCATTCGTTCTATTAATTTTAGATACACGTATTGAATTCGAAGACTTTTCATTAATTGTTTTAGGGCTTAAACGAGAATTTATTGGCACTGAAGATAGTGTGGACAATTTATTTGACTGAATATTTTGATTTAGAATGTGATTACGATTTAAGGTACTTGATGAAGTTTGATTGATGATTTTATTAATTTTAACAATTTTTCTATTTTGTACTATGTGATTTGTAATTAAGGATTTAGAATTTATTGATTGCGAATTATTTACATCAAGAGATGCTTTAGCTTTGGCAGTAATTTTTGCAGCTTCTTCAATTGAATCTGACAGTTTTTGCAAAGATTCAATTTTTTTTGTTATTTCTAATGAGGTATCTATTTTATTTTGTATGGAATTTGCATCAGATATAGAACTTTTTATTGTATTTTCTGGTGCAATATTTATTATTTCTTCAAAAGGTTCTTTATTAGCAATTTTCTTTTCAAAATCTTTATTTTCTATTAAGTTTTTTTCTTTATTATTTTGTGCAATATCTAGCACACAATTTTTCTCGTTTTGTGAGAGGGTAGGTATTTGGACATTGTCTAACGAAGAACTTGCCCCTTTTTCAGATAAATTTAATATTTCTATATGTTCTGGAGAGCGACATACTAGTTTTTCAGGGGATTTTTTTATTACTTCTTTAGGTTCTAATAAAAAACTTTTCGAACTTTGAGAATTACTAATTATTTCTATGTGCTCTGATAAACAACTTTGCTCTGTCTGAGGAAGTTCTAATAAGTTATTAACTTTTATTTTAATTTCTTTTTCATTTTCAGTCGAAGATTCAATTTTACGTTCTTCAGGGCCAATAATAACTAATTTTTTATAATTCAATTCAATAATCTTTTGTAATGCTTCAATGCAAGATTGAGATCGATTCTTTTCTTCAGGCCTTTTAATATCATACGAATTAATTTCTGTTAAATGGTCTTCGTCTTCATCACTTGTTTCCGTAAAAGTTTGTATTTGATCTAATTCAAAACTACCAATTTTTTCTTTATTAATACATTGTATAAATTTACTTAATTTTTTACGAGATTTAATCAATAATTCATCTTCTTTGGATGAATTAGGACTATTAGCAACTGATTCACAAAGATCTCGATCAACGGAAAATTGAATTTCTTTAAAACTACTCTTGGTACCAGCCGTTGCAAATTGTGCACATTTATCAACATTATTTAGATTAGAATTAATATTTTCTTCAGAAATATCATCATTTTCTGATAAATCATTTAAAGTTGTTGTTTTTAAACGTTTCACGGCTTCCTTTAGCAATGATTCTGTATTTTTAGCTTTTATTAATATATTTTGATGTAAATCTGTATTGTTTTCACTGTTAATATTGTCTTTATTTTCTATAAAATTTGGACTTTTTGTATTATCTGGTATGTCTAATTTTATATTTTTAGAGTGAGTTTCAATAGTGCTATTTATAACCGTGTTTTGAGAATTTTCTGTTAAAATAGTTTTCTTTGCAACTATGTTATTTACTTTAGGAGAGTTCATTGTTGATAATAGTAATGCTCTTAAAGCTAATTCTTCCTCATCTGATAAATCTTCCGGAGATGAATTTTTTTGTGATATAATTAATTTAGAATCATCTTCTAAAAGGCCTTTGTTATAATTATTATCTATTCTCAATTTCCTAGGAGAAAATAGTGTTATTTGAGGGGGTGGTGGTGCTAGTTTTTTTAATATGTCTAAACTAGGAAGAGTAGATTGCCATAATTTTGGTGTATCTATAAATTGTGGGATGTCAGAATCTGAATTGGAATTATCTATATCTATATCAATTGGCTTGGTATTTGCTTCTTCTTCTTCTTCTGATATATTAATTGGTGATTCTGATGGACTTATATTATTAGAGTCGATACAGTCTAATTCATCAAAATCCTTTGGAGAATTTGGAACATTTATTCCGGTACACCAATAATCGAAATCGGATGGGGAATATGGCTTTTTTTCCTCAATTTCTTTTCGTTTTTTCCGATCTAAATGTTTTTTAACAATTGCTGATTTTAAAGCTATTAATCTAAGTGTTTGTTCTTCAAGTGATTCTGAGTCATCGCTCACAAGTACATTATTATCTTTGTCTTTATTCACTAATTGTGAAGTGATTTGTTCAACTTCTTTATTATTTGCTACTTCTATAACATCATCATCATTATCTTTATTCTGATTTAAAATTTGTATTTTTTGATTACTAACAATGTTCTGCAAATTTCCTTTCCGTACTGTCTCACTATTCCGTTTTACTGCTTTTCTTAATTCCTCTCTATTTAATTCAAAACCTTCAGATTTTTCCGAATCAGAATTATTTGAAAATGAATCATAATGATTTTTAAGACGTCGTTTTCGTTTTGAACGTTTTGTTCGACTATGATGATGTTTCGTATTTGAGGGCTTTTGTTTTGTAGTGTTAGATACACCTAATGAAGAACTATGTGATCTTCTTCGCCTCTTTTTATATCGAGATATTTTACCAGATCTATTTTCATCATAGTTTTTGTTTTCTGACGAATGAGCTCTTTTACGACGTTTTCTAGATTTATGGTAAGATTTTATTGAATTTGTTGGAAAACAGGAATTAATTTTTGAAAATTCACTATAGTAATTTAAAGCACTATAATTTGTGTCATATGGAACAAATGCTGAAGGTATTACTTTATTTGGAGGATATTCTTCGTAATCTGATAGTTCAATGATATCCACTGTTTCATTCTCAGGCTGGAGCACAATTTTGTTAGTTCCTAAATCTTTAAATAAAATATTGTTATTTAATTAAAAAAAAATATGTTCTTTTCAAAATTTTTGTTTTTGTTAATTATTATCTAAAAATTATAATTATTTACAATTTTATTCTCTAAAAAAAAAATATTTTTTATTTGTAAAATAAAATTTATCACAATAATATGTACTATGTACTTTGTATAAATTAGGAATTTAAAATAAAAATAACATGATGTTAAGATCCAACAATTTAAAAAAATATTTGTAAATTTTACCTTTAAAAATTAGACATACCGTAGTTATTTATCACAGATATATTAGCTATTTTTTCTAATTCTGCATTTCTTAGTTCTAGTTCTTCAATACGTTTTCTCATAGAGGCTTCATCAGCTTCAGTAAAACCAATTGGGTCTTCATCTGATGAAATGTTCTCGAATTCCACATCTTCTATAATCTGCCCTTCTTCATGATCAGTAATAATTATTCCTGTTTCACAGTTTTCATTTTCTGTTTCAGAGAGTACTTCTATATTGTTTTCAATTGGATGCTTCAAACCATTGACTGAAGTTGTTGCGATCATATCTACCATAATTTTTCTACAAATACATTTGTATAATAAAAATTTTCGAAAATCAATTATTAACGTAGCCCTATTATTGATAAAAAAAAGTATTATATCAATACAATAATTGTAACTTTTTTTTTAATTTATTTAATATGAATACAATTATTTTTTCACTTAAATATTTCTATAATTAAAAATAATATTTTTAACTTTTCACTTTCACAAAGACTTTTATATATGTATCTACAATCTACATGCCATTTTAAAGATTTGATTTTTGACAACTTCAGAGGACATGTTGGATGGAAGTAATCGACTCTCGAATTGTTAAAAATGCTTTTTTATCAAATTTATTTTCAAACTTGCTTTTTTTTTATACATATTTTATTTTTGACTTTGATTTGATACGGCAATAAAAATATGTCATAAATTTGTATTACAATTTCAAACTATTTACAACACGAAATGTAAGTCCCGATCATATTATTAATATTACACGAGTATTATATATTACAAGAGTATAATGATGAGACAGAGATAAGAGTATGAGACCCTTGTGCAATACCTGTGTTGTGTTGTGCTTTGTGACGATGGCCTGTGTTGTGTTAAAAGAACATGGTGAAAAAAATTGAATAGTCACCATATTTTATAGAAGTTTGCAAAATTGATTGCAAATTTAAAACTTCGGGACTTAACGAACGAAGAAAAAAACTTATATAAACTAACCTACACATGTCCATACAAAGATGCAAATACAATATATAAAAGTTTTAAAATAAGAGAATTATATACAGATTTCACCATATTAACACTACAGTTTTTTCTATATTATTCTGGTTCTCTTTTCTTCCATATTTTTTTATTTAATTTTTACAGTTTGTTTTATTATCATGTTTATCATCAATATGTAAACCAAATGTAAACTGTAGCTGTAGCTGTACTGTTATTGTTTACATTGAAAACGAACACCTATATAAATGGTGAATTAATAGAACGCCGGTTAATTGTTTTAAAACAGTTCTTATGAAAAGTTGTAAAAAGTTTGTGGATTATTATTTTGTTTATTTAAAATAAAATCAAAATGGCTTTAATTCCATCATTACTTGATTTTCATGATCCATGGGAACTTCGTCGTCATACTCATCGCCATCGTCATCATCGTGATTGGGATCATTTTGGTTTAGGTATAACACCATCTGAAATTCAAGCTTTAGCAGAAATTCCGAATTTATTAAATTCTGAATTAAAACGTCAATTAACACCAGCTGGTGAAGCAGCTGCAGCAATTGGTAGAGACGGTTTTCATGCTCATTTGGATGTGAAACAATTTAAACCAAATGAAATAACAGTTAAAACTAAAGACAATCAAGTAATTATTGAAGGAAAACATGATGAACGTATTGATGAACATGGTTACATATCAAGACATTTCGTTAGAAAGTATACACTCCCACAAGGATATAGTATTCATGATGTTATTTCAACATTATCATCTGATGGTGTACTATCTATTAAAGCTCCACCACCAGTTGACAATGCAAAAGAACGAATTGTACAAATTCAGCAAGTTGGACCGGCACATTTAAATGTCCGTGGACATAAAGCTGTTGAAAATAAAAAAGAAGAAACAAAATAAATAAAAAAATATTTATAAATTATAAATTAATTTTTAATTATAAAAAAATTTTTTGTCAATAGATAAAAAAAAAAAGAAGTTTTGATAACTTTATTCCAATAAAAAGAAAATAACATTTAATATTTTTCCAAGTTTTAAATGTGTGAATTAAATAAAATAACTTTTGCTTTATTAATTTATATTCCTATAATCTGTTTTTAATTTTTCAACATATGTACATCATAATACCCATACATACATATATGATATATAAATGTGTTATGTTCGAACTTGAAATTCATGTTTTATTTTATATTTTTAAAGTTGTATTGAAATATTTTTTTTTCAAAAGGGGTTGAAATTTGAATTAAATTTGTTCTACGCGAGACGAGAACGAGGTAAATGTAAACTAAAAATAATCAAATGAAAAAAAAAAGACAAGTACAAAAATGGTAATAAAAACTGTCTGGAATTCTGGATTAAGTGAAGATAGTCTGACAAATTTTTTTTTTGTTTTCTCATCCATAAATTTGCATCGTTTTATCATATGTATATATGCATATATATATGTATGTAATGGACATATAATTATTACAATTACTTTTCTTATGCTGTATGCAGACTATTGTATGATTCATCACTTCACTAATATTTGGTACATTATATTCCTAGTATATATGCAATACATATAGGCAAGCATTGACAAAATAAATTAACATAAAGGTAATTTTTTATGCTAGACAGAAGTAGAACAACTAGAATTTTTATAAATAAAAAATATCAAAATAAAAATTGGATATTTTTCTAAAATTATTTTTATTTTGTATAATCATATAATGCATTTGCAGTGGTTCTTTTCTCATAATAATTCAAAATTTTTCTTTTTTCAGTCGATTAAATAGAACATGTACATTTATATTAAGTAAAATATAAAGATGGTACATCAATCCACTTCGTCAAAAGTTCGTATATACTTAACATATGTATGTATGTATGTACATATAATTTTTTTTAAGTACAGTAACAGTAATGATAATTACAAATTTAAAATGTTCAAAGTTCAGACACAAGAATAGATATAGGTATAGGGTGGATTCAGGATTGTGGAATAATAATTATCGATTTTTTGCTTTAACAAAAGGTAGACACCAAAGTTAGTTATGTATATGATATCGATATGTCTGTCCTATTTTTAGATAGATTAAAAAACGTGCGATAAAAGAACGAACAAATAAGATATAAAGTTTTTACACTTTTTTAATTAAAATCGTAAATGAATGTATCTATTTTATTGTATGTATGCATACATATATATATGAATGTATGCACTTGAAAATTCATTTCCAACTCTTCTTTATTATGTAGTACATACAAACATATATACTACCTAATTATCAGGATAACATAATTTGTATACATGTGTATACATATTCATATGTTGTACTTACGCCGGCATTTGTGTAGTTTTAAATTCTCAGACAATATAATATGAACTTATTATATATGTATGTATGTAAGTACGTACTTAGTTAAATTTGAATGCATTGACTTAGTAGAACTAGGCATTTAAAATGTACAGATTACAGAATATATTAATTTTTAAAAGCCAAAAAATTTCTTTTAAGAAAAAATAATAAACTGTGAAGGTCAATTTTTACTGATAACTTATAATTTGCACTCGCAAATACTCAACATATACACATGTGCATATGTATGTATGTACATGCTTACAAATAGACAATCTATACATTCTTAAGTATAAAATATAAGAATATGGGTAATCATTACTTTTTTTTATAATTTTATTTTTGGGTTTATTAACTTCCCCTAAAATATTTAAAATAACCATATAAAAATCAGTAGGTGTGTAGACTGTAGTTTTACACACAAAGGAATTATCAAAAATAAAAATTTAATTTTAGAAAATATTGAATTGTTTCAAACTAATTATGATTATGTTAAATTTTTTATAATTTCTATCTGCAGAATCTTTTCAAATGCCACCCTTGACTTGTTTTCATATTTCTTAACTTTATAAAGTAAAATGGGTAACAGCCATTTTCTTTTTTGTAATGAAATGAAAATTTCAAGTGCAATCAATAGTCAGTCAGTGCATATACAATTTTTTTAATTTTATTTTTTTTTTCTATTCTGGTGTATCAACTTTTCATTGTAAAAATTAAAATATGCATTCATATAAAATGAATATTTATCTTAAACTATTTGTCTATCTGCTGCAACTCTTTCCTAAATAAATATAAAAATTAAAAAAAATAAAAACAATTTTATATTAAATTTTACTTATATTTATTATAAAAAAATTGAAATAAAAATTATTAAGAAAAAATAATGAATTAAAAAAAAAAATGTTGGAAGTCAAAAATCCTACTTTCCATGGATCTACATGACTAATTATATTTATAATTAATAATATTTTTCATTTTTATTTTAGTTTTTTTAAATGCAAACACCTTAAAAATTGTAACACTGATAACTTAAAAATTATTTTTCATTTTTTAAAATTATTTAGCGGTTTTCATGGTTGGATTAAAATTAATTTTCGGAGACTTTTTGTATACCTTCTTTGTTTGGGAGTTATTTTTTATTTTTATAAAAATTTTTAGTTAGACTTTTGTTGTTCTTTTTTATTTATTTTCCATTTTCGACTTGCATCGGTTCTTGTTCTTTATCTGCTTCACCATTAGTACCACCAGTACCACCTCTAGCTGGACCAACTTGCTGAATTTCAATAACGCGTTCATTTCCTTCAATTTGCTTTTGTGGTGGCGGTGCTTTAATTGTTAATACACCATCAGAAGATAAAGTGGATGTAACTTCTTTAGCATCGTATCCTTTTGGTAGTATATATTTTCTGGTAAAATGACGATAAATATGACCATGCTCATCTTCACGTTCATCATGTTTTCCCTCAACAACGATATGATTATCAACTGTTTTAACTACAACTTCCTCGGGTTTAAATTGTTTAACATCCATTAATACTTTAAAACCATCTTTTCCAACAATTGGTGTTGGTAAATCTCTACCGCCTGGATTTGCTACACGTCTCAAATCATTTCTTCTTGGTGCAAGCGACAAAATATCTGGTATCGATGGATACATATCAAGTTCACCCAAAATATCTAATTCTGGTTGACGGCGACCATGACGACACTGCCATGGTTCATAATAATCGATAACCAATGGGAGTAAAGACATTTTTATTTAATTTTTATCTTTTACAATTATGTGTATTTAAAAAAAATTAATAATAGCTTGAAACTTTTTTTTTTTTTTTAACAAGAAAAAAAAAAGTATTCAAACTTCCAAAACTAATTTCTCAGTCTATTCACTCTACTCCCTATAACGCCTTTCTTATAACTAGACTGATTCAAATCATATTCACCATTTTTATAGTCATGTGATGATGTTAAATTACATTTTGATTCTATACACTCATAATTTTATTTCGATTAAATTCTGTAAAATTCTTCTCTTTAACTGCGGTTTGCGAATTGCGTTGCGATGTAAATAACATTTATAACATTTAATTTAAATAACAGCTTTATTTACAAATTCACCACAATTTTTTCCAGATTTCTATTTTTTGTAGAACGGTACAGAATATTCTCCGCAATTTAATTAATTTTTATTATTTATTTGTTTTGATACTTCATTTTCTTTATTTTGTATATTATATGTATATTATATGTATAGTATATGTATTTATAAAACATTTGTAAGTGTGTGTATAATCATAATGTATTGTCTGTATGATACATCTTGCACTGTACAAGATGTACAATACAGACAATACATTATGATTATTCATTGTACTTGTACTGTACATTGTACAATGTACATATCAATTTTATCAATTCAACATTCAATACTACCATAAATATTTTTTTAAGGATGCAGGCAGAATGAGAACAAAAATATAGAAATGTTACCTTGATATTTGATAACATGTGTTGAAAATAAAATACAAAAAACCTTAATAATTTTTTTTAAGAAAAGATCATTGTAGGTAATCAATTTAAATTAAAAACTATTATTTTAATTTTTTAAGGGTTGAATTTCTATATTGAATAAATAACTAATGTGTGCAATGTGCATATAAAAAGATTATTTTTCTATTTTAATTTTTTTCTTATTTTAAATACTAAATATATTATGTCCATTGTCCATACTCCATGTATTTATTTGGATATTTTAAAATTTATAACAATTTAATTTTGAATTTTTATTTAATTGGATTTATACACATACATATGTACATATGTATGTATGTATGACATTATGAATGCAATGTAGCTACCTATGTATGCATGTACAATATACAAATTACAATCAGGGTAGAGAATGCAAGTAGTAGCCAGTAGGTATGTACATTGTATAATTTAACTCGTTACTCGCAACTGGCAAGGTACCTGTTTGGAAATGTATTTCACTATTTCAATTTACACAACAAAAAATACCATGGCATCATTTATGAATCATATGATACATACTATCGCTTTTTACTTCTCCTGTGTTCAACAATAAACACATTTGTTATTATGTTTGATTTTTATAAATTATACTTAATATTAATAGTACCTAGACCTACATCTACATAAGAATAACAATGTACGTTAAATATCCATGTTCTCTAATCTATAATCTATTCTACTGTTTAGATTGCATGCATATCATATTGGGCCTTTCCACACGAGTAGTGTCCTCTTTCGTCATTTTTTACTTTTACCTTCGTTTGATACCCTCTTGCCAATAAACTAAATTTGTGGTGGGGATTTTTAGGAGCAATTTTTTAAACCAAAATTTTAGAGTTTAAAAATTTAGTCTACTAACACAAACAAAACCTCAAATAAAAATTTTTATGTGTACATACGGTTCATTCTCGTTTGGAAAATTAAAGAAAAAAGTTTTTGAAACGGTTGCAGCAAATTTTTAAAAAAGTAAAGTGATTTTTGATCTTTCACTTGATGAAATTATTAAAATATATTCTATTGACAAAAAGAAATTATGTGCACAGTACAGAGTTTATTCTATTTCTAGGTACATACATATATAATATATATTATTTAAAAATTACAGGCAAAAAAATCTTGTTACTTAAATACAAAAAAAAATTTATTTGTTTTATGCGTGATTTTTTTTTATATTTATTATCTACCTCTCGCAACAAATTTTTTTTTAAAATGAAATATTTACACACACATATAAAAGTAACGACTATCGAGAGGAACAGTGTGGAAATAAAAAAAAGAGGAAAGTAGTCACGAAACGAAAGAGGACACTACTCGTGTAGAAAGGCCCATTTTATATGAACTTATATTGTGTTGATTGTGTACATAGTTACCTATATAGATTACATATGTTTTGGCATTTTGGCAATTTCATAATTCCCGCTTTTTGACAAATACATGCAAGCATACTCATATGCATAATGCATATACCTTACTCGAGTCCAAACTCACATCAATTTACTAGGGCTTGCCTAACAACTTTACAGTTTACGGCATACTACATAAAAATATAATAATATGTACATATCCATATGTACGTATTGATACCATACAAGATACAATATATGTATGTATGATTTTCAAAAGAAAAAAGTTGGATTGGAATTTGAATTTTGAAATGCTAAAATTCCATACATAAAATATGTACATACAAAACATCCATACGTACATACATACATATGTATATGAAAAGAAAAATAACATTTTTTTGAAAATTCTAGTTTTTATAAAAGGCAAAAGCAGGTTTTGTAAAATCATCCATTAAAATTAAAAAAAAAAGCAAAAATTCGAATTCTTAAATTCATCTGTTTTATGCTACACAAAACACTATTTTTGAAAGATCAAATGATGTACTTACTATTATGTGCATAATAATTAATTACTTATATTATGTACATACATATGTATGTACGACTGTTATTTTTCCCTATTTAATAGAGTACTACATAAAGATATCCATACATATTATTTATATACATAAGTGCATACTTATATATGGATGTATAAATTCTAATTTTATTTTTGTACAAATCAGCCAAACCAAAACCTTCGGCGAAACCCACGGTTTACCCGTAAGTCGTACCTATAACTATAATTTTTCATATACTACATACATACACCTATTATGTATTAATTTATTTAGGTACATACATATGGATGTACATATGCACATTTCCGAATTTTTGCAAATTGTAATTCTGCATTTAAAGGATAAATCATTGCAAATACAATGCATACAATTATGTATTTAGTATTTAACTATACTAAAGAAAGAGAATCAATACATTTAAAATTTGACTGAACAGTTTTGCAAAATATTGCATACAAACTTACATACATACATATATACAATTTTTCAATTTCGAAGTTCATTGGCCTTGAAATGTAAAATGAAACAACAGAGAAAAGAAACCCTGTATGGAGTAAATTTCAAAAAGAAAAATAAGAAATTACTTTTAAAAGCGTAAAAATTTTATCAACAGTACAGTTTTGCTTAATTTAAAAACATATGTAGAAACAATTATCCATAAACATAATACATACATATACTAATTTTTATTTATATATAAATGAATACACAAATTTATGCATATATTTTTGTATGACTGGTATACCAAATATTTATATAAGGTTGTTTTTTTTTTATGATGGAACAGAGGATTGAGGTGATTATATTTTTTTATAGGAAATAAAAAAAGCACAATAAAATAAACGTTTGCAAAAAAATCTACAATCCACACTGCACAGTTCACAATAAAATAAACATTAAACACTGTTGCAATGCAAATTACAATATCTATAAGTAGAATATAATAAAATATAAAATGCATATAGATAATATGTACATATTAATACAAACGTGTTGAGCTGTGCTTGTCATGTGCTTGGCTTGCTGTGTGTTGTGTGACTAGCACTAGACTTAAGCCTAGCAGGCTAGCACTGTACTGAACAGTGAACACTGATGAGGGATGACTGAACAGTGAGCAGAGTAGCAGACTGCAGAGGAAGATATGTTTGGATATGTTTTCCTATCTTAGGTATTCACTAATCACTATTTAGTCAAAAAAACATATTCATTTATTTATTTAGGTATTTGACATACCTATTTTGTTTTTAAAATTTAAGGTTATTAAAATTATTATAACTACTACACTTAATAAAATAAGTGATAAAAATAATAAAAGTGAAATTATATCACCTTTTCGGAAAATATTTCCAAAAAAACTAAGGCAATACATAAGCACGGTTTGTACATTTTGCTGATTCTCAAAATTGACTGAAAATATTTTCTTCATTGCCTATCTATGGACTATGGCCCGTATGGGTAATACATCTATGAGTACTCCCCTTTAATTATAATTACAAGAATTATTTAATTATTAATTATAAGAATAACACAGGTTACAGTAGACAGTTGTAATTAATAAAGTAAATTTTTCGCCTATGTAAAAAAAACGTTTTTTTAACATAACATACATATCAAGAGTTGCTTAATTATTGCGCAGAGAAAATATAAAATTTTAAGAAAACAAAAAATAGAATTAGACTTATTGATTTATATTTTATTTTGTTAAATAAATTTTTAATAGGTGCATTTCAAACTTCAAAGCAAATAATCGATCATTTTATAAATTTCTTTTATATTAACTTAGTGTAGTGAAAATAATTATTCAAAATATTAAATCAAAAAGAAATACGAATTCTGAACCTGTACTGTGTGTATTTTTAACGTCATTTAACTTGACAGTTGACACTTGACAGCAAAACATAAAATTAACAAAATAGATAGGATTTAAAAAAAGATTTTTTTAACTTATGAATTTATTTTATTTAAATGTTTACAGTTAATTGCAGTTATGTATTAATACAAATGCTTTAATTTTTACTATTTTAAGTAATATATGATAATATAAAGTAAATAATTTAAATAATTAAAGTAGTATAATTAAATTCAAATGCATAAAACAACAGAAACTGTCTCTTCGGATACACCTGCTTAAGTAACAATATTAAAATTTATATGCATATGTACGTAAAAATAAGCTACATAAGTATATTAATTTTTATTATTAAAAATGGCTAAGAACAGATCGGGATCAACAAATGTCTCACGCCGTGATAAAATATCAAGCGGTAAAAAGAGCGCTTTTGCTCAATATAGACCAACAATTTTAACAAATTTGCAACGTGGTAATACAGAAGCAACATTTTGTGAAAGAGATGTTACATTAAATTTTCATGAACGTTGCGCTCAAGGGGAAATTACTGAAGAGGAAATAAAAGATCAGAGATTCATTGATTTTCTGGATTCACACAATTTAACAGCATTACATTGGGCGTGTGGTTATGGACAATTAGACTCAGTTCAACTATTAGTAAAAGCTGGAGCAGATATTAATAAAGATGCTCCCGACTTGATAACACCTTTACTATATGCAGCAGGTGGTGGCCATCATGAAATTGTACGATTTTTGCTTTCGAAAGGAGTTGATATAGATCATATGGATATTATAGGAAATACAGGTAAATAAAATTCGAACAAATATGTTTACATTTATGTAAGTATTGTTAAATTTTTTTAGCTTTAATGTATGCTGTTGCGGGTAATCATCCTCATACTACAAACGAAATTTTAGCATATTATCCAAAATTGTGTATAACAAATGAAGATGGAGAAACAGCGTATAGTTTAGCTATTAAAAATAATGCAAAATTATCTCAGGCTGTTCTTGAAAAGTATATAGAAACACTATTAACATTGGATTTAGAATAATCAAGTTTTTTGTTTATTTTGAATATAAAAATTGTTTTTTGATTTATTCAATTTTATAACTTCTAAATGATTGTATAAAGCATGAACTTGCATTGTATTGCTTTTTTTTTTAATTAAATAATATATATTAAGAAAAAAACATGAGTTTCAATTAGCAATATTACATTATTGCTTTAATACGTATAAAATATGCAATTTTTTTATAATTAAACTTCACAAAATATTCTAAATAACTAAACTTAAAGTCCACCCAACATTGGTTTCCTACCTGGCCAGGCTTCTTTTGCATATTTCTTTTTCTGAGGTTCAGAGCTAGTTTCGACACGCTCTTCAAAGCGTCCTAAAATATTTTGTGAAAAAATGAAAATGAGATTAATATTAAAACAAAAAATAAAACCTTTAGAATTATTGGGAAATGGAGCAGCAGAAATTGGAATTGTATTTGTTTCTGGAGTAACATCAGGCGCTGGATTTGGTAGTAATAAACCTAATTTAGTTCCCATAACAACGTCAACATCCATTAATTTAGTTCCAGAACTTGTGCTTGGATTATGTTGATGATCAGTAATTGCAGCAGGTAGGCCATGATATAAAGATGGGATTAGTGCCGAGGGATGTAAATTTTTAACATCCGCTACATGAGAAAGAGAAGAACGAGATATGACACTAGTTGTTGGTATTCCATGATCAATTTTTAACTTTTTTGAGGGCACAACAGTGGTTTGAATTAAATTCCTAAATCTTCCTACATTTGGATCTATGTCTTCAGGATTTATAATAATTTCTTCATCATTAAATGTAACACTTTTTCTTTTTCTAGAATTTTTCATTTGACTTTGCTGAAATAAAAAATGAGAAAATTTTTTGTAGTTAAATCTTATCGTAAGTTATATTGTTTTCTTATTTTTTACTTTTCTTATATTATCATCTGTTATTCCAAGCATCGATATTCGTCGATTATGGGCAGTGTTATATTCAGTTAAGTTCTAAAAATAGAACTATTAAAATTTAATTTAAGTGTATCTATTTGATATTTACATCAACTTCATTTTGCGTTTCTGGTAAACCTAATAAAGCCCCTTCACTTTCATTTAAAGGAATTTCCTCTAATATTGAACTTCTCAGTGTAACTGATGGACGTTCCCTAAGTTAGTTTCCTTTAAATAATTTTATTTTAAACAATATTTTCTGGAATTACCTTAATATATATTTTCTTGTAGAAGCGCCAAAATGAAATGTACTATTTATTTGAAGCTGTGTTGGTTTATGGGATTCTATGCGTAGTGTGCCAATAAAAGTTCCATGGGCTAGTATAAAAAAATAATTTAAAATAAACATTTAATAAAAACAATAAATTTTTAGAACCAAAACGTTTTCAATTTACATTATAATACATTGAAAAACAAACAAAAATTATTTTTAATTAGAATTAACTTTTTAAATTTATATTTTTCCTAAAAACATATTTGGCTGTGACTACAACTATATTTACTTGATCCTAAATCAACTAAGTATGCTATATTTAAATGTTTGTGATATAAAAATGCTGCATGAACACGAGAACAAGATGCATGGTCTATGCAAAAATCATTCATTTGAGCATTTCTTCCAAAAAGATAAAATTTTTTTTCATCAATCATAAGTTTTTGTATAAGTTTATCATCTTTTAAAACATCTAAATGAAGTCCAGTGGGAGGTTTTCCTGCCCTAAAATAAATTAGAAAGGTAACATTATTTAAAGTAGAGTTTTTGAAAATGTACCAATTTGGTGGCTCATAGGAATTTGCCATATTATAGAAATTTTAATAAAATTTGTCTATTCACTTTAAAAAACACTTTTAATATTGTTTTCTGTATTACATATTTTTTATTTATTTATATTTGGATTGAATCAGTTACAATCAGTTGTTAAAAAACAATAAAATAATTGTTGTCAAAATTGCCATTGTTAAGGTTAGCGTCGTCGTTTTTTATAAAAAAAAATTCAAAATTCCATAAAAGTAGATAAAATAGACTAATTTGTACACATTTTTTGAATATTTTAAAAATCTTAAACATATTTCATTTTTATTATTTTAATTTATATGTTTATTCGAAAATTATAGGATCCAAACTTAAAAAAATATATTACAAACCTTCTTAAAGCAGGTGCAGTAGAATGTGCTATCACAATTGAAATTGTGCACATCAATTGAAATGTGCACATCAATTGAATGCAGTAGATTGTGCTATCACAACTTCAAATTGTCGTATCAAATTTAATTAAATGGTAGCTCTAATTTAAAATTTGTTTTGATTTTTCTAACCTCAAAAAATTGCCGTACATTGTGTTGTGTTGACTGTTGAGTTATACATTGGACTAGGTAAGACAGATGTATGATTCCCCGATTCTCCGTTACACATCAGTACCCAAATTTTAATAAAAATGAGATCTACAACTCCTCCGACACATTTAATTAATTTAAAGGATCAAATTTATTGCTTTGAAATATGTGGAAATGATTTTGCTCATTATTTAATCGCGATAGCGGTTTCAAAAAAAATCGTTTTGGCGCTACTTAAATTTCCAGTAAAATTAAAAAAAAATATTAAATATGTATTCTAATAAAATTACTTTACAATTTTAGGAGGAAACAGAAACAGAATCATTTGAATATTTACCGGTTAAAGAACTTTACCATGAATCTCGATGTCATGCAGTTTGCTTTTCACCATCAACTTCTTTGGCTTGTTTACCGAAAGTTGTGACATTATGTACGGCTGGAGCTGATTTTATTTTGAGAATATTTAGAAGTGATTTACAAAATAGTGATACAGTTCAAGAATTGAAAGGTGTTGTCTGTTTATATTTTATAATTTAATTTAAGTACTTATAAAATATTATCTTTCATATGTCGATTTAAAACGCAATTTTGCATAATTTTTTACAATCATTTTTAAGGTCATACTAATTATGTAAATGATTTGGCTTGGGAGACTGAAGGAGAATTTTTAGCTTCTGTTAGTGACGATCAGACATGCAGAATATGGAGCAGTGCTAATAATTTCGAATCGGTAACAACTTTTTGTTTAAATTCAGCAGGAATGTCTGTAAATTGGCATCCAGAGGAACCAAGTAAAGTTTTGGTAGCTGAAAAAAATGGAATTATTCATTTATACAATGCAAAGTCACAGCAAGTTATTTTGTCATTAGAATCACCAAAAACCCCATTAATGAGTGCAGATTGGTCATTTCATAATAGAATGTATGTTGCAGCATTATGTGGAGGCGATATTGTTACATGGGACTTAAGAAGGACTTGGTAAGTTGCTTAACAATAATAAATAAATTATTTTTATTTTATGTAAATAAAATATTCACAGTCGCCCTGCTGATATTAAACAAATTCATGAAGATGGTGGTCGTGTTGTTAAAATTTCCCCAAATACGGATCAAGTTACAGCCAGTATTGGTAGACCAGATATAACATTAAAAGTTTTGACTGCAAAATCACAACTACCCTTGATTGAAGCAACATTGAAATTGTATGGTGGATTAGCTTGGCACTCTAGACTTCCTTATGTAGCTGCAGCATTTGATAGAAAACTGTGTTTTTGGAAAGTTCAAACTAAGTGAAAATAGTGTTAGAAAATTGCATTTTTGTATGTTAATTTGCTTAATAAAAGTTTATTTTTTAAATTAAATTATTAAATATAAAATTTGTTTAACTACATGTTTAGCATTTAAGAACCGTTCAACGAAGCTAAGTATTCATTGTATTTTTGTTCTTGTTGCTGTTGCAATTTTTGTAACTTTTTTAATTGTCCTTTGCTTATTTCTTTTCCTTGTATATCGAGTGTAGGAAGACCCTAAAATATAAAAAAAATAACTAAAGGAGTATTTATCATTTTGCTATAATAATGAATTTACATTTGCATCAAATGCTGAATATTTGTCCGTTTCGAGTAAAAACATTTCTTTCGGATTAATTTTCTTTTGAGCTTCTTTAGCAGCTAATGCTTTTTCAGTAGCAGCTTTTTTTCGTTCTTTCTCAATTGTCTTTTCCAATTCTGCCGCTTTTTTAAGGGCCCTTTCTTTTAAAAGAGTATCTTTATCAACGAGTTTTAGAGCAAATTTGCCATTTTCTTTATCTTCTAAACGGACTCCTAAATTTACGAGAGTTTCATCTCGCAATTCATCACATAATTTCAAAATTTCAGTAGCTTTTATTTCTTTTGCTTTTTCTCTGATAAGATTTCTAAATTCTGCCGTAACACTCAAATAAGGCATTAGAGTATCTTCAAGGTTTCTACAAGCTATACTATTATTTTCACCAATCGGAAAGCCAATACCACCACGTGGACCGCTAATAGCACCAAACATATGTAAAAGGTCTGTAATGTATAATGCAATTTTACGTAATAAAAGCTTATTAAGTTGAGATTTATTATCCCGAATGTATATATTGCTCGAAGATACTAAATCTCGTATACAATCTAAAGCACTTCTAGTGTCAATATTGTCTAAAAGAAAAACAAAATAAAATTATTTAATTTATACAAAATTTATTTTAAATACCACAAAGAGCATTATGTATTGCAACGCGAGTGTCATCGTATTTTTTTTGTAGAATCTCTTCCACTTTATTCCAACTATCAAAATACTGACTTGGTTTCTCAGTTGACACATTTCTCGTTAAATCTTTTACATTTAAAAAGAATTCCTAAAATTGACAATATTTAGTTTTATTTATAAATTTAAATGCCACATACATTTAAAAATTTTTCATATTGTACAGCCATTTCCACTGTATTATCTGAGTAATCTAGAGTATCTTTCCAAGAATGCAATAGAAAAACTAATCTTAATTGAGTTGCTGAATGTTTATTTAAAGCTTGCTGTATTGTTATGAAATTTTTTAAAGATTTTGACATTTTACACCCCGCAATTGTTAAATGTCCAGTATGTAAGAAATATTTCACCCAATCATGTCTATCAAAATATGCTTCAGATTGGGCTAATTCATTATCGTGATGAGGAAATTTTAAATCAACTCCACCAGTATGTATGTCTAAAGTTTCACCACAAATATCTGAAGCCATAACAGAACATTCAATATGCCAACCTGGACGTCCATCTCCCCAAGAACTTTCCCATTTAGGTTCGCCAACTTTACTTTTTTTCCATAAAGCAAAATCGTTTTCAGATTTCTTTTCTGTAAGTCTGTCTTCGGCAACTGAAAGATCTCCTTCACCCTCATGAAGAGATTTTAAATCCCCATATGCTTCTGGGACTAATTTGGCATAATGATGTTTTTGTCGTTTGTCGAAAGTATTAACATCAAAATACACAGATCCATTTGCTTCATAAGCTAAACCATTTTGAATTATTTTTTCAATAAATTTTATAATTTGCGGCACGTATTCACTAACTCTTGTTAGAACATCTGGAGGCAATATCTAAAATATATTATATATACATAATTGAATTAAAATATAGGTATATTATAACACAAACATTCAAGGCTTTCATATCTTTATGAAATTCATCTTCCCAGTAACGTGGCAGTGATTCAAAAATACTATTTTCGTTAATAGAGCTTCCTTCTTTAGAATCCAACCAATCAGAAATTGAATCTTTTGCTTCAGCTAGAAAATTTTGTTTCGATTTTTCAATTTCATCAACATTATTGGATTTAACAGCATTCATTAATCTATCAACCGCATTAGTCATTTTTTGTAACATTTTATCAAACATAATTTTCTTATCAGGATCGGTATTTTTTTCCACCGTGGCATTGAAATTATCTAACATTTCTTTTTGATCTTGAAAAATTTGTTCAATTGAATGAACATTTCTAATATATTTTTCATAAAGAAAATTTTGTCGGGCTCTTTTAATAATTTTATCATCAATATCGGTTATATTCATTACATATTTTACATTATAACCGAAATAATCATTTAGAACACGTCGTAATATATCGAAAGATATATAAGATCTAGAATAATATTCAATTAAAACTTAAAATTAAACGGTTTTTTTTCTTTTACCTTGCATGTCCCATATGACTTGCATCATATACTGTTGGCCCACAACTGTACCACTGGACATTATTACCATCAATAGGATTAAATTCTTCTTTTTGGCGAGTTAAACTATTGTATAAACGAAGTTTAGATTCACTTTGAGGTTTTGGAGGCACCCAAGAAGGCTGCGATCTTTTAGCCATTATATTTTATGTGTTATATTCTTCTTTAAAAGCAATCAATTTTATTAGCAGAATTGTAATTTCTTACAATTACTCAGTATACACGTTATTGAAAAAGATTTGTCAATTTTAGTTTACTTTTATGAAATAAGATTCAGTTGTCGGGTCGGCTAACTAAAATGTCAAAAACGGAGAAGGTTTATCTAAGTTTTCAAAGTGTCCGTACCGTATATGTTTCAGCTTTTAATTTGTTTTAACTAATGGTCAGTAGGTGGTTAGTAGTTTAACTGGTTTAACATTTTCTCCATTTTTGTCAAAAGATTTATAGCATTGAAGCTTACATTTCTTACTTCGAGTAGAGTTTATGCTTTTATAGGATTAACTACCACACTTACAGTCGGAGTTCCTTTACTCTGCCATTTCGAAACGACTAGAGTAAAAAATGAGTTTGAATTGTTGAAATTAGATTGGAGTTTTGCAAAAAAAATTGATTTTAAGATATATTTTAAGTTCAATTAAACGATTTCGCTTACAATTATTTTAATATGTAAGTAATGTTAAAATTTTAAAATGAAAAAATAATAATGACATTTCATAAGACTTTGACATTTGTAATACTTCTTTTCTCCTCGCGAGTAGGATTAAAAAAATTTACTCAATTATTTATGACGTAAAGAGTTTATTTAACTCTACTCCGGCATTTTGAAACGAATTTTATCTGTCATGGACTTGGGACCATAGTATTAACTAAATACCAGAGAGTTAGAAACGAAACGCACTCCTGATGTTTCAAATTCATTTGAGTTATCGTAACTGGAAAGAATGGTAAAATTGAAACGGAAACTTTAACGTTATAAACCGCGACACTTATGTGAGATGTCATAAGATGTTTAAAAGTAAACTATATTTGAACATTTTTGATTGTAATAGCAGGTAATAGAAATTTAAAATTTTTTTTTTTGAAAACTAATTTCTATAATTAATTCTTATTCTTAATGAGTGTTATTTTAATTAAACAGCAATCTTTTATTAATTATGAAAACAAAGTATGAATTTTATTTTTTGGGCTGAATCAATTGGTTGCCTTTTAAAAATTCGTTTCGAATTAGAAGAAAACATTTCGAAAACATTTTGACGTTTTAAGTATTTTTTTTATTGTTTTTCTTTCGAAATTTAATTGTCAGCCAAGACGTGGTTGTTTTCCACAGTGGCTTTTTAAATTATAATTAATAAATAAATTTTGCTTAAAAATGGCTATTAACTCACCACCAGTTTTTATAGATTTATCCCTTGATGAACAAGTAAGAATATTTTTTGAATTTAAAATGTCAATCGCATAAAAATTAAACAATATTGAGAAGGTTATGTTCTATACTTCTATAGCTTTCGATTCCGAAAAGTTACAGATCAGCATTTTTAAACCCCGAGGAAGTTATTTCAAAACTTTTTTTATAATTTATTGTTTTAGGTTCAAGAATTAAGAAAATATTTTAAAAGCTTGGGAGCGGAAATTACTTCCGAAAAATCTGCTAAAGGAATTGAAGATGATTTACATAAAATTATTGGAGTATGTGATGTCTGTTTTAAGGATGGTGATCCATCAGAAATCGATAATATCTTAAACAGTATTGTTTCAATAATGATCACGGTATATTTATTTTATATATTTTAATTTTTTGTATTTTAATTTTTTGGATTGTATAATTTAAGATTTCGTTGGATCGCGGTGAAAATATTGTTCTAGCATTTTGTGAGAAATTAACAAAGGCTCCAGATGTACCATTGGCCAGAGTGTGTCTTCATTCGTAAGTTAAAATTCAATGTTATAAAAATAAGTTAATTTTTTTACTTGAACAATAAGAATTTATATTATTTTAGATTATGGCGATTATTTAATAATCTTGATGTAACATCACCACTTCGTTATCATGTATATTATCATTTGGTACAAGTAGCAAAACGTTGTAATCAAGTCAATGAAGTTTTCAACAGTGTTGAAAAATTAAAAGCTCAATTTACTCTATGTTCTGTATCAAGTGAACAAATGCAAAAACTTTATCGGCTACTTCATGAAGTGTTACGCGACTCAAATACTGAATTATCAGCTAAAGTAATGATTGAATTACTTGGAACTTATACTGCAGAAAATGCATCAGTTGCACGTGAAGATGCAATGAAATGTATTGTAACTGCTTTGGCTGATCCCAATACATTCTTATTAGATCCATTGTTATCATTAAAACCAGTTCGCTTTTTAGAGGGTGAATTAATTCATGATCTTCTTTCAGTTTTTGTTTCTGAAAAGTTACCAGCATATCTTAAATTCTATAATGATCATAAGGAATTTGTTACATCTCAAGGTTTAAATCATGAACAAAATATAAGGAAAATGCGTTTATTAACTTTTATGCAGTTAGCTGAATCAAATCCTGAAATGTCGTTTGAACAATTGACTAAAGAATTACAAATTAATGAAGCTGAAGTAGAACCATTTATTATAGAAGTTCTTAAAACAAAATTGGTGAGATGTCGTTTAGATCAAGCAAATCGTAAAGTTCACATTTCAAGTACAATGCACAGAACTTTTGGTAAACAACAATGGATTCAGTTAAGAGATTTGTTACAAGCGTGGAAGGAAAATATAAGTGGAGTTGAAGAAGGTTTAAAAACTGTAACTGCAGCTCAATTGGATATAGCACGAAAACAAAAATTAACCCATTGAAATAGCTTCAGTAAAAATAAAAATAATTTTTTTACTTTAAATAAAATAAGTCAGTTTAAAGAATAAATTAAAAAGATAAAAAAGTATTTCCAAGATTTTTATAAACAACTATTACAAAGAGAAAAATCTATAATAAAGTTAGGTTCCACTTTGGAATGAAAATATCTAATTTCTTTTTATTTAATTGAAATTACATTATAAATTATTAACTTATTATTATCCATATTATATTTACTTTCATACATATTCTTCATATATTCAACTTCGATTAAGTACATGAAAACTATCCTGGATCCCGAACCAATAGAAATCCATGTTCAAAGGAGATCTGTCGGCACTGCTATGAGACTTCTCATAGTAGGAGACTGGTGGGATGAATCAAGTTCATTCGTCCACAAAGAAACTATGCTTATCTTGACGACAGCGAATTTTGACGAAAAAATAAACACTCCGGGAAGACGCGGTAATTACCATTATGATCGGGTGATTTTAGATTATACTGTAATTTCGGGTTTGTAACAAACCACCAGTGCACACAGATGCTGCCAAAAAACGCCAGATGTCGCATAGAACGCGCTGCCAGAAAGCTAAAACGGAAAATAATTCACGGAAAGATCATAAACATTTATATGAAACAACAACAAGAAAGTCTTTTTCTACAGATTTACAGTATGCACGGCTAAATATTAATTTTCCCTAGTTTCTCTCTGCTCCCCCACAGTTAAACCAACGCTTGATCTAGGCAATATAATAAATTTTCTGACATTCTTTTTTTTTTTAAATATTTCGAACGCTTGATCTTTGCGTTTAAATAAACGAAAAACATTTTTTAATTAATTTTTTAAATCGAAGAGTTTAATAGATGGCATTATGCTCCAAAATATTAACTGAATTTTCGACTATTTTGGCTTAATAAATCATGATATGATGTGGTTTTATAGGTTTCATATTTTTCGGTAATCGGAGAGTCTGAATATTTATAACGACACCCCTGTAATAGTTAGCAAAATATCACATTCCATTAATTATATTAAAAATTGTGTTGAGAATAAAATGATCTTTAAATAATTTTGTTCAATAAATTTAGATAAAAGGATAAGAATAAATTTGATTATTTTGTTGTTGTTTAAAGGACATTTTTTAAAATAGGACTAATAAGCAAAATCCTAATATTCTGAAAAATGAAAAGGAATTGCATAGCGATTCTTAGGAATCTTAGGATATTGTAATGTAAGATAAATATACATATGTATTTACTTAATATTTTAGCAGTGAGAGTAGATTCCTAAAGTTAAAAAAAAAAAGAAACGGAACAAATTTAAATTTTTTGTAGTGGTCATATCTAATAATTTGAACCTTTTTGTATTTAATTTATACTTATGTATGTATCTTCCTTTTGTGGGGAGTTAAGGTAATTTTTTTTGCTTTCATTCTTGAAAATATTCTTGATTAATTAGGTCAGAATATGAATTTAATTTTTTATATTTTGCTTGTATTTTCCTTTGTAATATTTTTAATTTTGTAGATTGGGGGGAATTTTTTTTATACATTCTTTGTTGTGAAATATTATGCTATTTTTCTTAATTTTTTTTATTATGTAAGTAACTACAAAATACATATTATACATATATAAAAAAAAAAAAACTTCAAAGGATATTAGTAATATTAGATTCATTTTTTAATATTTTTCATTAAAAACTGACAACAGCAAAAATGTAATATAAAAAGTAAAGTAGGTATCAGAAAAAATTAAAATTTTTATTTAATTTTTGAAATGGTGAGGGCCAGTGATGCCACTTTAACACTATCGTAGTAGGTCTACTACCGTGTGACATTTCATACTAACTACTACCTCTCAAGCTACTCTACTACTTTTCTTCCCTATCATTTCAATCAAGGGATTTATAATTTATCATATCATGTTTGTTGATGGAAAATATTCAAAACTGTAAATTCTGTAATATGTAAATATGTAATAAAATATTTTAATATAAGAAAATTAATATTTTATAACGTTAAGTAAATAGAAAATGTAAACAAATTGAAATACAGGTTATGCTTACTTATGTTTTTTAAATTTTTTTCATAAATTTTGTTAAAGAATTAAATTTTATGTTATGTTTCGTTATTTTAATAAAAAAAATGTATTTGTTTTAAATTTTAACTAGAAAATCCCCTGTGCAATTGCACAATTTCTATAGAACATTTATGGAACATTTACTATAGAACATCAAAAACATTTACGGTAGCATACTGACTCCCTTAATAAACTACCTAAAAATTTCATTTTTAAATCAGCACCATTAAAAAACGTTGAAATCACTTACTTACTTGTAATAGAAAAAAACATGAAACAAATCTAAACACATACAATTAAAAATGTTAGGTACAGTTTATTAATTTTTTCTCGCCGTTTTTTCGTGGCGGTAATTTTTGACAGTTTCTTAATCATTGAGAAAAAATGGTCCAAGCTAAAAACACATTCAGGGTAAAAGTTCGTGCCGATATCTCAAAAATTGTTTGAAACACATGTATAAAAGTGCACAATAAAAACCGGCGAAAAACCAACCAACACCAACCGCTACGACATTTTTTTTTGTTACATTTAAAACAATACCAATAATCGAAATAATTTTAATATTTGTTAAAATTTTACCAGACTCTCTATTTTTCTTTAGTTTTAAAAAAAATTTTTGTGTCGATGAAAAACAGTTGTTTTCGCCGCGAATTACTTTAATTACCAAAACTACTTTCAAGCCTTTTGCGTTTATTTTTTTTTGCTTGAAAAAAATTTGCTGAATTTATTTTATTTAAATGTACTTTAGAAGAGGTCTTTGGTATATTTAATAAAAGATTCATGTCTATGATAATGTAATTTCATAAATTTTCGGGGCCTTTTTTTTGTGACGGTCGTTTTCGACAGCTTTTTAATTTAATGGTCTAATAATAAATTAGTACAAAATTATGAATCTTTTGTGAGAGAAGGCTTCTAAAATGATATTTTCTATGTTATTTTTTTTTTTTTAAGAAAAATATGCGTTTCTATAATATTTAGTAAGTTTCTGACTTCTGTTATGAAATATAATTATTTAAGTCTGCCGAATTTTATATTAATAAAAAAATTTCGAATATTTTATGTTATACCAGCTTAAAACTAGCTTAAAAATCCAAATTTCAACCTAAATAAACAAAACTATTTTAAAGTATGTTACGAAGCTTTTACCAGCTTTTATACTAATGAAAACAAAATCAAGAATAAAATCGGCCTATTATTTTTTTCTTATAAATGAGGTTTACTATAAACTTTGTTCACTCTCACTTTTTCACATTCAGACGTTTTAATTTTATTAAGAGTACCAATTTTTATTTTTTTCAAAACAATAGATTGAAAACGCCAACAGAAGATTAATAATTTATTTTTAATTTACCGCTGCGACCAGTTCATAATGGACGTGGCGGTGAAATTTAAAAATTAAAAATTTGCTGAATTTATTTTGATTGAAAATGTGTTTTTTAAGTATGTACTTTTGACTGTACTCACTTTTAATGGACGGTGTGTGTCTCTGGTAATACTTCTAGTGGAAATTTGGTCTCCGGTAATATTTACTAAATTTATTTATATTTTTAATGAACTGTTTGCGTCTCTTGATAATACTTTGAGTCAAAGATTTGTGTCTCTGGTAATAAAATTTTAATTTATTAAATAACTATACAGAAATATCATCATTGCCAGTTTAGTTTACATTCAGTGTGAGTGTTTTATTATTAATATATTTTTTTACATGTTGGCAAGGTCTCGCCAACATCTTGTGTATTATATTATAGATGATGTACGGATATATCTTAGAAATTTGCAACCCTTTTTCTAAATTTACTACCTTTTTTTTGGTTTCGTAACTCTGCACTGGTGAGGTCACGTTCATTTATTATATTTATGTATGTAATGTACCTATTAAAAGTTTGAGAATAACTTAGTTAAAATTTCATGTATAAAATATTAATAATTATTTTTTTCAATTTTTATAACCTTTTTAGAACATATTTCAAAAATACTTAAAAATATCTCTATTAGGATTTTCATTTTGTCTATAATCTATAGAAAGAAAAATTTAAACATATGTATGTAGATAGATCTCATATAGTTACAGTGGTATAGGGATAGGAAAGGATAGGAAAAATGGATGCGGAAACATTGAATTGGGAGTGGGAATGTAAGAAACTATGAATCCGATCCGCCTATTATTAATACTATTTTGCTAACAGTGACTATAGCCGTTACAACAGTTACAACATGCAGTAGTATCACCTTACTGCATGAGGTAATTATTGAAGGCAACCCCCACTATCACTGTAGCAGCTATTATTAATTGGTATTAGTATTCTTATTAATATTATTATTATTTTTACTATAGAGTCAGGGCCATCAGTGGATTACTACGTTCAGAAGTATATATCCATAATATAACACCTTCCTGTATGATATAACTAAAGATAGCTGCACTGTAGCAGCTATTTTTATTACAATTATTATTATTATTAATTATACGATATATGTATTTATGTACATTATTATACGATATGAAATTACTACATATTTTTTACTTATATGTCCTGACCCGGGTTTGAACCCATGATCCTCCGATTGAAAGGTTGGCGGCTTAACCACTACGCCATGAGTCTTTTAGCTTTGATAATTCAATATAAAAGTAGTATAATATTTTGCAGTTTGATTTTTAAATGTACTTGCACTTATAAGGTTGTTTCCTACTTAACTACATCACTATATAAATACAATTTACCACTGCATAGACATGAGTAAGTTATTTTTTTGTGTATAAGAGCCTAGCTGAGCCTGACAATATCATATTACAAAATTTCTACATTTTATAATATTAGAAGCCCGTAGTTTTAAAATGGTAAAATATAGTAAAATGAAAAGATAGTTATACTTGCTTAAAAGAAGATTTGAATTGAGTTTTTGAACCCATTTTACAGAAGTCTCTTACATGGTCTAGAAACAGAGTTATTAAAAGTCAACCTCATATTTTGGAAATTATAATGGTGGTCCGTCTGAGGATTTAAATTAAATTAGCACCCTCCAAAAAAAAAATTACCTACTCATAAAGATCTATGCCGCGATCTATAGCAGTGTAATTAATTAAGAAAAACTTTGTGTATGTATAGGTATTCCAAAACATTGGAGTCCAAGTAAATTCTTAACATTTAAAACTAGAAGCTTCAAATTTGAAGAGAAGTAAAATCTTTAAGAATGAATAACCGTTTTCTTAACTATATGTATGTACATATGAATGTATGGCTTCCTTTAAAATTGATGAAAGTGTCTCCTAATTTTTTATAGATAAAATTTCTTCACAGAAAAAATTATAAATTTTGATATAAAATTAGTCCATAATTCTTTTAAATGTCTTTTGAAAATGTGCACATTAACAAAAATTGTTCTATTTACAAACATATATACATATGTATGTACATACATACGTCTTTGTTTTATTTTGTCTTTAATTTTAATTTACAAAAAACTTACATTTTACAAATTTACAAAAAAAACTTACTTAAAATTAGTAAAAAGAATGTACACATTTAAATTAAAATTACTGTTTAAAATAGGGTTACCAGATTAAAAAAAATAGGTAGATAGAATACTAAAAAAAAATACTACAAATATGAGACAATTCACATCACTATTATACAATTATACTTGAAAATAATTTAATTAAATACATATTATATGTAATAATAAAAAAAGTCTTTTATTTCATTGACTCCAGTTTGCTCCAGTACAAAAGTTAAAAATGAATGAGGAATTATTCCAAAAAAAATATAGATAATTATTTTTTATTTTAAAAAACAAACCCACAACATTGAATAATAAGTTCTTCAACCAAAGTATGTATTATAGAATTTTTAAAAGTTCCTTTAGAATTTTTAGTTCCTTTTAGAATTTTTAAAAGTTTTTGAATATTTTTTAACAAAAACAAAACGTTAAAAATTTCTATTTCTTACATTGTACATCTAATATGTATTTAAATAAAAAATAGAAAAAAATAATTCTGTTGATGGCTTAGCGTTTGTGTAGGTAAGATAAGAGAAAAATAGAAAAAGAAAATAGTAAAATCTAATGAGTAAAGAAATAAAAAAAACAAAGCAGTATTTAAAACCAAAGATTTTTAACATTTTTTATCTACAAAAAGCGGTAGAAATGGCAACCCTAGTTTAAACTCACATAAGTAAATCCATAGAAACTTACAATATTTTAAAATTAAAAATAAAATATTAATGTTGATTCCTCATAAATTAATTTGCTAAAATCGAAGTTACGAAGTTAGAAGTTAGTAATCGAAGTTAGTAATAATAGGTTTCATGTTTGAAAATGATTTAGTGGAACAAAATCAAAATTTGATGTCTAGGGTTCATCTAAAATCTGCTGCAAGTTATCCAATATATTTATATTTTTCAAATTTCGTTAAAATTTTTCAACTATTCAATAAAAGTTTTTTCTTGTTTTAAATCAAAAGCTGACCTACATACATATATAGATTTAGATACAAAAAGCCTATCCTTATTTCCATTTGAAATTGAGAAATAAAGCCCAATTTGCGCGAATAGGCATTTCTCAATCCAAATGCAAATAAGGCCTAATTATTTTTTAAAATAATGGAAATAAAGTCTAATTGTAATTTATTATTCCAATAATAACATTTTTTTAATATTTTTCTTTCATATTTCAGTTTATTTAAGTAATAAAAAGCGTTATTTAATTTTTTGGCATATTTCACTCACGCTCGTCAGTCAGTCTTTTTTCATAATGAAATAACTTTTACAAGTTAATAATGAAATACTTTCGATTAAATTTAACATTTAAACTTATTTCAGTTTTTAGTTTAATAGTATTGTTGAACTTATTTCAGTTTAGTCGAACTTAGTTCAGTTATTAGAGTTGGTTACAAGATCAGGATTACCGCTTTTTTTAAAATATATGAATAATTCATAAATATGAATATATTCTGAATCAGAAGGGATTATATAGTTGGTTTCAAAAACAAGATTACCGCTTTTCCAGAATATTTATAAATATTCTGGAAAAAGCGAATAACTTTAATTTCGAAGCCAACTCTAAAATTTTTCCTAATTTACCTCATTTATTTTCGAAATTATTTTCAACGGAGACGGCTGGGTTGACAATAATATGCAAAATTGTTTGAAACCTGTTGAATATATTCGAATTTTTCAGTCGGCTATAAAATCAAGGTTATACGCCTTCGTAATTCATATTCTTCTATATACATATGATATACAACTATCCTAGATTTTTTTTTCAGAATAATAGTTTTGGATTTGAAATTAAAGTCTATTAGCTATAAGCTTTATTTTCAATTAGAATGAGAAATAAGACCTAATAAGTAATTTCGGAAACTAAGCCTTATTTCTTAATTCAATTTAGAAATAAGTCTTATTAGGCCTTATTGCTATAGTTAATGGTGTTATTTATCATCCGAATCTGAAACAAGGCCTTACGGTTTTATTTCTCAATTAAAATAATTGTCTAATATATTATTGTTAATATGATTATTAGATTTGTGTATAAGAATATATGTACATATATGCGGGATTCTGTAAATATTGTAACATATTGTCTAGCCAAAATTTTTATTATCGAACATTGGCCGGCTACCATCAATAAATACCTTGCTTAGTAAATTATGATAACTTTACTTTTTTTTAATAAAATAATTTTACTTGATCTGACCAATGGTGCAGTGTGTAAGTCACTGATCTTTCAGGCGAAAGGTCTAGGGTTCAAAATAGGTCCAAAAAGTCAGGTCCAAAATATTATATAAAATGTAATAAAATAATGTAAACAAAATATTAAATATAATTATAATTGAATACTTCTACTGAGATGGCCCACATGCTAAAGGCAAAAGCATCCTAAAAATATCGGCAGATATTTATATCTAGACGATATAATACCAAAAAAAAAAAAAATAAATATTGTTTACTTTTTATTTAATTTACCAAATATTTATAAAAAAAAACGGAGATTTTGATTAAACGGAATTTTAAGAAACGAGATTTTTATAGTAGATGACTAGCTTTATTATGTGAGACGAGACAAGATCTCTTAGCGCTACCCGGGTATATATTATTATATATTATATGTATGCATCATTAAAATTTTAAAATATAAAACTTTTATATTTAAATAAATCTAATGCAGAATAATTACAAAAAAATCTTTATAATTTTTTAATGTAAAGGTTATTTTTTTTTTATTTTTATGTTATTTTTTCCAATTTGTAGCTATTTAAAAATTAAATTTTCCATTAATAGTAAATGTTAAAAGGTAATAATGTTTTAGTATGACATGACATTTTTGTTTTTCTTTATTATTGCTGACGAGTTGTGTATAGATGGGCTGTGAATTGTGATATATAGCAAAACTTAAGTAATAATCATATTGCGGATTTCTTTTATTTACCCTCATCGGCATTTTGTTTAAATTAAAAAAAAAAAAAAAAACAAAAAATTAATAACATTATCAGAAAATAAATATTAAAAAATGGCCATTTAAAAAAAATAAAAAATGAAAAATGAAACTCAAAAGCTTTTTATAAGTGTTTTCCCTTTTTATTGCTTACAATATTATTATAATCGTATCAGTGAATTGATGTTTCTCCGTCCTTTCAAAACAATAAAGAAAAAAAAAACAAAAAAAACAAAAAGAAAGATAAATATTTTTAACCTGCCATCGTATTACATCACATCATCAAATTCATCAAGTTTTGTCATTCAAAAGAAATCTTGTGTCCTGTCTCGTTAATTATTAAAAATAATCAAAAAAATATTTTTTTTTTTTTGAATTTCTTATTAAAAGAAAAGGAAAATTGATGTAAAAGAAGTAAAAGAGAAAAAGAAGTGGAATCAAGTATTTTCATTTCATCAAATTCTTATAATATTTTTTATAGAAATTAAAAAAAAAAAACAAAAAAATGGAATCCTGTTCAAGACAATATATTGTGTATTTTTTTTTTTTTTACGAAAAATGAAAAAATAAAAAAAGATTTAAGAAAAAAAAAAAAACAATTAAGTAACGCTGATATCCAAATCTATACATATTTCGATCATAATGTTATATACTTACATAGATAGTATATAAATTCAAGTTAAACATTTTACTAAGTTAATAGTTGCCTTTGCCTATATATAAATTTAATAAATTTAGTACTATGTTTTAGAACTTAATATGTTTTTTACTTTAATATTAATTATTTTTTTAGCAAAAAAAAAAAAAAAATTAGTTTAAGTTTAATGCAATAGTCTAACGTCTATATCCAGCTAGTGGTATATAGTGGTTAAAACACAAGTCTTTCATACAAAAGGTTCCGGGTTCAAATCTCGACTAAGTCATATAGATTAATAAAAAATAATATAGATTTTTCTTATAATATATAATAAGTATAATATAATCATATAATTAAATTAAAAATAGGTATATATGTCTGTAATATATAATAAAAAAATAATAAAACATAATTCTTATAAAAGATAACATAGATGGCGTAGAAATAAAAGAAACGTTTTGTCTTGTTCTTGTACAATAGCTACAGCAGAGCAATCAACCGGCTTAGTGAAATTAGTGATTCCAGAAACTGAAGCTTAGTCAAATATGAATAATAAATGACTTAGTGGATGCCCTATGCTCCTTATAGAAATGGCAAGAAAAAAAAAAAACAAAAATAAATATGTCTATAGTTTTTATTTGAATACATTTTAATATTTTTAATATTTTGTTACAATAATGGATACATTTTAATTTTCACACATTTTTGTTTTTTACACAATATCATTTACATTACGTTGATTCACATTATATGTTTATGTTACTTTTGTCTATTTTATTTTTTCTTTTTCTATTTAATTATCAAGATAGATTATCAAGAGTCAATTCGATTTAGGTTTTTTTCTTTTAATATTCTACATTACAAAAGGTAGCTTACATTTAGCTTAAACTAAGGTTTGTATTTATTTTAATTGATAAAAATTAATTTCGGTATAGGTAATTTAAAAGCAGATATTTGTTATAAAACTTAAGGTATCAAAGAAAAGTTTCTGGTGTATAAAAAAAAAAGCGATAATATAAAGTTTTTGTTTTTGTAAATATATTCGTTACAATGCATACAAAATATCATTTTCTGTGAAAGTATATAAGTATACAATCAATTAACACTTCAGTTTTGTAATCGATTTGCAATTTGAATTAAAATATCCCAGCACAGAATCTAGATATCCTTTATTGTAGCGTACAAATATATGATAATTTTAAAATACTATAGCCATCTTATCATCGGTTTACCTAAATTCAATCTTATTGTTTTTTTAAATATAAATTTTATGAATGAGTTTCAGCCACTATTCTATTCTAGCGAAACCATAAGAAGAAGTGAAAAATGTTTACTTTATTATCCTATTTCAGTGTGTTTGTTCATTGAATTATGATCAACTCAGTTATTCTTTAGTTATATCTTGCTTCTTTCATACCGAGTTGTGAAATACTGTTCATTGCATTCAGTTAATTTATTAGAATTCGGGATTAATATCTTAAAATTGATACAAGAGTATTCTTTTGTTGGTTTTTTTTTTTTGTGTTGTTTATTCCAACAACCATTCGGACCCATTATTCGACTTATTTTTGATACTTATTATAAGCTCATTTTCGTAATTTAACTAGTCTTATAAAAAATCAAAAAAAAATTTTTGCATTCAATTTATGTTAAAAATTTATAGTCAGACAAAGTACCATTCAATGTTTAATTTAAAAAGAAAAAATTAAAATATTTATTCTATTAAAGGCAATATATATATATATATATATAGGTATGTATATGTAAAAGTAATACAATATAATATAGATTTTTATTTTTTATATATATATTTAAGTAAAGAAACAAAAGTGATACTTCAAGTTTTCAAGTTTTTTGTCATTAAATTTTCGCGATAATCGGCTATACTAAAAATTTTTCAATGTATAGAAAAACAACAAAAACAACAAAAAAAAACAAAAAAAATTAATGCTTTAAATATAGACACGTATTCCTTTCTGATTGTAAGAAGGACATTGATAACATTATATATGTATGTATATATACATATAATATTAAATATACAGAATATGGACATTTACAATAGATATCAAAATTTAGTAATAAAAACGACAATATCATTATTATTATTAATTAGATATTAATTTTTAATTTTATTGATTCTAAAAAAAAAAAAAATAAATTTAAGAAATAAAATAAAAAAAAAATATTGATTTTAATTGTTTAAGAAATGTACAACAAATATAATTTTATACATACCATTTCTCTATTCATATATTTCAGATATTTCTTCTCTGACTCAATCTATAGATATATATATATATATATAAATGATAGTTTAGTGTATAATCCACATTTTTTTAATATGTATAAATTATATTATTGTTGATGAAAAAATTAAGAGTTTTAAAAGATTCAGTTAATGTTAAGTGGTAGAAAAAGATAGTCATTTATAAATTTATAGGTACAACTGATAAAAAAAAAACTGAATTTAAATTTAAAAAAAAAAAGGTTCTATTTAAAGATTATATCGTATATTTAAAATTATATAAACTAAATATATTTCCTATATTGATATGGTATTCACAAAATCTATTTTATTCAAATTAAACTATCAACTTAATTTATCTTTCGTTCTTAATTTCACTAAACCATTTATTGTTGTTGTTGTGTGCGCGAAATACCTTTCAAATAGATGCAGCGATCCTTTGTACTCTCCTGTTCAGTGTTCTCTGATCTTCACTTACAGCAACTCATCGTCTAAATCTATACCGTTCCGGAACAAAGTCATTTATTACATAAATAAATACATAAATAAAAGTTACCAAATAAAAATTATTTTGAAAACTTTTTTTTGCCTTATTACAAATTTATTATAAATTAATTTTTTTTTTTTTCAAAAATGAACTCTACGTTTTTCATATTAATTATTTTGACACATAGTGATGGAAATTAAATTTTTGATTGTTAAGTTGCGAAATGTCCACTTGTAAAAGTAGTTAAATGTAAAAATTGACAAGTGTTTACTTTACACTTTAACATCGAGTACACGTGAAAAAATATAACTTTTGTTTAGAATCATTTACGCACTTCATCAAATTGATTTTAAAATTAATATTATTTAAATAAAATAAATTGAATTAAAATGTTTTTAAAAGTGCTTGCATATAGACGAACTTAACCGAGACATACTAAAAAAATGATTATTGAGCAGTTCAATATACTAAACTAAAATTTCAACATATTGACGTTTATCACACAAAAATCCCAACTATTAAATTTTTTTAAAACTTTGATTTTGTAATCAAACTCTTACATCTTTAACAGTTAAGTTTCTTTTGTATTTATATTTTCTTCTTGTAAATGACAATAGTGTATAACACTATTTTTAGCCAAAATTTAAATTTCTGCACAGTGAGAGCTTTTCATAGATTTCCATAGAGAGTAGAGGGACCTAACTTTAACCATATTATTAAAATCCTAATTTTCTTATATTTTATCAACAGCAAAAACTTAAATTTATTTATTAAAATATAAAAATAAAAATTTTTTATTTATTGTGTATTTTCTAAAAAAAAAAAAACCTAGATTTTGAGTAACGAACATTCGTAACGGTCTCTTTAAAAATTTAAAGCCAAATTATTTTTTTTAAACGTTAAAGTTGAATCATTAACCACTAAATAAATTTTCAAAAAAACGTCGGTTTTCTTTTACTTTTAAATCTTTTTTTTTTTTTTTCTATTGTTGACTACTGCTAGATTATATTTTTAAAAACTTTTAAAAAATTCTTATATTTTTTAAAACGTGAAGTGTTTTGTTTTTTTTTTTTTTTTCGAACAGAAAATAAAACACTATAAGCATTTAATTTTTGTTTTAAAATACCTGATGCTATAAAAAAAAAAATTAAAATATAAAATAGAAATTTTGTGACAAAAGTAATTAATCAAATATAGTCTAGAAACCTGCTTCAGTTGTTTATAATGTTTCAAAGATTAAAAGTTTAAAAAAACTTTAAGGACTTTTAAAACAAAACAAAAAAAAAAAACTTTGAAAGAATTTTTTTTTTTATTAGATTGTAAAGTTTTTTTTTTATTTAAAAAATTGTCACAGAATTTAAAATCTGAAGTTATATATTTAACTCTTCTTATGTATAGTTGTTTGAATTCTAGCACCCTAGAAAAGTACCCTCTTTGGGAATATATGAACAGATTTTATAGCTGTAATTTTGTTTTTTATTGCATTTCTCTGCCACATGTGGCAAGGAAATTACATATCCTTTTCTGTTTAGGCGTTCGTGGCTGTAAATGTCGTAAGGGGAAATAACTTTTACGACGTGTGTGGGATTCGAATCCACACTCCCTCGGTGTTTACAGCGTATTTTATACGCTCTTACCCACTCGATCATCGAGGCACCTAGCTGTAATGCTTATAGAATTTAGAATATCTATATAGTTTTGAGGATATCTTCATTAAAATTAATTATAAAATTTTGATTTTTAGATCTTTACAAAAGTTTTCCAAAAATTTATGTTATTCAACAGATATTGTAAAACATTTTTGTTGAAGCTAAAAGAGGTAAAAAAAAGAAACAGAATATTTTGTTTCTAAAAACATAGCTAATCTTTTTTAGAATTGTAAGCATTTTGGTTTTTTATTTTAAAAGAATAAAAATATTAAGTTTTTTATTTTAGTTTTTATTACCCAAATAATAATAAGATATTAAGTCTCTGTTTCTATAAAAGCTTTATTCTGTAAAGTACTAAATCTTTTTCATAGTAGATAATTTTTAATCCTTCAAAAGTGTAAGGATTTCTTAAAAGTGGCCCATAAAGAAATTTAACTAAAAAAAAAATTAGTATTTCTTTTCTTTTTTTTTTTCTAATGAACGTAAAACATTTTAGAAAATTAAAAATGGCGGTGAAAATTATCTTAATAACAAAAAAAAAAACATAAATGAAATCTCTTCCATCAAGACTTAATTTTTCACGACAAAAAAAAAAGAGAAAACACAAAATAAAAAAAAAAATAATTTAAAAATTCCAGGGATTTTTTTTTTTACATTTTTGTTTTTTAAAGTGCCATCTATTTGCAGCTATGTACATTCATTTAAATATACGTAAGGAGTGTATTCTTGATGAAAAAAAAAACTGGACAGGGAAAACAAACAAAAAAGGTTTTAACATTTATCTTGTTTTTTTTTTTCTTTCAATTTTTTTCTTTGTGTTTAGATTTTTTATTTTTCCGAATATCCTTTTTTTTTTTTTGGCTTAATGGTTACTTTTTTTTTTTCTGATGGAATTTTATGTAGGCTTCTCTACTCTTTTTTTTTTTTATTTTTATTTTGCTGGCTATTATTTATTTTGATAAATTTTTTTTTTAAATTTTTCAATATATTTATACTTTTAAGGAAATTTTGTATGGCTGGCTAATATTATTTTTACAATTATTTCTTTTCAGTTCAAAATTGAAGAAAATATAAACTAGAATGAAGAATATATAGTCATTTTACTTAATGCATTCAACAGTTTTATTGTTTATTTAGTGAATTATTTAAATTAACTGCAATTTCATCATTTAGAAGTGTTAGTATGTTAGTTATACGAATAATATGATATAAATGTTAGAATGTTCGAATAATAACTAACTAATCTAATAAAATCTAAAATTTCACTAATCTAACATTTCAAAAATACAAATTAAATTGCAATGTGAGATTAATCATGCAGATTACAAAAATTAATTAAGCTCAACATGTAAAGTCTGTCACTTAGCCTAAATTTATTAATGTATCAACAACTTGGACTTTTAATTAGTTTCTTTAAATATACAAGACCCAATAAAAAAAACATTGGGACACATTACTAAACTCGATCAATCCCAGATAAATTGTTCATATTTTGCCTGTAATTATTTCATTCGTTAGCGAATAGCAGACAGTTAATATCCCAATGAGAAACTTACTGGAAAAATATGATATCAACTAATAGATGGCGTGACTGGAGAAAGTTCAAACTTATTAAAGAAAGTCTAGGTTCATAAGAAGAAAACTTAACGGATCAGCTCAAACGAAGAAATTTTTTTTGGATTGATTCAGTGCGTGAAATGTCATATCACGATAGGGAAATCAAACTTGGGTTGAATATTCAAGTTTATGTGAACATAAGTATTGAAAAGTTACTTCGTAACATAAGGGAGTTTCGGTTTAAATAATAGATTAATTATTATTGGGCTTTGGTTAGTCAATTAAAATGTTTAATATTATGCTCAATTTATTATTTATTGAATTTATAAATTATTGAACATATCTATCTCTATATATACCTGCCCAATACAATCTTTAAAAATAAAGATTTTTACGGATTATCATTAGCTGCTATATAGAATATATCAATTAACTAAGCTATAGCCTATAGTATATCATTCAAACTCAAACTTATGAATTACATTATAAAAAGATATATATAGAACTTCTGAACGCATCGTACCTGAAACAACAAAGAAGTTTTATAAACAAAAAAGTCTAAATAAATAATAAAAAGAAGTTGAAGAACTACTTAATATCCTGTCAATAATTCAAAAGTATACATTATATGTCAATTCACTTTACGATGTCAATTATTTATTGTTAATTTTTTTATTTTTTCTTTGTATTTCTTTTTCACTTTTCTAAAGATATTGTTTTTGTTGGTATATCGCGATTTTTTTTTCTTTCGCTGTTGTTTTGTTATTTCGTTTATTGTTTTTTCTCCTTTTTCTTTTTCAATAAAAAATGGGTTTTTTGTTTTTCTTTTCTTTTTTATTTTTATTATTGTTATTATTATTCTTTTTCACGTTTTATTATAATATTCATTTGGTTGTTGTTGTTTTAAATGAGTTAAAAAAGAAAAACAAAAAAAAAAAACAAAAATCTAAATCTTAATACTTTACTGTGTAACAATCTATATAAAAAGAAAACAAAAAAAAGGGTGTCCTTTCGCTAATGGAAGTCCTTGATAAATTTATACTTTAACAAGAAAAGGCCTAAGAAAGTTTTAACTGTTTAACATAAAAAAAGGAAATTAACAAAGAAATGTAAAAACAAAAATAAAACATAACAAAAAAAAAGAAAAAGCAAAACAAAAAGAAAATTTATAAAAAACAGGACATGACTTTACTCTTTCAAAAAAGAAGAAAAAAAAAAAAAGAAAAGAAAAGAGATTCAAAATAAAAATAAATTAACAAAAAAATTTAAATAAAAACGAATGGTGAATTTTAGAGTAGTGTGATACCAAAAAAAAAAAGAAAACAAAAACTTATTAAGCAAAAATAAAACAAATTGTAAGATAAGGACCAAAAGAGAAAAAATCAGCATTATTTAAGAAGAAAACTTTTTTATTTTTTTTTATTTTTATGTATTTTTAAAAATTATATGTATATATATATATATCTATCTAATGTATAAATATAAACAATATTTAATAAAAATCATTTATTAAATAAACTGATAAATTATGTATAATGTAATTTAAATATGTAACTACTGTATCTGTTAGTCTAATTTTTAAATTAAATTTAATTACTATCAAAAAGTTTTTACTTTGTTTAATTGATGCCTTGTGATATAGATTTAGGCGTATCATGATAACTTAATTATATTTATTTAAAAATGTATATATAAACAAAAAAATAACAAAAACAATAAAAAAATAACTTTAATGAAGATGCATTAGAACTTTTTGAATAAATTACTTTTTATTCTCGATTTTTTATTATATTTTAGATGTTATTTTGCAATGTAATTTCATTAAATACAATTTGAAGATTGTATAGTAAAAGATAGATTTTTTCTTCCTCAATGAAAATATCTTTCCATTCCGTCAGGCTTCAAACAATATAAAATGGGACAAAAATACAATTAGAATTTGAGATAAAATAGAGTAAAAGAAAGAACTAAGAAGAAAATTGGAGAATTAAGATTGAGGAAGATGAAGAAAGAAATTATATGAGAGATTGGAAAGAATGTTATTAACAAAGATGTTAATATTCTTTTTACATTTTTGAATATCTATATTTTTTTCCTTATTATCTTATTAATTATCCTATTAAAGCTTATTTGGTATTTAATATGGATAAAAATATTTTTCTTAAGGAACTCTTCTGTAGACAAATGATGCGATGTGCGTATTAAAACAGAATAAAAGCTGAATCACATCAATTTAGACTATTAAAAAGTGTGCATCCCTCACTATCCTTGATTCTTTTCGAAATACTTTCGGTAATGGTATATATGCACAATCAATTCACTTATTTTTTGAAACAAAGAAGTTATCTAAAAAACAAAATCAAATGATCTTGATATAAAATTAGTTTGAGTGGAAAAAGATGCTAAAATAATTTATAAGACAAAATATCTTGTATATTTTATATTTTTATATTTCAAATATTATTTAAAAACAAAAATATATTTCACAACAAATTTTAATTGATTTTTTATTCTTATGGTGTACGTCTTTTGTAATTGATCAAATAACATCGAAAAAGGCTTGTTTCTTTATTCCGTAATCCCCTATACTCATCGAACGTTTTTTCTATCCTGTTAGGATTACAAGAATTACTATAAGCTAGCTAGAATATTTATTTAAGAAAAAAATTACTATATTAAACGATCGTGAAAATGAATTAAGGACCTTATGAACATCTCTCGAGAAATTTAAAAGCTATATGAAAAATAAAATTTAAGCTCGAAAAACAATCATTAATACAAATATCCATTTTTCAGGCTACATTGTTTTTTTTTGAAAAAGTTATATACGAAAATTATCCTTTCACTTTTGGGAAATATTTGGTTTTCAGCAGTAAAAATGTGATTCTCTAAAATTTCTGAAAAAACCGTACGGATAAACTGCATTTTTGTTTTATGATCCTCAAGTAATGAAAAATTTTTTTGGTCACTTCAGTTAAATTCCGAAAACATTTCGAAATGTAAGTAAGGTGATAAATTATTTTTAGTTAAAAAAAAAAATGTGATGCTATTTTTGATATATTTTTTTAATTAAATAATCACCACAAACGTTTTTGAAAAATTATTTGGAAAAAAATATCGTTACCTTGCTTTTCTTTGAATTGAGTAAAACTATCTCCTAAGTTTTAACTTAATTTTTTTATCCCTTTTACTTCTATAAAGAGCATAGGACACAGGCAATTTATTATTCATATTTAACTATACATATACAGCTTCAATTTATGGAATTATTAGTTTTATTAAGTACTTTTTTACTCGGCTATTATACAAATTTGGAATTGCAAATATTTTTATTCTTCGCCATCTATTATCTTATACAAGAATTATTTTTTATTATCCAGATTACAATATTTATATTAATTTTAATATGATATATTTAGTTATTTTTTGTTTAATTAATTATATCTTATAAGAAAAATCTATATTATTTTCTATTAATTTATATATGATCCAGCTGATGTGTAAATCCGCGAGACCTTTCTAATGAATGACCAAGTTCTTAATCACTACGCCGCTGGTTGAATAAAAATATAATGATTTAATAATACATATTTTAATAATGTTAAAGTTGTTTGTATACATGCTCAAGTTTTGAAAAAATTCGATCTCGGACTTAAAATAAAGTACAGCTGATGCCTGACTTTCTTGTTAACCTAAATTTTTCTAAGTTTTATAGTTTTTACTGGGGAAACATGTTAGTTATGCGACGAGTAAATGACTTAATATTCAAAATTTTGTAAAATTCAAGTAATATGACACCCTTTTATGTATTATAAGTACTTAGTTATTTTTTTAAAAGTTTTTTTTTTTTTTTAATTTTAATAACACTCCTCTTTTTATATACATACATACATGTACATACATTTTTTTTGGTCATACCAAATTTATTTTTTGACTTTTTAAATTAAGTTTAAATTAATGAAGAAAAACAAAATATTTACAAACAATTCAAAAAAACAAAAAAAAAAAAGGGAAAGAAATAAAAAAAAAACAAAAACACAAAATATAATTCAATTCATTAATTTTCAACAGTTATTCATAACTCCAATGTAATAAGATACCATTTGCATCCCTTAAAAATTTCATAAAATATACAACAACCCCAATTCTATATATAAAGTTTAATATAATTTTATAATTATTCATGTTTCTCCCATTCATAACAATTAAAAAAAAAAAAAAATATGGCGTCATCATAATATCTCACATCACAATTCACAACCATTTTAATATAACTTTTTTTTTTTGTTTGTATTATTTTTAATCTGCATAAAATTACTTTTAAAATTCGACAAAAAAAAAAAAACAAAGTAAACAAAAATAATTGTTTTAAATTATGAGCATATCAAGGGGTAAAAATAATTCTTATTTTTTTTTGTTTTTTTATTTTAATCTAACCAATTCTTTAAACCACATAAAAGAAAAAATTGTCCAGTCATATAAAATAAAATGAGACAAAATCATTCCAAAAGTGTGGATTATTTTTTTTTTTTTTTCATCTTGTTGATTTTTGATTTAATATTTAAACGTGATTATAAAATATTCAAAAATAAAAAAGTAATAAATAAAATGTAAAAGGTTAGGATAAAAAATTTTAGTAAAAAAAAAAAAGGTAAACGGATATAAAACGGATTTGTAATTTAATCTGATTCGTCAGTATTCTAGCCTAATGTTTTTAAATTTCATTAACATGTCCTTTTTGACATTGACATTATATTGAAAAAGTGAAAAGAATAATATAGACAGAAGAATATAGCGGGCGAGATGATGCTTTTTACACAAAATGAAGTTGCACATTTAAAATTCAAAAACAAAAATGATTTAATTTACGATTTAAAATTTCAATCTTTTCAAATATATAAACTCGGACCCAGATTTACACCTATTCAATTTAAAACTTTTCGATTTTTATCTTGAGTTTTATTTGACGTAATTTTTTTCAATTATTTTCATTTACACCCAATTTAAATTTCTTACTGTCAAATATTTTTCAATTTAAGTTAATTTTTCGTTTTACATTAATTTGTTTTCCAATTAAAAATTAAAATTATTAACGGCACGTTGAAGACTATTATAGATATACTTTATAAATTTTCATTTCGATTTAAATCTCTTTTTTTTACACCCATCATTCAGGAACGCATACTGGTTGTAAATCGATGTCAGTCAGAGTGTACCTATATAAAATATCAAATTTTTTAATTATTTTAAATCTAGGCTTTCAACCATGATTTCCACTGCCACCTTTATAAGCGAATACTTTATAATTATACCATCAATAAAAATTGTATATATGTATGTAATTTGAACACTTTTAAATCCTTGATAAACTGGATTCGAAATTAATAATACCCCTATTTTAAAATTTATTGCAAGCCAAAGAAAAATAATTAATTGAATGAGTTCACATTTTACTGACGGGTTATATTTTTTGTTTTGTAACTGTTAAAAGTAAAAAAAAAAAAATTTTTTTTTAAATTCATTTATTTTTAAAAACATTTTAAGGGTGAGAAATTTTTTTTTTTTTGCTTTTTTGACTCTTTTGTAATTATAAATAATTTTTTTTTTTGTTTTATTGCATAATGTTCTTAGGACTGAGCAATCTACACCGTTAATTTTCTTAATCATAAACAATAAAATAAGTTTTTTTTTGCTTTCTTTTTTTTTTTTAGAAATTTAAAAAATTAAAAGAGTTATGGTTTGAGAAATATTTATTTTTTTTGGTTGCATTGCATATTTAACATTGAATAAAAAAAAAAAAAAAACTAAAGAAAAATATCAAGAGAACAGTAAAAAACAATTTTTTGACTTTTTACAAGTTTAAATTTAAGATTGAGTTGAATTGAAATTTAAAAAAAAATTTTCTTAGTTTTTACATTCAATCCAATCCCATTTTTTTTTTTTTTTTTTCAAATATTCTATTGTAATTTTTATTTTTTTTTAATGTAATTTTTTTTTACATTTTAACGAGTATTTGTATAAAAAATTGTATAAAAATATCTATTAGATTTACCAGAGTATCATTTTTCATTCTAGAAGATAAGATTAATATAATTAATATTCATTTTTAATCAAGAAGTTGTTTTGTTTTTGTAGTGGTGTGGTGTTGGCGGTAGCTATTGTTGTTTTTAAACCAAAAAAAAATCTTATGAAAAAAAAAAACAACATAATTTTATATTATAAATAACAGAAAGGGAAGCTGGGATTGGACAAGAAAGTTGAAGGAAAGTTAAGTGAAATAATAACAATACTAGAGGGAATTCAAATTATTATTTTATAAATTTTTTTTTTTTTTTTGGCAGATTGGAATTATTAGTTTTTTTTTCTTGTAAAATCACTGTTAAAAAAAAAAAAAATTTACATGCAATTTAAGAATTTTTAGTTTGAGAAGATTTGTGTGTTAATTAAATTAATAAATTAAAAAAAAAAAGATAAACGAATAAAAATAAAAAAAAAAAATTATAAAATATTTGAGGGCCTTAAAAATTTTCTTTTTTTTGTTTACATATACATACATACATTTACTTGTATTGTAGTATATTATATGTATACTTAGGATGTCTGAAAAAGAAGTTGATAGAAAACGTCAAACAAACAAAAATCTATGCCTGAAGGATTAAAAGGAAGGGAGTGGAGAAATAATATATTATTTTTAAGAAGGAGTATCTCGAGATAATATATTTTTATAAAAAATTCCATACGTATATATATTACATATACTTTCTTTTGTACGGGGTATACAAAATTCATTCAAGATTTGTTAGATTATCGTATATAGTACAAAAAATTGATATTGAATTATCTCTAAAATGTTTAAAGATAAGACAAAATTCAGATAATAAAAATAAAAAAATTTTTTTTTATAGATAAGATTAATTTTAAAATGTAATAATTTTTTTGAGTATAAGCTATAAGAAATAATGAATTGAACATATTAATAATAGAACTTTATAATCAGAACTAATAAAATTACAATTAATTTTAAACATTCATGTATGACATGTCAATTAATCTAACATCGACTTTGAATTACAAACTTTAAGCCATTCATAGCAAAGAATTTTCATTATTTGAGTAGAAAAATTAATTGTAACTTGTGTTTAAAGTTGATACATTAAGTAATAAGTGTTCTGTAAATAATAACTCTTCTTATAAGAAGCTATAGACTTACTCGTATGTCGGCTACAATGGAGTGAAGTTGGTATGGAACAAAATTTTTTTTTTATATAAACAGAGTTAATAATTTGGTTCTATTGAATAAAACAAAGTTCAATTTTTTGTACATAAAATAAATTTTGCCGTAATTGCTAATTGTTCCCTATGTTTGACTATTTTCATTTTTATTTTCGGCAAGAAGATATAAAGTATAGATTTAAATGTCAATCTTAAATATCAACGGTTAAAAATATTCAAAAATATTCACGTTTTTATTTAATTTTTCCGTTAAAGTTAAAAAAAAAAATTTACAAAGTCACCTTTAACTTTTTCAATGTTTAATTTTTTGGATTGATTTTTTTTTTTGCAACTTTTATAAAAAAAAATTTCAATTTTTTAAAAACTAATTGTTCAAATTAAAATAAATTTCCAGATCAATGATTTTTTAACGTTTATTCTATTGTGACAATTTTGAAAAATGCACAAAATTTTTGACAGAAATTTGAACTTATTGATTTCATTCAAATGAATTTTAAATCTCAAGTGGACCCTTGTTAAAATTTTATTTTTAGTTTATTTTGGTTTTAGATTTCTGTTTCTAATGGACACTACAGATTTTCATTATTTCAAATTACAAAGAAAATAAAATGAATATAAAAAGAAAATGATATCGTGCTGAGAAATTGTTTTAAAAATTTATTTTTATTCATAAAATTTTTGTTAGAATTACGAAATAGTTTTTTAATTCATATGTATAAAAATGATCTTTAACCTCAACCACAGTGGGTTTAATCACTAAATTTTGAATAACATCTATTTAACTGATTAATTTTAAATATTACCTTATATTAATATAATATAGATTTAGTTTAGATTTAATTCAAACAAAATTTTAATATTAAATATAAAATTATAAAGCCGTTCAAATCCATATTTAACTATATTTAACTTTAAATTTATTAATTGTATTTTTATTATTTACTTGACTAAACCTTTATGTTCAATTAAACTTGAATCAAGCTCGATGTATTTAGTCAACCTAATGTATATTTAATAATCAAAATTTTTTTTATTTTATTTTTAAATCGACTGATTTAATACGGATTTCTTTACGAATACTTTAAAACTTCTGTTGTTTAGGTACATATCTGTATTTTTCGTCTAAGTACTTCTCTTCTGCTGAATGTTACTAGAGTTTCTTTCGATTATTATTTATTGAAGACATAATTAACGAAAACTGTGAAGGTTTTAATCAAAACTTTCACTTTCATTTACTTTTCCAAAGTACTTTAATCTATTAAATATAAAATTAATGTTGTTTTGTAATCTAAAAGCAATTCGTAAGATATTAAGCTTTTTAGATACATAGTTTTGGCAGTTCGTATAGAAAATGCAATAGTATCTCTGTCAAATATTTGTATATCTAAATGATGAAGTGATGGAGAATATCATACAATTATATACTTATTTATTTTATTGTTATCTTTACATTGAAATTATTTTAGTGAAAAGGATGCCTTTTTTTAATATAAGATTGCTATGTAAATATTTTTTTTATATTATTTTAAAAATGAATTAATTTCGAAATAGGAATAGTGTATAGTTAACTGTTTCAATTCTAGAATACCCGCACGAATATAATACGTATGCTGATTCGGTAAAATTTAATAATTTTTTTTATAAAATTTCCGTTATTTAATTTAATTGAGTAGCGAGATATAAATTTTGGGGTTGTGGAATTTCAACCTACTCGCACGCCGTACGCTGAATCAGTAAAAGGTATAAAAGAATTTTACAGTTGTCGATAGACGTTAGTTAGGTAGAGGGCATAAAATTTAACTTCTTTTAAAAAAATTTTAGATACGTAGCGTATTAATACTGCGGCCTGAGTTATGCTTTATACATAAAATTACATACATTTGATAGAACTATGTACGTGCAATTAAAAAAATAGTTTTTTTTGGGTCACCTTTTAAATAAAAATGAGGAAAAGTTGAGAATTGACTGTGGAAGTTGACTGTGCTGATACTATGAATTATTATATGAATTAATAATTATTTATATGAATAAAAATTAAATTTAAATCTTAATCCAAACTGATTTTTCAACTGAAAAACTTTATTTTAATTTAATTTAGAAAAAAAAATATATGAAAAGATATGAAAAAGAAATATTTGAAAAGAAATTGTTTAAAAATAAATTCAATAATTTTATGAATGAAAAAATAGTAAAAGAATAATAAAAAAAAAAAAACTAGTAAATTAAATAAAAAATGCTTATCAGAATTCGTTATTGGTATTTTATTGATTTTTTTACAACTTTTAAAGTCTGGTTTTTTATTTTATTTATTTATATTTTATAGTATATAGTAATGAATTCTTTTTATTGCTTCTATGGGTGCAATATCATAAGTTTTTAATTATCTTAGTAATTTATTAAGTATATTGTTGTAATTTGCATAAATATGTATATTAGATGCCTTTTTTAAAACTATAGAACTTAGTTTTAGTTATGAATTAAATTTGTCGACTATAAAATGTCAATAAATGTCATCCGTACTATCAATGCTATAAATGTCAATTTAGACTCCGTACTAAAAATGTCAATTTTTTTTATTTAATTTTATTATATTGATTTTATTTTGATTATTTTAATTATTAAAAGATAGGAATCTTAAAATACCGGCTACTTACAAACTGTGCCATTGGTTAGATTAGTTATTTTAATAGCATTTTTTTGAATAATTTCTATATTTGTATCAATTTGTATAAAATTTTTCAAAAATTTGTATCAGAACTGAATATCCTTTTATTTATCCTTTTCAGGAATTTGACAAAATTTATGTCAATTGAGTGAAAAGACAAGAATATTCAAATGACACTGTTTACGTTGAACGATTATGAACATATAGAAACTTTTACCTTTAGCTTTTTGATTCTGTTTTAGATTCCATTTTAATTTAGAGTTTTTAATTACTCCAAAATGTTTATTTAAAATAATATTTTACATATTTTGTGGTTATTGGCATATCATATATGTATGCAATGTATTGTATATATCATATTTTTTTCTCGGTATTTACAGTTATTTAGAAGATACAAATATTTTGTAAGTTAAGAAATTATAACAAAATTTCTTTAAAAAAAAATAATTTTTTAGGACATTTATCCACAAATATTCACTTTATTAAAAGTTATTATATACTAATTTAATGTACAAATTTAAAATGTGTCTTAATTACTAAATTTAACCTAATTTATATAGTCAATAAATGCTTATTGAGCATTTATTGCTTTGTGGGAATAATAAAATAAAATTTTCTCAGGTGAATATTTCATATAAAAAATATGCTGAGTTAGCGTCTGGTTGAAGGTATATGTGTTATATGGTGATTTAACTTGTATGCTGAATGATCGAATACTTTTTTTAATTTTTTTTTTTTTTTATTATTTTCGAAAAATATCTTCTAAAAAATATCCTTGTTGTCGAAAAGTTTCTAGTTTTACAATGTGAAAATTTAATTTTAAGAAGCTGCTTGTGTATTATTTTGAAATAAAATTAATGTCCTAATGCTTTGAATGTATAAATCCATAATCAATGTATTTAAATTACTTGTTATCCTAGAATACATCATAATATTGTTCTGTCTTTCGTTAGCTTTTGAATCACATTTATTTTTTCCTCACTATTCCACATTTGAAGAGGTAGCTAAATTATTTTATAAAATAAAATCTTTAGTAAAGTCAAAAAATATTAACTATATACCTGTAAGATTTGAAGATCATTCTAAAAATTACTTTTTTTTTTTTTTTGAAAAAACGAATATAAAGTTAAAATGTTGGATTAAGAAATTTTTCATTAAAATTTCGGATTAAGAAACATAAAAATCATATTTTAATGTTTTTATTTCAATATGCATATAATATAAACAAAATTAAAAAAAAAAAAAAATCAAAAAAGAAACCATTAAAAAAGAAATAAAAAAAATAAGTAAAAATATAATTTTGTTTTTTTTTTTTTTAATTTTTATTATTAAAACTTTACATTGTACGAGGATAATAATAATATAGAACATCCCTTTTTACCGTTTTAACGAAATTCCTTCAAGGTTTTCAAACAAAGCGTTCACGAATTTAATTTTTTTTTTTTTAAGATTTTCTTTTTCACTGTGTTTTTTTTTGTTTTTTTATAATGTGTTATAAGTTCTTGCAATTTTTTCATCATTTTGAGTCATGACTCCATATAACAGGTTTATTAAGTTCATTTAAAATTCTCACCTGACTTATATTTATTTACTTGCATGTTTGCCTGGATTTTATAATAAAAATAAATACAAAAAAAAAATTTTGAGTAAAACTTTTTCGAAAAAAAAAAACAAAAACAAAAATAATAAAACCTGGACTATGTTAAGGATCATCCCATAAGAATCATTCTGAAGACCATTGGATTTTATAAGAGTATAAAAGTTTTCAGATTATAATAGGAATATTTAAAATTTAAGGTGCGTAGATTACAGTTATTAAGATGAAAAAAAAAAAAAATTTATTTGTGTATGATGAATTTGTGTATTTGTTTAGAGTGAGTGCATATAATAATATAGAGTAGAGCTTGACCAGAATCTGCGTGAAATGGATAACATAATCAAGAGGATAAAAGGATGTTACGTGAGTTCTGTTTAATAAGTTTTCTTTTTTGCTTTGTTTTTTTTTTTCTTTTTTTTGATGAAACTTAAAATGTTTTTAAGGCTCGCATTTATTTTTAATATTATATTCAGTCAATTTTTTTGCTTTCCGCTAAAAAAAGAAATATGATGTTTGATATTATTGCTCAAAGTTTAATTGAAGTAATCAAATTATCTAAGTGAGTAAGAAAAACAAAAAAAAAAAAAAAGAAGAAAATTAAAGGAAAAAAAAAACTTATTACGATTTTGTTTTGAAATTTTTATTTTTTATTTATTATTTCTCTTGTGTTATTTTTGATGAAACGTGATAAAGTATATGGAGTTTCTTTTTTGATTTTTTTTTAGTTTTTATTCTTATTTTTTTTTTTTTCAAATTTTTTCATTTAAAAAAATTAAGGCGTTTATTGAAATTGATATACTTTTTTGCTTGTATCATGTAATAAGGATTAAGTATTATCTTAACTTCTTTAGTTATAAGTAGTTTGGTTTTATTGTAAGTTTCAAAGAAATATAATTCAAGTGGATAAAGAAAGTTGCAAAAAAGAAAGAAAAAATCTTTACTTGTTTTTTACTTGTTTTTTTTTTTTTTGAAGTAATTCAATTTTTATTTTATTTTTATTAATGTTATAAAAATAATAAGAAAAAGTTATATTTTAAATCAAAGTTTTCATTTTTTTGTAATTATTTTTGAATTATTTATAAAAAAGAAAAAAAAATTTAAAGTATATAATCTGGTATAATATTATTTGAAGATGTTCTATTGCAAAATATAAATAAAGAAATAATTTTGAAATACATTTTTCATATTTTAATTTGAATATACATATGCAGGGTGTATGGTTACAACTCTATGGCAATAACCTACCATAGAGTTGTAACCAGTAGGTGATAGGGGAGTTCAAAGCAACAAAAAAATTGTGTGGGGAGAGGAGATATTCTATCTCCGACCCATAACGAGTATTAGATTAAATATTAAATTTTTTAATAAAATAATCTATTTTTACTCCTTATGGGTTGGAGATAAACCCCCCTTCCCATACAATTTTTTGTACGTTTTGAACTCCCTTACTACCTACTGCTCTATTATTCCTGGGACACCCTGTATATGAATTAATAAAATAAAAATGAGTTTATTAATTCTATATGATTTTTTTAGATATTCTTTATGATTCTCCGACCTATTATTAAATATTTATTGATTCGTTAGTTTTATTTTTTAAAAATTTCTGCCAAAATTATATATGTATGTACATTAAATTAAATTTAACATAGGGACCTCGGTCGCCTAGTGGGTAAGAGCTTATAAAATACGCTGTAAACACCGAGGGAGTGTGGGTTCGAATCCCACACACGACGTAAGAGTTATTCCCCCTTACGACATTTACAGCCACGCCTGAACAGGAAAGGCTGTGTAATTTCCTGTCCAAATTTATGTGGCACAGAAATGCATTAAAAAAAAAAAAATTTAAGATAGTCTTTTTAAAAATTTAAATTTTTAATGCTTATTTACTTTTATGTTTTCAATGTATACTCAGATTGTTTATAAATTTAAATCACCTTTTTAATATATTTTTAATTATTTTTTTTTAAATATTTTAAATTAAATTTACTTCTGATCTAGTGTATTTACAATTCCATTTTATTGTATTATTTCTTATAAATTAAACTTTACATTTATTATTTTTTTAAAAGCTAAATATTCTTGCTTTTAATTTATTTAATTGCAAAGAGCATACATCATAAACAATTTTTGACTCTGAATTTAATTATTTAAAATTATTATATAGACCATATAGAGTATAACATTTTATAATATAAAATATTATAAATATATGTATTAAAAAAAAATTTAAAATTCTTATTTTTAAAGCATTTCGAAAATTAAAATTTTGAAAAATATATTTACTACATTCATCTGTCCGTTCGTCTACCTTTAATTACAAAACTTCTACAACATTTCAGAAAAAGCAATTGAATATTAAACTGAGTAACCTCTTGCAGTTCCTTGTGACTTTGGAATTTTCTACCAACCCTGGTAAAAAAAACAACGAAAAATACGAATTTAAACGTTTTTTACAACAAAAATAGTTATATTATGTATATGTATATTTATATATATATATAGTTATATTATGTATATGTTTCCATTTTATATATTATCTATATTATATTATGTACATTTCATATACAAAATTATAAAATTAAAAAAACAAATTTTTCACACAAAATAAATCTCGTATTAGTAAAAATGACTTAAAAAGAATCGTATCAAAATGAGGACGAATCTATGTCGCAACAAACAGTTGGGGCAGATGGATTTTTATCAAAAGCTTTTCAATTCGAGATATTTACGTCACAATCTTAAATATGAAATTTTATTGAATTCAGTTCACCTATTTGAGCTGCACATGTGCCACTTCAAAATTCTTTAATTCAGATTGCTATGTACCGAAGAAATTCATATATGTAAAAATATGAGCTTCAAAATTTTGATGCTATTACAACACTTTGCTTACAATAACATGTATACGATAAGTAAAAAGCTTTAATAACCCTTGCACAAATTTTTTTCGTGTATATATAGAAAATTAAAACTGAGCTTAAACTAAAATTCAAAAGTGAGATTTAAGTCTCGGCTCAGTTTTAGTTTTATGCATTTGATCCATTATCAGGTATCAACGCTTCAAAAAATGAAAATTTTATATATATGTATCTCAATTTTGGACACCTTTTTTAATTAAAGATGAGATTAAAAATTATAGTTTAAATAATTTGAATTTATAATTAATGTAAACAGTTTAAATTCGCTTATCTAAAAAAAAAAATTCCAAAATAAGAATATGACAAAAAAATTTGTTTATAGAATGAAAACAATGTTTTACAGAAAAAATTTGAAAATTATAATATAAATAAAAAATAAAACAACCTTTAAAAAATCTTGATTTTATATACTGCCTTATTTTGTTTACAACAAATATTTCTGAGTAGCTTAAATCGTGAAAAAGGGGTAAATAAATGAGTACATTCAAAAACACAATACATATATTGTGACAAACAATACAAACTTGTTTTATTTATAAAGAGAAAATATTATTTTGAAATAATAAGCCTAAACTTTGACATTTTCCTGTTCTCTTTTAAATCTATCTCTGTTTTTAATAAGTACATACTTATTTTATATTGCACATATGGGTTTTCCAATTTGAGTGATATCATTTCTTTTCAAAAAAAACACACTAATTGTTAAGAAAATTCAAATGTTTTTTATTTAATGTGAAGTACAATCGATACAATTAAGTTCTGAATAAAACGTCATTCAAATGGCCTCCACGACTTCTTTTGCAGGAACGAATTCGATGAACCCAATTTTTGAGCACTTTCTCCACTAAATCAAGTCGTATGTCATGAATAGCACGTTCAATATTGACTTCTAAAGCTTGAAGAGAGTCTGGTTTATTGCTAAAGACCAATGACTTCAAATCTTCACAAGAAATAGTCTAATGGTGTTATATCACAACTTCTTGGAGGCCATTCAATGTCACAATTTCTTGAAATAATCGAATCTCCAAACATTTTTCGCAATAATTTGGCACGTAGCCCCGTCTTATTGGAACCAGATGTTGTCTAGATCAACTTCTTCAAATTTCGACCATTCAAAGTCGAATGGTCTCCATTGACAGTAACGGTATTACCAGCTTCATTTCGAAAGAAGTACGGACCGATGATTCCACCAGACCAAAAGCCACACCAAACTGTCAATTTAGGTGAATGTAATGGTTGTTCATGAATAATTTGTGGATTTTTTTCACACCAGAATCGACAGTTTTGTTTATTTACTGCACCACTCAGATGAAAGTGAGGCTCATCGGAAAAGATGATTTTCTTAAAAAAATTGAATAATTTGTAAATGTTGTTCTTGCGTATATCTTTCCATGATGAAATTGTAAACATTACTGAATAGAATGAAAAAAAATGACAGATCATGACATACTACAAATGGTCGAAACGTCACTTAGAAATCATATCACTCAAATTGGAAAATCCATTATTATTAATTATAATTTATAGTACAAAGTACATTTAAAAGCAAACATATTATTATCTCTCACCTTTTTGTTGATTATGTGTGGTTTTAAAAATTTACTAATTAATAAAATTTTATAATAATTATTTTATATTTTTCAAAAAAAAAAAATGAAGAGAATTAAATATAAAACAAAAGAAAAAACAAAAAGGTTGAGTTAGTGACTACTATAGTATATAAGCTGTATTAGTAGTAAAGTAAAGTAACAAAAAACAGTGGTCAGTGACTAGTGAGACAAATCTAAAATATTTAAATGAAATGAGAGAAAAATATTTCATATAAATTTTGAGAAAAGAAAATTTAATTGACTCGAATTTCAAGTACCTAATAAAAAAGTTTTGTAAAAATAAGAATTTTATAATCATAGTTAGTAATTAATCAGAAATATTTCTCAAATCTATACATATATATGTACGATTATACGTATTTGTTGAGCACATTATTTTCTGTGTGATATTTTATAATTTATATAACTAAATATACCTTTAATAATATAAATATTATGTACATACATATATATTTTTTAAAAAATTTAATAAAAGAGAAAAAAGTAATATGGAGTACTATTAAAAAGTTTTAGTTAGGAATTAATAATTTTAAATTTTAAAAAAAATTTTGGAACACGAAATAATAGTTTTTTTTTAGGTTTATTCCCCTGTTATTCATATAAATGTGACAAAGTAAATTACATAGCCTTTATTTTTTAAAAATATGGCTGTAAATTTCGTAAACACTCACTCAGTGTTTACAGTGTATTTTATATGCTCTTATCCACTAAGCCTTCGAGGCCCCCCTCAAAATAATAGTTATATTTTCAATAAAATTATATTGTAAGCTTTTTACTGCTGACCGTTACTTTTTAAGTAAAAACACCATTTTTTTTTGCCATTATTTTAGTGAATTAGAATCACACATTAAACAAAAACAGAAAATTAAGAAATGAAATCGTTTTAAATAATAAAGTATTAATTTAAGTTATCGGTCATCAAGGTTAATAAATATGTACATACATACATATATTTATTTATTGTTCAAAATATTTTTATCAAAACAGTGCTAAGTAATCATACTTCCAAATAATGTACAATTTTTTCGAAAATTAAATAATCAAATAATTCGACAACGAATTCACCCACCACTTCAAATAAATGTTTCTGCAGAAGAAAAAAATTTAGACTACTGAAATTTGAAAATTACATTTAATTTACTTTAAATTTTTGTTCATTTGATGAATCGAATAAAAAATTTTTCAAAAAATGACAGATGAAAAAGAGTTTCGTACAAAAAGTTAAAGTTAAATTAACATTTTTTCCGGAGAGAAAAAAAATCTCCGAAATAAATTTGAAAAATAAGAGAATTCAAATTTTCATATAAAAAACTTGCGTACGCTTTAGTGCAGCTAAAATATCTGAAGCGATGATATAGTGAATTAGTATTGTATATAATATAAATTTTGTTTTTATTTTTTTTTTGTTACCTAAAACTTTTGAGTGATACTGTGTAAAATATGATAATAAAATATATTCTGTAGAAAAATCATTAATGATAAGATAAAGTTTATTATGAATTTTTTTTTGATAAAGCAAACATTCGTATAATATAAGCAAAAATTTGTTGAAAAAATACCTGTGTTTTAGTTTTAACAGGTGATTTGAATGTGATCGTTTTTTTCATTTCTTCGGAAAACAGGTGTAATTTTAATCTTTAGTAGCGGTTTGTTGTTTTTTTTTTTTTATTTTATTTTGTTGTGTAAAATTTTCAAAAGAACATTGAACAAATTTAATATGAACTATTTTAATTTATATTAATATTTTAACTCAATTTAATAAAATCACTCAAAAATTAATTGAAATAAGTTCAATATTATTTTTAACTATATATGTAATTAATACAAGAGCAGTAAAAAAATGTTTACAGATTTTTCTGGCAATTTAGCAAGTTCATTAAATTTTGGTCATTCTTTAGTAATTGTTGCTAAAACAATAGACGGAGCAAAAAGGTGATAAAAAGAATTATATTGAGTGATTATTTGTATATACATATTATTATTATTATAATATATAATTAATTGATAAGAATTATTTATATAAAAGTACATATATATATATATATATTTTATATGTTTATATTTTCTTTTTTTTTTTAGATTTAAAATAAATATAAAAACAAATAAATCACAAAAATCAGATATTGGTTTACAATTACATGCAAAATTTACCGAAGATATTATTGTTCGAAATGCAATGATTAATGATGAATGGTTAAATGAAGAACGTCATGAAAATTTAGATGATAATACAGCATTAAATCCAATTGTTTCTGGTGATTTTTTTGTTATATGTATATTTGCTGGTGAAAAATCATTTCATATATCTGTTAATAATCGTCCATATTGTACATATGATTATCGTATACCAATAAATAATTTAAGATGTATTGAAATTGGTGAACAAATTCAAACAATTAAACAAGTTGATCATAGAACTGCATATCCATATGCATGGCCACCAATACAAACAATATGGAATAAACATGAATTTAGTCATGATATACCAATAATGTTTTTACCAGGTCATGTAATACTTTTAACTGGTATTTGTTTTGGTAATTCAAAAGGTTGGTTTACATTACAATTTTATGAAGCCGGTACAAAACGTCAATTATTTCATTTTAATCCAAGATTTTCACAAAATATTATTGTTAGGAATGCTATGAATTCGAAATTAGAGTAAGTATTTTATTATAATATACTCTTACATATTATTTATATGAAAATAATTTTTTTTCCTTTACAAGCCTTTTGTCTTCTCTTTTAGAATACAATATTTGAAAATGTTTGAATTTTGTTAGAATATTGATAACATGGGCTATTGTAATGCGTTACACATTTTCAAAAATTAATTCTACTTATAGAGTAGCGATTTGCAATTATGATTAATTAAAAGAAAAGTTTTAATTGAAAAAAAAAAAAAAATATTTTAGTTAAATAAATTCGATGCTAAATTGTTTCTACTTTTTCAATTCATCAGCGTCATAGAACTTTCAGTCGGCTAAAACTTCGTCCTTAATGGCAAAGAATTCGATTTGAAAATCAATCTTGTATGGTTTATTTTCGGTTTGTGTTCAATATAACTTTTATTTTGTAGAAGGTGTTATATATTACTTTCGTTTTAAAAATTTAGAACAAAGAACCAAGATTAAGAATAAATTTTTATAAATATATTTAAAATAGAAACAAGAAATATATTTTTTATCATAAACGGTACTATTTTTTTTAACTTTTATTATCTAATTTTTCTTTTTTTTTTTATTATTTTAGATTTGGAGATGAAGAACGTAGTGGTGGTTTTCCATTTATATTTGATCAACAATTTACAATTGGTATTGGAATTTGTGAAAAAGAATTTTTAGTTGTAATTGATGGTAAAAGATTTTGTAGTTTTGTTTATAGAACACCAGATTTATTACAAAATTTAGTGGGCATTAAAGTATCATCAGATTTTGGTATGTTTGTTAATGTAACAGGAATTGATCATTTACAAATGCCAGATAGAAATTGTACAGATTTTGAAAAATATTGTATATAAAATAAAAAAAAAAAAAAAAGGGAATATTTTTTTTTTATTAATAATGTTAAAAGTTAAAAAGAAATCATCAGAATGTTTGTTTTATTTTTTTTTCAAATTTGTTATTAAAATTATATATTTAAAAATAAATATTAGATAGTTGTTTTTTTTTTTTTTATTTTAATTTTAATAGACATTAGAATTAAAATTTTTTAAGTCTTTTGAATATTTTTTTTTTCCTTCTTGATTTAAATGAAATCAAGGAGACATCTAAATGAGATTATCCTTATTAAAATTTTTTTTTTTTAAATTTAATCAATTGAGAAAATCAAAAAAATTTTCACCGAAAAATTTCGATAAAATTTCTTTCTTTCGTTATTATTTATGTTCAGAAAGGCATTAAGAGCTTGTTTTTTTTTTAGTTTTTTTTTTTTAATTTCTAATAATAAAAAAGTTTGTTTTTTCAATATGTTATGATAAAAAAAAATTCGGGTAAATAAATTTAAATTTTATTTTTATTTCATAATAATGACCATTACAATAACAATAACATTGAAATTCCTGCTTGACCCCATCAAATTTTTGCTTATACTCAAGAATTAAATCTTTTTATAATAAAAAATTTATATATGCTTCCCTTCTTGTACAAAAAAAAAAAACTAAGGAATCAACCTTTTCTTTTTGTATCTGACATATTTACACATATACATATGTATATAATAATAAATTTTAAATTGTCATAATATTGTTAAAAAAAAAAAAATTAAAAAAGAGATGTCCTTCTTGTTGATATAAACATGATGGCTAAGTTAATATTTTAATGTTTTTGTTTTTTTTTTTTTTTGGTAATATTGAAATCAAATTATCACCAGAACTTTTCAATTGAAAACATGTACATATACATATATGTATATAACGAAGATATTTTTGAATTGTATGGATGATGTCTTCAATTAAAATCAAATACCGTTGAAGATAAAATTAATCCGACAAAAAAAAAAAAAATATAAGAAACCCAAAGCAAGGATATAAAAATTATGTAAATAAGAAAAAAAAAAAAATTCTTATAGATACATATATACACATATGGATATGATTGACCTGGTTTTTTTTTTTTTGGCAATTTTTTTGATTCTGTTCGACAATAAAGAAAACATAATAATAATAAAAAATCATCAATTGAGTATTTTAGAATTTAATTTTTAATTTTAGTTTTCAATTGCAAAAACAAGATTGAAAATTTCAAGATTGAGTATTTCAATATTGAAGAAGAAAGATTGAACTTGAGATTCTTATAGTTTACGGAGAAAAATTTTATTATAGCTAAAATATCGAAATTTATGATCGGACATAAACTTAAATCTTCTTCATGCTATAAAGGAAACATTCCTATCATTATTTATTAAAATTTTAATCAACAATGGATTAAATATATTTTTGTTGTTGAATAGTGAAAAGACTAAGATTTTCTTTTCGAGGGTAGGAGTCTTTGTGTTGTCACTTACACTGAGTAAAAACTACTAAGCTTAGAAAAGAAGGGTTGGAGCAATTCGAGTTATTATAAGCTGTATTAAGCCATCTTATAATTTTGATAGTACTGGTACAGAGAAAAGCACATGAAACTATCTCTGCTTCTTTTTGGAATACCTTTTTTTTTTATTGATAAAGATAGAGTTAACGCATGTGTTATTAGCCAGAGTATGGTTCGTAGTGCACTTCCATAACGTTGGCGAATCTATTCGGTTAAAGCTGGTGTTAAATTTCCTTAAATTTATGCAACCACTGTGATACCATTCTGACAGAAGAATCTTTGATAGGTTATTAGATCTATGTAAGAGAGTTCACCTAAATCTTGTAAAAAAATAACTACTAAAATATTTCCATATTTTCCTTGATATACTAGGACAGGTGTAGAGAAAGTGCTTCATTCTCTCTACCGCTTCAATTCCGATACTTTAGATATCCCATATAGATTAATTGGAAACTTTATTGGAATTTGTTAAAACAATACATAGTCCATCAGAACAATTACAAGTAAATTTCTTGTATTTTATGATTGGTAAAGTGAAACAAATAAAATACATATATTTCGTTTATGAAAACTATTACATGATTTCCATACATTTTTCAATATTATTTTGATATTTTCATATTTTTTCAAAAAAAAAAAAAAATATAGAAATAAATAAATAAATAAATAAATATTATTTACCCATAAAGTGGGAAATATTTTCAGTTCCTTTTCTTTCTAAAGAAAAAAAAAGTAAAAACAAAAAAAAAAATTAAAATAGGGATAAAATGTTATAAAGGGAGAAACTATAATAATCTCACTTATGAATAACATATGTAAGTATTCATTTTTCCACCTGAAGATCTTTTGCCATAAATTTGTTTGAAATTTACGTATTTTCACATTTACATTCATTTTAAAATGTCATACATATATACATATGTATATATTTTTTGCATATTTTTTTAAACATTTTATACTTCATTCATGGCCTTCTTTTCATTCATAAAAAAAAAATATTGATAAGGTTTTTTTTTTTTGTTTATGATCAGAAAAAAAAATCATAAGATTTTTCAAAGACCTGAAGAATACAAGATAAAGTTTTGATTTAATTGAATTTACATAAATAGTATGGCGTATAAATCCATTTATCTGTTCTTTATATGAAATCATTTTTGATTTTTAGAATTTTAAATTGAAATAAAAAGGACTTTTGGTCCAATTTTCTGTGATTTTTTCATACAATTGGTTTTTCCCTTTTTTTTTTTTTTTTTTTTTAATTTTATTCGAATATTTTGATTTTATTATTTTGTAATAAAATCAAAATTTTCATCAAAAATTATGTTGGATATTGTTGTAATGTGAATGTAATATTGTATTGATGTAAAAGATTAAAAATTGTGAATACAATTTGTTTTTTTTGTTGGGGAGATTAATTTCTAAATTCTGTATATGTTTTGTATTTATTTATTTTATTTATTTTACAAATTATTAAAACTTTAACAGTCATATTTATATCATCTTTTATATTTATTATTAAAATTGTAGCACAAAAATGTTTGGTTTTGGTATTTTTCTAAAACGTCGACAATTTGACGCTTTTGCGTTGATGATAATTGTATTTGATTTACCGTCATTGATTTTAGCAATTATTTGCATTTGTCATTGATGTTTTAGAAATTTGAAATGATTGACGCTTAATTAATAATTTCAACTGGGCATTGGATCCATGCCTGATTCTCAGTACTAAAATTTAAAAAAAAATTACTTTTAAATGTACACTATAAATAATATAAAAACAATATTTTTACCTTAATTCTATTTCAGCCATTTTAACTAAAGACGCTAACAATTAACAAACACGAATGGTGAAAATATTTGATATTTGCAGTAGCAGTAAAATAATTGCTTGATTGCGTTGATTTTTGCAAATATTGGCGATTAAAATAGTTTTAGAATTTTTGACGACGACGTCAAAAATGTTTATGAAATTTTTTTTGATCGACATCCTGTTTTTGACGTTTTAGAAAAGTACCTTTCTTTGCGTATAGACCCGTATAGACCCTGTATAGACCCGATTTTATCTAAATTAATTTCGTCTCGATTGGTGATGGAGCATTTGAAAGGTTAATATCAGTTTTTGATATATTGATATAAACTTCAAATAACTGTAACTATTTCTTGAATAGCGAAGAGTATAAATCGAATTGATTGGTAGCTTTAAGTAAAGGTGGTTAGATAATTTTTTGAAATGATATATGTCAGCTTGGAAATGTAACCATTAGTTTAGGTATAAGTTGATTTTGAAGAAAAAAAAAATCTTACCGTTACAGTAGTACCGTTACCGTTACTAATTTGTTTTTTTTTTAAATTTATCTAAATTACGAGCCATACTTTTCTTAGATGAATTAATAGTTCTTAAAAGGGCCTCGATGACCTAATAGTTAAGCACATGGCTTATTAATCGAAGGAGTACGGATCCAAATTCTGTATGGGTAGCGAATTTTTTTCACTGAAAACAATTCCACCTTGGTACCAAATATGGAGTATATAATAGTATATAATATAAACTAAAATAAATAATATTACTTGAGCCTCGGTGGTCTAGTGGGTAAGAGCGTATAAAATACGCTGTAAATACCGAGGGAGTGTGCGTTCGAATCCCACACACACTTCGTAAGAGTTATTCCCCTTTACGACATTTACAGTCACGCCTGAACAGGAGAGGCTGTGTAATTTCCTGTTCATATTTATGTGGCAGAGAAATGCATTAAAAACAAAAAAAAAAAAATATTACTGTATAAATTAATAATATAGTATTCGAGCTTTAATGACTTTTTAGTAACCAATAGTTTGAAATATTGCATTATCCCATCTGATTTGTAATAATAATATTAACACCATTTCAATAAATAATTTTGATCGAAATTGTGTTGAGCTTTTTGACATTTACTTTTCGTGGAACAAAAAAGACTACTATGTTCATATTTTATGAAATTTAATAAAAATTTGTTTTTCGCTTATTGGTATCAAAATAAATAAAAATTTTATTTTTGGAACTAAAAAAATTTTTCAGTTAAACAATTTTTTTCATTAATACGTTTTTCGTTTATTCGAAGAGATTTGTTCTAAAAACAGAGAAAAACCAATTGGATCAGAAGAAAATTTTCATATATGCGATTTTTTCGCTTATCAGTTTCTGACTATAATTAAAATTTTAAGAATTTTGACACCAAATAGTATAGAAAAATCACATTTTATACGATTTTATTACAAAGTTTAAATTTAAGAATTTAAATAAAATTTAATTTGTTAGAGAAAAATTTTTATGGTGTTACAAATGTTACAGTAATTTGTTGAACATAAAAATTTTTATACGTTTTTTTTTGAACTTTTATTGAATACCAATACATACAAAATTTCTTTGATTGCTATAAGAGCTGCATTAATATTGCATTATTTTAATAATTATTCAAATTTGTGCATTTAATATAAGAATAATATTAACAAAAAAAAAATCTAAAATAATTCGTTTTTTTTCAACAAATTGTTCAATTAGCATCTTTTTCTTTTCTTTAGTAGAAAGTTATTAAAATAATTACATATCAATTTACTTAAATAAATTGCAAATAAATTTTTTTTTTTTTTTTTTTTTTGTTTTAATAATATTCTATTTTTAAAAATATAAATCTTTATTTATATCTTATCCTTTGACAGGATTTTGTTTTTTTTTATATTTTTCCAGTTTTTTTGTTGTTGTTTATGTTTTTTTTTTAATTTTCTTTTAGTGGAATAGAAAAGAACCATTTCATTTATTACTATCGTCATTATTATAGCTACTACTGTAAAAAATAAAATAATGGTTTTCTAGAACTAGATATAGAAATAAACATTTATATCTATTTCTATATATATATATATATATTTAAATATAAATATAGATTTTTTTTTTCTTTTGTGTTATTAATGCGTCTTCTGGAATTAAAAAATATAAAAATATTTCATAAAAAATGTTTTGTTTTGTTGTTATTTTTTTATTTTTATATTTAAAATAAATTCCTATGTAAATGGAAAATAATCCTACTCGTATATTGATTCATTTTCCTATGTTGAGATTCAAAGTTACAAAAAAAAAAAAAAACAAAAAAACCATTACCATTTTTTTAATCGTCGAATGAATTGTTTATAATGTGTTTATTTTTAATTTGGATGCATTTAAAATTAATAAATTTGATGAGTTATCACTCATTCACGAATAAAATCCTTATCTCTTGATAATCGCATCACTTAATTGATTTCTCAAAAAGTATAACGATGAATATAAAGTTTTTTTTAATCAAAAGATATAAGGTATTAAATTAGGAAAGAAGAGCTGAATGTTGCATTTAAAACATTCCCTAAACATAGCTACTCTTGACCAGCCAGTACATGAGTACATAACATCATATATATGTTTGGTCAAAAAAGGAAGGTAGAGGTTTGTGGGTTAAACACACACTCATAGAATAGTAATACACGTTCCACTTCTTTATAGTATCTTTTGATGATTTTCACCTACTCTCGCAAAAAATAAAAAGCCAGGTGACGATTGGTCATATACCTGTTTTTCTTTTCTGATCTTGATCATGATTTATTAATTTAATGTTATTGTCATTATGTGAAATTCAGCTCTTTTAAAATTAACATCTTACTTTGTGCCTTTCCTTCGATTGGCCTGTATTTTTATACATCTTGTTTCAGTTCTTTCCCGCGTATTACTTATATTGTTGTACTTGAGTATAATGCAGCAGAAATTGATGTACTGCTTCTTGAAAAGCTATGAACTGGTTAGGTTTTAATAATACGACTTGTAATTGGGATGAAATATAATTTAAACGTTGTTTCTTCAATGTGCTAGCTGCAATAGAAAATAAAAACTTTTATTTGCTTGACAGGTCATTTATTTCTTTCTAACCCTTTGAGTACACATTATAAAGAAAAGGATCTTCTTCTTGAACATAAATTAAAGCGGTACTGTGCAAGCTAACGCAGTATACTTCATTGACTAAACAGCAGCTTAACAATTATTTCTATTTAGCTCATTATCGAAAGCCATAAAATAATTTTTTTTTTTTGTATAATATTGAACCCTATTTGTTTTAAAATAGGTCTACCTGTAACTTTCTTTTTCTATTGTACATTTTATTATATAATTACGGTAGTAAGCTGCTTAAATATGGACTTTTCTTTTTCTATTTCTAAATAAATTTTTTTTTTTTTATTTTTGCTTTCGCTTTTGTTTCCTTTTCCACTTTTTCTATTCTTTTTTTTTTATCCTGCATATTTCAAGGGTTTTTTTTTCGTTTAACCTTAACGATTATTTTTGTTGTTATTGTAATTTACCTTTGAATTTACAGTTCCATATGTAAAGAATGGAACAAAACATAAAAAAAAAAAAAAAGAGTATCGTATAATTTCGTGAATATCTTAAAGATCTTAAAGATTCAAGTGAAAAATAGATACAAGCACGAAATCCTGATTGATGAGAAATTAAAAAAAAAATACAAAAAAAAACACAAGAAAAATTAAATAAAGGAAGAATTGAAAGAAAAGAAAAAAAAATTTACGCGTTTTTATTCACTCTTTGAATCGCGTTTTGCATTCTAGCCGCCATTTCAATTTTTCTTTTTTGTTTTTTTTTTTAATTTTTTTTTTGTTTTTTAAATGAATGGGGAAAAATGTGTACTTCAAATTGTACACAAGAAATTAAAAGAAAAGAAGAAAAAAATAAAATAATAAAAGTAAAAAAAAGTTGAAATCATTAAAATGACAAAAGATTTCCGAAAAAGTTTTTACCGAAATAAAAAAAAAAAAAAACTGATTTTTCTAAAAGTGTATCTGTATAATCAGATACACTCTTATTATGTACACATAAAATGTAAGGGTACAAAAAAAAAGTTTTTATTTTTTGTCCTTTTTATTGTTTTTACTTTATTTCAGATTCATTAATACAAAAACATAAGAAAATTAAAAGTGGAATACTATTTAAGATTTTTTTTTGAGGGTTAATTTTTTTTGATACCTTGAGACTTTTTCTTTAATTCTTTCAATATTAGTACGAAACCTTTAGATACATTGAATTATTTCAATAATTTTTTTAAAAAAATGGTGAAATTTTTTGGATGAACAGAAAAATTTAAATTTGTGTCAATAAGAAAATAATAACTAAGTCAACTTTAAATAAAATTGAATTGAATTTTTTAAAAGATTTTGCATATACACTAACAGGATTTCGAGTTTTTCTAAGAGTTAACATTATAGTTAATTATTTTTTCACGGATAATATTAAATTATTGATTGATTGACATTTATTTAAAATTAAAATCCGAACTTAAGCGTTTGTTGCATATTATGCATACTAAAATTCCATTTTGTATTTTCTATAAATCTTGGGCAACATCTCTGACGAAATTAAAAGTATCATGCCCAATCTTCAACCAATCCGACGTAATACACGTAGAGTAGCTTTTTCTCATAATTACGTAGTGGAGCCTATCAGAACTAGTACAACGAAATGTAGGAACTCATTCTAAGCTCGTACATTATAGCCACATGTGTTCCGCGAGTCGTATAATAATCAATCTACTTGCATCTGCTAAAATTCCCATTTCATTTCACTCCTACAATCTAAGTTAAATTTTCGTCTTCCTTATCCCTTTTCCTCATTCTATTCCTCTGTCATTATACTGCTTTGTAGATTAGCTCATTATAATGGCTACGGGGGTAGGTGGTTTTAGTGGATAAAAGTCCCACACTACCTAGGTGTTATTAGTGTCTTTTAAAAATTTACCGCGGGAAAAAAAAAATTTACACGAGATTTTTAAATTTAAATTTATGTATTTAATTCATTTTTCTTCCTTTACTATTTCAATCTTTAGATTTTTTTTTATAATATTATTATAGTTTCCATCTTATTGTTGTTATTTATTATTGCCAATTTTAGTATAAATTTTTTGTAATGTAGTCAAATTCAAAATCAGCTATCTTAACAGTATGTGACACCCAGTAGGTTGATCAGGAAGGTAACTTTATCGTTGATAATTTTTTATTTCTCATAGAATAATCGTTCTTTCTAAGTGTTCCAATTCGGATACAATTTCTTTAATATGTTATATTGAATCTTTGTTAGACATATTTAAAGAGTGTAGAGTTGACTGTATTAACTCTAGGATACCCGAACGAACATAATATATGTTGTTTCATCAAATTTTATCATCTTTTAGAGATTTTAAGACATCAGACTTAATTAAGTATCAAGATATTATATGGCACTTAACTTTATAAGATATTATAAGGCCAAAAGTCTGGTGATTTGAAAAGCCATTCTGGACCGTTCCACCAAATTTTATGCTTTGCCAATTCTGATGGGCATAGCCCTCGTGTTGCACAATCGGCTGGATTTTGCTTCGTTGGTACATATGACCATACATTTCCCTTTAAAATGTTATGAATATCTGAAACTCTGTTTGCGACAAAGATAGTCCACTTACTGGGATGTCCTTTCAACCAAGCTAGTACGATTTCTGAGTCACTCCATCCGTAAAATTTGATAGTTTCATTTAGTTTTAGTGATTTACGTACTACTTGCATCAACCTTGCCGCCAAACTTGTAGCACACAGTTCTAATCGTGGTAATGATAACGTTTTAATCGGAGCAACTCTACTTTTGGCTAAGACCAGGCGTATAGTTCTGTGGCCGTTTTGGTCAATAGTACATAGGTAAATTACTGCCGCGTATGCTTTGTTTGAAGCATCTACAAATGCATGGAGTTCAACCCCTGAGTTCTGTGTTGAATAGTGAAGCCATCTTGGAACTCGAATTTGTGTTATATCCGATAAATTAGTATAATATTTGTTCCATTGTTGTTGCAACTCATGACTCACATTATCATCCCAAGTAAGACCCTCCAACCATAATTTCTGCATAATTATTTTACCCGTTATGATTATTGGAGTTAGCCAACCTAACGGATCAAACAACTTGGCGATTTGTGATAAAATTGTTCGTTTTGAACTGAGATGGCACTTAACTTTTTTTTGACAAAATATCAGACATCTAATTTAATTAGACACTAATTTATGATTATATATAAAAAAAAAGTTGTATAACAGTTACTCGAATCCGCCGGTCCAACTTGTTTTATTTCAATAGAAAAATTGGAATTTACATAAAAATGAAGTAAAAATTTCAGAATCCTTGCTGTACTGTTTTTTATGTTATTCTGCGGACGGGTGGACTAAATCAACTTAGATTTCAATCCTGAGCAATAATATACATACTTTTCCATATTATGCCTCCTTTAAGGTGTTATAAAAGTAAATATAGCCAATTAAGGCCTATATACATGTTTTTAATATGCTAAACCATTTTTGTTAATAAATTTTTTGAAAAACCTATAGCATGTGCATCTTTTTACTATATAAACTATAAATTATCGTATGACACTTAGTGACTAAATCCTATTATAAAAATCGTCAATGAAATATTGACAAGACAGGCTTCAATAGTGATTAGAATATTATACCATAAACATACAATATCCTAAAGTAAAATTCTAATTACTCAGTATTATTATAACAGGAAATAGTAGCGTTGTAACAGGAAATAGTAATATGTAAAAGAAAATTGATCAAAAAATGGTGTCTTTAATAAAATCCCATTGGTTTATTTAATTAATTTTGTCAAATAATTTGTAATTGATGTAAAATGCTGATTAAAAGCTAAGTGTGAAATCCAATGAAATTCCACTCAAATTTATTAAGGCATTACATAATTCTTTTCAAAAAAGTAGCACCATTTCATTCTAAAACAATAGGATACAGAATTTTGGAGTCCAAATTTTGAATGAAAGTATATTAAGATGTAAGAAGTTAAAAAAGAAATGAAGGTGGAAGTTCTTTTTAAATTTTTTTTTAGAATTCTTTTCATAATTTCTGATTTTTTTTTCTATTTATTTCATTAAAAATTAAAACCTTGATATGTAGGCTGTTTTAAAAAATTTAATTTTAAAATAGAAAATAAAGAATCTTTGATTTGCAAAGTTACAAAAAAAAAAGGGAAAAAAAAATTTCTATGAAAACTTTATAATTCTTTTATTTATTATTAAAATATACATAAAAAATACATTTATAACGTATAATACAAAACAAGAAAAATGGTGATTTTTATTATTTTTTGGCACTGGTTTTATTTTTTTTCGTGTTCTTTCCAATTCAACTTTTTGATGAAAAACTTCTTTAAATAATTTCCCTTTTTCATCAATTGTTTAAATTTAATCGGTTTTTCAAGAACCCGAAAATTATAAAAGAAAATTATGACAAAAAATTGAAAAATATGGTTTTAATTTTATTTTTATTTTTAAAAGTTTTTTTAAAGTGGGCTACTTTTGATTTCATATTTTGAAGTAGTGATTAATTTTTGTTAATACACTGACCCACAAAAATATAACAATACTTTCTTACATTATTAAATTATTATCTTCATTTCTTATTTTCTTATATTATATTTATCTTCAGTTACGATTAAAAACTTTTTTGTATTTTATATACATATTGGAAATATAGTTTCACAGTAAGTATAGGATAATCTTATCTATAGAATTCCTAAAATTACTGATATAAAAATTAATTTTTATCACATTTAATGAAATTATTTTACATGTTATTTTTTTTTTTATTATCGGCGTTTAAAATCAAATAATAAATGATGGTTTAGTGCTGAAATTAACAAAAAAAAATATTTAAAAAATCTGAAGAATGGTATACATATATCCATTATAAGGAAAGAAAGAAAAGGAAGACCAACATCTTATTTATAAGATTTATTTTATAAATATAAATATTCAATAAATGAATCGAATCTGAAAATTAATCAGTAACCTGTTGTGTTGTTATAGTTTCTCTCATTTTGAATTAATTCTTATAAATCAAAAATTTTTAATCCAGGATTAAAAACCATAAGAAAAATTGGCTTACTTCGGAATCTTTGAAAACTCTAAAAATAGTTTGTATTTATAGGTGCTTATTAACAATGACAAAATGTAATTAATTTTTCCACTAGTTTTTTTATATTTCCCGGAAGCTCACATCACGTTTCACATATACAACAAGTATATTTATTTGAAGATCTTTACATTTTTTGGGTAATGTTTTTTACATTTTACCACTTTCATGACTATTTTCAAAATGTTTTTTATTTTAAGCACTTCGAGAACTCTTACCACTCTCGTATTGCCGGAGATTCAAGCCTTGTTTCTAACTGTATTTGAATAATGTGATTTGCAAAGAGAAAAACAAGAAAAAATGCCATACCTCAAGTGAAAGTCTAAAAGATATAATTTAATTAGCTAATAAGCTAAGTAAAAGTGGTGCTAACCTTCAAAGATTATGTAATAAGTAAAATCTTAATTTTTGAAATCAGGTTGGAAAACAGTTATTATAATATTATAATACAAGATGTTATTAAATATTTGTTTTACAGTGTATTAATTGTTTAGGGATGATTTGAATAAAAATTAAAAAAAAAAAAAATTGTTTGAAAAAAGTTAAAGATCTGATTTTGACATATTTCATGACCTTAGAATGGACGTGTACGTGAATTTAAAAAAAAAAAATATAAATAAATTGTTAAACAGCTTTTTATTATTTTTTTTTTTATTTTTTTTTTCTAAATATTTCTTATATACATTCTTAATTTTCTTATGTATTTTCTTATACTTTTCATATGTATATATATAAAATGTATAAAAAATTTATTAAATCTTAAATACAAAAATTTAAAAAAAAATTATTCTGAAAATATTAATGAATTATATTTAAATTAAATCTAATTTTTAGGAAATTTAATTAATGATTTAACTTAAAAAAAGAAAAACAATTAATTTTCATTTATCAATGAAAAATATTTTTTTAACTGAAAATTAATTTGAATTTTTTAAAGATTAAAGAAATTTTATTTTAATTAAAAATACACTCCCATATTTGTTAATAAACAAAATTTAAATTTAACGAATAACATCTATATAAAAACATTAGATGGGATTTTAAATAAATTTTTATTGTAACCCTTTTAAGGACTATTGTAAAGCCTGCAAAACTGAAGAAGAGGAGGAAACGATTCTTCATCTCTTATGAAAATACCCAGCCTTGTCGGCAAAAAGGAACATCCATTTGGGGTAATATCTTTTCAACAACCTTAGCTATCTGTCAGCTAAAAATGTGAAATTGGTTTTAACGAGTGGGATAGAAAAGTTTCTATGTGGTATCACAATGGACCAAATACGATCTAAGTGTTCCTTTTTGGCAGCCACCTTAACCTAACTTAATTTTACCCTTTTAAATTTAAATCTTTTCTTTATAAATTGAATATGCTGGAACGATATTTTAGACTATATATGAAACAATATGTTGTAATTAAATTTAAAGTTTTTTTTTTTTTTTTTAAATTATTGGTATTTAAATTGATTTGTTACAGATCATAAAATTTTCTAACTACAAAATTTTATATATTTTGAGTTCATATATATTGAATTCATCAAAATAATTCAGCTTAGGGTGAAAGATCAAATGTTCTAAGCTGAATTATTTTATGCATAAGAAAACTGAACATAAATCCGTAAGATATTGAGACTTTAATCAATACTACAGAATCATATATATATATATATAGTGTAAAATCACTTAAAATGTAAATATTTTTTTAAAGTTTACTTAAAACCAACTGTTCCTATAAAAGGAACTTTTTTAATATTAATAATTACTGCTTTTAGTTTATACACTTTTTTAAAAATTTTACTTGTATTAATGCAAAAATTATCTATAAATATTACATACATATTTAGTTCAATTTCGATTTCAATGTCGTAATTAGACAGTATTTTCCTTATTTAATTAATTCAAAAAATTATTACAGTTTCCTTATGTAACTTATCAAAGATTAATTCAATTCGTTTTTCTACTTATAAAGATTTTTTGTTTTGCCCTTACTCCTATAAGGAGCATAGGGCATCCACTAAGTGATTTATTGTACATATTTGACTAAGCTTCAGTTTTTGGACTCATTATTTCACTAAGCCGTTGATTACTCGACTGTAGCTATTGTACAAGACTAGGTGTTTCTTTAGTTCTACGCCAGTGTCTTAACCACTACACCATTGGCTGGATACTCATAAAGATAGATTTCACTAATTGATCAGTTCTAGTGCTGTTGGATTATTTTTTTTCATCAACAAGATTTTCACCAAGAATTTAAAATTGGCGAAATTTTCAATATTATACTGTATTCAACAAATTGTTAGAGGTTTATGTATCCAAATAATGCTTAACTTTAGTAGTTTTAATTAATATTATAACATTACTTATATCAAACTAACAAAGCTTATTACTTTGAGCGTCATAGCCATTCTCACTTAGCTATTGATATTCTAATTTCTAAATAAAAATCACATAAAATTTATTTGAATTAATATAAATCGATCTCATCTACATTATTGTAAGTTGTACATAAATGTTAGTTCTGAAGATAAGAACAAAAATTATGCAAATAATAAAATCCAAATTACTATTTTATAATTTATAATAACTCTTCGAAAAAGTATGATTAAAAAAAATTATAAAGCTGAGTCATATATATAACATGCAACCGGTTCGGATCCTTAATGTAGCTTCATTTATGTAATATAAATGCATTAATAAAAAAATAATAATAAAAATTAAAAAATCTACATTAATAATTTTTTATATAATAATTTAATATATTTTCTTTTTTTTTTGAATTTTAAAATATGCAAAACATTTGTTAAATATCAAATATTGTTAAAAAAAAAAAAACAAAAACATCTCAAATTCCAAAATAAATCATTAAATTTTAAAATTATACAACATACCATATCTTCATAATTTAAATTACCAAAAAAAACCAGACTTTTTTTTTTTATATCTAACAACTATTTTTTATTTTAGAATTTTAAATTAAAAAAAAAAAACCCTTTTTGTTACCCCAAAGGATATACGGGTTCAAAAAGAAAAAAAACGTTACTCTCGAGGATAATTTATGTTATACGGTGAAGATCGCTATTTTTTTTTTTATTTCTAGTTTTTTTTTGTTGTCACGATATTTGAGTCTCATTTTTTGGCACACGATTAAACAATGAAAAACTAAAAAAAAAAAAAAATTTAAATTAGAATAAAAAAAATTATGCATAATATAAACCCTTTCCACCCCATTTAAAAAGCGATGGAAATCAGACAAAAAAAAAATTAAAAATAAAAAAAAAAAAATTGTTTTACCCTGACAAAAAAGGATAAAAAAAATCTGAGGGGTTAAACGTGTGCTATACTCGTACCACACATTTTTTTTTTTGTTTGTTTTGGTTCATTCGCCTTAAACGAAATAGTAATTATAATTATCAGATTTCATTTATAACACTATAAAAGTGAAATTTGAATTCGTAGAAACTGTTTGTTCCTTGATAATCAATTATTTTACCATAGTTTAACCTATTAATTAAAAGTAAAATTTATTTTAAAATTATTGATCAATTTTTGTCAAAATTTGGCGATAAAAATTGAAACAGATCTCTACTAATATACTAGCAGATCTTAAGTTGACTTACAATAAAACTCGTGAAAAGAATTGCGTTTCCTAGATGAAAAAATTCAGCATATGGCAATTCTTTTGTGAGTGGAATACAGCAAATGTAGAATCATTTACCACCTCATGTGTTCCTTAAAATTGGAAATGATTACATTTTTAATTTACATAGATTTAAGGAGAACGTCAACATCTTTTTTCACCATATTCCTACAAATCTTAAATCAATTTTTACTACATAGCAGAATTCTTCTCTTATCGAAACAGTACAATAGTACTAAAAGTCTCATAAACTATTGCTTGGTCAAAAAGGGTGGTGTTTAGTGAGTTAAAGTCCCACACGTTAATATAGGTATCAAATCGTAATAGTACCGCTTCTCAAAGGTTCTTCTCTTAGGTTCTAATTTTTGATTAGTTTCGATATTATCGAACAACAAATTTTACAAAAAAATATAATGGTTTTTTGCTAGATAACACTACAATTTATCAAGACTTTAAATGGAATCGATGATTCTACAAAATTAAATTTTCTTGAGGTGTTATGATGTTGCCACATTTATAAAATATAACCTAAACATTTCTTAATTCTTAAAAAATATCCTATAATTTTGCAGAATTTAAATTTATCTTAATTTTTTAAAATATTTTTTTCGTTTAGCTTTACTTTATAATGGTGAACAAAAAACTCATTTAAATCTTATAATATATATTTAAACATACATATACACATATAATATTTTTATATATATGTGCATATAATCAGCTTTTAAAAAATTAAAGATAAGATGATGAAGAAAAAAAAAATCGATTTTTTTTAATTCCGGCAGTCTGTTTAGTTACTAAAAAACTAAAAACATAAAAAAATAATATAAAACGCGAGTTGTGTTATTAAAGAGCAGCTGATTCAACTACTTGTAATTTTCTATCGTTATTTTCTTGAATACAGTATGTAACAGTAAATCTAATAGGTAAATTTGTAAGGGTAAATGTAAACATTAAAAAAAAAAAAAAAATAAGGAATTACACAGGAATTTAAAATTGGTAATTAATGAAATTTTTGCAGGATTGAAATTTTTTTTGTCAAACTGCAAGTCTAAAATGTTTATTTCACAGAAAATAAATTTGTCCTAAAAATTTTAAGGTGCGGTGGTACAGAAAAATAGGTAATTAAAAAAAAAAGAGTTTTTTAGTGGTTTTTTGACACAAAAATGATTTACCACACAAGTAGCTTATTAAAAATGTGAAAATAGTATTATTGATTTATATAGTTACATATATTATTTATTTTGTTTATATATTGTATTACCTATATATTTACCTTGTGTTCAAAAAAACTTGTGTTGTCTGTCAAGGATTTGAACACGGACTTGTTCTATTAATACGTTATATACTTAATCATTCAATTACAGAAACGTCTGTTGTAATTCAAAACAAGTAAATAGAACAAAAACCAACTTTTTAAAATTTGCATATATTTAGGCTTGCACTTAAAAAAATTATTGAAATTGTAGAAATGGTTAAATGTTACCATCTAAAAATTTAAAAGTATCCAGCCTGAGTTACTTTTATTTTATTACTTTTTCCATGTGCGTTCCAAATAAACCAGTTTATGAATAATAGAAAAGTATGATTTTGAGCATATACTACTCAAAATCATATGTATAATTTCTAATAATTTTATAATTAAATTTGCAATATCTTAACATTCAATCATTTTAATAATAAAAATCAAAATAAAAATAATAAGACTTTGACGTGTTAGTTTCTCTATATAAATTATTTTGAAAAAATTTAATATAGTGTTTATTGCAAAAAAAAAAAAAAACAAAACTATAAAGAGAAATGTTTCTTAATTTTTCATTATTTTTTTTTTAATGCATTTCTCTGCCACATAAATGTGGACAGGAAATTACACAGCCTTTCCTGTTCAGACGTGGCTGTAAATGTCGTAAGGGGGAATAACTTTTACGATGTGTGTGGGATTCGAACCCACACTCCCTCGGTATTTGCAGCGTATTTTATACGCTCTTACCCACTAGGTCATCGAGGCCCCCATTGTTCATTATTTTTTAATCTCAAAAATTTAACTTATGTTTAAATTAGCTTTAACATTGCTAAAGGATTTAAATTTTACCGAAATAAAGAAAAATATGACTAAGTGTAACACTATGTTATTGTTTCATAGTTCAAGGTAAGAATTAAAAAAAAAAACGCATATTTTCCGTTTTTTTTTTATCTAACAAATTACAATAAAACATTTTTGACACCTCCTGTACTAAATCATAGAAGGGTTAATGTTTATGTGTAGCATCATCGCTTATTTGTGGGGGTAATTTTTTTTTGTTTTTTTTTTTTGTCTTTCATTATACACAAACATCTCATTAAAAGAGTTTTTTTTAAAGGTTTCCTTTTGCAGCGGAGTAATTTTGTTTTTTGAAATATTAAAAAAAAAAAAATATAAAAAATATAAAAATTATAAAAATTTAAAAAATGAAAGATTTTTTGCGCATGTCAGCTTATTCTGCCATTGTTTTCGCGTGTAAACATTTGAAAAGGGTTTAACTTAATTACAATTTCAGATTTTCCAAAAAAGAAAAAAAACGAAAAGAAAAAAACATAGAAAAAATTTAAATTGGAATATACGTTTTTTAGAGCGTTTTCTATTTTGGTTTTTCTGATAATTATGTTATAATTTTTTCAACACTTTTTTTTTCTTAATGTTTTTTTTAATAAAATTTTTTTAGAAAGCCGATGACTTTTTTTTTCTAATTAATTTAGAAGCTTAATGGAATTTAAGCAGCAGATGCTGACAGTTTGAGTTTTAAAGTCAAGTAGAATGGGTTGGTACTTGGTAATTTTTTTGTCAAATTTTTTTTTATTTCTTTTTTATTATAGATTTTATGATTTTATGAATTTTTAGGATTTATTTAATGGTTTTTTTAAGGATAATCTTAGGATATTGTTCAATTTAAAAAAAAAAAATGTTTTTTTTATTGATGTATAAATTTTTTTTTAATTTTTTGTTTGTTATTAAATATCATGATTGGGAACAAATTTTAACGAAAGCGTTTTTATTTAAAATGTACATATATATGTGCATATTTATGATATATCAGAATTAGAATAGAATTTGAACGAAGATTTACCATTCTTGGTATTCATAAAAGAAAACGGACTAAAAAATAAAAAAAAATTATAAAGTGATAGTAATTTTGTGAATAATTAAATATTTATTCAAAAATTTTCTTTTCAATGCAAATTTTTTGTAATTTAAGAAATCAATTTGTATATTAAAAAAATTAACCGATTCAACAGATTCTAAAAATTATGGATTGGATATGGCAAATAAGTGAATCGAATTAAATCCTGATATTAAATTTCATAAATACCATCCCAGTTCGTATATTTAATACCTTAACCTCCAAAAACACCAAATTTTAACAAACGTATCTGCCAAATGAATTCAGCTTCAACGCATCTCTGATCATGGGGCTGTTAATTCTAAATAAAATTTTATGATAATTTTATAAAAATTTGCATTCGTTTAAATTTTTATTTCTTTTTTTGAAATTGAGAGAGAGGGAGAGCAATAAAATTATAATATAGTTCTTTCTTAACCAAGTAAAATTTGATCGGGTAAAAATTGTATTCGTGACTCTTAAAGCCTTCTCCAGACCGACGCGTTATTTTTGCGACAGCGGTGCGTTGTTTTTCCGCAAAATATTATTACATGGCGGCTTATTAATATGCCCACACCAACAATATTTCCGCCTGATTTTACAGCGTTTTTTTTGCGACAAATCTACATACAAATTTTTTCCGGTTAACAGCATTTTAGCTGATGATTGATGATGACTTACTTCTGACGAAATATTTATTTTCCTTTTAGAAATTTTCGTAAATCAAATACATAATTTTAATTTTTATTGTAAGTCAAATATTTTTTTCAAAAAGAAAAATATTACTTTTTTTTAGAAACAAAAACACAGGTCGCTCGATGTAAAAAAAATAATTTTTTTAGTTTATTGACAATACAATAATTTAGTTTTTATTTTCTGTTTGACGTCTATGCGACGTTAACAGTTAATTTTTAAATTTTCAGTGTGGGCACATGTGCGGATTCCGGGCGATTTTCGCACCGCTACCAGTGGCAGCAGCGCCGCAAGAAAAAAGCGCCGGTCTGGGGAAGGCTTAAATGTAACTTGATTTTTTTGTTGTTGTAAAAATTGTAAACAAAAACATTTTAGTTTACAAGTTAAAATTTTATCCAGAAAAAATGTTTTAAACAGTCTAAGCTAATATAACAATAACAATATGGAAACAATAGGGTAACTGTATAGAATGTTCTCCAGGAACTTTTGCTAAAATTCATTTAAGTAAATGAAAAGATCCTGGACGACAGTAGTTCCGAAAAAAGAATTGCTTTCCTAGCCATTTCTTTATTTTCTTTTTATTAAATTTTTATAAAAATCATACATGAAGTTATTTCGTGAAAAAGTAAACTAAAAATAAAATTTTAAATTTCAATTGTCATGAATAAAATTTTATACTATTTTTTGTTCGTTGTATTAAGAGAATTTTTTCTGCATATCCAAAAAAAAATGTCGGCAATATTATCATATCCGAATTGAAATAGTGTTTTATTATTATTTAATTTTAGAACCATTTCATTTAATTGAGCTTAGAATAATAATTATAACACTAAGTATATGCATACTTATAATAAATTGCCATTATTTAAAAATTATAAATTTGTTAAATAGAAAAGTTATCGTTCAATTTATTTATGCTGAACATTTTTGTATTGTGACACAGATCTTAAAAAGCTGGACTTTATTGAATAATGATAAATAATAAAAATAAAAATAATTTCTTTATAAAAGTGAATTTTTATGTTTTTTAAGTTTTTTTTCATTAGAAAAATGAAATTATAAAAATCAAGAAACAATTTTAATTTTCCATTTAGAAATGATTACGCTAAAATATTTATTTTAAAAATTTTTTTCCTTTGATCTTTTCTTTTTTTTGTTATTTAAATTTCTTTTTATTTTTTTTATATGACAAAGCCTATAAACAAAAAAGAAAACTCAAAAGTGAAAATATTTATATATGTTTGTATATATGTATTATATAAATTTTGTAAATTTTCCTTACCGTTACGTTACCTGGCCGTTACGTTATAACATTTATTTTTAATAAATTATTTTATATTTTTGCTTTTTATGACTAACAAAACAAAAAAAAAAAACAATTTTCAAATTTGAAACGCATGAAGAAAATCTGATTTTGTAAAATAGTAATTAATTACATATTTTTATAAGGCAAATACAGAAAAATTTCATTTGTGAATTGTGAAGAACATTTTAAACACAAAGGGTGCATGACAATTTACCTAAATTAATTTCTGAAAAAGACATTTACCCTAATACTCATTCATAAAAACGACTTATAGCAAAATGCCACTTCACAAAATGGATACTTAGCAAACAAAATAGTATCTAAAAAATAAGTTGGAATTTGTATGTCAAAATATAATTATATAGAAGGGATTTTACAGTTGGTTACAAAATCATGGTTATTGACTTTTCCGGAATATAAATAATATTTGATTAAGTTTATTTAATATCATTTTGCAAAGTGTCTTATTATTTTAGACATTTATAATGAAAGCTGATAATTTTGACATTTAAAATTTCCACTTTAATCGACTTCCAATTTTATATATGGAAAAAAATGTATCATTTTTAATACCTATACGTAAAACTTTCAACACAGTTATGTTAAAAATTATTAAGAATATACATCTCCTGACTCCCTCCGGAACAATGTGTTGTTTGACTCATTTTATGAAAAAACATTGATAGCCGGTCACCTTGTATAATAATAATTTGAAAATTTCAAGTCCAGTTTTAATTTTTCGGTATTTTTATATAAGCTATTGCATTTTTAGTAAATATCATATAATAGTATGTACATATATATTTTTATATTAAATAAGGTAAATAGCCATAGGTTAAGAACAGTTATTTTCAATTAAAATTTAATGTTTTAATATTTTTTTAAATTATATTTACATTGTAAAAAAAATTTTTTGTTTCTGTAGGTTTTTTATTAGATGATAATTTCTAGGACTTAATTAAGGTGAAATTGAAATGAAATAAGAATATGTAAGCATATATACATATGCATATTGAAAATTTATTAAAAATATGAATTTACCTAAAAGGTTTTTGAAGTTTTTTTTGTTTTATTCAAATTGAACTTGTTTGTAAACACAATATATAAATAAATTATACTTAAAAAAAAAATAAAATAAAATAAAATTAAAAATTGAATAAAACTAAAATAAATAAAATATTGTTTTAAGGAATTCTATGAAATACTAATTATTTAAGTTCACTACATTAGCAATCTTTTAGGCTTTTATCTAATTATTTGTTAATGATCATTAACCGATAAGAAAAACAAGGCAGTATGTAAGTTCAAAGGTTTTAAAAAACAAAACTTTTTCAAAAGACAATAAAAACTGTTAAGAATTTATTGTGACTTGCTCAAAAATTTGCAATTACTTTTAGAAATAAAAAAAAACAAAAAAAAGTGGGATATCAAGAATTTTAGAAAAATCGTATATAATTAAGAAAAGTTGTTAAAATAATATGTTAAAATATAATATGGGACCTTTGTTTTTTATATTTTACTAACGGTAAATTTGCATTTTACTAACGGTAAATTTGCATTGGTGTCTACAAATAGAGAATTTTAAATTTTTGACCCCTAATAGCCTCTAATAGCTAGCTAATAAACGAAACGGAATAACAGTTTTTCCTAAGGTAACTTATGCTAATTCTGAAAGATCTGTTTTTTTTCAATATTTCAATTAATAATAATTTTTAATACTAAAACTAATAATAATAGCTGCTACAGTCACAGTAAAGTTGTTTTCAATTATTATCTCATGCAGGAAGGTATTAGAAATACCTGCTGTAACTGTTGATGGCTATCGTCACTGATATCAAAATAGTAATAATAAAAGCCGAATTCATTGCTCCCTTAAAATTCCAATCCCAATTCAATGTTTCAGCATCTTTGCCCTATCCTCTTGCATCTTGATTCCATCCCATTACATAGGCTAAACGAGTTGGTGGGTTTACTCTGTAAGAATCTAACACTATATCAAGGGGATATACTTGGTGTCTTTGATAGATTTCCACCTCCCTTAGGAAAAAAAAAAATTCTGTCTTAGGAAAAAAAATGTTTCGAAGAAACAAAGAAAGCAAAATTTTGTAAAAGTTTGTTTCCACCATAACTACAAATTTAAATACAAAATTTAAAAATTGTATAATTTTGATATTGATTTATAAACTTTAGCAAATTTTTCAGCCTAAATTTAATCGGAAAAATTGAAATTATTAAAATAAAACGACATTGGAATATTGAAAGCTGCACTTTGTTTATTCAATTTGATGTATTGCCAATAAAGGATTCTATCTTATAAATACGTTTATATATACCTATCTATTTTTTAGCTATTATAAAATTTACCTCAAAAAATATTATATAAAATTTACATATTATATATTTATATTTATATATTTATGTATGTAGCTATGAGTAAATAAACAGGGTGTATGGCTATTAGATGAAAGATAGTAAATACTTTTTTTTTCCTAAGGGAGGTGGGAATCTTCTAAAGACACCAAGAATTACCCCCTTGGTAGTGTCAGATTCTCACTGACTAAACCCACCTCCTCCTTTAGCTAATATAATGGGATTAAACCCTTACCTGCGAACGCAGTATATTGGCTAGGGAGTAGGGATAGCAAAGGATAGGAAATGGATATGGAAACATTGAATTGGGAGTGGGACTGTAAGGAAACAATGAATCCGCCTATTATTATTACTATTTTTCTAACAGTGACTATAGCCGTTACAACAGTTACAACATGTAGTAGTATATAACACCCTACTACATCAGGTAATTATTGAAGGCAACCCCCACTGTCACTGTAGCGGCTGTTATTATTGGTATTAGTATTCTTATTAATATTATTATTATTTTACTACAAAATCAGGGCCATCAGAGGATTACAATGTGCATCAGTATATAACACCTTACTTGCATGATATAACGAAAGATAGCTCCACTGTAGCCGCTATTATTATTATTATTATTATAACTACTATTAATTATACGATATACATTATTACGATATAAAAGTACTACATATTTTTTATTTATATGACCTGACCGGGGTTTGAACCCAAGACCCTTCGATTGAAAGGTTGGCTACTTAAGCACTGCGCCATGAGTCAGATAAAATACCTAACTTAAGATACATAATCAAGGATTTTCACTAAGGTTACATATTTAAGATTTTTATAAGCGAATTTAGGTAAATCTTAGAAAGGTCTTAAAAAAGTATTGTGTTCTAAAATCTTTATTTAAGTTTTAATGAAAAATGCAAATATTGTTTTGATTTTTCTGTAAAAGAAATTTATGGAGTCTGATGGTGGTTTTACATAATACTAATAAATAGATATTAAATGAGTTATAAATGTTAAATCCTACTATTTTATTAATTTGAATTTTCACAATTGTAATGAGAAGTTTTTTATAACTTTTAGAACTAATAAACCCGTTCTCTAATTAAAAACTTTCTCTATACAAAATTAATCAATAAGATGCATCTATAAATTCGATTGTCTTGAAAATGACTAGGAATTGTAGGAATAATCAAATAGTAATATATTTCTTTTAAAACAATTTTCAACCTGCTTACGTTAGGGTAATCAACGTTTACAAGTAATTCCTCAGTTGTACTCCATAATTATGAACTTCAGATTTAAAAAAAAAAATTAAAAATTTTTATGCAAAAGAATTCTGTACATGTTTCTAAATTGTATTATATTGCCGTCATTACTGTCTCTATATCTAGTATATGTATAGTATATAAGTATTTATTATTGTTTGTGTTTTAAAATTTGAAGGAATATCGAATCATTTGTTTTTAAATAAAATAAAAATAGGTAATTTACATCTTGTAGTATTGTGGGGGTATATATTATGGTTTTTTCTTTTTTTTTTTTACTATTTGTTTTTATCTTTGTTTTTCGTTTTTTGGTTTAACCCGTAGTTCATATATGCATTATATGAAAGAAACTTTGCTTAAAATTAGTATATTCCAAGATTATAAATACAATACGTATATACAAAATATATAGTGTATACAATAAATTATATTTATCTATAGATACTCTTTAGAGGGTATGATGATGTATATTATATTTATTTTGTTTTAAAATTTCGAATACATAAGATAAAAATAATTTTAAATGTTAATTGTATAAGGATATCAGCATGATTCATAATTTTACCCCAATTTTAATTTTGGGGATAGGTATGTGTGTGTGTGTGTGTTTAAATAATTGTAAAACAAAAATATATTAATTTTTTTTTGTTTCATTTCACTGTATTAAATTCATCTGTCTTCTCATTTTCTGTCTTCAAAATTTCTTTTTTATCCTTGTGTGTAAAAGTTTCTTTCGTAATAAAATCAAAAAATAGCCTGCTTCATTTTATATTCTCCCTCTCGCGATATCACAATTATTTAATATTACAGTAATAAGAAAATGAGGTAATCTTATGTCTCAACTCTTCATTCAATTTTATTATGTATATGTTATTTATAAGAATTAACTTACGCAAACTCACTTATATGCAAATCTTTATGTATAGTATATTTTGTATATAACTGACTGTACATAAGTTAATCTATATATTAGTATGTATGTCAGCATATCGAAAAGTTATATTTCTTTGTATTCATTCATAATATTCCTTTTTTAATGAAAGTGTTCAAAATTAAATGATAGCGGGTAAAGAGGGTGACACGGTACGGTGTGGTTTAAAAATCACAGAATTGTTTTATGTTTTTTTGTTTTGTTTTTTTAAAGTATATATGAAAGGAGTTTTGGCTTTTTCGAATACTCGTTATCATCATTATAGAAGTTTTTAAAATGTGTAATAAAAAAATTTGGATTTTCTTTTTCTTTTTTATCTTTTGGATGTGTTATGATTAGAAAAATGTGTTTTTGTTTTAAAGATGGAACAAAAAAAAAAGAAAACAAAAACAATTCTTATGTGGTTTTCTTATTATTATATTTGTTTGAAATATTAAGGTATTATGGATATTAAAACATTTCCTTGATAATGAAAAATTCAATGGGAAGTGATATTGGAATAAATGTTAATACTTTATTAATATTAAAAAATTATTTTTCTCAGTTTGATTATAGTTCAAAATTAAATTTTCGAAATCAATATTTTCTATATTTTTATAGTTACTTTAATATCGTAACACTGATAGGACCTTTTGTACCTTTCTTAGATTAAATTAACTAGACCATTATAGTATGAGGATATGAAAATTAAAAAAAACTAAAATATTACAGTTTTTTTAACTATATTATTTTATTAGATAGTATACATATTTAATTATGTGGTTGATAATTACTTTTAATGCTGCTGGTAACTCTTCATCTTAATCTGAGTTAACAAATTCAATTTCCTTGCGTCCCAAATTAAGGCAGTAATGTTAAATCTGTTCTGTCGTATACCTGTTAAACATAGAAGTCCAGAAGTGACTTCACAAGAAATCTACAGGTATATATAAACCGCTGCCTTTGTCGAACCATGAAGATACGGTGGTCGAATCAGGAACTATGGGGAAGAATAAGCTAAAAAATGTCAATATCCCGACAAAGAAAATAAGTAATGGAGAAGTAAGTATCGAGATGGATCGGTTATCTTATGAGAAAGCTAAATCAAAATCTAGCTAAAGAGTCCTTGGAAATGGAATCTCCAGAGTACACGACGTGTCAGAAAACCCAAGAAAATTTGGAGAAAAACCTTGTTAGGTAAGGGAAAATTGCTAAAGAAAATATAGCCCAAATCAAACATTTGGCCAATGATGGGGATAGGTGGTAAGAATTTGTTAATGCTTATACCGGTTAAAGAAAGTAAAAGAAAAAGATTATTTGTTTTGCTTGTTGAGATTTAAAGATAATTCTTACAATTAGTTTTTACTTACATAATATTGTAAAAAATTACTTAGATAACATTTTAACTGTACAGAGTTAATCTTCAATATACCTTAAAGTAACTGGATGTTAGTTTGCATTTCCGTTTATTAATTTTTTTTTTTGAATTCATTTCTCGAAATAAAATAATAAGATGCTGACAGAGTTAAAAAAGTATGAACAAAAAAACAAAAAAAACAAAAATTAAGGAATAGAAAAGTAATTCGCGAATTTTATTTAATGAGAAAAAAATCAATACTCAAAATTTTATGCATATGGTTATGTTTTAAAAGTAAAATAAAACAGAACACGTAAAAAAAAAAAAAAATTTTAAAAAAGAAAAAGGGAAAAATAAAATAAAATAACATTAATATGGTATATAATAGTATATTTAATTTCTTTCTTGGAAATCTTTTGATGGAAAAAATTGAATAAGAAAAGAGCTCGAAAATGTCTTCACGTGCGATAACGCATTTCTTTTAATCATCTGCAGTACACATAACATTATACAAAAAAAAAAAATGATTGGAAATTAAATTTAAATTTTACCTTTTCTTTAATCCTTTTAGAAAAAAAAAAGCTTTTCATGCTAAAAAGTATATATGTATATATATAATTAAAATATTTCAAGGAAAGTTTTTATGTATTGAAGATTTTCATACATATGAGGCACTTGTATGAAATATTATAAAATCGCGTTTTAAAAAATTTCGTTTTAAAATATTTTGGTAAATCTCGTTTTGTATTTTTTGTTTAGTAGAATAGCACATGCACCCGGCCTACTAACGAGGTTTTCTAAAAATAAAATTTTCGCGCTAAAATTTAAATTTTCTTAAATGAGAATTTGGGAAGGGGAAACAAGATTTTTTGTCGGGATAACGTTTTTTTTTAGGCAAATATAACATTTTCTTTCAAAGAATCAAAAAGTCCATTATTCGATGTAAATCGATGTGAACCGGTAAAAACCAAAAATTTTTAAATAATTTTGCTATTTTGTTTTGCTCTTAATTGCATGCAAACGTTACAGTTATACTATAATTTTATATACTTGATTTTCTTTTTTTTTTTTTTTGAATGAACATTTATGTCCTTTCTTTAACGAGTTTTAAATTTTTTTTTATTTTGTTTTAAATTGCAATTGTTATAAAAAGAGCAACAGTAAAAGTAACAAAAAAAAAAAAAAATTAACTGATTAAAGTCTTTGTTGTAATTGCGTGTAATAACCATCAAAAGGATACAAAAAAAAAAAATATTTTCTACCAGTATCCATTACCTAAAAATAAAAATTCAGTATTTTACTACATACACACGTACATCTATATATATATAAAATTGGCAGGATATTGAAATTTTATTTTTGATATGTTTTAAAATGACGAACACAAAAACTTTTCATTTGTTATCAGTGATGGGTTAGTGTTGTTGGTGTAAAAAATATAATTTTTCGTGTTGTTACTATTTCTTATAAAAATTATACTGTTACTGTTATTATTATTTTTCTCAATTATTTCTCACTACCGTTGAATTTTTTTTGGAAATTTTCTTGTTCAACTGACATTAAAACCTTTACAAGTAAAGCATAAAAAAAAATTAAAATAAAGGAAAGTAACGGTGATAGCTGCCCCAATTTTTTGCTTTTTTTTTTCAAAAAAAATTCATTTTAAATTAAATTTCTCTTTAAGTCGTTAGAATGAATGGTTAAAGCAATTCGCTTAGCTGTTTTTTATTTATATTTATATATATTATATTTTTTTATTTTGTGTTATGTATTTTGTAAATTTTTTTTTTAGAAAACAAAAGAAAAATAAAGTTAATATTAAAAAAAAAAATTATATCTAAATACATTTAATTGCTAACGAGATATTTAAAAGATTCGACGTTTATAATAGAAGGATTTTTTTTAGTTTGTTTGGAAACTTACTATACAAATTTTTGGAAGACTGGTTATAAATGTTTAAAATTTACTGTTTTTTTTTTTTAAATAATTTGATTGTATATAACTTTTACTACCAAAATTATTAGTTTCGCTAAATTTTTACGGTGCCGATGCCTAACAAGTTTTGATTTCATAATTCCAACAGAACTTAAAATTTACTTAGTCGAAATATATGTACATATATCTTTTTTACGAGAGACAAAACATCGAAAATCAATCAAAGGGGCAGCACGACAATCATCTGGGTAGTGTTGCACTCCCTTTAAAACCAAACTTTAGGATGGGTTCTTTAATTCATAATAATATAATGCACAGTTTGGTTTTGGGGGAAAGATGAGAGAAGGATTACTTGGAAAATTTAAATAGTTATTTTAAAGAAGGATGTTAATGTTCTTCTTCAATTTCGTTATATCGTACACAAATGATTTACCAACTTTTGGGAACACATGTGCAGGCATAAGGTTCCATAAGGTTTTGACGAAACATTTCCAACTTATAATTAAACTGATTAATTTAGGTTCAGAGTAAACATACATATATCGATTCAATATGTAATAAACATTTTTTTGTACTTCTTAACAGTAATTTGTGGTGTGTTGATTTAAAAAGAAGGAGATCGTTGGAGTCTACACTCTAACTGTAGAAGAAATACAGAAGTTAAGTCTTTTTAAATTATTTGATTTTATCTATAAATTGAGAATTATGAGGGAGATTTAATAAATTTGACTATAGGTTGGAGATAATTTGAAAACCTAACCTAACATAAATATTTTTTGAAGTATTTTTTAAAAACTTTTTTCAAAACATCTATCTTATGATATGGTCAAAAATTAAAATAAATTCCAGTTAACATGTATCTACTTCCTTTATATATTTACAAGTTTTTATATTTTTTTTTTTCTTTTGCTTATAATGGTATTAGTAACACTTGTCGTAGTTTTAGTTTACATTTTCGTTTAATAATTTGTTGCTAACAACAACAAAAAAAATTTTTCTGACCCCTCGCTTTTCTTTTCCGTTTTTTTTCAATGCTAGTATCTATTGCGATATAATTTTTTTCGCGAAACTGAATTTCTAATCAAAAACCTATATAAAAAAACAGGAAAAATAAGGAAATTCGCTCGTGTTTAGAAGGCAAATGCAGGACAAATTAAAAAAAAGAAAAAAAGAAAGAAACTCTTCTGGAGAAAAATTTTATCATGAGTATTGTGACAGAAGGATTCATTTATTTTTTTTTTTTGTACAGTTCTATTGAATCCTAAATTTATAAGAACTTGGATAAAAGTAGTCTTTAGATTTTTTTTTTCTAAATTTTCTTTTTTTTTTTATATTATTATTATTATGTCCACAGTCCAAGGACTTGAGATGAATAATTAATTTTCGGATTGTAGGACTCCAAAATTCTTTACTTATTATAAAAACAAAAACAAAAACAAAAGTAAATAAAAATGAAACCCATTACCTTAGTTTGAATTGAATTCAGTAAAAGTAAGAATGAGAATGAGAATAAAATGACAGAAAGAAAAAAACAACAATAAAAACAAAAAAATTTAAAATTGTTATTTGTTTTTTTTTCCTTTTTATTTTAAAATCAGATGCGTCCAGGCAAACAATTTCTTAAGAAATATTAAACATTTTTTTATATGTATGTATGTATATGTCTATTTACATATTTAGGTTTTAACAAGAACCAAAGGTTTTAGTGTAATTATTTTAATGATCATTTTAATGGAAACATTTTTTTTCCTCACTCTTTTTATATTTTTTTATTTGTCTTTGACTACGCACAGTTTGGTTTTATATTTCATAGATTTGGATTTAGTTTTCACTTGTGTTAATAAAAAAAAAAATTGTTTGTGGAAATAAAATGGTATTGTTTTTATATACTTGTAGATATTATTTTTATTAAGAATTTTATACAACTGAGCTTTTATATATATATATATATATATATATATATTTAGATTAAGGATAAATAATATCTAAAATTTTATTAATAATTTAAGTGAATTTTAAGTGAATGATTAGATCTAAGACTGGGTTTCGATCATGATTTATGTCTTATATTCATTTCGTAGCTTTAAAAGGATTATTTAGAGAAAATGATAAATGATAAAATCAATTACAAAATAATCCTTTGTATATTTTTTTATGATTGTTTAATGCCTTTCTTTTGTTAATTTCCAATTTTATTACTATAGATTTGATTTCAAGATTCTTTGTAAGTTGTTGATTAATAAAGTTTGAAATGTTTTAAAATTTGAAATGCTTGTACACTTGGAATACCTATAGATTATTTGTGTTTAAGGTTTTGTAAAATTTATATTGTTCTCAATAATATATCGATTTTAGTTGAATTAGAGAAGGGAAGCATTTTGTTCTTTCAGGGAATTAAGGGGAAGTCTAGAGAGATCAAACTTGAATTCAGTTTGTACAGATTGCTCAGAATGTAAAAGTGAAAAGTATGGTAAGGTAATAGTAACTGAAGAAGGAACAGTAACTTTAGTTTAAATCGTTTTAGAGATTAGTTTAAATCGTTTATAATATATTTTATGCCAAATATATTATAATGATAAGTTTTTGGAAAAACTCTATTAGCTAGCATTAGATTATTAAAATTATATCTTACTAAATACGTTTTAAAGCTAAGCCATTTGTTTGGATAGCGAAGATTTTCATACATTTTCAAAATCTTTACAAACTTTGCTTCAGTATATATGTATATATATATTATCTTTAAACGTTTTTTTGTATGGGATCTTTAGGTTAAATATTTTTACTTATCTGTAGAACCGTTAAGTTCCACTTGTCATTAAACTTTTAACACATTTCGACCTCTTCTCTAACCCTTAATTACTGTACTCCCCCCTATAAAAAAATTAATTTCTTGATGAGTTTTTAATTTGTGGCAGAAATAACGGTTGTTTTACGTTTTTTCGAAAATCCATATCTGAAACGTCCTTAAAAAATTCCAAGCTTTTTTAAATTTTCTGTATTTTAACTTTATTTTTAGAGTAGTATTTTTTTTAATAGATTTTTTACAAAAAAAAAATTTTGATAAAAATTACAAAACGCATGCTAACTAAAAGTAAAAATAAATGTTGTATCTGGTCGTATAAACAAAAAATGGCTTGCTGTTTTTTAAGAATTGAAAAAAATATGATGAGCAATATAGGGGTAGAATTGTGAAGAAGTCTGTGGAACACTAAACTAAAATTTATTATTATATTAAAAATTAAAATTAAAAGGATGGATTTTATTTTAGCCTGTTAAAACTAAGATTCGGACTAACTCTTTAATAAATAACCTCTAGAATTAGTTGTTTTATATAGTTTTTGTTTTCCACAAATTTCCGTATTAGTTTTAATGTTTAATTTTTAAAATTAGGTTTTTGTTAATATATTTACTAAACAATACTTAAAGTTTCATAAGTTTGAAGTACAAATTTAATGATTGATCAAAATTTAAATTTAAAAAGTAAAATAAAAACTTGATGTTAATTATAGAAAATAATTTTTTACTTTACCAAATAACCACAAAAAATGAATAATAAAATATAAGTATTTTTGTTTTCGATAAAAAAAATTATTGAGACAATATATAAATTCTCTTAAAAATTGGTTAGATTTTTTTTTATTTTTCAATCTAATTTGAATTTTTAATATTACATTTAAATAATTAATTTTGTCAACATTTTTTTTTTTTTTTGTTTTTTTTTTGGTACGGTTCAATTGTTTACAAGAAGAATGTAATAAAATTTTGTATCTTTAATATGGTGAACAGAAGATTATTTTTAAAGAATTTATAGGTAGGTACATATATACTTATATATATTTATATAAAAATAATTTTGTAAATTGTTTAGTTAGATAAAAATTTATAATGTCCAGAAAATAAATTTTTTTTTTTCCAAACTGTAAGTTTTTAAGAGATCGCAGTTTGAAAGTTAACTCTATAAATAAAACAGAAAACATTTATTAGAAAAATAAATATCAAAATCGATCTAGGTTTGATTTATCAGAATTTAATCCTTGCAGCTTTATTTTTATTTAATTATAAAAACAATATATGAAGAGCCTATTGATTTTTATAATATTAATTTAGGGGTTTTGTACTATCCAATAAATATATAAAAAAAACTGTGGTATTGTTTCAAATTACTTTTTATTTTCTTTAAAGATCTATTTAAAATGAAAATATAATAAAAACAATTGTAAACATAACGTAAAATAACTGTAGATCTGTAAGCGATCCTACATTAGTTTTATTATAGAAAAAATGAATTCTTAATTTGTAGGCATTTTTTTAAATCAGAGCCTAATGCTTTTATTAAAATGAGCACATTCTGAGCAGAACACTGTAGAACAATTTGGATAAACAGCCATTTTTATTTTAGTGACATTTCAAATAGTCAATAATCAAAGAGAATTTTTTTTAATAAACGTTCAAGTTTTACATATAAACAATGCTGAAGTTTTGATAACAAAATGTTTAATTTTACAGAGAAGTTTTTTGATGAAAACAAAGAATATTATTTTGAAAATAATGGTATAAAAATAATAAAAAACCAAAGAAGGTGTACCAAAGATTTAAAAAAAAAAGCTTTTAAATCGCACTTTCGAATAAAATCCGAGATTTTTTGAAATTTTGTGTAACGAAAACCACTTAATTTATTTATAAATTTTTTTTTTGATTTTTCTTTGTTAAACAATTGTCAAAATATATCTGTTTGTTTATTTATTATGCTCATTGCTGTACGGCTGAGCATATTTATTCTGAGCACATAAAGCACGATCTTATTTCTTAATATGTTCTGATTTAATAAAAAAATATAAACTCCAAGTTCTGAGCGCTCAGATCTAAAGCAAAATCAAACTTTTATTTTGACAGATAATGTTCTGTTTTGATTTAAAAAAAAACTTCATGTAGCAACTTTTTATTTGACGTTTACCCGTGTAGACATTTTTATGTAAAAATTATTTGTTTTTGTTTTTAAATCATACTAAAATTCGGAAAATTCTTTAGAGAATTCATTTCATCCGCTACCTTAAATGCATCTGTAATTGTATGATACTATAGTCTTTAATTTTCTTTAATTTAAAAAAAAAATTAATATTTTAATACTAAAATCTTTTTCTTAAAATTAAATAATATGGGTACTCTTTTAGTACTAAAATTATATTTATACAATATATAATTTTAGTACTAAAAGATTACCCATATTATTTATAGCATTTACAATACTAAGAATTATCTCAATAAAAAAATAATCAATTATTAATATTAAAGTTAAACTTTTATTCACCTTTCATGATTTCTGATCTCATGCTTGTTCTTCGGTTTCTGAATTCATTCTATAGCCACCTTTACTGGTCAATATTTTATTAAAAAAAAAGAAAATAAATTAAATTTGTAAAAAGTATTATTTTCATTACGATTTAAATAATAGAAAATGTCTGATTATATTATATGTTATTTTAATGAAATTTTTGTTTATTTTAGTTCAGATACTGATGATGATTCTATGGTTTTTTCTCAATTATATTTATTTCAAATTAATTACATAAAATAATATTTTGTCAGTTCTTTTGTTTCTATAATATAACTTATTTTATTAACTTTTAAAAGTTTGATCAATTTGATAATAATTTTAAAAATTTTCTTAATTCACTTTTATATTCTTTATATCTCTAAAACAGTTGGAGATAGAGAAGAAGGTTATTAAGTACTAATTATAGGGCTTGAAAAGTTGTCTCGAAATATGCTATAAAAGTACTCCAAATACAGAGTGTTTCAAAAGAAAATTGAGTTTGAAACATAGTTTTTTCATTTTAAATCATTTTAAACCTTCATAACTTTGTAACTGTTGGGATTATGGAATCATTAGGGCATAAAAATTAAAGCTAACAACTTACTCTATAAAATACATTTTTTTTTTATATCTCTATAGTAAGCCGTTAAATTTTTTTAAAGGGGTTTAGGGGTTAAAGATTTTTATATGAAAAGTCTCTAAAAAATCTTTAACCCCTCATATCTCGAAAACGGTCCAGAATATACCCCCCCCCCCCTCCGTTCGTCTCGGTATCTCCGATCACCCATTTCAAGGAAGACCATGTATATAAAACACCCTGTAAATAAAAAAAAAAGCTATAGTTAGTTAATCGTTTTTTGCGCATTTATTTGTGATGGTAATTTATCCCTACAAGAAGAAATAAGTCAAATTAGAAATATCGGAATGAACAAAGTCTCCCTTTAAGTCATGTTTAGAAAACGCAAATTTTAAAATTATATGTATACAAACTTTTAATTCTTTAAATTTAATTTAATTCTTTTCAGGTATTGATTCTCATATAACAGCTGCAACATATTGTTGAAAACTATTATGGAATTATTTATATATATTATATACATACATGTTATTCAAAAGATTTTTATACTGATTGCTGTTTATAGTTTGCAATTGTTATTACGTTAAAATTATTTTATCATATATGTATGTATATATTTTCTCACATTTATTATAATGTCCTTCAACATTTCAATATAAATCTTTATTTTCTTTAATTTCCTGCCTCTTAAAAACCACGCAATAATGTTGTATTAAATTGTTGTTGTTTTTAATTTGTTTTTTTTTTTTTTATAATATATGGAAACAGAATTATACATATATGTATATTTAAACGGTAACAGACAGGTCATTCAGAGACTAAATTAATAATCGATTAGATTACACTTGAGTTAATCTTTTTATTTTTTTTTATTTTTTTTATTTTCAATGTTCTTTTTCTCTTTCCATTCTTGTTATTTTATTCATTGTAAAGCCTTTAAACTGTATCAGTATTTATGTTTGTGAACATTTATGTACCTATAATATGTATATATAGGTTCAATGTATATTGAAAAACATTATGAGAATTCTAAATCTTGAGTCCGGCATATTTTTAAAATATAACACAAAAAAAATATAACACAAATATATGGGTTTGAAAGTGTGTATATTTATATGTATTATATGTATGTTTATATGAACATATATATATATATATATATATATATGTAGTAGAGTAATCAATGTTCTGGGAGTGTCAGTCTTTTTTAACCATACATTTTAACCATTAATTAGTGAGAAATTAAGAAAATCCTTGAAAATCGTACTGGAAAAACAACAATTTTTCATATGATGATGTGTTGTTTTTTAATTTTGTTTTTTTTTTAATTGTTTTTCCGGCTTTAATTTTTTTTTTTTTTGATTTTTTTTTTCTTAAGAATCAATGAAAAGAAAAGTTATAATATTGTGTAGGATATTAATTATATAATGTGAATGTTAACATATTTTGAATATATTCATTTTAACTTAAATTTAAGATCATGATCATGAACGTTTTATTTAAAAAAAAAAAAAAAATGAGAGATTGATGCTAAAATGGTGAATAAAACAAAAATATAATTTGTAAAAATATATTGGAATTTAAAAACCATTTAAAAAATAGTTAAAAAATTGATCTTTATTACATACAACAAAACATTAAAAACAATTATTTTTAATAAATCTGTAATGATGGTACTAGGAGTTTTAAAGGATTTACAGAAACCATTAGGAGAAATGAGTATAGATATGTATAGTAGTTGTGGTTTTGTTAGTGTAGTTGCAAGAGGATTATATTTTCTGTAGTTAGGTTGCACATACACATTTATTATATGGCAAAATAATTAAAATTCATGTTCATAAATAACCGCAAAAGACGAATTCTTAACCTTGCACAATATACGAGATTCTTTGTGACTTTTTGATAAATTTTTGCATTTATTTATTTTGAAAGCTTTCAATTTTAAATTGTTCGTTTTATGACAATGAAATATACTTATTCTATTTAATCAACAGCGAATAGTTGCTTAATGAGTAGTATTAGATGATCTTTACTTGTTGATATATGGCTGTAAGTAAAGTTTACTATCATCACTGTGATAGTTTCTTAATTACTGAAAAGGATATTTAAGTTTCCAAAAGATAGATATACAGTTTTAGATATTCTACTATTTTTCTTGGTAAGTGTATTTTATGTTTTATTTGAAAAAAAAAAATTTTATTTTATTAAAATAATAAAAATTTATATGATATAAAATAATACTATATTTAATTTCTATATTCTCAGCATATCCTTTGTCCTACTTTAAAATGTACTGTTTATATACAGACTTACATAGCTGACCGTTCTATAATAGTTAATTAAAAAAAATAAAATAAAATTTTTGAATTTAACATCGTTCTCCTGTACAAGTAAATAATAATGTTTTGAAAACAACTATGAAAGGATAGATTTTTCGGGTTCATTCCGGTATCTGAAAAGTTTTTCTTTAGTTAAATAAAAAAGAAATAAAACAATATTAGAAATTCCTGTGCTTGTATTATATATGTCTTGTATCGTCAGTTATTTTAAATGTTTGTTTTTTTTTGTGTATAAATATATGCATGTATATATATCAATATTTTGGTTCTTCTAAATATAACAGACCGCACGTAAAATAAGTTTAAGAATTTTCTTATCGTTTTAAGTTTGTTTTTCAGGATATTTTACAGAAAACATGCATATATATATCTTTGATTGGTGGTGACAGCTACTTCAATTGTTTTTTCCTTTATTTTCTGTTATATATATTTACGAGTATATATATATATATATATATATACAATATCCTTCACTCTGTTACATGAACTTTCTTGTATAATATTGTACATGTAAAATGTGTTTGTCTTTTTTGTCGAGTTAATTTCGATTCAATTTTTTTCTTTTCTTCTTGTGGTATTTTGAATTTCGCATTGTATTGTCCTGACATTTCGAAAATCGTAAATATTATTGGGCAGATTTTTTTTTCAGTTTTTTTGAATGTTATAATTATTGCAATAACATATAAATATACACACACGTGTATTTAAATAGAAAATGTATTATATTATGGTTATAATACTTTGAATCAGTTGAAATTTTAATAGAACGTTTAGTTGGTATTTTGTGTTTTGAGTTTGAATTCAGGGGGTACTTCTTATATTGTTTTTTCTTTCTTTTATTTTTTTTTTTGGATTTTGGGGATGGCCTATCGAAATAAATTATTTCATTTGTGGTGTAGTGCTTTTTTGTTGTGCTTTCATTAGATTGTTATTTTTTAACTGAGCCGAAAAAAGAATTTTTTTTTCTTGTTATTTTCGCTTAACTAATTCACAAAAATAAAATAAAAATTGAGAAGCAATTCGTTACTAAAGTAAATATTTTGGTAAAGATAACATAAACAAAAACGAATTTTTAAGTAAATATTTTATATTTGCTTTTTTTCTTTTTCTATTTTCTTTTTAATTCGGTATAATTTTTAATGATATGATGGACTTGATGATGATAAAGAAACAAAACAAAAAATGAAAACTTAAATTTAAAATGAAAATGTTGTAAATTTTTTTTTTTTTTGTTCAGTTTTTCTAGATTTCTATACCCCGTCCAACCAAAAAAAAAAGGAAAAATTTAAAAAGTTTAGAAGCGCCCTTAAGAAATGATGAATCGTTTGTTAGTTAAACAGTCAGTCACAACATTTGTATTTTTCATTTTTCAAAATTATTTTAAAAAGTTACTCTTTATTGTTTTGGTTTTATATGTTTTTTCTTTTTTTTGTAAAAGGACATTGTAAATTTTAGGTCCTGATTTGCAAATGAAAAATAATCAACTAAAAAAAAAAACTCATTTTCATTTTTGATTTGAACTCAAAGTTGTTCTTTTATGACTTAACGTTGATTAAATTCAATTTGTTTTTCCCCCTTTTAAATGTATACACATGTATAGAAAAGTAACTATATATATATACATATTTATATATAAATCTATTTATTAAGTATAAAAATAATTTAAATAAAATGAATAAAATTAACGAAAAAGTTGTAAACAACTTACATTTTTTTTTTATTTTTAAAACCTGAAAATTTGTTTTTGAAATAGAAAGCAGATATTTTTGATGTTTTTTTTTGAAATATAATAAAAACATCCCATATTTTTTAAAAAAGTTAATAAAATTTTGCAATAAATCTTTTTGTTATTCACAGCATTTCGTTAAAAAGGATTTAAACTTTAAAAAAGACTATAAAAATAAACAATGTTTAAACTTACACTAACCGTAGTTGTCATAAAAATTTTAAAACGCTATCAAGAGAGATATTTAAATTAAATGGTAAACAAAAAATACATGGTTCCCTTACAAAATCCCAACTCACAAAATCCGAAACTTAAAATCCAAACTCCACAAAATTCAAACCACACAAAATCTAAATATCATAAAATCCAAACACGGCAAAGTCCAAATACCTCAAAATCCAAATCACAATCTCTGGCTATTTTTAATAGCTGCGTTTTTTTACAATATTCTACATTTCATATTCTACATTTAAAAGAAAAACAATATTAAATAGTATTTATTTAACATATATATTACAACCACAAGGTATTTAAAATAGTGGAGACTACCGCCCCCAAACTTCGCCAAAAATATTATTAAAGCCTGATCTTGCACCCAACTATAAAATCCTTTTTAATTATTTTTTTACATACATATTTTAACAACAAGTCATTCAAAATGGGGGGTGACAACTAAACAAATTATTGGAATCCCGATTTTTTAACAAACTACAAAATCACTTCTAATTATTTTTTCTTACATACATATCTGAATTATAAAGCTTTGAAAATAGTGAAGACTGCCGCCCCAAACCTTCGATAAACAAATTATTGAAATCCTGATTTTGTAGCTAATTATAAAAACTGTCTTAAACCTCATAAATTATTCTGTAAAAGGAATATAATCATGTTTTTGTAATCAACTTAGGTGTCTAATAATTGTTATTGTACATATGTACATATTTCAATTAAACAGCATCCAAAACATTGGGTGCTACCACCTCGAAAACGTAGTCTACATTTGGCTCTGTGTAAGTTGGATTTTCTGTCTTTTGGATTTTGAGAATTGGGATTTTGAAGTATTATCAAATACATTTATCTGCTACTTTTATTAATGTTATAACTCTGAATAGTTTTATTTAATTAAATTAATATACGACTTTCATAATATAGTTCATATTCATAATATATTTTCTATTTTAATTTTACGATTCTGATTCTGAAAAATTTTCTTTAAGTTGTAAAGATTTAATTAGTTGTGCACTTTATTTTAAGTTGCATTTATTTCATGTCGTTTCCCATAGTCTAGAATTATCTGTGAAATGTAAATAAACATTTATGACAAATTTAGTTTTCAAAAGTAATATTTTTATCTTATCATATATCCAATAAAAAATATTTGAAAGTTTTTTCCTATCGAATACATTACTCACACAGTTACTACACGTATGTATATACAAATAAAATCAATGGGGTAAAAATGACCATTTCCATCATAATTATTTTAAATAATGGCCTGAACATCCTCTCATTTTGTTTTTATGTCTGACCAAGTAAAATTTTATAAAAACAATAAATATAAACCATCCCCCTTTTTAACTCTTTTTTTTATCTGATATTATCATTTCAACTTAACCCTTTTGATAATTTTAATTGAAATAATTTAAAAAAAAAAACATATAAACATTATCCAGTTTTATCCCAATCAAATCCCGTCTGACAGAGTCCATTCGAAATTCATTCATTTTTTTTTTTTCTTCTTCTTTTTTTACCACAATGTCCGTATGTCAAGCAAATGATACTCAGTCATCCTGAAGTCGAAAATTAAAAAATAAAAAACAAATTTCTAAAACAAAAAAGAAATCAGGTTTTAATTAATACAAAAAATGCCCGGTGTTTTTTTTTTTCGTGTTCTCTTTAATAATAAGTACAATAAAATAATTACATACATTAATAGGTATCTGTATCTTAAATATATGAATGTGGGTTTGTTTTTGTAATTTAACCCTTTCATTTCTGGTTTCCATAGTAATCATGAGTATTTTTTTATTTTCTTTTTATTTTTAATTTATAGAACAAAAAGAGAAGAAAAAAACAAAACAAAGATTTGATAAAAAAATTCTGACTAATTTGCATATCAATATTAAGTGTAAAAGAGAAAGAAATACATAAATATAATGTGATGTGCTTATGATGGAGAAAGAGAATATGAAAAAAAATAAGAAAAACATAACTTTGAACATTCTGTTAAATATTATTAAACAAAACAAAAAAGTAAAACATAATATTAAGAAAAAAAAAAAAAATTATCCTTCTTGATGAAAGGATATTACATTTGCATGAATCCTTATAAAGAAACAACGACGATATTGTTGGTTTCACCCTTTTAATTTTAATGGGGAAAATAATTTTTGTTTTGTTTTTTGCTTTTATTTATTTTTTTTTTTTTTATATAAAAATAAAAACGTGAACTTAATATAAAACTCACCTCACTAATACAATAATGATTATTTTTTATATGTGTATATGCTATAAAAAGTAAAATATAAAATAATATAAAATATAATAAGAAAATTATAATAAATATAATCAAAAATATCCATACAACAGAAAAAAAGGGATAAAAGAGAGAAGAAAAGTGTTTTTTTTTTTTTTTGTCGTTTTTCTTGTTTTTGTTTTAATTTTTTCATAGACACGTACAATTTTAAGAAATTTCTTTTTAAAAATTATGCATATATATATCTATACACATATATATATATATTTTAGAAGAGTATGCAAATTATAAATATAAATATATAAAAGTAAAAAATAAATGTATATATATATATGTATTAGGTACATACATTTTAAATAGGAAACTGTTTAATGTTTTATAATGATGGTTGTATATTCTTAAAAGAAAAGGACGAACTTTGTTACAAAAAGAAAAGGATAAAATAAAAAATGTTTTTTTTTAAAGGTAAAATTTATAATTCCTTTTTTTTTTCGTTGTATTTCCTTTTAGTTTAAAAGCACGCGTTTCTTGTTAAAAAAAAAATTTCATCATTATCATGCTTATTGTCAATATCATCAATATCAACATTATCATTATCATTATCAACTTTATCAATATTAAATAAAAAAAAAAAGAACGAAATATGCATTTAATTTTAATGATGATAAAAAAAAAAATGTAAAAATAAATTGGTATGATTTAAAATACTACAGTAGGTATAATGCAAGAAACTATGAGATACAGATTAACTAAAGAATATTTGTACTAAATTTATAGATTTTCTAATACCGAACAGGAATATGGTATGGTACGTATATGCGGTGGTCACATTTGGTTGCATAGTTACCCAAAAACTTTAGTTTGTTGCATTTTTGTCCTTTTACGGGATCCTTACCCGAATTTTATCTATTTTAAAATATAGAAATAAAGACTTTGGTTGAACCAAAATAGGTTAAGTTTTATGAAAGTTCAAATGTAACAGTAAATTTGTAATCAAATGTCAATCTGTAAAAATGGTTTATTTGTAATCATGTTCTAAAAAATTTTTTTCCTTTCAATTTTTTTTTTTTTGTAACAGACATTGTTTCATTATTTACGTGAACTGGTTGGTTTTAATACTTTCCGTTAAAGGAAAAAAAATCTTTTTCATTATCTAAAGATTTTTATAAATCAACATTTATGTAATTTTCTTAATAATATTTATTAAATTTTTGGAGTTGGTTTAGGATCAATGTTTTTTATAAATATTTTCTATTTCTATTAAAAAATTGTTAAATGTTCGATAAATTCCATCAATTTTTTCCAATTTAAACACATTATTTTCATCTTTATTTCCAGTTTTTTTGTATTTGAAAAAAGTAGGTATATATCACAAGAAAATATATATAATGATAACTCAATTTTCGATGAAATATGTTCAAATACGATCAAAACAGTTTCTAATCTTTTACTGAAGGACTGATAAATTAGTAAAAAATCAAACAAACATACAAATATCTTAGAGAGTTTAAAAACTTTCTGTTGCTCAACTGTAAGGTGCAATTACGAAAAGGTGACGGGAAATAATGCCCCAGCCATTAAAGCCGAATTTTAGATGCTAAAACCGAAATCGCGAATTTGGCATATTTAACCTTATATCGCTTTGAAAAGAAAATAAAGTCGAATCGACCTTATTTCCGCTTTCCAAATATATACGATATATACGAGGGATTTCTTTTGAAGTATGTATATGTAAATATGTAATAAAAAATTAGCGGCGATTTCAGAATTGGATATTCTCTTTTTCCAGAAAATAAATGTATGAAAATGTAAATACTCTGGAAGAAGAGGAAATCCTGATTTTGTAACTTAAAATCCCTACTAATTTAATAATTGTTTTTTTTTCGGTATATTTAAAATGTATTCTTTAATTTTTATTTAATATTTTGTTTACATTATTTCCGGTCTCCTTATGAGACTAAGGATTGGGCTACCATCGAATAATTTCTACAGAATTTCGATAATTTGCAACTTGTTTTTGTTAAATCTCAATAACCTGCTAGTTGTTCTTCTATCAATCAGGATTAAAAAACAAATGAAATTGGTAACTGATTTCATACAAATGTAAGGAAACCTTTTCTTTTCAATTAAAACACAAATTGGCTATAATTAGAGAAATTCTTCTAAACTGGTCTCATTTAATTTCGTGTTTCTAAAGATATTTGTTTCATACATTTTTTTCGTAAAAAGAAAGTCTTGGAGAATTTAGAAAGAAAAAAAAATCGATCTAAAAATATTTTAATTTTCTTTTTAATTTAAAATGATAAAATCTTTAAAAAAAAAATGTCTTTGTATTAGTTCGAAATTTTCAGTTCAATTTTAATACAAATTAACTCTTTTGCTTGAAATGATTATTACGCAAAAAAAAAAAAAATAATATATTTTTTTCCAATTTAACTCTATCGCTGTTTTTTCGCGTTTATTTTTTAAATTTTTTTTTTCTTTTTTATATAAATATAATGTATAAATGTACATATAGTATTTATATATATATTTAAAAGTATAAAATATATGTAAAAATATATAAAATATAATATATTAAAGGAAGAAAAATAAAGTTTTAAGGACTTTTATCGAAATTATTTTTTATTCTATTTTTTTCTTCTCTGTTTTATTTTAGAAAAGATACTATAGTCGAAGTTGAAAAAATAAAAAAAAAACAATAAAAACAAAAAGAAAAAATAATTTTTCATTTGTATTTTGTTTTTGTTTTTGGTTTTTTTTTTTATATTTTTATTTTTATTTGTTTGGTTTCTGTTATTTTTATTGTTAATATTAAGTATGTATGTAAGTATGTATGAATATTGTTTTGTTCATCCTTTTATTTTAACGGATGAAAATTTTTTAATTTTACTGTTTTGTTTGTGCATGTTTTTGTTTTATTTTTCTTTTTCTTTTTTTATATTCTAGCTTATAATTTTGAAAATTCGTAGATAGAGTAGGTAAATGTTTTATTTTTTTTAGATTCCAATTTGAAGTTATAAGAAACGATGTTTAATTTTTTTATTACAACTCTTTATTAACTTAAAAATCAAAAATTTGAGAGTATTTTTTTTTAACTTTTAAAGGATCTTTAGCATTTTTTATCTAAATTTTGTTATATTTCTTTTTGATTTATTCAGTGTTATAAATTTTTTCTTAAAATTTTATACTTGGGTATTTAAAATTGATTGATAAAAATTTTAAAATATAATTAATTAGTTTCTTCAATTAATTTTACCATGTTACATATAGTCATATATAAGATGTATTATATATATATATATATATTTTATCAATTTCGCCTTAAAAACTGATGCTTATTCCTACACTTTTCTATATAAAGTAAGATATTATACTTTAATATTGCTAAAGGGGTATGTTGTGAGAAATGATTAAAATGCTATTAAGTTTAAAATTTAAAGGGATACAATAATTTGGTTTCCTTGAATACCAAATAAGTATAAAAAAAATAGTATACGTACATTTCTTATTTTTCTTTTCCTATATTTGATGGTATTAATGAAATCCTTTTAAAAGGAACAAAATGAGCTTTATTTATTTTTGTGGCGCGTATTGGCTGCTATAGCAACTCTTTTTTTTTTTTTCTATATTATTATTTTCTTTCATTCATTCATCCATTCTGTTGTATGTAGTATTTAATTTTTCCACCACCTTTAGATTTGTATCCCCTTTAAAGGTCTTTGAAAAAAAATAAAAAGAAAAAAAACGTCATTAGATTTTTTTTTCTAACAAAGGAAAGAAAAAGAGAGAGTAAATAATAAAATTAAAAACAAAAACAAAAAAAAAACGGAAAATAAAAAAATTAAAAAACAAAAAAAAAAAAACTCTTTTTCGTTTTTATGTCTGATGAATTTTCCTTCACTACCATCACAGCTACCACTAATATTAACAACCATCACTACCTCAATTATATCTCCTTATCAAAATTATGATGAGATGATATTGATGCTGATGAATAAAAAAAAAATTTTTTTTTTTTTTGTTAAGAATGAAAATAAAAGGGATGCCTTACATTTTTTTTTTTATTTTAATTTATATTCGTCTATAAGTTTGCGTATATATTTGTATATTTGTATAATTGTAATTTTTTTTATTTTAATTTAATTTTTTTTTTTTTGATTTTCGCGTTTCGTTGCTGATGTTAATGTTGTTGTTGTTATTTTGCGTATGAAAACATTCGGTTGAAAAGTATTGAAATATTTATAAAAAAAATTTTGATACGAGGTGTTTAGATTAGTTATTCTAATAGGTTACTGGTGCAGTTAATTATTCAATTGTTTTCTTTTTGCTGCTGAAGGTGAAAATCTTTAAAAAGACATCAAAAAAATGTATGCCTTAATGGTAGTATTGGATTTTTACCTACTAAAAACACTTTCCACCACATTTGGAATAATGAGGTAAGCACCTTAAATTTAAAGCGGTACATGGTAATGGAAAGCAGTACAGTAAAAATAGGGGAAAAAAAAGAAATAAAATTTGTGACAGTTGGATTAAATGAAATTCTCATAGATGTAAATAGAATTGTTGCTTTAAATTTCGAGCTTTATACGGAACAGTGAACACATGTGGTAGTAATATGTTTCAAAATTTAGTGATACGAGCTAAAAATGAAACATTAAGGAAATCGAAACAGATTAAACATTCAAAAAGTTATAAAATAAATTAATACAAAATATGAAGAGGAAAAACATTACCGTTATTCTTGAATTACCGTGACTTTATTTACTTTACTTTAATACAATTTTATGTACAATTATATTAACCTAGATTTGACACAAAATTTTGACGTATTGATAAACTAAATGACAAAATTTGACATAATTAAATCATTATTCTACATTTTACATGATTGTCAAAGAAGGAGTATACTAAATGTAAAAGTATACGGAAATAAATAATTTGACTTTTAACAAACCTTTTACTTAGTCAATGCTTCAATTTTTTCTTATAGAAAACTTGGTTTCATAACTTTTAGTATGATTTTAAACATTTTTATTTACAAAAAAGAATTATATATTTTTTAGTCGAATTTTGATTCATTAAATTTTTTTTTTCCGTATTTTAAATATATTTATTGCTAGTTTTAGAAAATTTAATTTATTCAGAAATTGGTTATAGTTAAAACGACGAGATGATGCTCTGAAATGAGCAGTAATGACTGAACAACTAATGCGGCCGTGTTTTTAAAATTTTTTGTGAATGCATTTCATCCACTTATATTCTCTCTGCATCATTTCAAGTTCGTTATAACAAAATATTCCGAAAACCGAATTGTTCTATATGAATGAAATCTTTTTTTTTGGTATTTCTTAAAACTTCTTCAAAGTACTGTGTATCATTTTTTTTAATTACTTTAATTTTTATAAAACTCCTTGTATAAAATTATTCTAAAACACAGTTTGTTTATTTTTTTATCTTTAAGTTTTTATTTTGTTTTTATAAATAAACACAAGCCGTACTATATGAGAGTGTATTAGTATTATTATTATTATTAAGAAGTTGGGGACTTTAAATTTTACTCTCTCAAATATAAAAAAAAGAAAAAAATCTTAAAATCCACTCTTTTTCTTGTGTTTGAATATCAAAAAAAGAAGAAGTAAAATTATATCTAAGACTTTTTTTTTTACATTGAAAAGTTAAAGCAAATAACAACAAGAAGAAAAGCAGGAAAAAAAAGGACCTTACTATGCCAAAGGCACAAGTATAATATCAATAACAAGAAATAAGAAAAATAAAATTAGTAATAAGCTATAATGAAGCAAAAGTCTCTATTCTCTATTAAAAATGAAAAATTTAAAAGAGAGCGGGTTGAAAAATAAGGTATTTGAAGTGAAAAGCGAAAATCGAAACAAACAAATAAAAAATAGCACAAGAAAAACACAAAAAAAAATATATATAACAACGAAAGAATCCTTCTTCAAAGAGAAAAAGGATAAAGCCTGAAGGAAAACTTTTTCTTAACATTCTATATAGTATTATATGCACATATATTTATGTACAGAGTTGTGCAAAATTAGACCACAATATTATATATTAAAAATTTTAATTAATTTATAATATTTTCATTATTTTTTTTCAAAAATTCGTTAATATATTTTAAGATGAAGGTTAAATTTGATTGAATTTTTCATTGACTTCGAAAAACTGAAAATGAAAAACTAAAGTAAAAAAATGAAATCCTTATTTAGAATGATTCTTTTACTTTTTTAATTTGTTGATTTCAATTATTTTCTTTTTTAATAAATAAATTGCCAACTCTTTTAAATTGCAGCAGCTTTTGTTACTATAGATTTAAATAAATTAAGATTAATTGCATTAAAGTTTTTATTTCATATTAGGAAGTGAAAAGTGCACTTAAAATATTCATTTTAAGAAATATTTATGTTTTATAATTAAAAGTTAAAATTAAATAATGGAATGAAGCAACATTAACATTATTAAGCACAACACTGTATATAGGAACCCATTAGTTTTATTACTATAAAACTTTGGTTCTATAACCCCATCTTGTAGCGACTTTTGTTTTTATTTTTTTTTTTCTTCAAATGCTTTAAATTCGATGGCAGTATAAGTTTTAGTACAGGTGGAGGTTGATTGTGGTGTGTGGGTGCAGTGCGAGGATGAAAAATATGGTGATACGGATGTTTTTTACTAAATTTTCCTTTTTTTTTCTTTAATTTTTTATTTTCTTTAAAATAAATGAATAAAACTTTATCAAGTCTCTTCAGAAAAAAAATAAGAAAATTATAAAAGCCTTACATAAATACAGAAAAACAACAGCAGAAAAAGAATATATTTGTATTTGCGATGGTTGGTTCATAAGATTCAAATGTGGTCCTGTATAACTTTATTTTATATTATGTACATATTTATATACATAAATTATTTTTTAAATTAAAAAATTCTTCATCCAATAGAAAAAAAAAATTTTTTATTTTAAGTATTTTCTTCTTATGGTTTTCCATTAAACTATACATGTATATCTATTTCATTTACACTCATTTGTTTTAAATTAAAGAGTCAAATTTTAATTTTAATTTTTGTTTATTTTTTTTTTTACTTTTTTTTTATTCTTTCCTTTTCTTGCGCATACTTAATGAGAAAGGATAAGGCCAATTTCACTTAAAATTATTTTTATACCATGATTGCAGATGCCAAGGGCATCATAATACAAAACAAAATAATTATATGGATGTGATGGCAGAAAACAGTGGGGTAAAATGAATTAAGAGTAGAAAAAAAAGGACGACAAAAAAGGATATTATTTTAAAGAAAAGAAAAAAAAAATATCCACCCACTTGCTATCATTATTTTTTGTAGTTATGGTGAGTTTGTTATAATTATTTCACTTTTTTTTTGTACTTTTGTATTGTTGTCCTGTAAATGAGCCAATTTTTAAAAAGTTTTTTGTTTTTTTTTTTTATTATTATTACAGTAAAATGAAAATTATAGAAAAAAATTTAAGAAATTTACATTTTAAAAAAGTTTTATTATTTTTATGTTCGCTGTTTTAAGAAAATATAGATGGGAGGTAATCAGAAAAAGCAAAAAAAGAAAAAAAAACAGAAATTCGGAAGAATAAAAGAAACAAAAGAATTTGTATTAAATGTTTTAATTGGCTGACCATTCAAAGTACAAAATTATGCAAAGAAAGTGGTTTTTGAGAATATGAAGAACAATTAAAAAGGGAAAAAAATTTTTTTTTTTTTTGTTTGAAGCAAAACAAAGTTTTTTTTTTTTAAATGGATTTTATTTAAAAGAAAAAAATTTATAAATAAAATTTTAATTAATTCAATCAAAAATTAGTGAATGGTTTATTTCGTAAAGATAGAATGGGAATGATATATCATATGATATAAAAGTTCAAAGTCTAAACGATTTAAAAAGGATATATTTGAGTAATATTTCAGTACAAGCTGAAAATTATTATTTTCTTATTTTTTTTTTGGAGGAATAACTTTTAATTTTATTAGTAGAATTATTGATTCTAGGATATTAAATATTCGTATAGTATTCGTACTGTCGTCAAAAAATATAAATAAATGTTTGCAAAATTTCGATATTTTGACTTTAATATACGAAATTATTTTGTTAAAAAGTTTCTCTATAAAATTTTTTAACAGAATTTCAAAAAAAAATTTGAAAAAAAAAAATTTTTAAAAAGAAAATAATTTTAAGCTTCCCACTATAATAAAAACACATTCGTAACTTTTTCATGAAGTGCTAAATTGGGATTACCTACAAAATATCGTTTTTTTTTTTAAATCTTTTAAAGAAATTTTGATTTTATAAATTCTTGTTTTTCAAAATCTTGTTTTTTTTTTTAAATTCTTGTTTTTAAAAATCTTGATTTTGTTTTTATTTCTTTAAATTTTTTATTTAGGAGAATTTGGTGATAACCCTTAATTTATAACGAACTATAAAATCCCTTTTAATTCCGAATTTTGTTTCAGAATATGTTTACATTCTGAAAAACTTTTCGACGCCACAAAAATCTGAGCCGCTCTCTTGAAACATATCCGGCTATAAACTTATTTATTTTAAATAATTTTGGGGCTTTGTAAAATTGCCGTCATTTAACCTGACCCATAAAAATAATAAGATTCTACAAGTTTTTTAGAAAAAACGAAATTTAAAAAAAAATCAAGATTTGAAAGAACAAGATTTCGTACCACTCCCACTAAATAAAGATGTATATATAATAAGGGGAAATGGCGGATACTAGATTAAATAAATTATTATTATATTTTCTTAGTTAACATTTAAGGTTTTCGTTCATCAACCAAGGATGAACCAGTTTTAATAACCACAAAGAAAGTTAGTAATGATACTAAATTTAAACCTAAAAGGACACCTTATTTATGAAGACAAGTATTAGAGTAATTATATAAGAGGAGTCAAAATTATTTTTTAAAATTTAAATTTGGGATAGGGAAATTATAGATATATATATATATTATATATGCGACAGAATATAAGCTTGTATATATTTTTTAAGAGAAAATTAATATAATTTGACCATATTTGTATTAAAAATTTGTTAGATTTTTTCAATTTTCATAATTCTTAAAATTCTTAATAAATAAAATCTTTTAAGGTCTAATTAACACTTATATTGCTTATATAAATCATTTGTATATTTGTCAGTTAAATTGTAAATAATTTAAATGGAATTAATGTATGAAAGTATATAAGAAATTCATTTAGTCCTAACAAATATATATGTATATATATATATATTATAAAAAAAAAAAAAAAATATGTATAAAAGATTAACCATCTCTGATCCAGAGATAAGTTATCTAATTAAAGTTTATTATTAGCGTAAAGATTACGAAAACAAAAAAACTTAGTTTAAAACTCTTTAATTTTTGTTGTTTTGTTTTTTGAATTCACATTTTATTCCATTATAAACCAAAGCATCTAAAATTTACAAGTTGGACATTATAAGAAACGTGAATTTTTATTTGGTTTTTTTTGTTTTTTTTTTTTTTTGATTTAGATTCACTTTATAACCTTTAGCTACTATTTAGGATACAAATATATAATGTTGTACAATAAAAAAAAAAGGAAACAAAAAGAAAAAAATTATTTTTATTATCAACAAGAAAATAAGCACGAAATTATTTTAACCATCATATTGTATACCCATACTCTTTAGTTGACCTCTGATTTAATAAAGAAATCGTAACCACCTTTAACTTTTAGTTTCCCTTTTTTCATGTTTTTTAATATGGGGTTTAGATATTATGGAAAGTTGAAACTTTAACTAAAAATAAAATTTATTATTATAATCGGTCTAATGTTAAATAAATTTTATTTTCCTCTATATATGCTGCTCTCATATGTACATGATTTTCCTTGAACATATATATTCAAACATTTTTCATTTTGTTTCCGTTTTGTTTTTTTTTGTTTTTATTTTTTCAGGTTGGTATGAGAAAATTTTGTAAGTATAAAAAAGAAAAATTATATTTGAATTTCAGTGGTAAATTGAGTTGTAACTGCTAACGTCCTCGTAGATTTAATAAAATTAATTAAGTCGTTAATTTCTCATTAGGAGTTATTTTATTTTTCGTTTTGTAATACATTTTGTTTTTTGTTTTTTTTTTTTGTTGTTGTTGTTGTATACGTGATGTTATTTGTTTTTTGTTTTTTTTTTTTTCAAAACCCGCATATCAAAATTTGTTTTAATATAGGATGTTTTTGTTAATAAGTATGAAGTATCTTTAGATAAATATTCTGTTAGAAAGTCTCTTTGGAAAATTATCTAAAGAATTAAAATATCTCTAGAAAAATATTCCTATTAATTTTTAGTGTAAAAAAAAACTTTTCTATTTAAATTACACCTATATCTTAGTATGATTTAATTTCTTTAGATAGATTTACGAGTAAGAATAAGAATTGTACAACTTTCGAAATTCTTTGACAAAGTCTTTAATTCACAAAAATATTTTTAGTCCTGTTTAAAATTTTTTTAACATTATAAAAAGTAATTTTTTTTTGATAAATTTTCAATGGTGGGGAATAAAAGCATAAAAAAAAAAAAGTAATAAAAACCGAAACAGGTTGAACTAGAGCTTTTATATTATGGGAGGAAACGCTAATTAATATGAAATGTTTGCTTGTTTTATTGTATTAATTTACTACATCTTATAAAGAATAGCCAAGGAGGGCTTATCTTTTCGGATCTGGGCCCACAAACTAAAGGTAATGTCTATAAAATAAAAATATACTCCTGTAATGCTTTAGAAGTTTACAAAAGCCAAAGGAATATACACATATGATACATGTATCATACAGAAATGAATATAATAAGATGATCAAACGGATCATATTGAAAAACCAAATGAAAAATTATTATATTCAGTTATATCGAATGTGTAGCGCCCATTTATGATAAAATAATATAAAACAGAATATAAAAGAACTATAAGAATATTGCATTTATAGCTTAGATACATCATTGATTTTATAGTTTAGTTTTATTGTAGAATTCCAAATGCTGGTGTACTCTTAAAATATTTTATATTTTATGTAATATTTTATGTAAAATATTAGAAAATTAAAATTGTTACATGGGAATAAAAAAAAAAAAAATTATTTTAGCCAAAAAAAAAAAAATCTTAAAACATCGGATATTATAAACATATCCTTTTTATATTGGATAAAATATGTGATGAAAACTAAATAAAAGTTTTATATAGATAATTTGTATAATATATTAATATATACACATACATATGCAAATGTATTTATACATAATATATTGTTGACTTTTCAGTAATTCATTATACTGGAAAAGAACTTAATTTTAAAAAGAATTGAAAGAAAATGGAATGAGAAGTTTGTTTTACAAATAAATTATTTGGTTAGTTTTCTTTGTTTTTTTGGGTTGTTCTTAAGTTGCTATAGTTTTAAAAAAAAATTTTTTTTTTATTATTCTAAGATAATAATAAATGTTAACCCAAAAAGGAAGAAAAAGTAAGAAAAACAACGAAAAAATATTTGTATAATTCATATATTTTCTTTGTTTTTTATTTATTTATTTTTTTTGTCAAAATGATTGCATTTATGTAAACACGCGTTTATCCTTTGCGCGTCATATAATTTTTAATGGATATCCTCTAAAAAAAAAAAAATTTTACTATAAAACAGAAAATGAAACATGAAACAGGATAAAGCTTTTATCAACAAAAAAAAAAAAATTTATATATAATATATATATATATATATATATATATATATATAAAATATATGAGTTAATCCTAATGAGAAGATTTGATCTGAACTTTTTTTTTTGGAGTTTTTTTTTGACATTTTAAAAGTAAAATGTGAATGATTTTTTTTTTTTCGTCCTCCTTTCAGATAAAATATTATCCTGGAATTTTTATTTGTTTTATTTTTTTTTTTAGGAAAAAAGCCTGATTGTTTCTACTTTTATTTTCTACTACAATTTTTTGTTTTTCAAAAACATTTTTCTTTTTTATTATATTTTTTCTTCTGTTTTTGGTGCATGAAAAAATAATGTCCTTGTTTGTATGAAATAAAATGTGATAATAATGACGACCCCGTATACATAAAAATCTCATAAAAAATGAAACTACAAAAAAGAAAACGAATTTTTAAAAATAAACAAGAAAAATTAAAATAAAAAAATAAAAGTAAAAATCATTTACACGATTCAAAAAACTCATCAAAAATTTTAGCGAGGAAATTTAATTTTTTTTTTTTTAACAAATCACAAAATGCAACATGTTTTTAGGCTTATCTAGGCTTTTATTTTCATTTTTCTAAGAATATTGTATTTTATTTTTTTTATTTTTGTTTTATAGGTTTTATTTAATTTTTGCCCCTTCCACCTACTTCACTATCCTCTTGACAGTTTTACAAGATTTTAAAGGTGTTCTTAAAAATTCTTTATATAATGGAAAAAAAAACAAAATAAGTATGTAACACTCAAAAAAAAAAAAAAAAGAGAAAAAAAAATTTGTAAATCTTTAAATTGAAAATTTTCAAAAAATAGAAACTATATGACCATGAAGAGCTTCGCGGATTTTAAATTAACGAAAAAAAAAAAGAAAAACAGTCAAAAAAAAAAAACTACAAGGGTAGTCCACTGTATTAACATGGTATGAAATTGTGAATTAAAGGGAATCGTGGGGTGAAACAAAAGGAAAATATGATGATATGCTTGTATTCAATGTTAATGGATTTTTAACGTTTAAATGTTGTTGCTTACATGTTGATTTGATGATGATTTTTAATGTCTAAAAAAATGTCATTTTTATTTTTTTTTTGTTTTAGGAAAGCTTCATTTAAAAATGTAATGAAAGTGCTAAAATATGTTTTAACTTTGACAATTTTTTTTTTATATTTTATTTTTATTTATATTTTTATTTTAGAATTTAATGAGTGGTTGTATACTTGTTAAATTTTTTAATAAATTTCTTAATTGACTGTTTTTTGTTTTAGGTTACGAATGGTTTTTGTTCTCAACTAAATTTTAAATAAAATACCGTTTACACTAATCATTTTCTTAAAACAAGTGAATTTAGAAAATGACATCTTTTAATTCATGTAAAATTTGAATTAAATGTTTCTCAAAATACTGATGACCTGATGATTAAGCAGAATATTGTAATTGAATGAATGAAGTATAAAATAAAGGCAAAAAGGGATGATTTATTTTCATTACAAAAAATTGATTAATTTCATTTTTAAATGCAAAATTTCAAAATTTTAAAATATTTAAGATAATGTTAAAATTACATGTATTGCGGGCGACTTGACAGGTTGATGTAATTTTAGAAGATTGACTTTTTTAATTTGATTTTTTTTTTCGTGTTTAGAGTTAAGTAATGGAAATTTTAAATATTCGATATTCGATTATCACTTTGATCGCGTTAAATTGACGGATTTTGTAAGAAATTTACTCATACTAAAACTATCTTCTGTTTAAAAGACTGAAAATGGTCATCGTTGTATTACGATCTTAATTTTTTTTTGTTAATTTCATTTTTATATAAAATTAAATCGTTAATACAACCAATTATTGATACATATTTAATTGCATGTTATGTAGTATCTAACTTGTTTCCATCTGAGTTTTGCATTTAGTGTCATACTCCATATTTAAGTTTAATTTTCATAAGAAATACTGATAAAATGGTATTATAATATACTGACAACAAGGAGAACATTTATTTTACGTTTGATTAAATTGACATGTGTATATTGTGATACGTTTATCTTAATTTTCAATTTTATAGTTCAACTACTTTTTAGTTTTTTCTTTGCGTCATTAATGTTTGCAGTAATTGATAGCAGATTTTTAATATCAGCAAAAGTGGCAACACTTATATTTTCAATATGAATCCGTCAAATCGGCAATATATAATAATGTATTTTGTAGCCAAGGACTTTATGGTGAGTAAACTCACACATCAGTAATGATTGATTTTATTTGTATAGTAATCGGGTCATAATCATTGACTTCTTTAAGAAACAATAAAATCGTCACATACATTATAATAGTTAATACATCATTATTATTTGTGCTCCTTTCAATTTTTTAGTCAATGTTGAGTCAATATTTTGGGAAGGTTCGAAATATTCTTGATTTCCAGAGAATTCAAAAAGTTTAAATATAAACTAAGGACCTCAAATTTTTTTATTATAAAATTTAAAATTTTGCTACTTAGCGGAAAAAAATATTCTTCCTATTATTATTATATTTTGGTTCTCTCACCACATTCAATGTGACGATGAAACATTTGAACCTTTTCTTTTCAAATGTGGTAACGAAACTTAATATTTGTATATAGTAATTATATTATTTATTTTATTTACATTATATTATTATATTGCATAGAATATTTTAACCTGACCGCGGTTTAAACCCGAGACCTCTTGAAAGATTTGCGACTTACACACTGAGCCATTGATCGGATGAAGAAAAATATAAAAAATATTCTGTTTTATATTATTTCAATAAGATCAGAGCGGATGAGATCAATTTTTTGACTATATCTTATCATATTATATTAATTTCGATACCATATGTACTCTTATTCATATTTCCAAAAAAAAATATTTGTGACTCCGTTTTCGAATTTTAAATTTTAACGATGAAAGTTTGAGTACAAATTTATTCAACTTTTAGAATCACCAATAGAGTATCGAATCACTCTAGAATCTTAATAAAACTTTAGCTTGATTTAATCGCTCTCTAATGGGAAAGATTTAAGTACAATGATGAATTAATATTATACTTAAAGGAATTTAATATAGTTATAAACTATAGATAGTAAATTAAATATGGTTTTGTTTCCTTTGTAATTCAGGCATATAAATACAAGCCAGCTAAATAAATACTTACATTTAATGAATTGGCTCGAAAACTTCAAATTCATTCTCTCACGTAGAAAAAAGATTTAAACACTAAGAACAGCTTTATTTATAAATATAAAAAATAATATTAATGAAGAACTAACTATTCAGGATGTATTTAAAATGGCTCAGATATAATTTTTGCAGGTTTTAAAATATCTACATCTCAACAACAAAAAACTTAAAATAATCATAAATTCTGCGCCGAAACTCTTACTAAATTAAATATTGAAACCCTGATTTTGTCGCTTAACTTTTATACCCATACATTTCGTTAAGTATAGAGGAATAAAAATATAATAAATAAAAAATTATACTTTTGAAAAAATTATTGTCCTTTTTTAAAATTTTTTATCTTTGTTTATCTAAAATAACTGTACCAAAGTCAAAATGTTAATTCGTTTTTAAATGCTTATTTCTAATTGTGTTAAGAATGTTTAAGGGGTCATTTCTGATAATTACGAGTACCTCCATATCTTGAAAAAAAATTATAAAAAAAATAAATTTTTTAAATATTTTTTTAGAAAAAAATCAAAAGATGAATTGAATTTTACTTGAATTAGAATTTTTGTTGTATTTATTTAACTTATTTTCACAATATTATAAAATACAGCCCAGCATATATAAATTGGTGCTAGTATTTATAAATATTCTAGAAAAACCGTATAACCCTGATTTTATAACCTACTATAAGTCCCTCCTAATAAGATTCTGGTATATACAGATAATCTGGCAAAAATCTGTTCTAAAAACCCCGCTAAACTTAATTTTGAAATTGTGATACAACCAACTATAAAACCTAAAGGATCAACTTTGTTAAAATCATGAAAATAGTATTTGTTTCAACATAAAAAGCGTATAGCCCTGATTTTATAACTAACTATGAAATGCCTTCTAATAAGATTCTCGCATATACAAATAATCTTTTACCAGATTCCAAAAACCTCATTAAAACATACTAAACATAATTTTGAAATTGTGATACAACAGACTATAAAACATAAAGCACCGACTTTACTAAAAACTTAAAAGAAATATTTGCTTTTAACATAAAATTCTAGATTTTTTCATTAAAGACTTTTTTTTTTGTTTTTATTAAAGATTTTGACAGAAAAGGATAAAAAATATAAAAAATTCAAAATATTGTCCTCTCAAGATAAAGTCGTAGTCCTATTTTTAGTTGTGGTCTTGTTTTCAAGACAAAGTTGTGATGCTATATTTAGGTTTTTTATACCCTACACATTAAGTATAGGGTATATTAACTTTGGTATGGTGTTTGTAACCACCAAAAGGAAGCGAGTTAGGTATAGACATGTATATATATTCTGAATCAGGATCACCGCCGGAATCGATTTAGCGATGTCCGTCCGTCCGTCTGTCCGTACGCACGATAACTCAAAAAATAATGATGCTATCTTGATGAAATTTATACTGTAGGCTAACAATGACTAAGGTAAGGCGGGGATTGTAAATGGGCGAAATCGGATCATGCGTTCGAGTACCTCCCATACAACTTCCAAAACCTAATACGCATATTTTCGAAATTAATAAAGATAGAAACTTCAAATTTGATACGAGGGTGCTGTTTCCTAAATCCCTGATTTGCCTAAAATTTGAGATGAATTGGAGTGGTCGTTCGGGTACCTCCCATACAACTCCCAAAACCGAACAAGCATATCTTCGAAATTAATAAAGACAGAAACTTGAAATTTGGTACAAGGGTGTTATTTCCTGAATCCCTGATTTGTCCAAAATTTAAGATGAATTAGAATGGTTGTTCGGGTATCTGCCACACAACTCCTAAGACCAAACAAGCATATCTTCGAAATTAATAAATATATAAACTTGAAATTTGATATAAGAATGTTCTACCCTGTTGATGTCTCTAAAATTTGAGATGAATTGGGGTGGAGCTCCGCGTGCCTTCACACACTTCCCAAGTCCTAACAATCATATTTTCGAATTTAATAAAGATAGAAACCTGAAATTTTGTACAAAGGTTGTAAAAGCATTTATTTTTTTAGCTTATATTAAATACCTAACTAAAATAACTTATGGATTTTTAATTTAATTTGAATGTTTTAGGTGTAGGGTATAAATAAGTCGGTTGCATCGACTTACTGTTATTTTTACTTGTTTTTAAATATCTTCATTCATTTTTGATCATAATTTCAATTTCGATACGAAAACTAAAAAAATTTTGAAATATTCGAAAAGGTTAAATTAAAAGTATCTATATATATTATATAAAAGTATATTTTGTATACGAAACTGTAATGGTATAGGTATGATAATATAAGTACATATCAATATTGTTAATATTGTTCTTTTATATTGATATTAATTTTTCTAGGAAAATTAAACTTTTTTTTATTCATTCTCAATATTTACAATCAATATATTAGCAAATTAAAATATAACATAAATTTTTTCTTTCAATGAATAATTATTATTCAATAAATTTTAAATTAAATCTATAATAAGCTTAAGTTTTTCTCTTTGATTCAATTTTTGAAGCACAAAAAATAATATGAATTAATTTTTTTTTATTTTTTTTTAATTTGGAAATTTTTTGCCCACAAAAAAAGAAGCAAAAAATTTCTTTTGATGGTCTTTTCTATTCCATTAAATTTTGTCTTATATTTTTTTTGCCCAAATAGTTCGCCTTCGCTTAAAAATTGTTTTTGGAAAGTAAAACAAGAAAAAGTAAAAAAAAAAAAAATTTTTATAATAAGTTTAGGTAAATTTTAATTTATAATACTAAAAAAAAAAAAAGAAAAAAAAAATTGTATACCTAATGATTTAGTTTGAAAAACAAACTTAACTTGAATACCTTCAAAGATCCTTTCATCTTTTAATTTCAATTTTTTTATTTCTGTAATATATCTATAGACTGCTTTCACTTTTATTAAATGTAAAATGAAAGTTTTGATTGAGAAAGTTTTAATTGCTGCTCTTAGAGTGACAAAAACAAAAAAAACATTTTACTCCTACTATTAAATTTTTTTTTTGCTTCTTTTTTTTTTGTAATAAAATTAATATGTATTTTGTTTTTAAAATTTTTTTTTTCTTTTTTAGAAGTTAATAAAGTTTTTTTTTTTAAATATAAATAATCATTAAAATTTTTTTTATTAGTAATATATTTTGAGTCACAAATCATTAATATACTTAAAAAAAGTAGAAATTTACTCCTATAAGTGTGCAATATAAGTAATTATTAAAATTTTTAATAATTCCGCAATAATATTGTTTAATAAAATTTATAAAACTTTTTTTTTTGGATCATAGACTATTTAAAAAGTGATCAGTTAGTTTTCATTAAAAGAGTTTTAAAACTGGTATAAAAGGATTAGCTCATCTTTAATTCCGAATTAGCCAGTTATTTGTATGTATGTTTGAAAGTATCTCTTTATACAAAGTTATTGTATAGGTTTAAATAATGGAGAGAGCAATTAGAGAGGAATAGGATAAAAAGAGAGAGTTCGAACATAATTTGTAAAGATTATTTCTGAATATTTGGGAACGATAGATAACGGGAATAATTTGGAATAAATAAAAGATAAGATAAATGGGAATAATTTGGATAGAAAACCGAATGTATCACATTTTAACTATTCTCACAATAAATCAGTTCCCATAATCATTTTTAAATCCTCTAGTAATTTCCATAGTATGGAAATGAACGCTTGAAGCCTTCTTAGTGTTGCGTGGGAATTGTTTAAAAGTAGGTATTACTGATTTTAGTTTAATAGAACAAGTATCGTAAACCTATAAGATATCCATAAAAGAGGAAAAATGCACCAATATTTCGATGTATATCAACTCGACTTATAAAGTGTAAAAAAAACAGGTCATTCAGAGAGCGCTTGAACAAGCTGCTTGACAAAAATAGTTGCAGAAAACTAGACTTATGACTATTGATAAAGAATATTTGGCAAAAAAAAAATATTTGCTTAAAATGCTCCTAAATTAATAAAATAATTGAAGAGGTGTTGTATAAGGATTTTTACTGGACTGATTATTAAATTGATAATTAAATTGATTGACAAAATTACATATTTAAATATCACATAAGTAATTATCAAATAATAATTTTTTAATTTTTTCAATATAATTTTAAAAAATATTGAAAATGATTTTTACGTTTAAGGATTTTTTTTCAGAAGAAATATACATATTATAATCACATCTGCCTTTGACCCTATGATGTATGCAAATTGGTAGGAAACATTTGTTATTTTATTAAAAATTTTCAAAACAATAAGCAAAAATTTATTCTATTGTAAATTACAAACAATTCAATTATACAAATGTATGGATGATCTTGATCCTTTTTATTTTAAATTTTTGAAAATATTACCAAATAGTAGTTGAATGTCAGGGACGGCTTTTAGATATTATTTCCAAAATTTTCTATGAAAATTGTATCAAATGGAAAGGTTAGCACACGAATTCAAATTTTCAAAATAATATAATGAAAAAATTCGCATTAGTATGAATCCAACTCTGATTTTAACACATTTTGTAATTTTAAACGCAATTTTTCTGTTATGGATATGCAAATTAATTCATTCGTTATAAAAATAGTTTTCTGTTCATTGTTATTTTTTTTATGAATTGAATTTTAAATTATTTTTTATTTAAAAAAAAAAAAATAATAAAAAACACAAAAAAAAATATTAAAAAATCTAATATTTTTTCTAACCCTTTTTTTTTAATCCTTTCATAGAAACACACAAACCATCACCATACCAACTCTTTTTAATAGGTATGTAAAATATTAAAAAAAAAAACCTGAGGGTACACTATTTAAAACGCATAAAAAATACTGCTTAGGGACAAGAGTTTTTTTTTTTTTGTTCCTTTTGTAAAAAAAAGTATTCCTGGAACTGTACAATAGAAAAAAAAAATCTCACCCCCAGAAATAAATCATTCTCAGGGTGAATAAAGGACGATAGAATAAAAAAAAAAATTTTTTTTATTTTTTACTTTTATGCTCATGACATTGCAGCAGTCGGATGATCATATTCAGAAATTTTTTAAAACTATATATATGTATGTATATAATATATAAAGTCACAGAGCATATATACAGTTATTTTGTTCAAGGATAAATAGAAAAAAACCCTTTAACATTTTGTTTTGGCTTTTGTTTTTTTTTTATATTAATTCGTTGGCTGATCGTTATACAATTTTTTTTCAATCCTTTTAATTTGCATTTTATGAAAAAATACTTATAATAAACATACGTACATATATATGTATACGAATACTTACAAAGAATAATAAATATTATAACAGTTTGTGATTTGATTCTGATAGCAAGTGAATAAAATGGAATAAAAAAAAATTTGTTCTTTATAATTGTATTAGTGTGAGTGATAGGGTTGAAAAAGAGAAAAAAAAATGTGGATGGTGATTTTAACCCTCAGGATAAAGGATTAAAAAAAAATCGGCTGGGTGCATTAAATTTTTTTTAAATGTTTTTTCTTTTTTTTTACTTTTGTTTTTTATCTTTGTTAGAGTCATTTGAACATTACGTTATTAGAAAAATTGAATTGAAAATAAAAAACTTTAAAAAGTAATTTTAATTTTTATATTTTATTTTTATTATTTTTTTTTTTAGTTTTACAGAGTAGCTCATCAAAAATAAATTTATAAATTTGTTTTTTACATTAGTTAAAACAAAATGTTGTTGGAACAACAAATATTATTGTTTTCAAATTTTTATTTAAATTTTTTTATTATAATATAATTAAAATTAATAATTTTCCTACTTAAAATGTTATTCAAAAATATTTTTTCCAAATTTAATGCATGCATATTAAAGGTAAAATTGCATATCAGTAGAAGATTTAATGAAAAATTCATAGCCTAAGCTATAAAATATTAATAGTAAATAAATTTTTTTACTTAATTATACTTAATTTAAATTGGCTATTAATTTTTTTTTTCAAATTGAAATATTTTTTTCAACTATTAAATAAACTTTTGCTAATTTTCTTAAGCCCAATAATGTTTAATTTCTTTTGCAAACATTTTAAAAAATAACCGCCTAAAGTTATGCAAGTGTTGATTCTGATTGAGTTTCTTAAATTTTGATGATTTGAGAATTTAGCAGTGTCAGTGGCTGAACGAGTAAATATGCAAATGTACCAATTTATGGAATGCTCATTCTAATTTTGTACTGTAGACTTTAGGAAAGGATCACAACCCAATAAGAGATAAATAAATACGTATAAGAAAATTTCTGGAAAAGCAATTATTATTTTGGGAAACCTTTCAAATTAATAATGGTATAAAATCAAAACTAATAATAGTATAAAATCGATAATTACTAAAGAAACATAGTGTTCGTATTAACATGATTAGGTAATATTAGTACTATAATTTTGAACTTATTTATTTATCAAGTTATATTAAAAAATTTAAAAACCATTTTTTACCAGAATGCGAATAGTATTATTCTGTATTTTTGTTATTGTCATAAATCACACATATTACATTTTTTTTGAAATAAAGGCTTATTAAAATTGGATTGGAAATAATAACTTCTTTCAGTTTTTTAGAAAAAAATATATTTTAACGTATATTCTGTTATTGTTTTTTATTTCAAAGTTGTAAATGCCTCCATCTTGAGCCTGTTATTGAACGTAACAGTTTTTTAGAACACTCTGGTAGTTATAAAAATCCTGATTTTAACCATTAACTGAATAATATAAAAGATTTTAAGTTATAAAGGACAAGAAATTAGTGAAGTTTTATTAATTTGATAATATTATTATGGACATATTATAGCTAAGCAATCCTTAGGAACTGGAAGTAGCAGCTCTACAATAAAATTTCAGTGAATTAAATCATTAAACAAAACCGTTGAACGGAATTTTCAGGGCAAATGATATTTTAAAATACATAAAACAATATTATTATTGAATCACTCTGTATTTTGACTCAACTCAATAAATAATTCTATACAAATATATATACTTTTTTTTTTTTTAATTTAAAAAAAAATAATAAATTGGAACACAAATCATTAGATTTCAGTTACAGGGTTAAAAATTTTCCTTATTTTTCCTTTTTACTTTTAAATTAATTTTTTATTCTGTATTTGAAGTTATGTTTGCATGTATGTTGTCTATGAATAAATTTTCAGATCAGTTCATTTTAAAGTACTACATATATACATATAAATAAATATATATCTTATTATACAAAAAATTATACAAAATTTTGATTTTTTTTTGTCTGTTGCTTGTTTTTGCATTATTATTAAAATTATGTCTAGAAATATTTTTTTTATTTAATTTTTGGATTTTTTTTTCTCAAGATAAAAAAAAAAAACGTGAAAGGGTTGAATTGACAGTGAAACTAAGGGTAATGTTACCCTGACAGTTTTTTTTTTTTTCTTTTCGTTTAAAAAAAATTTAAAGTGTGTCTATGAATATAAGCTGAATCCTTACAATTTATTCTATTCTATTTTTTTTTTTTTTTTTGTAGAATTTAAAGATATGACAAAAAAAAAAATCGTATCCACGCGCGAGTAAATACAGAAAAAAAAATACTATGTTACATTTATATAATAAAAAAAATTAAAAATGTGTACTTTTTATTAAAAAATAAATAACCCCTTAATAGGCCTAAAGATAAGTAGAGTGAAGTATTAAAAGAGTAATGGGTAACCATAATTTTAAAGTAACTTAGTAAATTTTTTTTTATACGATATTTTAGAAATTATAGTCTAGAACTAGAGTTTAAGAGTTTTAAAAAAAATGAAATTAGTATCCTTTCACTTAATTTTTTTTTTTTTTTTTGTTATATTTACTTATATACTTTCTTTTTTAATAGCTAAAAAGCAGTAAATAGATCGGATATGTTTATAAAAGCATTTTTTTTTTGTTTTTTTTTTGTTTTTAAGAGCACGCACACACCGGAAGTTACTCATAAGTGGGTTTCTCATAAAAAATTCTTTTAACATTTAAAAAAAAAAAAAAAAATGAAATTATGAAAAAGTTTATTGTTTACTTTGTAGAACAAAGAAATTTTTAATAATTTGTAGAAAAGGATTAAATTTCATTTTTTAGTTGCTGCTTATTAATTCACATTATTAAAAAATGAGAAAGTGAATTATTGAATGAAAATAATATTATAAGTATAAAAGAATAATAGCCTTATATTCGGTTTTGGTTATTGAAAACCTCTAAGTTAGTTAATTGTAATGTAATTAAACAGAATAAATAAGTATTTAATAAATATTTCAATTTTTAGGATTATGAAAAAATAAATCCAATTTCTATTAAAGTTACTCATTATATGGAAAATTTCCTTTCTTTTAAGTTTAACCTCTGCCATATAAATGTGACAAGGAAATTATACAGCGTTGAATTATTCTTGTGATGTGTGTTGGATTCGAATCCATATTTTCTCGGTATTTACAGCGAATTTTATATGCTCTTACCCACTAGGACAACAAGGCCCGAAATTTTAATATAATTAATTAAAAAAATTAGTTTTTTGTTTTTAAATTTTATCATATTCAATGCACACATAATTTTGGTTTTTATTGCATTTATAAAATAATGAATAAGAAAAATACATATCAAAAGTGATTAGATTGCATTAGATTATTTTAAAGAACTGTAAGTAGATCCTTTTGATGTAGATCTATTGTGCTTCTTTTATTACTGTGTGTTGTGAATTTTGTCTACAGTTAGAATACTTTTATTAGTTCATTCTCCATTCTATTTCCAATTTTCTCCGACAGGAAAAGAATTTGTTGAAATTTTTAGTTTGTTTTTACTGGATCATATGATATTTTCATAACTTTACCGGTTATATTTTGAATATCTTCCATAATTTTAATAGCAGCTTCTTAGGTTGTTTGACGCTGAAAGTTTCACTCTATAACTTTTTTCTACAGTTTTCCTTTTTCATTTTTTTGTACTTCTTTTATTTTGTGTTTACTTATACTTCATAAAAGGTTATAAATTCTTACAGTACCATTATTTTTATGTAAATAATGCCGAAACAGGGTCTTAATGACAAAAATAAATAAAAACTCAGCTGTTTAAAATACAGTAAATTATCTGAAGGTTTATAATCAATAAAACTGCATAAATCACAAATAAATTAGTCGGGAGTCAGGACGAAAGTAATTTAATTCACGTTAAAAGATCCAAACAAATAAAAACGATGGAATTCAAGAAAACTTATTAATTTGTTTACATCAAAAAAATTGAGATAGACTATAGGACTTCTTTAGTTTAGTTTTGCAAATCTTTCAACCTCATATTAACAACAACTAATTATTTTTCTTTTATCTTAAAGTCAACCATAACATTTTTTCTTTCAACACTTATCTTTTATATTTCTTTTACTTTGTTTAACATTTCAATAAATACAAAAAAAAAAATACTTTCATTTTATAATTAAGAAATTAATAAAAAGGGTTTTCAAAATGAGGTTTTAAATCTTTTCTACAAAAAAAATTTTAACAAAAAAAAAATGAAAAAAACATGAAGTCACTAAGCACGTGTCATCAATTAATTTAGTTTTTTGTTTTCTTTAAAATATCAAAGATCTAAAAAAAAACTCACCATTTTTGTTTGACTCATTAAAAAAATTATTTTTTACAAAAAAAAACACCTTTTAATTTCTTTTAACAGTTTTTTTCCTAACATTTTTTTTTACTGTAATTAAAAGTTTTGTAACCCTTCATTGTTATCCTTTAAATCTATTAAGATATCAAATAAAAAATTTAAAGAAGCTTCGGACAAAAAAATATTTTTTTGAAGAAAAAAACGTTGAATAAAAAATAATAAAAAAAACTTTATTTGAACATCAAGAAATATGTCTTTTGTAATACTTACTTAGGCACACAAAAAAAAATTCTTTAATTCCTTAATAATAAACACCGTTATTATAATAACCCTTAAGATGTTGTATAGTTTATTGTATACAAGAAAATTATAAAGATTCATGTTTTCTAATTCATAAAATTATAGAGAAAAAAAAATCTCCTAATATTATTTATTTTGGTATTCGAAGGATATAAAAGGATTCTTTGTTTATATAATGATAACAAGTCTAAGTTGTAAAAAAAAAAGTGAAAAAAAAAATTAACATTTTATTTTGGCAAATTAATAAAATTTTAAAATAGGATGAAATCGCGTTAATTTTGAATACGCGAGTAAAAAAATACAAAATTGTTTAGCTTTTACAATGTATTAAATTTAAATACGTTGAAAACATTTATTGAGAGCATTTGTTTTTGATTTTTAAAAGAGAAAGAAAATTACTACAATAAGTAGATTAGTGGCACTTCTATATTCGTCTGGCAAAAATTCCTTTGGCAGACTACGTCTCAAAGTCAGAGGTACTAAAAAGACTTTAAATGAACGATATCTGAAAAATAACATATCATATTTTGGGTATATAATCTGAGGCATTAAATATGATATATTTCAACTATTTGTCGAAAACGGAATTGAAGGAGAACGGAGTTTTGGTAGAATAAATGTCTTGGTTGAGAATTATGAAGAAATTGAATGGTTTAAGAACAAGTGGATATTTTGATCGTTTAGCTACAAAAAACAGTATGGGTTTGTCAGTCTTATCAACAATATCAGATTATAATTATAAGATAGAATTAATGTAAAAACGCCTGCATTCAACATAGAATAGACTTCTAAAAAATAAGATTAAATTTATAAGTTTTGAATAATTTTGTAAAATTTAAAATTAAAAATCCAATTTTTTAATTGTGAAATATTTAAAATTTATATATTGATATTACATTTTTTTTTTTTTTTTTACGAGGGACGGTGGAAAACATCAAAAGTCACCCAAAGGAACTGCACGAGGTTCCTCTGAGTAGTGTTGGACTTTAACCAACCAAAACCACCCCCTTTAAAACCAAACTATAGGATTGGTCCTTTAATACATAATAATATAATGTACAGCTTGGTTTTGGAGAAAAGGATGGGGGAAGGAATACTTGGGTGTTTGAATATAAAAAAATTGGGATTATGGAGGATGAAGGGAAAAATTTGGATAGCTATTTTGAAGAAAGCTGTTAGTGTTCTTCTTGAATTTCGATATATCGTACACAAATGAATTACCAACTTTTGGGAACACATGTGCGGGCATAAGATTCCATAAACGCGACGTGCGCATGACAAACGAATTCCCGAATGATGGTAAAAAATGGTAAAAATGGTATAAAATGGTAAAAATATGTTCAAATTTGGATAGAAGTTTATACATATACATATTTGACAATTAATCAGTCTTGCACCGATATCTACTTCTTTTTATTTATACATATTTGGTTGTTCTATATTACAATAATGTTTAGTCATAAGTCATCTTTTATGTTTCTAAAACTCTAAAACATTAAATATTTAAAAAAAAAAGAGTGATTTAGATAATGAACATCATTATAACATAATAATTTATTATCCTTTTTAGGTACTTATTATATTGTATATGTATATAAATTCAGTGGCAAACACTCAGTATAAAATAGTATTTTTAAAATACATCTTGAAAAAAAAAAAAAGGTATCCACTATTAGATTGCTTTTCCTTTTAACTCGTCCTCTCTTCATCTTATTCTTAGAATATTTCTTTTAAAATAATGTTTCAATATGACACATCATTTTATTAAAAGGCACGCTTTTAACACACACTTTTGTTCATTTTTTATACGGTATTTTAAAAGTTGAATTAAAAAAAAAAAAAATTGGAATATCAAAATGAATCCTTTATAAATGATCACTTCACCTTATGGATAAATCCATTTAATTTATTTATACATATTTTTTTTATATGTTATTCAATAACTCACTGTTCTCTTAAAGGATCCACGATGAGTTCATATGTATATACATACACATATTTATCATAATTAAATATTATATGAATTTAGAAACAGCTGGTATTTTTTTTTTGTTTTTTTTTTTTTGGTTTTTATTGTTTTCTAAGATGTCCTTGAATTGTAAAAAAATTTTTTTTGAAAAGAATCCAATGAATATTATACTTATAATAGTTGTTTTAGGAATAAGTTTCAATTTACAATTTTTTATTTTATTTTTTTTTAAATAAAATAAAGTCTGTAAAATTGTAAAAATGAAAAAAATAGAGAAGAATTGAAAGTGATTCAATTGCAAAAAAGACTTACTTATCTAAAAATCAGCAAAAAATTAGTGTTTAATATGAATCGTATTTCTAAAATTAGAATATTTGTATATGATTGAATTGCAATCTGAATGATTGTTTTAAATTTTAAAGTTGTCTAGCTGTCAATTTGAAAGTACGCACTACGCAGTATATATAGCTGAACAGTAGAATCTTGATTAAATTATCATATTTTGCTTAAGTAAATCAAAAGTAGATAGTAGCATGACATTTGGGTTAAAATAAATGTTATTGTAGGATGTTTTTATTCTATAAATACATGTACCTAGGTATATTATAACAATACTATAACTTCTAAATTTAGTGAAATTAAAATTTGTAACGAAAACATATGACAGCGAAATATGTCATTTCATTAAAAAAAATCAAGGTTAATAGACAGCCTCTATTACAAAAGAAATAGTACTTAAAAATAGTTTATAGACACTTTGTTATGGTAATTTTAAGGCGTTGGCCACGAAATTCCAAATACAAAATCTCAAAATTCAAAATCTCAAAATTGTAAAATCGTAAAGTAGTTAGTTTTCTTATGATAATTCCTGTTACATTTATTTTTGTTTCGGGTGTGGGTCGATTTATTAAAAACAAAAATATTGAATGCAAAAAATCTCGGCAAAAAAACTAAAAAAAAAATATATGGCTATATATTTCTCTTTCTAAATATTCTGGAAAAGCGTATAACATTGCTTTCATAACCAACTCAATATATATATATATACATATTTATACATATATAATCGACATGAAAAAACGCATGAACTTTATTTTTGTCTTAAATATTTACCAAATTAAGTGTTTTCTTAATAATCCTGATGAGCTCAAAACCCCTTCTAAACAATTCCCTCATTTTCCCTCATTTTGTAGATGATTCTTAAATTTATAAATTTGCTTTACTTTTTGAAGTTTTGAGATTTTGATATTTTGGGTCGTATATATATTTTCTTGAAGACATTATTCTAACGATGCAATATGCACTTATGAAAATTAAAAAGTAGATATATTTTCTTAGAACAATATATTGCCATAATATTTTGCTTATTTTTGAATGATTGCTTTATAAATTCATTTATAATTTTTGAAAAATTTTCATATTTTCGGAGGTATCGGAGATTTGAAGAAATAAACAAACAGCCAGCTTTATTTGGTTTATTCAATTATCACTAACAGTAAAGTCTTTTAGACACTTGTCTAAAGTGAAAGACCAATTAAAGTGAACAGTAGAGACAATTATATTGGTAAGCAAGAGATAAATTAAGCAATAATGTAATCCATGTAATCCAAAATTGGCTGTAAAATTGTCACCATCACAACACTCAGTACATAATTCATATTGTACATAATCCATATTTAATATTTTAGTGAAAATGTCAGTAATGAAATTTTTTTCCGTTTTAAAAGTGTTGCCGAACTCTAACTATTATATTAATTTAATCAAGTAAATTTTACTGGGGGTTTTTTCTGAGTTGTCAAATGTTGTTTTCTGAGTTGTCATTTCTTCTATAAACGGTGAAAATTCAATATAATGTTTTAAAGACATTTACTGTTTTAATTAAATACAACAATTACAGTTACGATTAAAATTTTTACTTTTTTGCAATTATTTCTTTATATGTTATATATATATGATTATCGAAAATTTTTACAAAAAAAAATTATTAGGTATAAAAGATTTTATGCTTTTCTAAAAATTAAAATTCACAAAAACTAAAAAACTATTTTTTTCTATTTGTTCACCTTTCACCTTGTTCACCATTTACTGTTAAGAATTTTGTAAGAATAAACATGCATTTGTATAAAAAACATAAAGGTGTTGCTTATTTTTTTTTTTTTAGCATGCATCCTTTTTGTTGCACTTCTTTTTCATTTCTGTAATTGTATCTTCAAGTTTTTTTAATCTATTTAAAAAAAAGAAACAAAAATAAAATAAAAATGCCTGCGTAATTATACCGATAATCCTATACGGTATTTAATAATTTTGCAACAAGAAAAAAAAAGGGAAAGAAATTTAAAAAAAGCAAAATCGATTTAAACAAAACTAAAAAAAGAAAAGGATCAATTTTTTAAAAGGATAATTTTCTATACCAGATTAATATAACCATGAATGATGGAATAATGTTATGCATATTATTTTGATGTTGATCATCATAATTAGATGGCGCGGTTTGTTCCTTTTTTTTTCTTTTTGCATTATCTAAGAAACCTTTTTGTAGAAATTAACAGTATTGGACAAAAAATTTTAAAATAAACAGTTGTTTTTAATTTAAGTTTTATAGTTTATGGGTAAGTTGTTCGTAAATAAAATTATAAGAGGAATAACGTTAATAAACGAATAAAGTCAAGGTTAAATTTTTTAGAACTACTGTAATTGCAATATTTATTTTCAAACACGATTGAATTCAGTATTTTTGAAACGCTTATGTTGGTTAAGGTTACAAAATATTTTAATTTTTCAGACCTTTTAGATATTAAGGACTTTTATAGACCCCAATAAACCATAAAAAAAAAAGAAAAATTAAAAGAAAAGTATATTCCCAAGATAGAAAATAACATCTGAGAAAATTTTAATGTACATTTTCCAGTTTAGAATATTGGAATTTGCAATTTTTTAAAAATTTGCATTTTTTCTTAGAAATTTAAATATAAGAGAAAATGTGTAAAATAAAAACATACTTTCCTCAATTTTAAGGAAACTTTAGATAATATTATTAGGCAAAAACCATTAGCTTATGTAAAATTACAATATTAATTATTATCTTTAATTTTTGCGTTTTACTTTAAAAAAGAAATGTACAGGTCTCTAAAAATAGTAAAATTTAAATTTGTGTAGCGCTAATAAAGCTCTTATACTAAGGAAGGTTCAAAAAAAATTGTCTGAGGTAACTTATGTTAATTCTCTCGAAATTTCAAGGTTCCAAATAAAAATGCTTCAGAAATATGAAAGACGTAATATTTTTTAAAATTTTGTTTTTACATAACGGTTAATTTAAATACTAAATTTAAAAAAAAATATATAATATTGATTATATAAAGCTTTATAAAAAAAAGTCCTGTCATTTGGCATTATAATAGATTTTCTCTTGGAAAAACTGTTTTTCCGTAACAATCCAACAATTTTCATTTTACAAATTTTTGTCCAAAACTGTATTTATGCAAAAAAAAATATTAAAATCTTTTACTTAATTCTGTTGTGTTTGTTGGTGGGTTTACTTTTTTTTTGTTTTTAAAGATTATTAATACCATACAATGATTGACAGATAAAATTAAGAAAAGTTTTTAAGCCTATCATTGTTAAAGAAACAAAAAATGTATACATATATATTTTGAATTTAAAATACATCTGGTTCTGGACATGTCCTTTTTTGCATAAAATATAAATAATTAAATAGATTAACAAAACATAAGATTTTGAAATATTGAAAAGAAAAATAAAAATGTATCTTTCTTTTGATGATAGAAGATGTTACCGATTGGTCTTAAAATTCAAACTTAAGTCATTTCTAAAGAAAAAATAAAAAGTAAATACAAAATACTGCAGAAACAAAAAAAAAAAAAAATAATTAAAATGTTAAAAGTAAAAGTGGTATAATAATACACCATTTTAACCCCATTTTATAGTAATATTAATATACAAAATAAGTATTTTATGTTGCCAAGCTGTTTTTTAAAGTCAATAATTTCTATTTTTTATTTAAATAATATTTTCTGTAATTTTATTTTTTGTGAAACAATAAATTTTTAAATTTAACACGGAAAACAATTTTTGTAAAGTAAAAAAAAAAAAAAGAAAAAATATGGATTCTAGTGGGAGTCATTTATAAAATGATAAAAAAATGCATAAAAATAAATCCAACCCTAATGTTTTTTTTTTTCTTTGAATATTTTGTTGTTTATATAACGATTTTTTTTTAAACTGGATTATTAAGTACCTTTTAGATGTGAATGGCGTCGCGCCGTTTGTTTTACAATTATTATTAATATATTCTTAGTTCTTATACTTTTGGTTAAGAATTCTTTTTTTTAATTTTATTTCTGTAAACAGATTGAATGAACATGCGTTTGATTAAATTAAACTATATAATAAATAATATATATATATAAATATACAGATTTTCCATTTTTAATATTGGATAAATTGAGTAAAAATATCTTACCATTTAATTGTAGCCTAATTTAGCTAACTAATTCACTTTCTTCAGGTGATATTTATACATTATATTGTAGTTAGACCGATTTAAAAAAAGTTCATTATTTTATTTCTTTTGTCTTAAGAAGAGGTGGATCTTCTAAAGACATCAAGAATACCCCTTTAGTAGTATCACATTCTTTTTGGCTAAACCCATCTTTCTCTTTTAGTATAATATGGGATCAACCTTCTAACTGTCAATGCAGTTTATTGGCTTGGGAGTGGGAATATGCAAGGATCTTTATATTCTAGTGATCTGTATACTCTTTGCTGGAACATGTTTTTCTCAAATCGTACCATCAAATTCAATAAATAAAAAAACTAGAAAATTTTAGCTTTATATTATCGTTTGTGCAGCATGTAAAGTAATTGTATAGCTTTTTTCGAGCCTAGATTTTTTTTGAAAGTTCTTAGAAAATATTTTGGAAAAATTTCTGATGTTTATGATATTTTGGCATGAGCCATTATATTAAACTGTATACATATTTTCAATTGGGGCCTCGGTGGCCTAGTGGATAAGAGCGTATAAAATACCCTGTAAACACCGAAAGAGTGTGGGTTCGAATCCCACACACATCGTAAGATTTAATCCCCCTTACGACATTTACAGCCACGCCTGAACAGAAAAGGCTGTGTAATTTCCTGTCCACATTTATGTGGCAGAGAATTCATAAAGAAAAAAAGAAAAAAAAAATATTTTTGTTTTTATTTTGTTAGGAACATAAAACTATCCTTTTTTCTACGCTCTGCGATGTGTTGTGGTTCTCTACTGGGTGATCCAACCGATATTTGATATTTGACATCAATAAATTAAGCAAATTTATTCTGTTCAAAAAACGAATATTTTTTCTCTGACCGAACACTTTCACTACGCAGAAATTCTCTCCAGCATCTTTCTCAATTTTTATTTTCGTTTACCTTGAAAAAATTCTTTGCATTTTTTTAAGAACAAACTTCTTAATAGAATAGAAGTGGGAATCAAATATAGCTTTTACAAAAAAAAGAGATTACTTTTACATAACAATGTGAAAGATAGTTTTTAGTTTGTTATGACAAACAAACAGACAGATATGACAGAATTGTGTTTTAATGTTACTGAAAATTATGTTTTTGTTTCTTATATAATATTTTCATAATCATAATTTAAAATAAACAAAAGTCATTTTAATTTTAAGATATTGCTAAATTTTTTTTTTTTTTACCCTTGCTTTAAAATGAACATAGAAAAGTTTTTTTTTCATTTACATATACATTCATAATAATAAAATGTCATACCTTTTGGTAAATTTTAAATTTCGCGGGATGAAAGTTAGTGTATAATGGTAGAGTTGAAAAAAAAGGTGAACATTTAAATGGAATAATGATAGAAAAGCGTGGGTTTTTTCAAAATGGAAAATTAATATCAATGACAAAAGTAACGTATATCAAAAGAATGGTAAAATAGGTAAAATAAGTAAAATAAGAAAAATAGGTAAACATTTTTTAGAATAATAGGAATAAAATAAAATAATAAGTAAAAAAAATAATTTTTCAAATACATATGCTTTTATCGAAACTGAATTCGCCCCCTAAAAAGTAGAAAATAAAATTGATTGTAAAACTTTAGCTTTTTGGACTGTTATAATATAAAAGTGAGTTGCTAGTGCAAGCATTTTGGACTGTTATAATATAAAAGTAAATTGCTGGAATAAGGTTAAATAAAAATCTGCGAAATTTGAGCTTCGTGTTTGTAAAGACGAGCGACGAGTACCGACAGCGACGAGTTAATATAAAAGCATATAATTAGGATGCATTTAAGTTAATTTTAAATTTCTAAATATTCAGATTCAATTGATTATTCGAGTAATCCTTAAATCGTAATTTCTTATGATTGTGTCCTTAAGATTAAAGGATTGTATTTTTGTTTTTTTTTTTATTTTAAAAATGTTTTGTTTTTAATTACTTTCTTTTTCTCAAATGATTACTCTTTAGTCTCATAAATGATTTTTAAATGATATTTAAGCTGATAATAAACTTTTATTGATGATAATAAGCTTTTATTTAAAATTTAGATTTAGTGGAAAAATCAATTCAAATATATGTTAACACATTTTCTGCTGCTTTTGTAATTTTTCATTTTTTAATATTTTAAAGTAAATCTTTTCCTGTTTTAGCAACTTTTTAAAATATTTATTTTTAAAATTTTACTAATAATAGATATGCTTTCTCCCTTTCACTTTCTTTTTTTTTTTTTTTGTCAAAACCATTACTTGGTTTATTCAACTCTGCCGCAGATATTATTCAAAAGATAATTTTTATGAAAATTTCCAAAATGTTGAATTCTATTATAATTTGCATTTCTTTTTTTTTCTTTCTTTTTACTAAATACTTTCACATATATACAAATTTAAAAAAAAAAGGATAAGACTGTAACAACAACAAAAATAACATAATAATAAAAACAAAAAAAAACATTACAATGATGACTGTAATACATACGAATATTGGTTAATATTTAATTGGTAAAGTAAAGATAAATTCAAATTTTTCTTTTAATTTTTATTATATTGTATACGTATGAGAGTGTTCTTATATTTGATTGTATTAGTAACAAATTTATAATGATTAAAATATGCAAAAAAAATTTTAAGGGAAAAACGAAACAGAAAAAAAAGGGTATATGAAAAATGCAAATATTATCGCGAATATTGTTGTCATTATTGCTTTTCTTTCCCTTGTTTTTAGTTAAGTGGTTTTTTATTTTTATTTTTTTTTAAATATTTTAATATCATAATTTCTAGTGTGTTTGTCTGTTCGTCTTCATGTTTTTGTAAATCTTCTCATTTACTATTAATTCGCGTTTGTTTTTAAATCTTTTTTTTTTTTTTAATTCATTTCTCTGCCACAAAAATCACGCCTGAATAGGAAAGGCTGTGAACAGAAAATTACACAGTCTTTGCTGCTCAGGCGTGGCTGTAAATGTCGTAAGGGGCGAATAACTCTTACGACGTGTGTGGAATTCGAACCCACACTCCCTCGGTGTTTACAGCGTATTTTATACGCTCTTACCCACTAGGCCACCGGTACCCGTTTTTAATCTCTGGATATTAAATATATTTTTTGTTTGTTTGGCTTTTCTTTTAAAATAGTTCTTTTAAATCTTCTTGAATAGTATTTAGAAGAGAAAGGGTATAAAAGGGTATCAACAAAATGAAAATGTTTTATATCCACAATCAAAATGGAAAACAGAAATATCAAATTTAAAAGACTGTAATAAGAATTATATGGGTACAATCTTTGCCGATATATATCATATGTGTTATATAATTAATAGTGATTCGAATTCTATTTCAAGGTTTAAATGATTTTGACAGTAGTTCTATAAGGATTAAGAAATTAACAGGGAGTGTATAAAACAGGGATGCTTTTTTTCATTAAGTAATTTAGTAGTTGGTTTAAACCAATGGTTTATGAGTACGTGCATCCTGCTGATGGATTCTAAGTGCATCATTTTTCATAAAGCATAAAGCATCTCTTTGGAATATTAAATTTCGACTTAAACTTATATTTGAATACAATTTGGGCAATAAAACAAAATATCGACTTAAAAGTAAAAGGATGTGGTATGTTTAAAAGATGGAAACTGCTACCAAAATTACCATAACATTTAATATTGTTATTTCTTTTTTTTATAAAATTGTAATGATAAAAGAAAGAAATTGCAAAAAAGAAAGCACTTTTTTTTTGTTTTTTTGGTTTAAATTTTCAAAAAAAAAAAAAAACAATGTTACATTAAAAAAAATTGGTTGCTACTTGTGTTTACTTTTATTTTATTAGAAAATCAAGAAGGGTGGAATCTATATTATTATTTTTCTTTTTCGTAAATTATGAATATAAAAATATGATTATTCAAATGAATGAAATAAAAAAGATATGAATGTATTCCCTTAATGTCATTTTTAATTTTAAAAAATTTTTCAAACTATAATGATTTAACGTATAATGAAAAAATTTAAATAAATTACATGAAATCAATATTGGTAGGTTATTAAACTTTTTTCTGATCCATGAAAAGAAAAAACACATAAATATATTAAATTACTTTATTAACAATTTAGATACCAATATGCAATTTATGAATTGTAAAAATTTGAAATTCTTTTGGATCAATTTTTTATAGAATAATTTATATCTAGTATTATCTTATAAACTAAGTACCTATGTATTGTGTATTTTTCTTAAAATTTTTCGAAAAAAGAATAGTTACTTTTTTAAATTTTAAGGTTAAAATTTCAAGGAACAGTTAGGACTTTAAGGACTTTCTTACTATTTAGTTAAGAAAAATTTTTTATTAAAAACACAACTTTTTCCACCCTATCTTTAAAGAAATTTTCACAAGTATGCAGGTTCCAGGTGCCTTAAAAAAGGTAAGGTAGAGTAAACATTTATTTTTACACCTAGACAACCTGCAGTGCACTCGTTGTGTTTTTAATTTTTAGTTGATATTTTCAAACTGAAATGTTCAGTAGACTTTGAGCTATAATAATTTGAAAATAAATTTTTTCCACCTAAATAGTAAATAATATATTTTGATATGAATACAATTGATTTGACAAATTAGTGTGAATTTGGATCACCTTTGCTAAAAAAACCACAGATGTGAAAACCGTTAAAAAAACTTAGGTCGCAAATATCAAACAGGAGAACCACGAAATTCCAAAAAAAACTCGTAAATGACAAAATCCCAAATTAAATATAAATTGCAAAATTGGTTATGAACTTAATGTTATTCGCTTTTTCCAGAATATTTATGTATATGTATATGCGATATTCTGAACTTGGAGTGATTTTTAGTTGGTTATGAAATCAAAGTTACACGCTTTTTCCAGAATATTTTGAAAAATATAAATATATAGGCATATACTTTTTTTTAAATTTTTTTTTCCCAAGATTTTTCGCTTTTAATATTTTCGTTTTCAATAAATCTACCCACATCTGAAAGCTGCTTGGGATTTTGGTATATTGCGATTTTGGAATTTTGAAATTTCGGTATTTTGAATTTTGGTATTTTGCGATTTCGTGACCAACCTATATCAAACACCTATAGTTAATATTAAAAGTAAAGAAATTAAATTGAAATTAAATAAAGATATGAAATTAAAAATTAAAAGCGATTTAAGCGAAATTAAAAGGAAAGTATCCATCCATCAGACGATTTAAAAAAATTTTTTATTTCATAGCTGAATAAAAAGGAATATAAGAATCAAAAACGAAACGGGTAATTCAATTCAATTTATATTAACAGGTTTCCCCATTTTTTTTTCAATTTATCTTTGAAATGCAATTTATTTTTGACTCATTAACTAGATTGTTCTTCTAATACTAAATAATTATTTTTATTTAAATGGCGTAAAACATTTTTAATTAAAATTCACTTGTTTTTACAGATTTTTGACTCTTTTACCAAATACAAATTTATTTGCAATTTAATTTTTTATTTAAAAAAAAAATATAGATATGAATTCTTGTTAATGTGTAAGAATTTCTAAGAATCCTTTCAGCATAACATTAATAAAACTAAAAGAAAAAGAGCTAAAGAAATTGAAAGAAACCATTATTTGTCAGAATTTAAAAAATAAATATTTTTTAATCCTTTTATTTAAAAAAAAAAAAACAACAAAGAAGCAATTTTTTTTTTTTTTGAAAAAGAATTTTATTAATTTGAAGGAATGATTTAATTTTTTAAATCCTTTCTTGTATTATAACAACCAATTGATCAATCTATCGAATTTTAGATCTAATTGTTTGTTTTTGTATTGTGATTTGTCGGAATTTCTTATATTAAAAGAATTTTTTAATCCTTTTTGTTTATTTGTTTGTTTGTTTGTGATAATTGAAAGAAAATAAATCTAAAAAATCATTTAAAAAAAATATATTTATAAAAGGATAAATATATCTTTAAAGGTATCCGGTTCAGTAGACCTACATGTTAGCCAAATAAAAAAAAAATTTTTGAAAAAGGGTTTTTTCTTTGCACTTGTAATCGAAATTTTTAAAATTATATTGGAAATATATGGAAGGTGTTCCATTTGTTTTTGTGAAACAATGAAAAATTAAAAGATAATAAAAGAAAAAATTCAATTAGGATATATATTTACAATTTTTATAATTTTAGTTAGTACGATATTTAGTCCTTTTTTTGGATGAAACGTTGTTAATATATATTAATATTTAATTACATTGTATCATCATATTATAATCTAGTTGTTTGTTATCCTTTTTTGGTAATATTTGCGATCAATATAAAATTTATCGTCGATTAATTTATGTAAGTTATTTAAGGCTCCAGGATCAGGTTGGATTATGTAGATAAGATGAAAATTAATTTGAAGTTTTCTTTTGAAGAAATTTTGTTTTAATGTTAAGAAGTCGTTATGTTAGGAGTTTGAACAGTGGATATTAAACTTTTATATTTACCAATCTCTTAAGATAACAGTTCTTAATTATGTATTTAAAAAAAAAGATATAATGCAACTCCAATGCAATAAACTCAAATGCAATAGACCAGGTGCATTAAAACTAACATAAATTAAACTAATAACTGTTTCTTTTTTTTTTCTTAAAATCCTTGCTTATTTTATTATCCTTTAGGAAAGAAAAAAGAATATTTACACTATAAATAATGTCTCTTTTCATTCTAACCCAATCCAATATTTAGTTTTTGAATTTTTTGAGTCTACAAAGAATTTATAGAAAAACTCAATATTATTTTACTATGATCTTTAGGTGTCCTTTTACTTCAATTTTTTTTTGTTTTTTTTTTAGATGCAAAGTAATTCAATTGATATTTTTATATTTTTCTTATCCTTTTACTTGTTATTAATCATAATTTACAGATCTACAAAATATATGAGTGCATGAATCTATATGTTTATTGTATATATGTATATATATATTTGCAGCACAACATGCATTTTCAAAAAAATCCTTAATGTATTATGTAATTTGATTATTTATTCCTTTTATTATTAAAGAGTAAAATTATAAAATATATTTACAATAAGTAACTAACATAAAAGGACTAAAATAACAATAATGATAACTGTATGAGGATGCTTCTGAAATTCTTTTAATTTTATTTTTATTTTGTAGGAATTTTTTGTTTATCTTTCCGTAACTTTTCCTTACCAGTAATTTAAAAAATAAATGAAAAAAAGAAAAATAAATAACAGTAAAAAAGGATAATAAAGAAGAAGAAAAAACATAACCCTGTAATACGTATAAACAATAATATAACGTTAAAAGATATTTTTATTTTTATGTAAAAAAAAAATCTATAAAATATATGTGAATGTATGTATGTGTCTCTATTTTTATTTTTCTTTTTCATAAAGGACTAAAAATAGATCCATCGTTTTAAACTAAAGTGTTCGAATTTAATTTTGTCATGATAATAATAAATATCAAAAAAAAAATATATATATCCTTTTATATATATATATATATCCTTTTGCAACAATTCACCTACTCTAGCAATGTATATTAAAAAAAATTAATGGTTTTTAATTCATTTTTTTTTTGTTTTGTTTTTTGTTATTTTTTAAAAATATTATGATATGGTTAAACCTTACAATGCATTTTTAAGAAATTTTTAACAAGCATAAAATATGATCCCTTTTTTTTATTAAAGAAAAAGTAACAAAGTCCTTTTTATATAAAAACTATAAAATAATAATCAAAAAAAAAAAAAATGATGTGTCAAATTATAAACCTTTCATCTCAAAATACAATTTATTATTGTCCAAATTTTTTATTTTTCTTTTATACTTAGACTATAACTACAAATGGCAAACATAAAGTAACAAAAAAAAAATAAAACAAAATGTATTCCAAGTTTCTTAAGAAAAATAAAGAATGAACAAAATCGTTTTAAAGATTTTAGGTAACTATATGAATGAGGGTGGTAAAAAAAACATTTTAATAATATAATTATACAATAAGTAAGTATTTGTCAATTTTATCAAAAAAAAAAAAAACTATAAAAAATCTAAAGTACAACTATATCTATAAAGTACAACTAATAAAATCAAAAATTTTTTCGATTTTTCAAATTCATTAATTTTTAAAAAATTTTAAGGATTACAGTTTTCTTGATAATTTTATTTAAAATTTCATATTTCCAAAGTTTTCAATTTAAAATGCGACATAACGAAGACTAATGGTAAAAAAAATCTTTAGACCGTGAGTTAAATGCATAAAACTGAGCTTGAACTCAAATCTGAATTTTTCAATTCGATTCTCTTCTCTTTTCGATTTTTTCGATTTCATTTCGATTCGATTTCTCTTTTCATTTTGTTTAAGACAGTCAGATTTGAGTTCAAGTTCTGTTTTATGCATTCGAATCAATATAAAAAAAATTTTAAAAAATATTTCTCAAAAAAGCTTATTTTAGTTTTTAATGACTCTCCTTAAATAAATACAAGATTCTATTATTTGAAAAAAAAAAGAAAGTTTCGGCAAAAAGTTTTTAGCCCAAGCTCTCGATTAGTAAATGCACTACACTTTTTTTTCAGTTTTTTATAGGTATCTCTGGCATATGAAAATAGTTCAATAGTTCAAAAAGATATGGAGATACTTCTTGCTAAGGATTGAATTCTATGTCGATTTAGATGAGTGCGTCCTTCCGTCAATACGTCTTGGCATGATAACTCAAAAAACAACGGAGGCAGGATTTTGAAATTGAATAAGTTCAAGCGGCGGGTTCGTATGGCTGCCAAAGAACCTTTTGTTTTTATATAAGCATATGCCAACAACTTCTCTAAAATTTGATTAGTCTAACGCAACAAGTTCGAATGCTTTCAAAATTTATATTCTCATATCTTGGTACTTAATAAAGCTAGATATTTAACATTTTGTAAAACATCACTAAGTTTTATGGCAATAATTTCTGTACAATTGGTTGATTGGGGCAACTAGATCGAATATAGCTGTTATACAACTGTAAAATTTACATAAACATATCTGAGTATTTAATTAAGTTATGGAACCAGTATTAATTATGATCAATTTTATATTCTAGACTTGACCCTACTCTACACTCTACAGTTTTCTTGGTTTTATAATATTATTTTATTTATTTATTTATTAAGATTTTTAGCTTTTCCATAAGGTGAAAGCGTTATACAAAGCAAATGAAACATATTCAAACCTTAAGCTCCAAATAAATTATTGTAATAAAATTATGAATTGAATGAGTAACAAGTTATGGATAAGTTAGAGTTTTATTAGGATACTTGTAAAATAAGAATTTTAAGTTTTACTCATATGTTTCGATACAAAAATTTGCGATTAAAATGCAAAAACAAAAATTTTGTTCTCTAAAATTTCACCCAATGAAAATGGGGTGATTTATTATATTAATTGGCCTAATTATTATATTAATTGGCCTAATTATATTTTAAGTAAGTAGTATATAATCGATATATTAGAAAGATTTTAGATATCGATCTATAGTAGGTGACTGTAAAAGATATCTTGTGCAGATCGTATCTCAAACATTGAAGTCATAGGAAAGCATATATATGTGACAGATAATAAGAGGTAATAGACAATGTTATATATTTCGACTCAATATATCTTTCAGGAAGATATATTATATATCAGAATATTTTGAGTACGCAGACAGAATTAAAGTAGAATCAGTTGTAAGCAAATTTAAAGATTGAATCGCTTTAAGAACTCAATAGGAAATTGATTGTATACGGCTTTAAACGATAATAAATACACCAATGTCATATGTTTTGATTTAACCTACAAAAAAATTATATTTTTAACACAATATCCTCTTCTTGAATAAAAAAAAATTGACACAAAACTATTTTTTGTTATAATATTCATATACTTTTTAAAATTAGAGTTACAAATTCTTAATTCAACTAATCTAAGGAACTAAATATTCGACAAATTGTAATATAATTTTTTGATCACGTTTTTCTTTTTCGAATTAATATGTTTTATTCTTAATCTAATCCTGAAAATAAAAATAATAAACTTTCAAGACTATTTAGAGTATCAAGTTAGCAAATTATAAAAAATAACTGTATTTTTCTTCTAGTATAAACGGTAACATATAAGATTTTATTCAATTCGTCCTTGTATATTAATGTCAAATGTTCAAATTTAAATAAACAAATAATACAATAATAAGGAATTATTGAAAATCTTTTTTTTATATATTATAATATAATATGACAAATTTATTTATTTACATCACATATGTAAAGATATTTAACTGTAAATATAACACATTAGCAATCAAAATATGATCAAATGGGGTGAAATTTGAAAATAAAAGTTTAAAATTGATGTGTTTCAATTTTTTTCGTTTTTTAGGTTGTTTTTTTTTTTATGTGTAAGGATAAAATGAAGAACACAATTTTTCAATGATGCGGAAATATTTTTCACATATGCAAATATTAGAAAAGGGAGAAAAAAAAAATTGTTTTATTTAAAAAAAAAAAAAGAAGAAAACTAGACTATAACCCACAAAAGACTTAAAAAAAAAAAGGATATGTGGAAAGGATAATTTTAATATACTAAACATTTATGTGACCTAGTGCACTTGGTAAATTATATTTTTTATTTTTTTTTGTATTTTCTATTTTTAGATAAGTGGTAGAGGTGAATTTTCTATTTACATTCTTATTTTTTTTTTTTTTTGAGGAAACCCTTCTATTTTTTTGGTACACACATATGATTGAATTTATGATTTGAATATCGTTGTAATATCCTTGAAGTTGATTCAATTTGTTGTTTTTTTTTTGTTTTTTTTTGTTTTTATTGTCAATTTGTGGCGTTTTTATTTTCAGATTTAAATTTATTGGCTCTATACGTATTCTGGCTTCTGGTGTTTGTCAAATAAAATAAAAAAAACGGAGAAAGAATTTTTTTTTTTTTTTACACACATGATTGTAAATTGAAATATAACAGGATTTTATTAACATGTAATTCGATATAACGGGTTCAATAAAATAAATAAGAGGAAAAAAAAAAACGGGATATGTGAACTTTAAAGTGTTGTATAATAATTGAGGGGGAACAAAAATAATAATAATAAGGATAAAAAAAACAAGACTCAATTTTGTAAATGTTATAGGAAAGAGTTAAAACTATTGATATAAAAACAAATCACATAATAAATATTTGCAATAATATGATGATGTCCTTGATGATGATTTCATTTGTGGAAAAAACAAAAAAAAAAAAAAAATCACAGATTTTGGTTAAACGAAAATCAAATTGATGTTTATTAAATTTTATGAAATAAAAAAGGGATTGGTCAATTTATAGAAATATGAGATTTTTATTGGTTTAGAATTTTTTTAAAAAAATAAATCACTGTTATAAATAAAGGAAAAATATGAAGTAGTAATTTTTGACTAGCAGCACTACTGTGGTATCATGTAATTACATTTTTATTTCAAAATTTTAACTATTATATTTCATTTAATTAGTTCGAATTAATTTATAATGACAGAAAAATAGATATAAACCTTTAAACATAAGATTTTGAACATTGTTTATGATATTAAAAGTAAACTGAATTATTCATTGTTAGAAGCTCAAAATAAAATTCAAAATCTAAGAATCTTATTACAGACAATTAAACTGTTTCCTACATATACACCATATCAAATTATTTAGCTAATGGAAAAAAAAATATTTAAACCTTTTTTATTAGCTTTTCCTAAAAATTAATTTTTTCGAACATTATCATCTTTCTTAAAAATATCACGCCAAATTTTCCTGCCCATCCTCCATATTAACAAATTTCTAAACCCTATTCTTACAATGCTTCCCACGTCCTTGTCCTTAAAATCAAAATTCTACATTTGTATTAAAGATCTTATTCTAAAGGCTTGTTTTAAAGGGAGTGTTTTTGATTTGTTAAAATTCAACTCTATTCAGAGGAACCACGCACAATTTCACTAGGTTATTTTTAAAGTTTCCCATCGACACTTGTAAATAAACAAAAACAAAAGAGCCAAAGATAAACTAAGTGTGATGAGAAAATAGAAACTTCTACCAACTGATGACTTTATAAAAAAAAACCTTCTCTTGCATGTAAAAGCAGAGGCACAATTATTTTCACAATAGAACAATTACTCTTTAAATTGTTGGAAAATGTAAAAACAATCAGTTCCGAAACTTTTTAATTTTTAAACACAGAAAATGATATGCCATCTAGTGCAAAAAAAAATAGATTGTAAAATTCAAGTGAACAGAAAAAAATGATAACTGCCACAAGACAATTATTTTTAAAGGCAGCGTCCCTTATTAGTGGAAACATTATTCACAATTCTGTAGACCCATCTATCTAAATTCTGAACCATAAACCCTGGTTTATATGAAATTTTTATGAAAATTTTTAAACATGGTATCAGTTTTGTTGGAAGAAGAACTGTTATTATTAGGGTTAATTTTTGGAAATTATCCGATTAGAAAAATTGTATTACTTAAATCTTTAACTACTTTTCATTACTTTATTTTAAAAATTCACTCATCGTATATAATGATCCTTTTGCCTTATAGACCAAACAAATATGCGGGTAGTTGTAGGCTATTTTTTTTTTTTTACTTGATATTTAGATTTACTTTTATCAGGAATCATTTTATAAATTAGTACAATCTTAAAGATCATAGGCGGTAAGCATTTCATTACAAACAAAAAAAAAAAACAAAAAAAAAAAGTGATCCTTTGAATTCTATAAATTATTGAATCTCGCAAAGATTAAATCTTTTAAGAGTAAAGAAAAGATTTAAATTGAATATTTTGAGACATGATGCCACTATACAACCCACTTTTTATTTTATGTTTTTCCATAATGAAAATTGTATTAATTGTGAGAAGCATGCGACAAATTTTTATTTTATCTTGATTTTAAAAAAAAAAATTTTATGAATTCCTTTAGAAATAGACAAGGATCAAGTAATCATATATACAAATATAATTTTAAATAAATTGAAAGCATATTATTGCATATTTTGTTTGGAAACAAAACAAAAGCAGAAAAAAAAAGTAATTTTAGTGATGGCAAGCGGCAGGTGATGAAATTAAGAAAACAAAAAAAAATATCTTAAAAGAATTGGCACATTTTTTTAATTTCAATTTTGTATAGTTTTGACATTTGAGAAATGGCATGTAAGATTGCACAAAAAAAAAGGTAAATTTTTTTTTTTTTTTTTTGTAATTAATTTAACGAAAATTGAAAATTTAATTTAGAGTTATTTAAATGTATGAATACTCGAACTTCTTGTTTTTTGTGAGTTGAGATTATTTAGTAAAATAAATCAGAGTTCAAATTCAAGTTTAGTCGAGTTGTGTAACGATTTTGGGGCAAAAATATAGATAACTATACCTAAAGATTTTGAGACAGATATACTTATGATACACTAATTTTGTGTTGCTGATGAACAACCAACCAATAATATATTATATATTAATCCATCAGTTTTATGGTAACATATACTAACCTGAAAAAAAACCTTCTCCTGCATGTAAAACTGCATGTTCTTCTAATGCATGTAAGAGCTCGCAGGATAATGTACGAAGTAAAAAGAAGAGCTTCGATTATTTATTAGACCTAAATAGTAATTTTAAAAATTGTTACTTCATAATTTTTTTTATTTATTAGTTGTCAATATTTTAGAATTCAAGTGATCAAGTCTTTGTTTTGATTTTAAACAAAATCATCAACAATTAACAACTTATCTTCAACAACATAATTGTCGCCATTTTAAAAGAATAGTTAAGATTAAAGACTGCAACATGAAGAAGGCATTGAACTATTCTTTAACGTCCGAACGATTTAGGAATGGGTAATTGTGGTTTCCCTTGCTTGTCTTTAGAAAACTCTTAAAAAGAGGTATTCATTTTTCTAAATTATTTGGTCATTTCTCTGTTCGGCATTTTATCACTAATTTATGGGTTTCTTTAATAAATGCTTACAAATTTGGAAGATTTGCTAAAAAGTGAAACAAAAGATTTGTTGTAGATGGTTCTAAATTGTTGTCATAATATGTGGAACTATATTATAACTTTTTTGCAAAACAACTCAGTATACAATTTATATATGTATATATACCATATGATACCAAACCATAAAATATATACTTTAACATTTTAAATTATTTTAAATTGGATTGATACAACCTTAGAGAATTAAAATGTTAACATTTACTTTTTACAATAATTTTCCTAATCAATTACTATATTACAAAAAAAAAAAAAAAAAAACCTTTAAAGTTCAAGCTTCATCATTACAAACCTCTCTCTAAAGTCTACTGCTTCATAAGTTAAGAATAAAAGAATAAAAACGTTTTGAATATTACAACAATTATTATTAAGAATCATTATCATAAGAAAATATTGTTTACCCACAGCCACCCATTTAAATATTTTTTTTTGGCTGCTAAACTCTTATATTCTATATTTATATGTACAATAATATATATATATATATGTATAAATATATACATACATACATATATGCATTTACAGTAACGCAGTTAAAACGACCATAAAAATATCACATATGTAACGTATGTATATTATGAATATATGAATGAATTGTTTGTATCCTTTTTATTATTGAATCCTGTTGCTTCAATTTGAAAATCTTATAAGCTTTGTTTTTTTTTTGTTTTTTTGATTTTTTAATATTTTATTTTGGTTTTTTTTTTTTTCTTATATTATATTATATTGTATATATTTAACTGATGTTTTTATTACCGACATTCGTGATGGGTTTTTTATTTTGTCGTTTTTTTTTTTTCTTTATATGTTTTCATTGTCTTTTGTTAGAACGTCTGTTCAAATTTTCTTAAAGTTATTTTAATAACGTTTTGTGGCGAAAAAAAAGTATATGGAAGAGTCATCATGTAGTTGAAAACCACAAATGAAACAGTCAACATTTTTATTATAATATTTTGTTTTTTTTTTTTGTTTTTGTTTTTAATAATGTGGTTTTTATTTTTTTTTTATTTTTTTGTGGAGAATTTTTACGTATGTATGTAAATTTTGAATAAAGTATAAATGGTTTCTTTATGTTACAATTCAGAATGATGGTAATGAAAAATGTATGTTACATTTTTTCGTCTTTTAAGATGGATAATCGCTATATCATGTGTGGCACTGATGATGTGTAATATACTGATTTGAAAAATTTACAAGACGGTGAATCAAACAGAAAAAAAAAAAAAAATAAAAATATTTTAAAGTTTTGGTTATTTGGCTTGCGAGTTCAGTTCATTGGGGATTTAAATTATTTTTATTTTGCTTAATAAAAAAAGAAACCAAAAATTGAATAATCGGTATTTTTACGAATGGAAAACTTGATGGGGTTGATTTAAATGGAAAATAAAAAGCTTTTAAAATTACATATATAATATATGATATTTCAAATTAAGTAATGATTTCAATGGGGATACTTTGTTTTAGGGAAACGAAATTACTTTGACATTTATTTAAAAAAGGACATCAAAAAAAAAAAAAGAAAAAGAAAATAAAAAAAAAAAATACGATAAAAATACGATGAACTGCAAGTGTGAATATTGTGAATGATTTTATAATATTCGAAAAGTTTTTTTTTGAACCAGAAGTTTATCAAAATGATTGATATATCTGTTTTTTTTTTTTTTTAAATGTAATTTGACAGTTTGTGAACTATTGTGAAATATTTTGATTTTAAAATAAATTTAATGAAGAAGTAATACATTATATTATGTATGTAGAATATTAAATGTTTTAGGATAGTAATGTTGTTCAGGGGATATAGGTAAACTAAAAAGGATGTTAGTACTTTTTTTGCAAAAAAAAAAATATAAAACAAAATAATTGTTATTTGAAAATATTTCTCAGTTTTTAGTGTTCTAATAAATATTAAGTTCTTTAAATAATGTAGTTAAAGATTATTTTAATTAACAGCTTGTTACTCTTAAGTTTAAAAGTTTTCCTTAAGTTTTAAAGTTAGCTTTATTTTAAAGAGAACGTAAAGCAGATATAAAAAGAATACTTACAATGCAGAACCAATCTAAAACGTTATCTGTAGAGAACCATTAAAAATATTATCTATAATAAAATTATATTAATGAACATTTAATTTTAGGTTCAGCAGAGAAGAGGGGTCAAGAGAAGGAAATCTTGATAGTCAAGTTAAGAAATTGTACCTATGTAGTAAATATTGTTTAACATAATGTTAAACTTATAATGATTAAGAAAATAATAGAAGGGTTTTTTATGACAAATGGAATGCTTTCGTACAACGGATAACTAAATCGTAAACTTTTCATACATTTTGACATGTTGGAAGTTACATGAAAGTTTCGTCTTTCGTCGTCTTTATAATCAATATAGTTAAGTATTTTTATCCTTCTTGACATGTTGGAACATGAATCAAAATGTATATCAGAAATTTATAATTGATAATCGATATATTTATGTCGGAATTGATATCAGATAAATGATTTCTCTCGGTCATAAGTAATTCACTTGGCTTTTTTCGTTAATAGGTAATTAAATTTAGAATAAATAATTTTCAGGAATAAAGGTTTTAAAGATATAAATAAATAAATAAGATGAATACGTCTACAAAATTTCTCGATTAAGTTTTCTATATATGTAATTGTACAAAAAAAATTCTCAATGTTAAAGATCTCGTTGAAGTATAATATTATCTATCATTAGTTGACCCATAGAATATCTTATCAAATTCTTTACAAAATGATACATTTCTACTGAAATAAAAACTGAGTTTCATTTACATAATAACTGTACGTACTGTAACTGTACTATAACTGTACTTATTTAGGGTTTAAAGGGTTAAAACCCTAAGTAAAAGGGTTTGAGAATTCTTTTGCTTACACCTTGATACTAAAGACAAAAAGAGCTTGCGAAAATTTTTTTTGAGCTTAGGAACTTCGAAAAGTCCTAAATCTCGAGGATCTTTTTTATGATTTTGTATACTTTCCGGAAGAAAGACGAGAAAATTAGGAGAAAAATTTCTTTGTAAAGATTTTTAAAATAACGGGATTTAAAATTTAACTTATATCTATAAAAAATATGATAAATATGAAAATATGATAAAATAGGCAAAATTTACCAAAAATTGGCTATAATTTGAATTTTTCAAAATTATCTTTAAGTTTGGTAGTTGTAAATTTATAAAATATGAAAAGAGATATTTATTTTTTTGTTTGTTTTTTATTAAGATTTTCTAGTACTTAATCGTACCAGGTTACAGAATACCAAATCTAATATGAGAGTCTTGACTAAAGATTAAAATATATTATATAAAAAAAATTTTTTTTTTTTTTTTTACTTAAACCAATCTTTAAATATCGTTGAAATTTTTTATGGAATATTCAGCAAATACCCTTTCGTTTAAAATATCATTTCATTTATTTCTTTTTGTTTTTTTTTAATATTATCCTTTTCCAAAATTTTTCAACCATAAAAAAAGAGAATAAAAGAAAACGAAAAATGAATTAAAAGAAATAAAAATGAAAAAAACAACAACTTGATTAAAGGGCTAAAATTACACATTTTCTATATACACATACATTTAAACATAAAATTCTTTTAATTCTGTTTAAACATCCACTCACCTAATATTTAATATGTATGTAAATTGCAAGTATAAACCACCCACTTTGTTTAACGGTAAACATATTCTTATTTTCTTTTCTTTTATTTTTTGTATTTTTTTTTTAGCTTTTGCGCGCGTGGTATTAAAGAAAAGGCAGCAGGCAGAATTGAGTAAAAAAGTCAAAAAAAGAGAAAAGTTAGCGTTTTTAACATCCTTTCTTGTTTTTTGCTTCGTTAATTTTTCATCAGAATTTTTTTGCTTCTTATTTTTTTTCTTTTCCATTTTTATGCAAATATGGCGAAAATGTTAAACCCTTTCGGGAATATAACTGTATAAAAAACCGGTACTTTTGTTTTTGCTCTTGTTATTGTTATTATTGTGTTCGTTTATTTTAAGTTGATTTTGTCGCTTAAGCCTTTAGGCATTATACGAGTGGAGGGGTGGTAGGTGATATTCACTAAAATGTAAAAAGAAGTCAAATGAATAGGGATAACGATTTTGTTATTATGGTTTTTGCTTTTTTTTTTTTGTTTTTTGTAAAATCTACGTGTAAAGGATTCTATTGAGTTTATGTGGCTGTGCTGTATTTTTTAATAAAATACGAAAAAATAACCGTTATTTGGTTGGAAATGTTGTCTTTTTTACATGGAATTTTTTTTTGTTTCTCCTTTATCCTTTTTCACAACACAAAAAAAAATTAAGGACTTAAATATTAATAATATCATTTGAAATATAATTTTGGTGGTAAAAATTTTCTCTTTGTCATTTCATTTAATTTAATATCACATGATGGAGAAGACCTGTTTCTGTTTGGAGGAAAAGTGAGAGAAATAGAAAGAAAACCAAAGCATAAAGAAAAGAAAGAAGTTGTGTATTTTTTTTAAACTTTAAGAAAAGATTTTTAAATTTTGTTTTTGTACTTTAGAAATGTCTTTTTTCAGTAATACAGTAAGTTTGTTTTAAAGAGCCGTAGGAGAGGTGCTTTGCAACATTTTTTTTTTTGGTATTCTTGGTATTTGGTTTTATTTTTTTATTGTTTTATAAAATTGTAAAGTAAAAATATGATGTAAAGCTCTTGGAATTCATATTTTAAATGCCAATATGTTTATTATTATTATATGAGTTAATTTAATTTATTATAAAAGTTAATCTGGAGAATAAGTAGGATAAAGTTAACAAAATGTGGATCAGTTGTATATTAGGCGAAGTATTTAAATTTTGTACCAAATTTTAGTAAGAGAGGATGTAACTTTTCAAAAAAGTAGCAAATGACATCTTTAAAGTTTCTTACAGTGTTCAAAATCTTTCTAATATTTTAATTTATGCACGAAATAATTTTCAGAGTGATGACATCATCTCTTAATTCTGTTAGTGTCAATATTGTCATTTTGGAAAGCTTCTTGTAATGTCATATGTCTTTTGGAACTATGGTGAAAATCTTTTAGTTTAGGAATGTAAAAACCCAATGCTTTATTACAATTTTTCAAAAGGTGCTGGCATGTACCTCGACACCTCTTTACTAAATTTCAGATTCCTAGCTTCAATAGACACTGAGTTATTCTCATTTAAACGGATAAGTTGTATGGCAGCTACCCGAACGCGTCGTACCACCACAACCAAATTTTGCAAAAGTTGTTGCCATAAAACTTGATCATCATTTGCAAGATTTCAGACACGTAGCTTCATTAACTTCCAAGAGGTGCAAGAAGCCTGAACCGGCTGCTCTAGACCAACCAAATTTTACAAAAGTTGTTGGCATGTAACTCGACAGCTCTTTGCTAAATTTCAGATTCCTAGCTTCAATAGACACTGAGTTATTCTCCTTTAAACTGATAAGTTGTATGGCAGCTAACCGAACCGGCGTACCAACACAACCAATATTTACAGAAGTTGTTGCCATAAAACTTGATCATCATTTGCAAAATTTCAGAAACCTAGCTTGAATAGATACTGAGTTATTTCTATTTAAAGAAAGAAGTTGTATGGCAGCTACTCGAACCCGCCGACCGAAACTGTTGAATTTAAATAGCAAAACTAACAATTTTGCAAAAGTGACGTAAAAAAAATTTCAGCCTCCTAGCTCCTTTATTTTTTTGAGTTATCGTGCGAACGGACGGACGGACGTACATGGTTTAATCGACTCGGAATTTGATTCTGAGCCGATCCATACCTTTGACACTATATATTATATTAAAGGATGTATTACGGAAGTGCGGGTTGCCTTCAATAATTACCTCATGCGGTAAGGTGTTATATACTATTGCATGTTGTAACTGTTGTAACGGCTATAGTTACTGTTGGCAAAATAGTAATAATAATACGCGTATTCATGGTTTTCTTATACAGTCCCACTGCCGATTCAATGTTTCCACATCCATTTCCTATCCTTACTCCCCAGCCAATATACTGCGTTAGAAGGTAAGGGTTTTATCTTAATATTTTGCCTAAAGAGGGAGGTGAAGTTGGTTATCAAGTTATTCGAATAGCGATTATTAAATATAGAAAAAAAATTTAGAAAAATAAAAAGAAAATAACAAAACTGATTATAAATATTTTATTTTGTTATTTAAAACTTTAAAATATAATCATGAATATAATGATAGAATATTGTGATAAAAAAAAATAATTAAAATATTTAAAGAAAAGTCGGCAATAAAGTAAAAACGTCCAAAATTCCAAAATGTTCAAATTTCGTATTGTTAAAATGGTTTTAAATAAATTTAACTGTCTGCCGACCGTTCGTCATACGAAATGCAATTTAATTTTTAGAAGTCGATTTTTAAGACAATTTAAAAAAAAAATCCTTAATTCTAAAGATTTCCCATAATAAAAACTAAAAGCAGAATGTGGTTTATGATCGTTTAACCTTTATGTCAAACCCTTGCTGAACCCCCCCTTAAATCAAACCTATGTTACATTTGTATCAATAATGTTTTTCATACATTTTGTATAAGAAATAATATGTAAAAAATAAAATGTTTTACTTTTTTTATAACTTTAATTCATAACTTAACTTTAACAAAATATTTCATAAATTAATTTAAATAAGAAAAAAATAAAAACAAAAATTTTAATTGAAGAGAAGAGAAAAATTTTGAGAAGAATTGCAATCAAAGCAATATTTAGTAAAGTAAAGCAACGTAATTGACATCGTTTAAGTACCCCTATCCTAAATTGTCTCCACCAAACTACATATATTTTTAATATGTCCTTGAAGCATAACACTTTAATTGAAGATATCACAAAGTTACAGATTTACACTTCAAAAAGTGCTGGAGATATAGCGGGTTAAACTTAAAATTGTTACATTTGTACCAAGGGTTTGACATAAGGGTTAAGAAAACCATTCAGACTTCATTCAGGACAACAAAAAATGAATTTCTCTGAATTTATAAAAATTAGAAACAATTTTAAGGAATGTAGTTTACGTAGTACATTCAAAAGTTTCAGATTAAATTTCTTCTGAAAAAAGGTTAGTAAGCTTATAATTTAATTTCACTAGAGTCAATTAGCTTAAGTACTTAACAAAAATCTTTTAAAACATTCTACCTTATTTCAAACTATTTTCTATAAAATTTCAAACATTTTTAGATACGGCAAACTTAAAAATCAATATTTTTAGATCCGGCAATCTTAAAAATTTATTGTTTTTTAATATTTTAAAAAATCACAATTCCACACTAAAATAATTATAAATATTTTATGAATATTGTTATATTTATTGTACAAATCTTAAATGGCATTAATATGAAATTGGTGACAATACGTTAATATTAAATTTTTTTAAATGTCTAAAAAAAAAAAAGCTTATTAAAGTAAAAAAAAAATTTTTTTTTTTATGATAAAATATTTCTCAATTAAATTTATTAAAGAAAACAAGACAAAAAATCGATAAATATTATGTAAATTTATTATATAAACGTATATTTTAATATATATATATATACTAGCATATATGTATAAATATTTATATATGCTATTCTACTTAACAAGAATGAATATCTGTTTCTCTTATTATTATGTTTTTTTTTTTCATATTTTATGAATATTTTTTTTTTTTTTTTACCCCTTCCGTTTTGTATATCCGATGATTTGAAACGATCCGATACTTGATATACGAAATGAACGAAGCCATCATAATCTTTATTGAGTTTAATCGTAAATTCACTGACAAATAAAATCCATTTGCCTTTAATATTTAAAAAAAAAAAAAAAAAATTAAAATAAAACAACAAAAATAAAGAAAAAAAAAAAACAACAATTCTTTGTCTCTCTGTACACTTAAACATTCATTCATTTATTTTCTTTTTTAACTAATACTAGAACATGTCGCGTATCCTTTTTTTGTTCCCTTCATTATTTTAATTTTTTTTTTTTTTTATAATTTAAAAGTAAAAATATGATTTTTTTTTTGTTTTTTACTTTTATTTTAAAAAACCCTCCAAAGAAAAAAAAAAACAATAAAATTAAAAAGTACAGAAAAACACGAGCACACACGCACTCATTTCACTTTTGTTTTTGTTTTTGTTATTTTTCAGATTTAAATATCTAAATTTGTATATATATACATAAATACAGATGCTAGTATTTAAAGATAATATTGTATATCTATATAACATGATGTAATTTGCATACTAAAATAAGGATACACGATAATCAAAAAGAAAGCGGTACATTAAAACAAAAAAAAAGAAAAAACAAAAAAAGAAAATAAAAAACCCCCTTTACTTTTTTTTTGTTTTTTTATTTTTTTTTATTTTTTGGTCCTTTTTTCTACTATGTTACAAATTCTTTAAATATTTTTTGTTTTTATTTTGTATAGTTTAAAAATGTAAGTATATTTGTATGTTCATAAGGAGAGTAAGTAATAACGTTAATATTACTTTGGTTTTTTTTATTGTGCTTTTTTTTTTTGTTGTTTTTATTTTGTGTTGTTGTTGTATTTTATATTACTCTTTTGGGGTTTGGTATTGTTAGTGTATTCGCGAAGAATCTTATTTTTTAAGATTATATTGCCATTTTTTCTTACTTATCTTTTTTTTGTTTTTATTTTTCATAAAAAAGGATATTAATGACAAGAAGACATGTAAAAAAAAAAAAAAAAGTAAAATTAAAAAAAAAAAAACAAAAACAAGATGATAAATAAGAAAGAAAAGGCTTTGTACCCTTTACTTAGTCATTTTAAGAATAACAGGGACGTATTATGGAATTCAATGAAAAAATTGGTGTTTAATAAGATACAGGAGTACTATTGTTGTATAAAAAAGTTTTTAATAAAACATAATTTTTTCGGAAATGGACGATCTCCTGTAAAATGTGTAAAATGAATATAAAAATTTCTAATTCCAAAAAAAATGTATGGCCAATAAAATTTTTAAAATAAAATAAAAATTGAATGATTATAATGGAAGTTTTCTGTTTTCCTTTTAATATTTAAATATTTTAATTGTGGATAATCCTTTCATGAGGTATTCATCACTTTCATCACTTTTTGTCAAAATGTTACCCCCATTCCTTTTCTTTTTCATCTTGATTTTTTGTAAAATTTATTTTATTGTATCCTTTTAGAATAATAATATTTAAGTGAATAATGAGTGCATTGACTTAAGAAAATGCATTTTAAATGCTTTAGACTTGTTGTATATTATTATGATAAAAATTATATTTGAACCGAATAATGAAAGATATAACTTCCTTGTGGTAAAATCAAATAATACATTTAAACTAAAAATCCAAACTGCAATAGAAAGATTCGTAGTCTTATAACAACACCAAAATTTAGCTAATAACAAGCTTTGAAAATACATTAAAGGCAAAAAAAAACCAAAGACTAAATTGATTTTTAATTAATTTTTTTTTTTTCTTTTTTTTTTTTAATGCATTTCTCTGCCACATAAATGTGGACAGGAAAATACACAGCCTTTCCTGTTCAGGCGGGGCTGTAAATGTCGTAAGGGGGAATAACTCTTACGATGTGTATGGGATTCGAACCCACACTCCCTCGGTGTTCACAGCGTATTTTTTACGCTCTTACCCACTAGGCTACCGAGGCCCCTTTAATTAATATTAAAACATTATTTTAATAAAAGTTCTTTAAGATGTAACAATGAAAAACGATAAGTTCTAAACACAAGTCAAAAAATTTAAACTTTAAAACATTAAATGAAATACCTTAACTGAAATATGATGGGCACGAAAAACTTGACTTTAAATAAAGTTAGAGTATGTATGCTACATAATTTTTGAATTAAATACTTTTACACTACATAATTTTGATCTAAAAAAAAATACTAATACAACCCTTTACTTTTAATATTCTTCATTTAAAAGACAAAACACATTTTTCTTCTTTTTTTTTTTTTTTATATATTTTAACAAGATTTATTCTTCATCACATATCTTCTCATTTAAAATTAAAAAGAAAAAAAAAGAAAGAAAAAAATCAAAAAAATAAAACAGAAAAACAGCTCTCAGATAATGTAATCATTAAAAATTCTTTTATCTATCCCTTTCCTCCCCAATGAAAAATATACCTCTTAAACTTCCCAACACCTTAATCTTAATTCATAATTCAGATTTTTATGTATGTGCATGTATGTGTTTACGATATATCCGGGCGCTTAATTCTGGTATACTCCATCAGAATAAAAACACAAAAATATAAAAAACAAAAAAAAAAAAAAAAATTAAAAGAAAAATAAAAAAAACCCTTCTTTCGTTAATTTTCTTTTCATGAAAAATTATTTTTTTTTTTATTTTTTTATTATTGTTTTGCATATTTTTAGTTTTTTTTTTTTTTTTTAAATGGAATGAGAAAAGAAAAATTAACAAATATGTATGTAATATATATGTATAAATATATATATATATATATATATATATATATATAGAAAAAACGAAGAAATATAATAAAAAAGTTCGAATAATAAATGAAACTCAAAAGTGTATCCTTTTAGTATCATTTAGTGATTTAAAAGATAAAATAAAAAAAACAAAAAAAAAAAAAAACGAAAATATATTAAAGCTATCATTTATACATAGTTATATTATATAAAACAATTTTTATATATATATTTATAGTATAAAATTACCCCCAATACGACCAGTACCATTACCACCACCACTACCACCATACCGTCACAATCATTACAACTACCATCAAATGAGTAAAATTGCCGTCATCTTCATATTAAAGGCAAAACAATTTTTTTTTTTTTTTTTGTTTTTGTGCTTGCTTTATTCATCACTTCCTTTAGCTAAACATGTAACTCTCTTACTCTTCAGTATACTTCTAGATTCTAGAATATACACTCATCAAAACAATTTTTCTAAAAATTTTTTTTTTTTTTTTGTTTTTTAAATCTTTAAAAATTTTTCTTTTTATTTGCATGTGATCCAATATTCAAAGCATAAAGAAAAACAAAAAGAAAATTTCTTTTATTTTTGGTTTTTTTTAATGTAAAAATTTTTAAAAAATGTTCAACCCTTGTATATGCAAAGTATTAAACGAAAGGGCGAAAAAAATATTTGTTTTTTTTTTTTTTTAAGAATCTTAAAATAAAAATTAAGAAAAAAGTTAAAATGTAAAAGAAAAAAAAAAAACGGCAACCCCTTGAGAGAAAGAGACAAACAAAAATGTATAATAAGACAAAAAAAAAAACTAATTTATTTTATTATTTATGTTTTTGTTTTTTTTTTTTTATTAAAAAGTGTGTTGTGTTGGGGTGAGAGGGGGAATAAAGTGTATCGTATTGGGGAAAGGGCTGTCAAATGATTAAAGTGAAAAGTAAGATTAAAATTAAAAGAAAATATTTTAGTTAAAGGATGATAATATAGTGAATTAATCACATAACCTTATGTATAGGAAAATGAATCACCTGAAAAGTCAAAAAATTAAATAAATATTTATTGTGGAAAAATTCGGAAATTTTAAACTAAAGCTTGGCAAATTTATAAAAAAACTGATTAAAGTATTTTTTTTTTTATACAAAACTTAGAAATCATTTATGAAATCATTAAGGGAATTGTAAATGTAATCAGTTATTCTATTTAGATCATCTTTCGTTTGTAGTTTAAATAAAGTTTGTTCAAAACTTCCATTTTATTTTTTTTTTTTTGTAATGTGGTTTGGTGAGAATCTTTAAACCTACGTAGCATAATACATGGCGAGTTTTTAACGACTAAACCATAAGCATCCTTTTTTAAAACTAATCAATCTGACTAACTATTAATTTTAGTAAAAATAATCGTTTTTTTTAGTAAAAACAATTTTGACAATAATAATTTAGAAATTTAATGAGATATTTTATTTGTCAAATTTAGAATGATTTTTGTGTATATCTGATAATGAGAAGTGAAGGCATCCATGATTTGATCCGCAACCAAAATGAATCGTTTATCATAATTACATTTTTTTTTTAAGTTTTAAAATAATTCTCCTTTAAATAGATTAATAAATATATAAAAGGAGTATTAATTATGTTAGCTTTACATAGTATGCATGAGTAGTAATATATTCTTTACATGGTATAGTATGTATTTAAAAAAATTGATCAAATATTTAAAGATAAAAAAACTCCAAATAAATGGTAAAGAATAGTAAAAGTTTTAAAAAAAAGATTTATATTAATATCGAGTGGAATGCATACATTTACGTAGGAGCCCCACAAACAGCATTTGGGGTACCTAGATAAACTGCAAAACAGAGCATTTTGTTTAATAAATGATCACATTTTTATCTCATCTCTAACTCTGCTAGATCATCGACAATTCATTGGAGCATTCACTCTATTTTATAGATATTATGTTGGTATAGAAACTTGTTCAGGAAAAATAAAAACTTTAAGGACTCCTTTTAAAAATTTCAACCAAAATACAAAGAGAGGTACATAATATACCTTAAAGGTTCCCAGTTGGCACAGCTCCGCACATGGAAATTCGTTTTTAATGTGTACAAAGCGCGAATATAGAATTACTTGTAGCCGGAAGTATACCCAAAAATTGACAACTATAACGTATATGATATCATTAAATTCAAGAAGAACATTAATTTCCTCCCAACATTCTGTAACTTTCCATATTTTCCAATTTCCTTTATTCCTATTTTCCAGTCCCCAAACCAAACAGTACATTGTGCCATAGGTTCTAGCCTAATGTTTCGTTTAAAAGGTTAGGTGGTGTTTGGTTAGTTTACGTCCAACGCTATCAAAAACAATTCGCTAAAAAATAAAATTATAAGTATTGAGAGTTTGATTAGAATAAAATTTATTAAAGGAAAAATTTTGTAGGAGTCGTTAAAGTTTAGGTACTCTTATTTTTTTTTGTAACTAAAATCATTTTCATTTTTCGTTCAGGACATAAATGATTTTTTTTTTTAATTTATTATATCAAACTTTTTCCCGTAAATAAATTTCGAAATACAAACTGTTTACGGTAACCGTTTACGGTAGTCGGTAACGGCTCACACTTCGGACGGCGGCCAACAAATGGATTGATATCGGTAATTAACTTTCCAAATTTTTTTTCTTGAAATTATTTCTTTAAACTTTTTGTCTAGCATTATGAATAATTTCATGTAAGAGCATCCCTCGCTTTGTAAAATCAATATATCAAATTCCAATTTACCCTAATGCGATTGAATCTAATTTGTTATTACACTTTAGCATAATAATAATATTGTATATACTTTTTTCTATCAAATAAGATACTTTGCATACAACAACTCACTTATAGTAATCAACAACTAATTGTTCCAATTCGTTCTTAATAATAGCAAAAATAAGTTTAAGAAAAGCGAAACCCACTTAATTGTTGAAATGTAAATATGTACAAAAAATAACTATGAAGGGTTTTAGAGTTGGTTAAAAAAACAAGGTCTTAATAATTTGTTTAGTTTTTACAAAATATGTAGGTATACAAAAAAAAGAAAAATAATTAAGAATAATTATTTTAAAGTTGGTTAGTTACAAATAAATAAAAAAATTAAATAAAATTAACAAGATTTTGATGAAAAAAAAAACAAGATTTTTAAGAACAAGAAAAAAAATTTAGTAAGTTACCCGCTTGTTAAATGTCTTTTTGCAAAAACTCCCATTATGCTAAACAAACATTTGCAAAATGACCAATTATGCCAAATGAAAAGTAGTAAAATGACTTTTTTACCAAAAGATATTATACAAAATGTCGTTTTGCTATTTAGAATTGGGCTAACTGTACACAAATCTTTCATGTTCTACCTATAACTATACTTCAATTAATTCTTCGTCAAAAATCATGTTTAAAAACTAAAACATATTAAAATTTCATTTACATCTGTTTGTCTACTAATTAAATCACTCTGCTCTACTCTAAAATTAGTCTATTTTTTATGAGAGTTTTTTCGGCCTTCCGCCGGCCGCTGCTAAATGTTAACTATAACAGTCTACATATATTTTTAGATTTTGACAACAAAACCCATTCAAAATAGTGTTAAAATTGATAAATTCTCAAAATCAAGAATCTGTAAGGATATAAAATAATATTCTGTTATTTAGAGAATACATATTTAAGTTCAAATAAATATTAAAATTGAAGTTATTTATTGGAGATGGAAATTTTTTGCAAAAATTATAATATATAACTATTTAAAACAAAAAAAATATTAAATCATATTCTAGACATGTAAAATTTTTGTTTAAATATATGAAATAATTAATTTAAAAATTTAACATCCTCTACTAACTTTAGGTTTTATAACTTTGTTATAGGAATCAGATTTCGAATAATGCTATAAAACGTCAATTTGTCTAGTCAATTGTTCTGGCTTTTTAAATGTTAAAAAGTAATATTTAATATTGTTATTCAGAAAAAATTTTAAAATTTGATCACAATTTAAAAAATAATATTAAAAAATATTTAAATTAACATTTTTGGTTACTTAGTACTAATGCACTATAATGAATATGTGCTCATAATATATATATATATATTTTTTTTTTTAATAAAAAAATATATTTTTTAAAAATTAAAAAAAAAAAAAAAAAAAAAAAACAAAAAGAAAAATAGAATATCTTAAAATAATATAAGTACTTAAATTTTATGTCTTTTTTTCATATACAAATTACATCTATTAGAAAAAAAATCCCACTTGGAACTTTTAATCGTAGTTAAATGATAAAAAAAAAAATGAAAAAACAAAACAAACCGTGGTGAAACTTCTTTAAACTGATATTGTCCAATCAATCTGAATATTTTGAATAAATATAACCAAAATCCAATAAAAAATCTTTTATACTTATTTTAAAATAAGAAAATCAGGAAACTTAAAAATGAAATGGATTAATTCAAAACTTTAATATTATGATAAATGGTATATGTGCATCCATTACACAATTATGAGAATCAATAATAATAATGAGATCAACCAAAAACTGAAAGACTAAACTTTTAATGTCACTCTTGAATTTGTTATGAGGATTTGCATTATATAAAAGTAATTAAAGAAAGCTTTTAGATTGAAATGATTAAAGAACTTTCATTTGATTTTATTTTTTGGGTTTTTCATGCATATACAAACATTTAACATTTGAGTTGAGTTCATTAATCCGAAGTTTCTACAAAACCAAAAATCAACAACAAATCTACTACAGTTTTTGGCAGGATTTAATTTTGTTTCAGCTCTACTTTTTAAGTAACTCTTAAAATGAAATTAAAATCCTTTGAGGGTAAATAAAATAAAAGTTTTCTCTATCTTTAAAATTTTCACATTATTTTACCTAAAATAAAAGAAAAAAAATATAAAATAAGTTCAAGCAAACTTTATACATGGATTCACAAAAAAAAAAAGAAGAGAAAAAAAAATCAAAAACTTGGATCCTTTTGTTTTTCATTCCATTTTTTTTTTTCTTCGCTTTGGCTAAAAAGTTTTTGAGTGTCCCTTAAGGATTTTTTTTTTCATTTTGCATGCCATTAAAAAATATAAAAAAATAAAAAAAAAAACAAAGACAACAAAAAAAAAAATGAAAGTGAGCATCTTATTTTATTCGCTTCACTGTTATCCTTGAACATTATTATACATGTTCTTTACTCTTTCTCTTTTTTTTTTATTCTACTATTATTTTGCATCCGCCTTTTCCTCATTTTCCCCTTTCTTTTTGTTAAATAATTTAAAATAAAAGCATTAACAAACATAAGAACAACTTATACGTCTTATATAAGAAAAAAACAAAATGTGAGAAGGATAAAAAAAAGAGAAAAAAAAATTTTTTTGTCCTGTTTATCCTGTTTAATTTGTAATTTACTGTTGTTTCAAGAGTATAAAAAATTATTTCTTAAGCTTTTAAATTTTTAATTTAATAACACAGCAGTGTTTTTGTTTTTGTTTTCTTTTTACATCCTTTTTTTTTTTTAACCGGATATAATTTTCAGACACTGTTTTTTCGCTGTTTTTTTTTTTTACCATTATTCCAATCTGTGCACACATTTATACGTACCTATATAAACCTAAGTGGATAGGCTAGTAGTGTTATACAAAATAGGCTAAAAAATCTAATACAAAAATCAAAAAAAAAATTAAAATTAAAATGAGTTTATTATAAATGTTAAAGGACTAAAAGGACAAGATGGGGTAAAAAAATATTCTTATATAATACTTACACAAGAAAGGTGATCTTATCAGATACAGAAGGAAGAAATTTCGGAAAGGAGTGCTAAATAAAATAAATATATAAATGTTGTCCATGAGCCATCATTAACATAAAATTAAATTTTATCTATGGGATATGTAGGACTACACATATATAAACATTCATACATTATACAGGAGTATTTACTTTCAACAGGAGTATTTGTTGTTATATTTTAACGGTGTGTTGTTTTTTTTATTTTGAGAAAAAGAATTGTGGAAAAATATCATAAACACGATTAAAACAAATTTCTCTTGTTTTTTGTTTTTTCTATTCAGGATACTTAATATCCTTTTTGTTTTTTAATTTTAATATTTTAAATTTGTTGTTTTTTGTTTTCATATTAAAAAAATGAAAAGAAAAAAACATAATGAGGACACAAAGAAAAAAGCTCGTTAAAAAGGATTTTTTTTTTATTTAGCCATATATATCAGAAATTTAAAGTAAACTTGTTACACACCCTTTTAAAATACAAAACAAAAACAAACAATGTCAGAAAATTAGAAAATTTTAACATACTTTAAAAGTCAAAAATTTGCTTGGAATGAAAGTACTTAAATTTTGTTTTTAATTTTTTGTTGAGAAACATTTGAAGTTTTTAAAAAAAAAGACATGAAAAAGAAAAATAGCAATTAAGACCAAAAAAAAAATTTTTATATGTCGGCAAAATACTTTTAATTAGCTTTTATTGGCATAATTTGATGAAAGAAACAGCAGTAGGTATAATAGGACATTTTAAATTATAAAAAAAAAAACTGCCTAAAGGTATGCAATTTACATTGTATTTTTATAAAAAAAAATTTTGTTGGTTAAAAATCGGCGTATTTTAGAGAATTAATTATAAACTAAGTAGGTGACGGTACAAATGACTGTTTTATAACAATTTAAATTTTAGAGAATGTGACTAACAAGATAAATAACAAGATCGTTAATAAATTAAAATAGTGCCGTAAATAATGAATTGTTGGCTATCTATTCATAATAAATCGTATGATTTTGATTAAAACATAGTGTATTAACTTTTTTAAATTTATTGATTTTACTGAACGGGTTGATTTAAGCGCTTGTACATATCATTTAAAGATAATATATATAAATATATATAAATTATAAAAGATTTCAAAAAATCTAATGAACAAATTTTAGGCAAAATAAAAAAATTAAATATGTGTAATTTGTAAATAACTTTAGATAAGTTTGAAAATTATTTTGACAAAATTGTTTTGTCTTAAAATGCAATAATGTTTTTTTTTTTGTCAGATTTTCTTTACTTTTCAGTATATTCGAAAAAATTAATTTAATTGAATTATTTATTTAAATATTTATCATCGGCCCTAAAAATATCGGCAGATATTTATGCCGATATGTTTAGGGCTCTTTTGCCTTTAGCATGTACGTGGGCCATCTCGGTACAAGTATTCAATTATAATTATGTTTAATATTTTGTTTACATTATTTTATTATATTTTATACAGGGTGTTTCCGACTCGTTGGTCTTCCTTGAAATGGTCGATCGGGCATGTCGAGACGAACAAAAAATTGTATGGGAAAAAGGGTCTACTCTGGACGCTTTCCGAGATATGAGGGGTTAAAGATGTTTTAGCGACTTTTTATAAAAAAATGTACAACTTTTGAACGGCTTGCTATAGTGAGATAAAAAAATGCGTTTTGTAGGGTAAGTTGTCAGCTTTAATTTTTGTGTACTAATAATTCCCATATCACAACAGTGCAAGGTTATGAAGGTTCAAAATGATTTAAAATGAAGCAATTTTTTGCTCGTCTCGACATGCCCCATCACCCATTTCAAGCAAAACCATCGAGTCTGAAACACCCTGTATATTATTTTTTGACCTGACCGGGGCTCGAATCCGAGACCTTTCGCCTGAATGACCGGTGATTTACGCACTGCACCATTCTTATTATAAGTTATAAAATCTTTAATCACTTTTTATTATTCCTTGCTGTTGTCCCATCTCCTTATTTACAGCCAGAACGGTTGAAGTTCAGTTAAATCCATCCATGTTTTTTTGCTACTTGTGTGATGTGTCTCAATCTAAGGAGCTTATTTTTAATATAACTCCTGAGTTTTAATTGTAAATGGCATTAGGCGTCTGGATGTTTGGAATTCCCACTTCTTTTTTTATTTTAACCTGTATTGAATTTTTTGTTATTTGTATATCTTTACGTTGCTTTTGTTCTTCTAATTTAATTTTCATATTGGTTCAAATTATTAAATATGAATATGAAATTTTATTTTGTCGTATGTTTTTCATTTTTTTATTTGTGAAGAATGTAATGCTATCGGATCAGTAATTACTAAAAACTAGATTAGATTCAAAAATTATCTTTAAACGTAGGAGAAGAAAAATAAAAGAGTTGGTGTTAGATTAATGCCATGATACCATGATGCTATGATGATAGTGTTCTGACGAAAGAAGAATTGCTTTTTTATATTCCATTAGTCGTTCATCTATTCTAAATTTTAAGTTTTAAAGTTCATCAAAAATAGATGCATTTTTTTTTTAAATTTAACGATTATTAAAACCAGTCATAATTGATTTTGAAATTCCATAGTCGCATTAAAAACAAGAAAAATTATATAAAAATAAAATAAAAGACAAAATAAATTCAATAACGATGGTTTCATCCGATGCGCATCCTTTTTGCTTTTTCTTTTTATTTTAATTTTGTTTTTGTTTTCATTCTATAAAAGTTTGTTTAATATTATGTATTTATATGCTGTGGCATTAAATTCATTTTTTATTTTGTTTTTACTTTGTTTTTTTTTTGTTTTTCTTTTTTTCGCGTAATGAGTACTCTTATAACCCTCGCGAAAAAGGATATTTTATTTTTCTTTCATTTTTTATATAAATGTATACATATATTATATAATAGTATAAAATGTATAGTCTTGTCATAAAGGACTTACGAAAAACGTACACAACAAGGACCAAACATAAAAACAAAAAAAAAAGGAACAGAAAAAAAAAAATAAATTCTTACTATTATAATGAAGAGTTAGCTTACACCAGGGTTACTGTATGTATGTGTTTGTACGAATGTTTGCCTTAAGAAAAAAAGGATATTTATTAATATGTATATATAGGCATATAAAAAGCATCTAAGGACATTTAAAAAGTAAAAATAACAACAACAACAAAAAAAGAGTGGAGATTTTTTTTGTTTTGTATAGTAAAGGATGACGGCGGTTTGTTTGTTTGTTTGTTTATTGGTATTTTAATGTAAAGTTGGGAGGAAGGTGAAGGTAGATGGGGTTGGTTACTTTGTTTGTTGAATTTTGTATAAATATATCCTTATTTAAATGTGCTATATATAAAATATATTATATAAAGTTTGTTATGGTTATTTTTTTTTTTTTTTTTTTATAATCCATTAAAACAACAAGCGCGTAATTTAATATTTCCATTAAGAAACGGCCATAATGAACGGGAATGGATGAAAATTATCTTTGTTTTGTTGTTTATTAAAGTTTTTTTTGCTTTTTTTCGAAGGAAGAAGATTTTCAAAGAAAAGAAACCAATGTGTAAGGATATATCATATTCTTTAATTATATAAGGATATTTATATTTATGTATATATATATATGTATTAGTTAAGTATTATAATATTAGAAGGAGAAAAAAAGGAGTTTTCTGTTTTTATGATTATTAATATTTTTTAAAAATTAAAAAAAAAAAAAAAGAAAAGAGTACAGATCTAAAATAAGAGTAAGGTTTTTCTTTTTTTTTTTTTTTTAGTTCGTTAGCTAAACATCATTTTAAGTATAAAATATAATTGTCTACTTATAGATTTTTTCTTTTTTTTAAGATTGTTATTCATACATACTTACATATATTTATATTATTATGGAACGTTCTACTTGTACTTACATAAAGTTTAAATTTTTGTTTTAATAAATTTTTTAAAGGACTTCAAGGATAATATAAACCATCATCTCATTAATGTTTAAATGAAGATAAAAAATAAAAACGAAACGAAAAATCCGTTATGAAAACAAAAAAAAAAAAACAGAAAGAATTTTTTTAAAAAATTTTAGGAGTATGTACATTTTTTTTTTGTTTTTTTTTTTTTTTAATATATAAAAGTGGAGTGCGAAATCATTAATTTTATGTTGAAAGTATTGTAAAAACAATAACAACTGTTGTAGGACAATTTCAAGTTAAACAATAAGTAGGATTAAAAACTTTGAAATATTTTTTCGATTTTTAAGGAAATTTTATAACATTTAATATAAATGAAAGATAAATGAAGGAGTAGTGAATTCAATTAAAATTATTTTTTTTTGGCGTTTATTTTTTCGGGTTTAAAGTTTAAAAATTGACTAGATTTTTTTGTCATTTATTTTTTTCATTTCTGACGTGTTTTATATGATTTTAGTATAATTTTTAAAATTATTTTAATAATATGAGAAATTGTTTTTTCTTATAATTTTAAATCGACCAATAAATTTTCTTTAGTTTCGTGCGAATAGAATTACTATTGAACCTTAAGTTTATTTTTTTTAAATAGTGTTTTGGAACGAAAAAACAATAGTGGGTCTTACGCTAATTTATTTTTATGACATATTCAAAGAAATTTATCTTTAGAGATTAATATTGAGTTTATTATTCAGTATATTTTCAAGATGGATACAATAATAGGAGAATAATTCGAGGTTTAAATTTTAAATGAATGAAAATAAAAATAAGTTTAAATATTTTCATTTCTATTTAATTCATATGAAGGAATTTTTGTGATATAAAAAATTTTTTTTTTGTTCCTTTAAGAAATAAGTCATTTATTATTCATATTTGGCTTGACAAAATTTAGTTTCTAGAATCATTAGTTGGACTAAGAATTACTCGACTGTAGTTACTATACAATACCATAAAATATGAATATTTTTTTTTTGATTTGTTCGCCATCTATTATCTAATATAGGAATTATTTTATTGTTATTCATACCAACAATTACAGGATATATTATATATATTTTTAGGTTATACTAATTTTATATAATAAAAAAACTCGTATAATGTTTTATTAATCTGTATGACTCAGTCGAGGTTTGTGGCAATTGTCAATGTGTTTTAACATTATCCTAAGGTTGGGGTGACCATTGAAGAGGAATGTTTTCACATGGATAAAATATAATTCAATTAAAGATTAGATCAAAATTAAACAGTTTTTACATATTCATCAAAAAAAAAAACAATAATAATCTTTAGATAGATGAGCAAATATTGTTCCCAATTTTTAGGTTTTAAAAATAGGAGATGTTAATTTAAAGACTAACTGAAGAACAAAAACTGAACTCAAATTCGACTGAAAGACTGATGATTTTACCACTGACTGCACTATTGGTCAGCAGATTAGTCAATTATATTTTCTTAATTGAAAATAAATTGTAGAAAAAAAATTATATGCATAAATTGTTAATATAATATTAAACATTACGTGACTAAAACTACAATTCTTAAAATATTTATAAAATTTTGTACAATATTACTAACATATAATATATCAGTCCTGCTCAACACATGATAAAATAATTTCAAATCCTTTTTATTTTGATCTAAGAATACACATATTTGCTATCAGGATTTATGTCAAATATTTGACCTAAAATTTTGCAAATATTATTTATATGCAAAATAGTTTTCGAAAAATATGTATTTCTTTAATTATAAGAAAAGTATTTCCTTAGAAAGGATCAAGGACATCCTTTTAAGTCTTTTCAAAAACAATTTTTTTTTTTTTGCTTTTTCCTTTTTGACAGAAAACCGATTTAAAATAGACCGATTTAACAAAAGTTTTGCAATTTTTATCAATATATCAGGTAGATTTTTGCCAAAAAAAAAAGAAAAAAATGAAAAAGCAAAAAAAAAAAGCAATTATGAAAAAAGAAAACTATTATTGTCCTGTCATACCTTTATCATTGCCATCAACAGTCACACTTAAAAAATATTTTATTTGGTAAGGAAATGAGTTAAAACTGGTCTTTTGTACATATTCTTATGAAATATTGTAACAATAAGGATTTTTAAATTTTATAACTGCTTTCTGTAAAAATTATTACAAGGATAATATTAGTTTTGGACAATATGGTAATATAATATGAACATTACATTTGTACATAAATTATACATATATAATTATATAAAAAAAAAAAGAGAAAATAATTCAACAATATATAAGAAATCACCTTAAATGACCAAAAAGAAGCCTTTATAGTAATTGCATTGAATATCGTAACACAGCAGGAGGTAAAATCTATTTTTAAATTAAAATAAAAAATTAATAAAAATAAAATTAAAAAGAATTGTATTGTATTATGAAATTGATTATTTTGTCATAGGGTTAAAAATGAAAGAGTTTAAATTAATATTTGTTCTGGTTTTCTTTATTCTTAGTTTTTTTGTTTTTTGGAACAATGTTTGAAATTTGATTAAATGCTCATTTTGAAATGTTATTATTATGTTATAGTTGTATAATATACTATTATAGTGTAATACAGGTAACGCGAAATTCAAGGGATTCCCAAAATATTTCATTCTAACAGGTATTGCGTGCTAAGGGCGACTTATAGAATTATGTGCTTCCAATAAATAAAAAACGGAATATAATATATATCATGTAACGAAATGTTTTCTATGAATATAGGTTAAAATGGCTACCGGAAAGACACACTTAGATCGTATTCATTGTGATACCACATAGAAACTCTTCTATCTCACTCGTTAAAACTAATTTGAGTTTTTTGCAAAGTGAAGAATCCTCTTCACTTTTTTATCTAATAGATTACTGAGGTTATTGAAATGACATTGTCCCAAATGGAAGTTTCTTTTCTTTAGCCGACAAGGCTGGATATGTACAAAAAAGATTATATAAATATAGTATAAAAAATCCAGGCATCAAACATTTTTTTCTTGTTATTTATCATTGTTGGCGTTAAGTGTAAAACATTTTTTTCTTTTTAACCATGTTGGTGTTAAGTGTTTTGCACTGACTTTTTTTGATACATTAAATACATTGCATTAAAAGTTTAAAATTTAAAGAAAAATATTAATGACTCAAAGAAGCATATATATTAAGGACTCATAGTGTTTATTCAAATATTTTTCTAGATATGAAATGCTTTGACAAATAAAAAAATCAGTGGTATAATATTGTGTCGCCTACAGTACCTGTAAACCTTAAACGTTTAAAATAAAACTGAAAACCTCATAGCTGGGACCATTGTTATGATCTTTTTATATGAATTTAAATAAAGAAAAATGTAAAATTCCTGCACAGCATTATCTTCAATTAAAAGGAGGACTAAATGTTACATATAGTATATCAAATATACCATATATACCAAAGTTCTTATAATTTTCAATATTTCGAGTTTTAAAAAATGTTTAAATTGAAAATTTATTTAAAAAAAATCAAAAAGTAATTTTCAAAAAACACCTACAACATTTATTCTCTATTAATATAAATAACATATTTATTATCAGCATATATCAATACATCTCATTTATCATCAAATCCTTGCCATTGTAAACCAATGTAAAACCAATATAGTTTTTTTAAATAAATTTTAATATGCATGCCTATTATTATCATGTTTTTTTATAGAACTCGTAGAATCGAAGCCTTATAGAATATATATCTCTTTTAAAAAATTATCCTTCCTCTAATGATTTTATTTTTATTTTTAATTATGCCCCTGTCAGCCTTGAAATTATGCAGCCTTCCAGAATTCTAGCTGTCAGAAAGAATTGCAGATGTGGCTGCAAATTATTCTTACGACGTGTGTTTAGGGTTCGAACCCTCACTTCCTAGGTGCTTTGAACATATTTTATACAATCTAATTCAATAGGCTATCAAGTCCCCCTGCAATAAATTAATTTACAAAAATAAACATAAAAATTAATCTAGTTTATTTCTCTGCTTCAAAACTATGTTTAGTTCATTTCCCTTTTTGACACCCTGGAAATTACGTAGTCTTCCTGAATTCCTAGTGTCAGAAAGAATTGCAGGCGTGGCTGTAAATCCCGTAAGAAAAAATTATTCGACGTGTAATTTATGACGTGTGTGGGATTAGATTCCATACTCCCTCCGGGTTTACAACATTTTTTATACGCACTTACCCACTTATCCGCTTGCAACGAATTAATTTTCAAAAATAAACATAAAAAATTAATACTAAAAAAACTAATTTTTATATAATATTTTCATATATTTCATACGACATTTTTATATATAATTCTTTATTATGTTTTTTTATATATATATATATGTATATATATATATATATATATATATATATATACCATATATTCATTTACATATATATAATATGTATTAATTTTCTTAACTAATTAACTGAATTTTTGAGTTTAATAATTTCTTCATTTTTGTTTTATTTTTAATTAATTTTTATAATTATATTAATTCGTTAATTAATTTACTTAGAAATATTTATGTATATACATATGTATATATATATATATATATATTAATATTTGTTTTTTTTTTTTAATAATTAAATATTAATTCTATTTTTTATTAAATTAAAAACATCAACAATTTAATTTTTTCTTTTTATAATATTAGCAATTAATTTTTTTTTGTTTTTGGTAAATAATTAATTAATAAAAATTATTTATTAAATATTAATTAATTATATTGTATACATATATAATTATAATTATTTTTATTAGTATCCTAAATTGTATTTAAAAAAATTGAATAATTTCTTACATAATTTTAAAAACTAATGTAATAATTAATATTTTTTTTTTTAAATTGATACCATATTTTTATTAATTTCTTTTAATATTAAATTATACTTTTTTTTTTTCAATTATTTTATTAATTTTTTATATATACAATAATAATAAATTTTTAAATTTTCTTAAATTATTTTAATTTTCTAAAATCTATATCTATATAATATATTGACTAATAATATTTATTGTTTGTTTTGTTTTTTTTTTAAATTAATTAATATTTAAACATTTAAATGACATATTCTTTTTTAACATTTAGGGTATATTTTATAAAGTAATTAAATAAAATAAAATAATTGTCTTAAAAATTAATATTGCACGCAGTTAAATATAATTAAAAAAAAAAAAAAAAAATTAAAATTTTAAAAATTTATTAAGAAGTTGTTAGGACTAAAGAAAACTGTGAAGATTAAGATTATTTAATAACTTTGAAATTTCTTTATGTTTTGAGCACAATGATCATCACGTGATAGCCACCTTGAGCAGCCATTTAAGCTGTAAAATATCAAAAAACGGAGTTATGGAATTTTGCAAGTACAATACAAAATGTCGGAGGCGTTAGAATGACATTTAAATGAAAAAAGTAAATAAAAAAAAAAAGTAAAGTAAAAAATTAAAGTATATAAAGTGCATAAAATAAGTAAAGTACTTAAATAAACTTAGTGATCCTTTGTTGAAATTTAAGTAAATTAAAATAACAATGAACAATTATGACAACCAATTTAGCTGTCAAACTTCAAATTTCAGTGTTAAAGTTAAATGTTGATCAACTTTTGCATGATGACTCCAATGAAAATTTTATGATTACTTTCATTTGTATGCATTTCTATTGTTTAATTAACTTTTGAAGTAGTATTTTTTTTGCGATGGCTATGCTCATTGTGCTAAGGAGGTTAGCAGTTTTTTTATTTTTTTTTTTTCGAATTTTAAATTTAATATTATCCTAATTTGTTTTTTGTATAACTTTACCACAAAATAAATTGGATATAAAACAGGTTATATACACATTATAATCTTCCTTTACAGTTCGATGAATTCATGAAAAACATACATTTGGGTATCACTAATAATAGTACATATTTTAATACATTATAATAGAGGGGGGGGGGGGGACTGGCTGTACAGGAAGAATATTTAACACAGTATATATTTAACTATACACCGCGTAAAAATTAAAAAAAATTCATTTATATCTAAAAAAATATGAAATTAACTTCTTTTGGAGTCATAAAAAATGAAAACCACGTATAAGAAAATTTTTATCTAAAAAATTAATTAACCCATTATTAAATAATTTTTTATTCTGTGAACCAACATTCAACAATTTAAATTATGAGAATTTGGTTTGTCCGGCAAAAAAAAAATTGATTTAGTCCTTTAAACTAAAAAAAAAAAAAAACTGCAAAGAGTTATTACTATTATTTAAGGAGTATCATTCATTAAAGGAGTATTCGATCCTTTATGTGAGTAGTACTTCAATGGGTTAATACTATTAAAATGTATTGAAAGTAAAATAAAAAAAAAAAAAAATATAATTTAAAAATTAAATCTTAAATGTGAATATATTATATACAACTTAAAAATTTAATATTTTGGTTTGTTTTTTTTTTTTTATTTTTTATATTTTTTTTTGTTTTATTTTTTTTAAATATGTTTTATTTTTATTATTTTTTTTTTTTTTTAGTAAAATTTATTTTATTGTGTGAATATTTTTATTTACGATTTTTCATTTGAAAAGTTTCGTTCACTATTTATCGAGGAACTTGTATACCATTTTCATTTTTCATATTTTTCAATGTTTTTTTTTTGTTTTTTTTTTTTTTATTATTTGCACAAAAAAATTAAAAATGAAGAATTATTAACAAACATAAAATGATTTTTATAATAATAAATTATTAAATATATATATTTTTTTTTTTTTATTTTTGTTTTTATTTTTTTTTTTAAGTATTAGTTTTGTAAAACATAAATTTATTTTTTTTGATAAGTTTTATAATAATACTTAATTTAGATTTAATTTATGTTATTTTATATTTTTTTTTTAGATTTTGTTAAAGTTTTTTTTTAAATTTTTTTTTTGTAATACTTTTGAATTTTAACTAATTATTTTTTAAGGATATTTTATTTAATATGTACAATATTGTATTTAACTATAATCGAGACAGTTGAATATTTTACAATATTTTTTATTTTTTCATTATTATTAGGATTCCATTATTTGGAAAATTTTTTTTTTTTGTGAAAATTTGTAGTTTTTTAAAGTTTTAAAGTAAAAAATAGTTTTTTTTTTTTTTTTTTTACGAAAAGTTATGAGGAAAGAATGAAATTTTAGTTAAATAAAAAAATGTTTTTTTTTTTTTTGAAAATTAAGGTTGGGTTTAAAAAAAGTTAATTAATTAATAAAATAATCAATTGTAATCAGTTGTAAAAATTTCAAAAATTGTAAATATGTAATTTCATAATTTATTAATGTATAGGTACACAAATGTAAATTTGTTGTGATTAACGATTATTTGAAACCTTAACGAAACCTTATTGTAAAACAAAAGTCAATACAAAGTTTCTTAATTCTCTCAAAATAAACTTTTGAAACTGAAAGATAACTTATATATGTGATTTTTTTTTTTTTGTATATAATAGAAGTGGATGGAGGCATAATTGTAGAAATTTGGATGAACGGATAATTTTTGATAAGTGTCACTAAGTATTATTATTCAGTTATATAAAATTGCTGCATTTGATCAGCTATCAAAAATTAAATTATTTGAATATATTGTTGACATATCATCATCATCATTATCATCATATTTTTGTACTCGAATCTGTCCTTACAACACTCTGCCAATGTTCTCATTCAATTGTTTTTGTTCTTCAGTTTCGAACATCTATAATACTACCTATTAAATAATTTTCTATTTTATCTAAACCAACTGATTCGTTTTGCATAATTTGTAGGGACAGTTAATGTAAAAATTTTAAGGTGAACAAATGCATAAGATACTAAAATCGATTAGAAAATGAAATATTGGCAGTAATTGTGAAATATGTATAGAAAAAATGTATTAGTGTTCTATACTTAAACAAAGGATTCGAGAATAAAAAAGTGCATCCCGAAATCCAAAAGTTACCAAATCTCAAAAATTTTAAAATTCTAATCTCAAATCAAAATTGTTTCAAATTTTCCAAAAAGTCCAAAATAAAAAAATCTCAAAAATTAGAAATTTTAATCCAAATTTATGTAAATAAAATAATGAATAAGAAAATTGTTATTGTAATCGAAATTTTAAATGCAAGAAAATAATTAGAAGAGGTTTTAGAGTTGAGTGTCAGGGATCCAATAATTTATTTAAATGAAGAAATAAATTTAAAAAAATTAAGAATTTTGTAATTTAGTATTTTATAATTTGGGATTTTGTTTTACGGATTTTGAGAAATTGGTATTTTAAGAAATGAGTTTGAGAAATCCATACCCAAATTGAGAAAAAAGTGAAACTTTAGGAAATACCGTTTTAGAAATTAAACATCGTTTTTAAAATCGATCATTTGTTAAAATTTTTTATTTTTAAGGATTTGTTATTTTTACTTTTAATTCAAATTTAAGTTTGTTTGTATGTATTTAAAAAATTTCGTTATTTTCAATTTGTAAATAAAATTTTTTGTAATTAAAATTAAGCTATGCATTTGCAAATTAAAAAAAAAAAAAAAATATAATTGTATGGATATAAAAAAAAATCCTAAGATAAAATTTCAATTTTTTTTTGCAACCTTTCAAATATTAAGCGATTTTCGTGTTTTTTTTTTTTTTGAATTTTCAAAATCATTTCGACATTACCTTTAAAAATTTTTCTTATTTAGAGATTTAAATTTTGTTTTTGTAATAATTACAAGTATAGTCTAGTAAAGTATAGTACATATATATAATTTAATTAAATATAATTATACATATATTCTATTATATTATTAGTATGTATAATTTAATAATTTCTTGTTTGTATATGGATTATAATTATACATAAATATATTTACCGGAGAAAAAAAATTTTTTTTTTTTTTTTTTTAGCAATAGATGAAAGTTCAAAAATATTTAAATTCTATTGTAATGGAATAGAAAGATTTTGTATCAAAAAAGTATCAAAAAATAAACAGAATATATAAATGCATAAATATAGATATTATAGTAAGTACATAATATGTATATTATGTTATGTTAATGTTATTTACATAAATTTTTTTTTTTGTATTATATTGAATTTTAGTATATTATATACTTTTAAAGTATGTTATATACTATTTTGTTATATACTGTTACATTTTTTTTTTTTTTTTTTAGATTTTAAATAGAGTCATAAAATGAGGTAGTTTGCAGATTTCGTTTTTTAAAAAAAAAATTTTTTTTTTCAAATTTTAAAATAAAAAAAATTTTTTTTTTTTTTTTGAATATTTTAATTTATTTTATAAAAATTCTTTTTGTTTTTATTTAAATTGTATTATTCTGTGTCAATTTATGTATAGGTGTGTGCATTATGTGTACATTATGTATCAATTTATGTATAGGTGTGTTGTCTTTCAATCCTTTTATTTAATTTTTTTTTTTTTTTTTTTGGTACAACATTAACTGAAGGTTAAAAAAAATTTTCAATTTAGTAAATTTAATATTTTAGTAGAAATTTCACTATTGATTTTTCTATATAGATTCGATTAGAATGGGCAAAGTTATTATTTATATAAAAGTATATAAATTTCGGCCAATAAAGTTATATAAAAAATTTAAGGATTTAAAAGGACATAGAGTAATAATATTTTGTAAAAAAAAATGTTTTTTTTTTTTTTTCGTATAAGGATTAAAATAGTTGTTATATTTTGATCAAGGATTTCGATTTCTTAACTTAAACGGTTATATTTTTTAACTATCTAAATTATTAATATACCATGTTATTAAAACGTATCTATAGATTTTTGACAAATTTTTTTAGACTGTTTATCATTTTTGTTTAATTTTATTTTAAAATAATTGTTATTTTTACAAAATTATTTATACATCATTTCGATTTTCATTTACTTTAAAATTTAAAAAAAAAGTTTATTTATTTTTAAGGTAAATTTTATATTTAAATTAATGCAATAAATCAAAGAAAATGTTTTTTTTTTTTGGAAAATATAAAAATATCCAGTTAAAACTTTTAAAATTTTTTTAAACGACTTTTAATACAATAATCACATTATTAAGTGTAAATATTGATGAGGGTTGATGGAAATTATTTAAAAACTTTATAATATTTGAAAAAAAAAAACATTTTAAAAACGGCAACACTGCTAGGATTAATAGACATTGAAATAATGCATATTATTATTATTAATTAATTAAAATATTTATTGTAAAAGTCTAATATAGTTTGTCTTTTCAAAATTTAAATTTATCTACTGAAACGATACTGTATATACATATGATTTATATTAAAAATTTGCTTTAATGTACAAGAAAATAAAAAAAAATCATTAAATAATCTTAATAATAATTTTCATAACTAAAGTATTTTTCTTGTATTAAAATTAACTCTAACATTTTTTTTTTTTTCTTTTTTCTAAAGAAAACTTAGAGAAAGCCTGGAATTAATTTCAATTTTAGATGAATGTCTCAAATGTCAAACTTAATAAATTGAATTAAATCGAAATCAATCATTAGTATGGTCAAAAATTTAAGAATGATGTACTTATAAGATTGTATGACCATATATTAAAGTGTCCTTTATTTTATTTAAAGATTTATTTCCATAATACTTGGAATTAAAAAATGCAAAAAAAAAAAAAAATTAAATCAAAATAAAAATCTGAAAAATTATTACCTATAAACAAAAAATAAAATATAAAAAAAAAAAATTTAAGAAAAATGAAATAAAAAATATTAATTAATTTGTTTTTTTTTTTTTTAAATAATAAAATTTTTTATTTAAGTTTTTTCTTTTTGTTTTTTGTGTGTTTTTTTTTTTGTTTTTTGATTTTTTTCCTATATAACACCATATAATAAAGTTTTTTTTTTATATTTAAATAATTATATAAAAAAAAAAAATTGACTTTTTTTTTTTTTTTTTTTAATTTTTAATTTTTATAAAATAATATAAACTAAATTTGAAATAAAATTATATTATATTATTTATATTATATATATTATATATGATTAATAATACATATATATATATATATATTATGTATGTATATAAAACAAACTTAAAAATATTAACAAAACAAAATAAACTTAAAAACTAATTTTGATTATTTCTCATTCTTTTTTTTTTTTTTCCTTTTTTATTATATTTTGTATGTTTAATTTTTTTTTTTTTGTTCAATTTTAATATGGCAGACTTTTATTTTAAATTAAATAATAATAATAATAATAAAAAAAAATTAAATTAAAAATTCTTAAAACAAATTTTCAAAAAAAAAAAAATTAATTAAAAATTAAATGGCACTTTAAATTTTAGGAAAATGAAAGGAATATTTCAATTTTTTTGTTTAGAGAGGAACTCAAAAAAAAAAAAAAAAAATGAATATTAAGGAATTGGTTTATGTCTATGCTATTTGTATTTTGGATTTAAATAATAAAATTGTTTAACATGTTTTAACAGTGTATTGAATGTGAATGAATCTATGTACATATTATATGTATATATTAGAAAGAGAAGTTATAAAGGATAATTAATTAAATTTTTAATATTGTATTTAAAATTTTAAAATATTTTAATTTATTGTAAACTGTCTCTATTTGTCTCTTTTTATTTAATTTGTTTTGTATATAGATTCACTTTATTTATGGTAAATGAATTTATAGTATGAAAATTATTTTGTACATTATTTAATATTTTGCATTATGTTTTTTGTATTATTAATAATTTGAGTTTAATATCGTTGCTTTATGTATCATATATAATACATGATTATAATATTTTATACATAATGATAGGTAGATTTGTATAGGTAATTTGTTTATTTTTTTTTCCATTTTTTTTTTTTTTTTATATACTTGTTTATTTTAAAATGTTAAATGAATCTGTTTTGTTTTTTTTTTTTTTCAGATTAATTACATATTAATTACAATAGATTCTTTTTTTTTTCTTTTTTTTTTTTGTGTATATATACTATATATAATATTGAATTTTCTATTTAAATTTACTTAAATGACTAAAGTCTTGTACTAATTCAAATTCCTGTTTTCAATTTTTAATATTAATTTTTAATTTTAGATTTTTAGTATATTATGTATTTGTTTTTTTTTTTTTGTATTTTTTTTTAATCTTTTGTTTTAATTTAAGATAATTATAATTTTTTTTTTTTGTTTTTTTTTTTTGAAATTTTGAAATTAATAATTTAATTAATGTACAATTTAAAAGTTTTTTAATTTATTTACAATTTTTTTTAATATATATTTTGTTTTTTCTAAAATTAAAACTAAAAAGAAAATTTGGCAAAATTTATATATAATATATGTATATATAATTTTTTAATATTTTTTTTTTTTTGGAAACAGAAGCGTTTTTAAAAAATTTGTTTTATATTTGGTTTTTTATTTCTTTGTTATCCTGTTTGTTTGTTCGTTTACAATATTTTGTAAGTTTTTTGTTTTTTTTTACTTTGTACAATTTTTAAGTTTTTATTTTTTAATTACTTCTATTCAAATAAAAATGACTACTAATGTTTTTTTTTTTTTATTAATTAATTAATAAAAAGAGTTAAATAATTAATATTTTTTTTTTTTTATATTAATAAAATAACATAACCAATAATAAAAATAAAGGAACCTTCTAACCATCTTTATAACAATTACATTGAAAATTTTTCATTTCACAACATACACCAACAATATACATATGTATATATTTTTTGTATTTTTTTCTTTTTCTTTTTTGATTTTGTTTTTTCTGTTTTGCTATCTCTTTCATTCATATTCAAAAACATAAAAAAAAAAAAAATGCAATTCAACAAAAATTAAAACAAAATTCATTAACTAAATTAAATTTTGATTCTAGCTAAATAACGGTTATTTTTTTTTAAAAGATAAATAACGGTTAAAATTTAATCATGATCCATTCTAGAAGAATAACGTTTTGGTGTCATTGCAACTGCAGCGGCAGCAGCAGCGGCTGCAGCTGCTTGCATCATTTTTTGTCTTTGTTTCATATTTAATGTTGCTGCATCATCTAAATCTTCTAAATCTAAATCATCAGGATGTGGTGGTTGTGACATAATTTGATGATGATGTGTTAAATGATGTTGTTGTCCGACATTTAATGGTGGTGAAACTGGAGAATGCCATGATTTTGGTGATCTCATACTTAAATCTTCAGGTTCCGTTTGTTCAGGTAAATCAGCTAATGCAGGTAATTGAACTGGTAATTTTGGTGTTGGTAATCTTAAAACACGTCTAATATCTGATGATTTACGACTTCTTTTCTCAGAGCTATCTAAATTTCCATTATTATTGTTATTAATATTATTATTGATATTATTAATTCCTTCTTCAGATAAATCTAATGGCATTTCAAAGGTTCCAGTTGTTGTAATAGATGATGACAATGTACTACTTAAATTATGATGATTATTTAAATGATGTTGTGATAAATTTACTGATGATGATGATATAGATTTATGATTTAATTCAACATTTGATTCATCACTAGCACTATATGAACTAATTGTTGATTTTTGTCCAGACATATCGTAATCAGACATAGCTGGACTTATTGCTGGTGTTGGTGGTGTTTGTATACCACATTTATGATGCATTAAATGATGTCTTCGACGGAATTTCATATGACAGCGTTCACATTCAAATGGTTTTTCACCATTGTGAATTAATACATGAGATTTTAATTGATTTGAATCACTGAAACGAGCCTCACAAATTTCACATGTATATGGTCTTTCACCTGTATGAACACGTAAATGTCGCCGTAAATTTGCAACTTGAACAAATTGACGATCACAATGACTACAATGGTATGGTTTTTCACCTGTATGTAATCTCATATGAGTTTTTAAATGATGATCACGTGTAAATCTTTTATGACATTCAGGACATTCAAATGGTTTTTCACCGGTATGGGTACGTTCATGATTTTGAAGAACATGTTTATAACCAAATGAACGATTGCAAATTTTACATGTAAAACTTTTATCTCTTGATGGATCTTTACTATTATTGTGTACCGGTAAATCTTGTTGTGAGTTGGGTGATGAACCACTCGATGGTGGTGATATTGGTCCAGATGGTGTATAGATGTCTTGTTTCATTGGTATATCAATTGGCGGTGATAGTAAATCTTTTTTAACACTAATTTTACGTGCTTTTTTAGCAGGTATTTCCATTGTTGTTGAAACAATATTATTATTATTATTATTATTACTGTTACCATTGTTACCATTCTGACTGTTACTATTTAAATGGCTATTGCTATTATTATTATTATTATGATTTGTTGTATTATTATTATTGTTATTTAAAATATGTGAAGATTTTTTCGTTGTAATAGAAGCAGCAGCATTTAAAATTGTTGGTGATATTGGTGACGCTGGTGGTGAATGTGGCCCATTTAATGGTGGTAATTGTGTTGGCGATTGAGCCCATGAACCAAATAATGCTGGATGATGTGGAAATAATGTTGATGCTAATGTGGACATTGGTAATTGAGCTGCCATAAATGCTGCTGCTGCTGTACGATTAGCAGCTAATATTTGTGATGGCGATAACATACCTAATGCTGATGCAGCAGCAGCTGAATTAAAACCAGGATAAACAGGTGTTTGTTGTAAATGATGATGATGTGTTGTTTGCATTGATGGTGGTGGTGACATTGTAAGACTATGATCAACTTCTTCACGTTTAATACCGGCTAAAGCAGCAGCTAATCCTAAAAAGTGCGGGAGAAAATAAAAGAAAATGAAAACAGGAAATTAGTTTTATTTATTTTATTTTTATTTTGTATTTAGTATTTATTCAAAAACATACAGCCAAAAGCGTTTGTTTAAAAAAAAACAATATTGTAGGAAAAGAACATGAGTCAAAGAATAAGAATATTGTATAGTTGTCCCCATACTTTTTGTTTGTATATATACATAAATATATATATATATATATATATATATATATATATATTTATATAAAAAGATATAACTACAAATAAATAGTATAAAAAAAATTAAATAGGAACTCATGCTGAGAAAATAAAGGTAGAAGTATATACGTTCTTAAGTACAAAATTATAGGAACAAAATAATAAAAAACAGAAAAGAAAAAGAATCAGGACACTACTGGGAGTAAGTAGTATCAGAGAGTTAATGTTTTGACCCTTCAGGCAATTTAATTTTCGTTTTTTCTATTTAGTTCTACATTTTTTTTCCAGAAACAGAAAGGATTTTATATTTTTTTTTTCGTTTTTGTAAGGTTTCGAAAAATATTTCATCAAATAAATTGAAGATATTTGCAAAATACAATTTATTTTGGTATTTTTGTTTTTTCAAATGAAAAAGGATAATAATATACGAATGATAATATTACAGATTTTAGACCATCTACTATAACACACTAAAAAAATATATAAGTAATGGAGTAAAAATAAAAACAAAAAAAAAAAATAGATTTAGATTTAAGGTTAAAAAAAATAGGCGCGTGTCACTAAAAGGATATTATAATATATGTACTTATAAAATACATATTAAAAAAAGGATATAATTACTTAGTAACAAGAAAATATTTTATACATATAATGTACCTATATAATATAATATATATATGTGTAGCTGTTTCTTAGACATATTTTAAAATATTCTTTAAAGATTTAAAATCTTATTATTCTTTTGATGAAAATTTTATTTAGTTTTAAAGTATTAATACTTCGATTTCATATAATCAAAAAAAAAAATAAATTCTTGTTTATCCTTTCGTTTTTTTGTTTTTGTTTCTGTTTTGTTTTTTGATTATACATATAAAAATTATAACCTTGAATGATTTCATTATTATCCTTATCAGAAATTAAATTTTTTGTTTTATAAAAAATAATGATTCCATTTAACACCTCTCTTAAACTGTATATCCTATTTATATTTTCTTAAATACATAATTTGAATCACTGTTCAATCCTTAATGAGGATGAAAAAGAATAACATTAAAAAGAACAACGTTACACGTGTGCTTTTTATATATAATACAAAAAAAAGAAACAAAAAAAAAGAAAATACGAGTTAAAGAAAAAAAAAATAATTTTCCAACATGCTCCTAAGTCTTAATACATTACACACACGATTTGTGCTTTTTTTATTTTTTTTTTATTTTCATTCTTTATTTTGATTTTTCAAATTATTTGTTTTTTCTCTTTCTCTCTCTGATTTGTTTATTATTTATTTTTTCTCTTTTCAATTTTTGTATAAAAAAAATTCTTAAGTTTATGTTTTTTTCCTATTCATATATCTTTTTCCATGTATGTATATGAACATAATAATATGTAAACAACGAATAAAATTTAAAAGGATGCAATAAAGGGTTAACATAATATTCTCCGTTATTATACGTTCATTTTATTCTTTCATATTTTTGTTTACAGAGTTTTAAAATTTCAATCATCTAAAAACCAAGAAAACTAACACATATGAGTTTATATGCATGCAGCCTACACATATGCAATTTTTAGTACAAGAACAAAAAATATTATATTTCCCCTTTTTTTCCAGTTTTTAAAAAAAGAGAATTTTTGGGTTCTATTATTGAGTAATCCAGTAGAAAATCAATTCTCTCATGGGATTTTTTTTTATTTAGGTATATGTGTGTAGTGGAATAGTGGTTGGTTGAGATGTGAGTCGTGGTTCTTAAAATGAACATTATGTACTTTTAAATAACCCTTTTTTTTATATTATTTTTGTGTATATATGTATGTATGTAGTTTTCAATTTATTGCAGAAATGTCCTAGAATTTGAATTTGAAATGAGAACAAAAAAGTCTTGATATAAGCAAGAGCAAGAACATATAATGATAATATGCGAATATAAGATATATAAGAGAAAGGAAATTTAGATAAGTTTTTTGTTTTTGAATTTAGTAAATTTTTAGTACTTGAAAGGGGTTTTACCTCTTTTATTCTAGTTCTATACGGGTATACGTTTTATACGTTTTGTAATTATACGAGAACTAAGGACTTTCGTTTGGCAATAAGAACATATGTATGAGATTGAGAATAAAAAATCACATGTGATGTTAAAAGAGTTGTTAAATCTTTTTTCTATTACATATTAGTTCCGTTATACGTTTGAATTGAATAAAAATGAATGTATTAACTCTTTGATGTATTGGTTTTAATTGTTATCTTATTTTAACGTATAAATACTATATATGAATGCTAAGTACATATGTTGCATCTTTACTTAATATAGACTATGTATTATAATTTATAATATGTATATATTATTATGTAAATATAGAGGAATAATAGAATTACGAAGATGAGAAAAGGAACTAAGAAAATAAGAGAATTAGATTATTTTTGTAATGATGAAAATATAAAATTTGTGGCAACACTGATCATATGAAATTCTTTTTTTTTGTTATGTTGAAAAAAAAAATTTGAAAATAGTAAAAATAAATAAATAAAAATGGTGATGAAAACGTCATAAGTTTAAAGACAAAAAAATAAATGTTATTATGTGACATATAAAAAGGAATTTAACAAAATAAATTTTTATTATTTTTATTTTTGATATTTTTATTTTTGATATATTTATTTATGTATCAAATTTCGTTTGTATTTTTTTTTCATTTCTTTACTTTTCTTTGTTAGATAAAGAGTGAGCAGTAAAATTTTTCTTTTTTTTTTTGTCTTTTTCACAAATGTTTGGTAAAGGGGGGAATGAATGGATCCATATATAATTTTTTTTTCTTTTTTGATTTGGATTTGTATTCACACATTATTATATATATATATAAGTATTTACCACATAATAAACTATACATTATCGATATTATTTTTAATATGTTTATATGTATGTATATGAAAATATATGAATGTTTTAAGAAGAAAGGAGTTACTTAAAGGAGTGAAAATAAAGAAATACAGTAGGAACAAAAAAAAAAAAGAAAAAACGAAAAAATAAAAAGAAAGAAGAAAAATAAAAAAGTTCAGACCGACCGGTAGTAGCGCCATCGAGACGTCGTAATTGCTTCTGTTTTTATTTTCTTATTATTATGTTTAGTTTTTGTTTTTTTTTTTAGTTGTTATTTTATTGTTATGTTTGTTTTTGATATGTCTAACCAGTCAAATACTGCTCATATATAATACGTAGATCACATATGAGTAGTTAAGTTGTTTTTTGTTTTGTTTATATGTATATAGATATGTTTGATTATATGTTTGTTTTTTTTTTGGAAAATCTGTAGTAGTTTCTTTGCAATACGATTTGATGATGAAGAGTTATACATTTTTTGTTTTTTTTTTTTTTTTTGATGAAAGGATACTATGAAGAATAGTATAATATAGATAGTAATAATATAAGTTTGTAGGTACATATAAAACAAAAAATATACATATGTACATATGGATTTTATTTTAGTAAATATATATTTTTGTGATATTATAATGTAGATACATAGATGTTTAGTATTTTATTTTTTAAATCGAAATTTCAGTTCATTTAAATCTTATACAGATGATTTGTATTATAAAGGCGCGATATAAAGAAATTAGAAGATGAGGAAAAAATGATATGGAATTATATATTATAGGTAGGTACATGTATATGGTATTATAAAAGTGTGCCATTTTTTGTTTTTGATGGGGTGGTTTTCTTAGAATAAAATTCTGTTATTCTATATTGGAGTAAGTAATTCATTATAAAAAAAGAAAACATTTTTTTTCCCTTTTTTTTTTTAAATATTATTGTGGGTAACATATTTCTATAAATAATAAGTATGTATATAAATAAGTACGTACATGGGTATATATCTATAAATGATATGACGTACATAAATATAATATAATATTATAGTACTTTCACTTTTATTTTTACTTTCTATCTATTGTATAATATATTGTTTTGTTTCGGTTTGGTGTGATTTTTATGCTTGCTTTTTTTTTCTGTTGTTTTGTTTTTTGTCTTTAATAGGTTATTATTTAGTTGACATCTATGTTTAACTTCTTCAGGGTATTTAAAGAATAAAAAATATAAAAAAAAAAAAATTCAAAAAAAAAAAAAAAACAAAATGTAAATAAAGGAAAGAAAAAAAGCTTCCTGTATATATATATATATTTTTATTAGAAGTTGAAGTAATACATATATGTATATAAAATTTTTGAAGTATAATATTATATTTAAGGGTATTAATTTATATATCCTTACTTTCATATTATATAAGTTTTATTTTGTTTTAAAAATATTTTCTGTTATATTTATTTATTAATGAATATAGCTACAATCTATATAGGTACGTATCGGGTATAAATATATTTTTCTATATATGTATAAAGATTTGATAAATGTATTTAAAAATATTGATTGATTGATTTTCGAAATTTTCGTTTTTAATTTCTTTGTTTTTTCTTATAAATAAAAAAAAAAAAAAATTCCTAAGTTTAATTTTTAAAGTTAAGAAAAATTTTCTTAAATGATATTTCAAAATAGGTGAGTATCTATAAGCAGAATTTGTACTGAATGTATTTTTAGGGTATAATTTTAAAGCTAATTTTTATATTTTTAATAATTTTAATTAATTTTATTTTATAAGAAAATATAGGAAAGAAATTAGAAATTTTTAAAAATTGTTGCACCCCATATGTTATTTTTTAATTATATCCCGTCTAATCTAATTCCCGTCGCTTATACCACAATATCTTAATAGAACACCCCACTTTTTAGTAATATAATACGTAATATGAAAATTATTTTGCTTCTAATTTATTCTTTTCTTTTTGTTAAAGGAATTAAATACTTAAGTATATCTAAGAAATCACTGTATTGTAATTTTTTAATAGTTTTTTCAAACTAAAGATAAATTTTAATAAATTCCTTCGCAGTTTATACAAAAAAATTTTACTGAATTTAACATTAGTTATTAAGAGATCAAAAAAAAATTTTTCTATTTAAATTTTATGGAATCTATTTCAATATTATTTTTAAGGCGGAATTCAATCAAGACTTTAGCCTAATTACTTAATTCTACTTTTTTTTTATATTAAAAAAAAAAGGAATTGATTAAAATTTAAAAAGAAGGAAAATTAATTAAGAATAAAAGAAGAAAGAAAAAATTTAAAAATCATTTTCTTAACAATTTTTTTTTTTTCTTTAAAATTGAATTTTTGCTTTTCATTTATTACTCCCTCTTTCATTAATTTAAAAAAAAGAATAAAAAAAAGAAAGTTAAGAAAATTCAGCTTTTATTTTATTTTTATGTTCTCTTTAAAGTCTTAAATAATTCTTTTCTGAACCTTAGCCCCACGCTAACTCTGGCAAAAGGAAACTGACAGAAAAATAAGGGTTGAAAAAGTTGAAGAAAATTGAAAATGAGAAAATGCTTTTTTTTTGTTGCTTTGGTATTATTTTGTATAAAACAACACCAGCAGATTCTATAAGTAGAGTAGCGGTATAGGATTGAGAATTTTGTGCTGTTGATGTTAATGATGAAAACTTTTTTTTTGCCGTTGGAAGAAATATTTTTTTTTTATAAAATTTTCTTTTTACTTTTCTTAATTTTTCATTTTTGTTTTTTATATTTCAAGGTTTTTATTGTTGTTTTTTAAAAAGTGAATGGTTAAAAAAGAAAATATCTTGTATTTTATTTCTTTTTTGTTTGTTATTTGTTTTTTCTTGTTTCATTTCGTCCTTATTAAAAATTGTAGATTGTGGATTTTAAGAATGGCAGCAAAAATAAAAGAAAATTCTTTTTTTTTTCCCTTTTTTTGGCAGTCATTTTCTACCCCATTATTTGGAGAAGGATGAATGTTTTATTTTTTTGTTTTTGTTGTTGTAACATTTCTAAAGAAAAATTGGCATCCTGATGGATTTTAACGATGGATAATTATTCAAGTAGGTCGTCTCTATACTAGAAATGAATATTATATATATTTAAAGAATTGAGGAGATATAGAAATATTCTTTTTGAATCGAGAGTTATTGAAAAAAAAAAAAAAACATAAAAAAGAACTGATGGAGGGAGTTTTTAAAAAATTTATAATTGAAGGCTTATGATAAGGCAAAGAAAAGGCGAGTCAAGTCAAGTGAAAATTATAATTTTAATGAAGAATTTTCTAAAAGTTCCTTTTAAATTGTTTTCTTTCTTTTATTTAGATTTCTTTGGAAACAGCAGTAAATGAGATGAGATTTTTGGTTTTCTATTGTGAAAGTTTTCAAAATGATTATGATGATTATGATCACTGAAATTCACTTAATTGCTAATGATTGAAATAATGAAAAGGAAAGGAAGTATAACTTTTGAAAAAAAAGAATGGCTAACTAAGTAGCAATTTTTTTAATTGTTTCAAGAATTTTTATGTTTTTCCTTTAAAACAAAAGGCAAGAATGATGAAAAATTAAACATTTTAATAAGGGTTGCAAAAGCTAAATTGTTTTTATATTCAAACAAAGTTTTCTTGTGTTTTTGTTATTTTTTACTGAATTTATTTTACTTATGATATCATTGGTGGATCATATTTCTATGATTATTATTATGAATAAAGTAAAAATAAATGAACAATTGAGAAAAAAAAAAAAACTGGCTAAAGTAAAAGAATTGAATAATAGTGGTATCAATTTTGGGGCATTTTTTTTTTTTCTTTTTAAAAAGTATAATATTTCAGTTAAGATTTTAATGAATTTACTTGGGAATCTTTGAAATTGAAATTACAAAAAAAGAAATAAGTAAAAAAAGTGGGAATAGAATTTTAATAAATTATAAATTAAATAAGATTAAGAATAGGATAATTTAAAATAATCAATTATAGTTATTCAGAAAATTTATTATTATAATTCAGGATTCGAATTTTAAGAAAGTTAGAGACTTGCAGGAATTTAAGTTGGTTTTAATATATTTTAAATAGACTATATGTTTTAAGGAGTATAATTTGATTAGTATATGGCTCACAATAAAATATAATGCAAAAACTACATAGTCTAAATCTATAAAATAAAACAAAAACATTTTAAAATAACTATAAAAAAAAAATTTAAACTAAGGGGACTAGTTTTCGAAGTCCAAATAAAATAACCTTTAATATTATTTTATTTCATCAATATAATCTACAGGATTTTCTATCTTTTTGCGAAATTGCATTAACACAATTAAAAATTTAGTTTGGCAGAAATTTTAATTTAATGATATTTTTAATATTTAAAATTATTGAAAAAATTTTATAAATTAAATTGATATTGGACCTCTTCTTCTAATCATCCTCTTCCTCTTCTTCTTCTAATTAAAAACAGATAAAAAAAAAAAATCATATAACATTAAGTGTAGTTTGTGCGAAAATTTTATATAGAAGTTGAAAAATTTCCGCCGGTATAATTTTTTGTTAAGGATGTGAAACTTTATTTTTAAATTTTAAAAATTGCATTTAATTTGTAAGGTATATAGTTACTATATATGTACAATATGTATAGGTATGTTATATTGATATAACAATAATAAATCTTAAATTTAAAATAATTAAATATAAGGTATATATATAGTAAAAATAAATTGAAATTTTAATTATTACTAACCTCTTGTTTGCGCATCTTGTAACAATGATAAAGCCATTTTAATTTGTTTTAAATTAATTTAAAAAAAAAACGAAGTGTGAAGAACAGTTGTTGACACTAGTTTTAACGAACAAATAAATCACCAAAAGAAATAATTTAACACATTTTTGTCTTTTTCAAGAGATAATTTCGATTATATATACTTGTTTTTAATTTATTTTGTCCCGTTATATATTTATATATATACAATTATATTAAATATAAGTTTTTCATTTAAATATTATTATTATGATTATTTTATTTAGACAAGAAATAATATTTATATTATTTGTACTTTTTTGGTTTAAAATTATGTTTTAAATTTTTTTTATTTTGGTCACTTCACTTTTTCTTTTTTACTTTTTATTTCAAATGATTTTTTACAATCATAGTTTTTTTTATTTATTTTTAAATATTAATTTTAATTTCTTGTTATAATTTCTTATATATATATATGTATATATATATGTATAAAAGAAAGAATAAATAAATAAGCTTATTTAAAAAAATAATTATAGTGAATATTTAATTTTAAATATATAATGAGGTAGTAGTAATTATTTTATAAAAAAGATTGTTAAGTTTTTTGTTTTATTTTATATTTTTTTTTTTTTTTTAATTTTTCGAGGTATTTAAGTTACAAAATTTATGTTAAGTCGTCCTTTATATGTTTATTTGATTTTATTCAATTCCATTAAGTTTAAATAAAAATTAAATATTTATTTATAATCCTTTTATAAGTAAATTTTTCTTATTTGTAATTTTCAAGAAAAAAATAAAAACAATGTATAAAACGGTAAAATTAAGAATTTAAATATTTTTTTTTTTTTTAGTATGCACACGTCCTTAATGATTGAAAGTTGTTGATGAACTGATTTGAATATCGTTTTTAGTTTTCTTCAATCAAAAAAAAAAATTTATAACACGTTTCTAATTTTTATTATTTTAGTTTTTTTTTTTTTAAATTGCAAAATCAGTAATTATTTTGTTAAAAAACAAAAACAAAAAAAAATGAAAATTGTAAGTGATATAAAAGACTAACAAAAAAAAAACAATAAGAAACCGAACAAAAGAAAAAAATGTCCTTTTTCTTTACTTTTCTGTTATAATTTCTTTTCTTACTATGTATTTTTCACTCATTCAACTGATTTTTCCTTTTCTTTTCATTTACTTCTAAAAAAAAAATAAAAATAAAATTGTTTTTTATTTTTTTTTTTTATTAAAATTTTTTTCCTTTTTTTTTAACCGTGCCCATTCACTACAAGAGTCAAATCACGACTGAAGATATTTCAGTTAATGTGCCTATACAAATATAATAATATCCCGAACAAGAAAGTATTTTATTTTTTTTCCTGTTTTTCTTGTTTTTTTTTCGTATTTTTATTTTTTTTTTTTCTGGTTAAACATTTTCAATTGAAAATGATTTTTATTCCTATAACGGAAGGTTTTTTTTTTGTTATTGTTTTTATATAATATACTACTAGTACTGACTGAACTTACACCGTATATAATGAATATAGTAGGGTATTATAGACTATACAGTATAAAATTATGTATAATATATTATGTAGTACCTATATATATATATATATAGTACAAAAAATGAAGATGGCTCTATTTCTTTATAAAAACACCATAAAAAGGTTTAATATGAAGTGTTGTGTTGTTGTTTTTATTATATTTCTCTTTTTTTTTTTTAACCAATCCATTCATTACTACCACAATTACATATTACACAGTTTACACTACTATAACTTACTGAATGTATCATTTATTTCTTTTTGTTTTCTTTTTTTTTTATTATTATCTTTATTTCATTTTTAAAATTTATTTATTTTTTTTTTTTTTGAACATAAGTAAGTGTATATGTACTTACAGTACAGTATAGTTTTTGTGAAGATTTTTTAAAAGTGTAAAATATTGTGTAAGAGAGAATAATCGGGACGAGTACGTTGAATTCGTTGATTGTTGACATTCTCAATATTTTTATGTTGTTTTTTTTTTTTTTTTGTTCTGAGAGAATTTTGTGTTTTTGTTTGGGATTTGGAAATGTTGTGAAAATGATTAAAAAAAACTTCCTTTTTCTTTTGTATGTTTTATGTATAATACATAACTCTTATACTGTTACGTATGTAACAAACTCTAAATGTATATTATATACCTGTTCGAATACTAATGAAAGGCTGCATTTTGAAAAAACAAAAAAAGAAAAATGAAGAACCGCGGTTTATCTATCGTTATCGTATATAATATAATATTCTTCAATTTATTTTCTTTTTCTTTTATCCTCTCTTCCAATTATTTTCTCTTTTTAATATTTCCCTTTTCTTTTTTTTTGGGTTTTTAGAACACTTTCATATGATTCAATTTTAAAAAATATTTTCGGAAAAATTACATTGAATTTTGATTTTTTATTATATAGATTTAGTAATTTTTGTATATGTATTAGTGAATTTTATATCGAAATAAAAGAAAAGCCGTGTTTAGATTACTTTCTTTTATCATTATATAAAATTTTTTTTTTTAAACGTATAGAAAAAAAAATTTCTTGATATTTTCATTTATTTTTATATTTTCGTTTTTTATATTTTTTTCTGTTTTTTATCACTTGTGGAGAATGTTTATAAAAAAAAAAAAAAATTATGTATGGTTGTATGTAGAAGTAGTGTAATTATAGATAAGTAGTGGTTTATTCATGTAATATAATAAATAACGAAAAATATGAAATAAAACTTGATTGAAATTAAGTTAAATGTGGTGGGTGAAAAAATTTATTAATATGCACGTACTTATTTAGATATGAACATGTATCTATGCATGTAAATTTTCATCAGTTGCAATTGTTGATTTAATTATGTACATAATGTAGGTATATTCCTTTGATTATAACAATTGAATTGTTTTTTAATTGTAACAGTTTTGTAAAGTTTTCTTTTCTTCATTTTTTTTTTTTTGAAGTTCTCATGGGATTAATTTTCAACTGTCAAAAGATAACATTGAATTTATATAGGTAGAATTGTATGAAAAAAAGAAGTAGGGGTGGAAATACAATTTAGTTTTAGATAAATACAGGTGAACTATGTATATTTTATAGCAATGTCACTAAGTAAAAATTACAAGGTTGTTAAATGTTGTTTAATTTGTTGCATTTAATGAATAATAATTTGGAGATAATTAAATTTTGATTAAGTTGCAATTAATTTATGATATTATATTCGATAAGATGAATCGAAATTTATATGTATATATTTGTGTATGTATATATAATAAGTAATTTTGTGCTTAAATTAACTTAATATGTACATTATATTTGGTCTTAATAAAAATGAATTTTCAATATTTTACTATAGAATTAATTAATTAGTAATTGTTAAAGCTTTTTCAAAATTTTTTTACTAGGTACTAATAAATATCAATGAAAATTATGTTGTCATGAAAAACTAAAAAAAATTTAGATTAATTAAAAAAAAAATGTTTTAAAAAATCATTCAAGATAGTTTTTAAAAATTTTTATTTTATTTTAACAAAAAATAACTAAATTATATATGTACATCTCTACATATGTGTGTGCTTTTTATGTGGTTTCAATTAATTTAATACAGTTGTGGTAAAATAATTAGGAGTGACAAAAAATAAAGTAATCCTTTAGTTAAAAAAAATTATATATGTATTTGGCAAAAATACATATTAATTTTTTATATATAGGTATGTAATTACAAAAGATAAAATATCCAAATTTTCAGATTTCCAAAAATTACCTATATATATACTAAATATTAAAAATAATAATAATTTTTTTCCCATTCATTATTCAATATTATAGTTCGGAATAAATTAATAATTGTTTGTTTTGATTTTATTTATCAAACTTTTCGGGACTGAACTGATCAAATAGTTATGCTAGTATAATATTGACTTTAAAAGTAAATTTTTTCTTTCCATAAAACTTTTCTGTATATGGATAAATTTATACAGAAATAAGTAGCCTATATTCAAATACGTCCTCTATAGAATTCCAAAATATTTAAAACCTTTTCAAGAAGAGGTGATCTAACCAGATCACCAGGTTAGAACCATTTTATAATTTTAACTATATCTAAGACCAAAAATATTTGACCCTGTAGGATATGAATGGTATTGTTTATTAATAAAATCATAGTAGGGAATCTTTAATATTATGTATAGATAAGAAATAATGTAAAATGATATGACAAGCAGTGACGGTTTCTATATCGAACAGTTTTTAAAATACTTGGTATGGTATGAAATTGTTACAATTATGTAATTAAGTGCTATAGGTAATTCCATTAAATCAGAGATATATACTATCATTCAAAAGTCAAAATTCATAACTGTTTAATAATGACACATCATACTGCGATTATTAATTCAGACCACTATATGGGAAGGTTTAAATCATATTTTATTTTATATTGATTTGGTTAGTATAATAATATACCTCAATATAACTGCAGTATACGGTCCAAACACTTATATAATATATTATTTTATTTTATTTTTACTTACAAATAAATTTATAATTTAGTCAATTTAAGAATCCTGACATATTAAAATTTTATATTATTGGTTCATTTTGAACAAATAGCTATATACCTACATAAACTCTTTTCTTTTTTTATATTTTTAAATTTTTCTTTCAATAATTAAGTTTAAAAAAATATATATAATCATATCGCATCATATCCGGTCCCGGTTCTTCTTTAAAACGCAACTATAATACAAAAATAAAAATATAATAATAATAAAAAAAAAAAAAAGAAACCGCTCAATTTAAAAATTACCTACAATTACATACTTTAGAAATTTTTTTTTTTATTTAAAAAAAGAACACTTTGACATACAATTGAAATGACGTCAAGAACTGAATTTGTAATTGGGGATTCAATTGGAAGAGTTAAATAAAATTAACAAAAAAAAAAAAAAATTTAAATTTCTTTTTATAATCAAAAAAAAAAAAAATAATAAACGATTTTTTTTTTGTTATTTTCTTTATCATTAGAAGAAGCTAAACGCGATTTTTTTTTTTTTATTTACACCCGATTTTAAACATAAGTATAGTGATAAGATTTTGTTGTGGTTATAACTTTGGGGTTTTTATTTTCTTCTTGTTTTTTTTTGTATTTTAGTTTTATACTCATTTCTCCAATTATTCAATTGTCAATGTCATTCAAAAATGGTTCAGATTATATTTTTGAATATAATTTGTTTTTTTTTTGTTTTGGGTTGTGATTATTATTTTATAACTCTTTTATTATAAAAACATTTATTAGAATGTTATACAATAAATTTGTTATATACAAAAAAATAAAAAAGAAAAAGAAAAACGAAAACAAAATGAAGTGATTTTAATATGAAATGAATTATTGGATAGTGGTTGATACATAATATATGTACATATATATATATATATAATAATATATACTAAAATATATACTAAAATAATAATTATTTATGTATCGTTGTAACCAATAAAGAAAAAAAATGATACCTGTCATTCTTTACTTAAAATTATTTTAGTACAATAGATCATTTTAGTACAGTATTTTATGAAATCAAAATGTATTCCAAATTAAATAAATAGAGCTTAAATCCACTGAAAGATTCTTTCGTCACAATGGATATCACATCATGGCATAAATCTAGAGGAATTTAACATCAACTCTGGCTGAATAGGTTCTCCATCGTTTTGAAGGTACACTATAGACCTACAGTCTAATGATTACTGATACGTTAGCTTAGCCGTCATCAATAAAAAAAAAAATATATATATACATAAATCCACTAGAAACAGTGGAGTTAAATTAAAAATATGGGAATTGTGAAAATTGGTTCGAACTAGAGCAAGTTCATGTTATGAAAATATAAAATTTTAAACTTATATATTCACTACATTACAATAAAACGCGTATTTATTTCACACAGGATAAACTTAAAAATAGTGCAATGGTTAAGTCGGATATTTTTCAATCGTAAAGCCTAGGGTTTATACCCCAGTCAGAGAACATACATCTTTTTTATACGCTATTCAAACTCTAGGAAGCGATTCCTTTATACAAAATATTGTAGTTTTACAGGGGTCGTGGAATTGGAATGAAATAAAATAATAGAGAAGAATTGAAAGATAAATTGGAGACGAACTTGTATAGAATTTTGAAAAGTTCCAAATTATATAATGGATTATATTCTATCAGAGGGGTATACATTGGATAAAAGCATGTTTCACACAATAAATGAGTTTCCATAATCAGTTTTGAACCACCTCGAAATTTCCAATGTGTAGAAATGAGCACTCCATGTCCATGTCTTCCTAGTGTCGCGTTAGAATTCTTTTAAGGAAGATATTATTGATTTAAGTTCAATAGCATACCAATACCATTACCTACAAAAGTAATGTTTCATAAAGAGTTGGAAATGATAGAAAGAACTAAAAATAGGGCAAGATTTAGGAAATATAAAATGTATTAAAAAAAAGGAGATTAAAATCTTAGACAAATTTCCCTATATTAAAAAAAAAAAAAAACCCCTACTTATAACCTTTGAGTACCTAACAAACTTTAACCTTAGCATTCATAATACACTGATGTTGTAAAATGTTAAGCTTTAAAGTTCAAGAAAAGGTTGTTCTTGTATTTTTTTACAGTTTACTGTTCGTGACTTTAAGACAAGAAATTACAATTTTTGTAAAAATGCCCATGAAATAAGAGGAATCCCAAAGCTACTATTTGAAAACGTAAATATTATTTCACCAAATATAAAGAAGATACTTAGAACTCTGTATCTATAATAATAGATTAAAAATATGGTTGATCAAATTATTGAAAAGGCTTGATTTAAATTAGAAACATGAAATGATAAATAAAATAAAAGCCAGCTTAAGTGCATATTTATCGTTACTTTTATACTAATATTTACTTTAAAGCATTTTTACTTTTACATTCTCTAAAAATTAATTGTATAGCCTAGTTTTTATTTTTTTCTAAGTTTTATTCGCTTAATTCAACAATTTTCCATATATTCAATTCTGCCGCCAAAAATACTTTCATAATAAATTTGTAATAATTCTTTTGCGAAAAACAAAAACAATAAATTCCGACCTAACACAATAATATTCACCTAATTTATCAGATGATCACATATAATAAATCCTATATATATGCTCTATATATATATATATATATATATATATATATATTTATTATTACTCCACCAGATTTCTTCTATAATAACATAATTCCATTTATATCATCATAATCATTATTGCTATCATCATCATCATCATCATCATCATTGTAGGAATTCTATATTAAATCGTTTTCCGTTGAAACAGAAAAAAGTAAAAGATTATGTATATATGTGTATATTCATATATGAATATCTTTTAATATCGTAATTATTCTTTATAAATATATATATATATGCATATCCATTCATGTATATATATACATTTAGATATAATTTATATATAATAATAAATAATTTTCACACGTTTCAAAATCTGTAATTTTTGATTCAATACTCGGAAATTGGAACACTCGTGTAAATGACACAATTACATGAAAACTTTTACCATTTTACACCCGTATAGCCCCCTCATATAAAAACAATAGAAAATTCATATATATATATATATATATATATATATTAGTTCAAGATTCAAGTTGATTCTGCGCGCATAAAATAAAATAAAAAACAATATTGAAAAATAAATTTAAAGGATAAAGAAGTCCTTTATATTATATATTACATATTTTATGAGTAACAGTTAAAGAAATATATTTTTGTTTTTCTTTTGGTAGCTTGTTGTATTCATTTGTAAATACCGCCTGTTCTTGTTCGGTTCAATTTGGTGGTTCTACGCAAAGGATTCAATTTAAAATGAAAAACAGAAATAAAAGTTTATATTTTATTTTTGCTTTTTGTTTGTTTTTTTTTTGCTATTGAAAGTTTTGTTAGTATTTGTTTATTTCTTTTTTTTTGTTTTGATTGTATAGATTTTATTTACAATTGAGTATTATATCCTTTTAAAATCTCTTTCTCTTTTAAAATTTAAATGTATGGGTAAAATTCAGTATTTAACCAATTTTTTTTTTATTTTGAAAGGTTTACTTTTCTTTTTTTTTTTTTGTTATTTTTGTTATAGGGATTTTTTCTCTTTTAATACACAAATATTTAAAATTTGATTTTTAATGATATTGAAAAAGTAGAATTTCTTTTTTAGAAAGGATAATAATTATTAATTATAAACTATTCAAATTATAGTGGATATTTATTAGTAAGATTATGATAAGTATTTAAAAGTTTTTGTTTAAAATTTTTGGCAAAATTAAAATATAAAAGTTTAAAGTACCTACAACGATACCTAACATAATAATGTTTTTTGTTGGTACAACGTATTTATTCCAACACATATTTAAGGATCTTTTCCTTTTACACATGAACCATCTATTAAAATGTAATTTATTAAAAATTCATAAATAGCTTTAAACATTTTAAATATTGCTTTCTTTTAAATATTATTTAAGTAAAAATTTCATGATTTATTGATGCATGGAACACGCGACTTAAACAAAATTAGTTATTTCTTTTTAGCAATGTTTTAATCCATTATTTTTTAAGTTTTTGATTAGATTTTTTTTAGTTTAAATACAGAGATTTTTCTTTATTGTTTGGTATTGTATTTCTATAATGACAGTTACCAAAATAAATATTTTCTTTTTAAAAATACGCGAATTTTAATTTTTTTTTTCTGTTTTTGTTTTAATTATGTTCTGTTTTTAACTGTTTGTAAAGGCTTAAATTCTATTTAAAAAATATCAAACCCATAAATTCTTTTTTTCCTTCTTCAAAAGTTCAAAAGTTCAATTTATATATATTACGTTTGCAATTTTTATATCCTTACATGACAATTTTTTTTGAAAACAGATGTCCTTTAGCCTATTACAAATCATTTTCAAAGGCATTAAATTTATCATATAGAAAAATCGAATTCGTAAAGTTTTTTGGTTTCAATTCATTTTCGAAATGAAACTCTTTCGACTTAAAGTTCAAAAGTTCATCTTACACCTTTTTTTTTTTGTTTATAAAATCCTTGTAATATTTATTACAAAAAAAAAAACACATCTGTCTTTTAACGAGTTCGTGTTTTTGCGTTTACAAAAAATTTTGTGTCAAAATTTGGGGGAAAAAAATGTAGGTGAAATTTTATTACACTCAGGTGTCACTTTTAAAATAAAATTTTACAAATTTTTGGAAAAAAAATTAAAATGTATAAATGTAATACGTTATAAAATGTCCTTAAAACGCATTAAAAATAAGCAATCCCTAACATTTAACTATTATAATCTATTCTTAAGTTTATTCTTTTTCTACATAAAAAAAAAAAAATGTTATTATATTGCGCAATATTATTTCAAAATCATCACTGTAAACAACTTACTATTCTATATATATATATATATATATAACATAAGTATATGTATATTTCTGACAAGAATAGACATAAAAAATCATAGGCATGTGCCAAGCATACAACCCTTCATTCATATCAAAATATACAACCCTTCTCTCTAACGCAATCAAATCAAAATGATTCGTGTATTAACAAATCAATAAAAGAAAAAAAAAAACTAATAAATGCTCTTATTTGATAACAAAAATATCCTTTTTTTTTCACCGTTATATAGGGACGGAAAAAAAAACGTAAAAATCCTTTTTTTATTAAGTCATTTTCAAAAATAAAAATAAAAACAAAAATAAAACAAAAATCACAAACGAGAATATAAAAACTATTCAACCCTTCAACAAATTGTGGGCAAATATATTAATAAAATATATTATATCCTTTTTTTTTACAGAATTTTAAAAAGAAAACAAAAATCTCTATTTTTATCCTTTTGTTTTCTTCATTCGTTTTTTACAGTTATCAGCGTATTTATTCCTTAATTTGTCGTCTGTCAAATATTTTTCTATTGCGTTAAAATTTATATTACCACACACAATATTATTAGAACAGCACTTAAAAAGCAGTTTTTTTTTTATACTTAGTATAGAAAAAAAGTAAAAAAAAAAAAACTAATTTTTTTATTTTTATTTCTCTCAATTTCATTTTGTGTAAACATATATATGATCGGTGAAACAAAAAATGAAAAATAACAACCCCTTAAGAATATCTTTTATCTTTTAGCAAATATTATACATGATCAAATAAACATCCTTTCATATATCCTTTTTTTATTACACCTAAATATTAAAAATTTGAAAAAAAAAAAAATTAAAAACAAAAATTTTCAATCTGATATTAAGGAAAAAAAATTATTGATTGAAATAAAAAACAAAATAAAAAATAAAAATCAATTCATCTTCAAATCATCAAAAAATTATTGAATAGTTTTTTGTTTTATTCGTTCCATGATCAAAAAAATTCTTTTAAATTTTTTTGATTTTTACTTTTATATTTCAATACAGAAACAGTGTGGTTTTATTCTGTATTGTGTGTGTTGACAATTTGAAGTACATGTTTATTACATATATCCTAGCTCTTTTATATGTTATGTATCCTTTTTTGTTACTATCATTTTCATTGAAAAAAATTATTTACCCATAATAAAATTTAGTAAATATTTTTGCTGTGTTTCTACTGTTAGAGATGAAAATAACCCCTTAAAATTTATGTCAATAAAACGTAGCCCCTATACTATATATTTTTTTTTAAAGATAAAATACTATAAATCTGAGATTTTGTATTTTTTTAAAGGTTTTTTTAAACATTTTTTATTTGTATTTTTATTTTGTTGTTTTTTTTTTTTGCAATAAAAAAACGAAAAACTGTTACAAAACTGATGAAATTTTCAAAAATTTGGAAAATAATTATAAATTATTTTGAAGGGTTCATGGGACAGTTGATGATTATAATAATAGGTATAATATAGACTGTAATCACAGCAAGCATGCTTTTGGCATTCGCCATCATCCGGATAATTAATTTTTACCGAAAAAAAAAAAATATTTGTATATAAAATTTTGTAAATTTTAAAATGATGTTTTAATTTGTAAAAAAATATTATTGGAAAATTGTTTTGAAAATAAAATTATGTTATTTGTTTCCTACTATAAATAATATTTGTTATATGAATCTTTTTTTGGCTGATTAGGACAACGGTTTTGTTGATATGTAATTCTGATTATATGATTTTCTAAAGTTTTTGAGTCAAAATTTCTTCAAATAGGATATTATATATATAGGATATTTTGTTTTTTTTTTATCTTCTTCTTTTGCAACTAAGCTGCACGCACAGATCTTATTTGTTTAGGATGTCTTGATCTATAAATAAATTGTTCTAAGGGACGAACTTTTAACTACCTTAACTTTCAAATTCTGAAACCCGAATTATCCTTAATTGTTTACTCCTTCAAAAGTATTTTCAATGTATTCTCCTTAAAAGTATTATCCTTCTAAAACTACTGTAATATTATGTCAATTATATGTATCTCATCATTATTAGAACTGATTATTAGAACTGAAACTGTAACAAAATTAATATAGTCTTGAATAAAAATCTTTAACAATTAAGTAATTTCTGAAATCTTTGAAACTGTTGTTCATTTTTTCACAAGTTTCAATTGTCTATTTCTACTGCGTTGAACTACTTAACTGATACTCTATTGCATAATATAGAAATTCGTTTGTTTTCAGAATTGCAAAAATATGGATCCTATTATCATCTAATATGTTCACAAAAGCTGGCGATTTTTAGTTTTGAAATTGTCCAAATTCAAGATGGATTTAACCAGATTCATCATCACTTACCATTCAAGTCCTTTATATCCGTATTTTTCTCGTCCTTATCTTTTCCCACATAGTTATAACTACTTTTAGTACTAGTAATCATATTTATATATTGTGATTTACTAATAAAAAAAAAATTGTGTTTAATCCTTTGTGTTCCTTTTAAAAAAAAAAATTTATAATAAAAATTTAGTAAAGAAGAAAACTTTTATTTATTTAACTTTTGAGGAAAAATCTTTTAAATTTTTTAATAAAGTGAAGTTTAATTTTTATTTAATATTTAATGAAATTTTTAAAATGTGACTTCCATATATGTTAGAATCTACAGTCTATTACAAATTGCGGTCATATTTATCATTTTCCTTTTGTACCATATAGGTATGCACTTTTGAATTTTTAAGTTTTGAGACGATTTCTGTCATTTCAATTAATTATTTTGTCCTATTCAGCAAAAAATTCATCCTATTTAGCGTTGGTCCATTGATTTTTATCTTCAGTTTTATTTAAATCCACAAACATTTTTTTTCCAAGTTTACAAATGTAATGTTCTTAGTAATTTAGAATCTCACCAATCGTACTGCAGTCTTATAATTAAAAAATCCGATTCTTGACTTTTTTCAAATCCTTTAGGAATAGTACTTATATATTTTATATCTATATGTGCAAGTCTTATGTTTAGTTGCTTAAATTGTATTATTGTCATTTCAATTTAATCTATAGGCTCAAATTATATTAAAAAACAAAAAAAAAAAACAAATTAATAAAAAATTTTATTTTTATCGTAAGGATTTTATTGCATTCAGGATATCCTATAGTAGAATAATTATAAATCCTTATACAAAGTTTTATATATATTAAAAAAAAAAACAAAAACATTTTTCTTCTGTTATTGTTATAAAAAAAATATCAATATATGATGGTCATCCTTAATAATATTACAATGAATTCTACTCTTATCCTAGATTTAGCTTCTAAATATGAAGTCTTTTGGTGTTAAATAGGTTTTCTGACATTCGTTTTTTTTTGTTTTTTATAACATATACCTATGTTAGTGTTTAGAGGAGACCAATAAATTTATTTTAAAGGTGAATAGTTTTAATTTTATATCAAAATTTTTGTGCTCTCTAAGATTTGGTCATTAAAATCTTTGAAAAGCAGTTGTTTTTTTTCTTTAAAGCAACTTAATCTTGTATATTGCACCCGTTGCCAAAAAAAAAAAATAAAAATAAAAATTGAAGTTTGAATGATTTGATTTTGTTTTTATTTTTTATAATCCTTGCCATTATCAGTATATTTTCGATAAGATATTGAGTGGACTATGATTTTGGAAGATTGTTATTGCTTTTGTTGTTGTTTTTTTTTTTGATTGTCATTGTATAAAAAGGATATTTTTGTTTATTTATTATATACAAACCTATAAGTTTATTTTATATAAGATCATTTAGTGTTTATTATTTAAAAAAGTATTATATAAAGTTTTATAGTTACGTTAATTTTTAAAATATATAAAGAAGGAAACGATGGACACTTTTATCTTTTTAAAGGCAGCTGTAACAGTGTTTTTTTTTCTTTAATTAAATAAAATAAGGAAATTGAAAATCAAAGATGTGAATAGGAATTTAAGGATTAAAATAAAAATTAAAAAAGTCTATATAATATTTTGAATGATTTTTCGGCCAATATTTTTGCTCAGCTTAAGGATGATTGGAGAGAATCATTACATCATTTAAAACTTAATGTTAGCTTGAAAAGCAGATTGTATTCAGAACAATTTTTTTTGGTGCTTACTTTTTTAATACGATTAAGATTTAATTTTTAGCTCTAACCTTATTATTTTCCAAATGTATACTATGGTGTAGACTATCTTCTACAATCTAATTATAGAGTATAAAAATAAAATCTTATAACTTAGAAACTTAAAAAACAATAAAGTTGAAACAGTGATGATTTTTAAATTTTTTGAATAGTATTGTTTTAATGGAAACCCTATGTGAAAACTTATAACTTTTCGTTAAAGTTTAGCTGATTATTGTTTCTTAGAAGAGGTGATAATTCAGAAGAATCAACCATTTGTAATAGTCAAGTTAAGGCTGTTATTTATTAAATTTATTTATAAAGATGAAGCAAATCTCCAAACATATGGTAAATCTCTTCAAAACTTTAAAATCGTAAATGATATTAATAAATCATAGCCTTATTTTTTCCTAATACAGAACGTTAGTATTTGATGCATCAGTGAAGAAACGTAAATTCTATTTAAGTTTACATCAAATAAAGTTTTTATATGTTAGAATTGAAATATCCAAAGTATTTATTTACTTTAAAGAAATATCTAGATCTGCCCCAGGATTTTGCGGGAAATTTTTGTGTTCGAAAATATATACATTTTTAACGTTTTGGATATCATTCATAGGATTGTTAAGAATTTAAAAATATACTGTAAAAGAAAATATTTGGAAGAAAAGATAGTTTTTAGTTAAGAATAGACTTTTATATTTTGTTACAGTTATATTTTAACTTATGAAAGCTATATTACTCTTGAGTTTTCTGAAGATTGCAAGATCAAATTTAAAATTTTAATTCTTTCTAATTGTATCTAAGTTGGGTTATCATTATTTATCACTTTAAAAAGTATAAAAAAAATTAAAAATACTGCAGAGTTACATACATATGATATATATATATGTATATGTATGTCGGAATTCGTAAATAGAAAAATATTTCGAGTTAAAATCTTACAAATTTTATACCTTTAAGATTAAGAAATAAATAATCATGTTTCTGTATAATTTTCTTTTATAATTTAAGCAGATTCGCTTTGAAAGGAAAACATATAAAAAGATATGAATGAACTCAACTTTAATTATTTTTAATTTTATATTTAAACTAAAATAAAAATAAAACTGTACATAATTTATTTTTATCTATAGAATGCGGGTTTTTTTTTTTAATCCATAATAAATATTGTTTATATAAGTAATGAAAGTATAAAGAAAATAAAGGACACACGTCAAATATTAATAATTTACTGAATCCTTTTACGTATACTAATTTTTATTAGCATATATAATTTAACAATAACAAACAGGTAGTTTATTTATATAAATGATTAAAAATTTAATTGTATTCAAATTTTAATTTTCTATTGTTACTTTTTTTGTTTTTCATAATTCCATTTTTTTTTTTTTGTTTTTGCTTAATTGTTAAAATAGGTAGACTTAATACTTAACTTTAAGTATAATTGCTTTAAAACATTTTCTATTACAACAAAAAATTCTTTTATCGAATTTAAAATACCAAAAATAAAGGGTTTAAAATTGATCTTTACCAAAAAAAAAAAAACATTTAAAATATACCTTAGGTTAATTCAGGTGATTAATTAAAGGAATTCTTTTAGATACCATTTTGATTTAAAAAAAAAACCGGTAACTTTGGCATTTTTTAGCTTTTAAATAAACAAAACTATTCTTTTGTAAATTCTACATACAGGATAATCGAATAAAATACTAAATATATTCTATAAAATTCTTTGAAAAAAATGTGCTTAATAAACAAAAAAAAAATCTGACCTGTATGAAAAAGGACATTGAAAATTTAAAAAAAAAAAAAAAAAACAAAGATTTCAAGACAATTTTAAATATGCTACCTTTGTTATCCTTTTTAATTTGAAAGTTTTTTTGAATAATTAATGATTGTAAGTATTTTTAAAAACATTTGGTAATAAAAATAATTTATTTTTAATAATTCTACTGTAAATTTATACCTCTTTCTTTTTAGAACCAAATTTTGTTCTTTGTTCTTTTTTTTTAAAATTTATATACACTTTACATTCTTTTATATATGCATATGCAAATCAGTTGGTCAATTACTTTTATACAGTTAATAATACTTTGAAATTAAAAGAGATACCGCGTAAAATTTTGTATATCAAATATTAGCATTTTAAATTATTTTATTATTTAGCAATAAAAAAAAAAAAAACAAAATGTTTTATACAATTGATGGGTGAATCCTTTTTTTTTTCCTTTTTTTATTTATTAATTTGAATTTTTCTAAAGAATGTTTTGAAAATATGTTATGTTAGAACACACCTCTTAAAAAAACTATAATAATAAGAAGAAGAAATTCTATAATTTGCTATAAATATATATATAATAATTCAAACAAAAAATTTATTAATTTTTATTGTTATATACTGAATTTATATATTTAATCCTTTGAATTTGTTTTTGCATATTTTTCGGAGATTTCTGTTATTTATGTGAACTTTTTTAAACGTAACTTAAAGTATAATTAATTTTATTTGAAAAGGGGGGTCCTCAAAACGGTATTGGAACGGTATTTCTTGAAAAATTGCAAAAAAGAGCAATTCGTCGAAGAAACGATCCCAAGTCTCTCCACCTGGACTTCGCCGCCTAACAAGAACAGTTACAATGATTTATAGATATTTTATAGGACTGGTTTCGTGTTCTAATAAGATTAAAAGTTTGATGCCTCCTCTCAAAGCATTCCAAAGAGGAACAAGCGGAGCTCTACTGCTCACTCCTTTGTAATTTAAATTGCAAGATGACACAGTTCTGTTTACGGAAATTCGTTTTTGGTACGAATATCGCGAATGTGAAATAATTTTTAACCTAAAATTGGTAATAATTACATATACAACATGAAAAAATTCAAGATGAATATTAACAACTTTGGTCACAATATCCCTGCCAATTTGAAATCAATTTTCATTTCCTAACTCAACTTTCTTTAACCGCAGACAGTACATGAATACTAAATACTAAAGGTCGTATAACTTAATAACCTATTGATGCTGGATGGTACACCAATAGGTTCAAAAAACTGATGATCAGTGGGTTGAAGTCCCATACTCTTATAGAGGAATCGATGCTCATTCTACTTCTGCATAGTGAATTTTTGATGATCCTTTCTAACAAAAAAAAAAAAACAATATATACATAATATATTGTACAAATTAAATACATACACCGGTATATATTAAAAAGTTAGGAAATTTTCAAACTATTAATTTAAACTTTAAACTTAATTCTCATGTTTGAAAAGCAAATAAAAAAAATTTTCACACATATTTGAAATATTTTGTTTTTGTTTTTGTAAATTTTCCCTCTATAAGTGTTAAAGTTTCATTTAATATGAGGTATATATGCAACGATCTGTAGGATAATATTCTTCTTCTTTTCTCTTACAGTTTGTTACTAACCAGAACTTAAAGTTTTTTGGGTTTTCTATATTCTTCTCTGATATTGATTCCTTTATTATTCTTTTTATCTGGATAGTGGAACTGTTCTTAAGTTGTAGGTCTTTTAATAGAAAGGTTTTGAGTTTAGACCGGTCGTATTTAACAACCGGACGGATATTCGACACTATAAATTGTTTTCGTTTGTAAATTTATTGTAAATTTTCATTGATAATTAATGGTATTGTGTTATATACATATGCAGGTAATGGTAATCAAATTATATACATATGCAGAATACATATACATATCCAATCGTATTTCAAAAAAAGTACAAATTTTGGTGTAAAATAAATTATATTAAAAAAGGAATAATTTGTAATGTAAAGATTCAATTTTAAACTGACTGATGATTTTTATGAGTTTTATGAGTTTTATTTTTTTAAACTGACTGAATTTTATACAAACTCATATAACGATTATTGTAAAATTACAACGCATTCTTTAATTTTCTACAACATTTTGCAATTTAAATAAAATGAGTTGTAAAATTAGAACCAAGACTGAATTTTTGGTAGAATTTTATAGTAAAAGTACTGTTTATACTGTTTAAGTTTTCATTTAATAAATAAAAGAATCAAACATTTTCATTATTTTTTAAAATTTTATTTTTTTTAATGTTTATGTAAATATAAAAATGAACAAAATTATATTTAAAGGTTGGTTTACATGGCCAAATAACGTGCCGTTTTGATACACATTCCGTCGTATTTTTGGTTGTTAAATATATGTTCTATAACCATCCCGTAAATTTTAGAAATAAAATTAGTTGTCTTATTTTAATTTGGAATAATTGTATTATCTTTTGAGAGGTACGGAACCCGAGATAGGCTAAAATATGAGTCTATAGCTAGTAAGGTATATTCATATATGTATATACTTTACTTTACATACTTATATACTTTACAAAAATTTTTATAAATATAATTGTTTTTATATAATATATAATCAAAGAAATTTTAAACCGGCAATACGAATTAACTTGTTTTTTCAAATTTACATACATAAATATGTGTTGAATGTACGTCAAAAGGAGTAAAGAATTTCATCGTACAACGTAAATTTAAAATTAATGACGTAAATAGTACATAAAATGTAAAAACTTATTGTTTTTAATGTATTTTTTTTAGTTCTACATACATATCGGTTTAATTTTAAATGTTATCTGTAATTTTACATGAAAAATTCCAATTAGGTTAGGTTACACATAACAAAACTTCAACCATCATTTTATAGAATATACTCAAATAAATAATACATATATATATAATTATTTAAAATGAATAATAGTATTATGACCAAATCATTGCGAAACAATTTCATACTATGGATATTTATCGAATGGTTTTTAATTCAAATCATTTTTTTTTTTGGTATATATATTATAATGGGTTGAAAGATCAGTGATCCCAAAGCATGTAAAAAGTCAGCTACTAATGTACCGGCCTTTTTATTATTCTATACACAATGTACCTTGATGATTAATTTGGACATTGAAATTTAAGTCTTACCAACATATTAAGTATATATACGTATGATGAGGCGGATTTAAGTTTACTCATGAATTTATTATTGCTTCAGATTATATAGCTTCGAAATATAATATTTCGAAACTTTAATATTTTTAAACTATTAAGATCTTAAATATATTTTAAGAACAATTTTACGAATATTTGAAATTTTAAGAATAGTTTTTAATATTAATAACATTTAAATAAAAAATAATGCAAACAAAATTTGTGTTACTATGATAGAATACAGTTGTGAAAAAAATTTTGTTTTTAAAGGGAAATGAAAACAATTTTTTTAAATTTAAGAAACACATACATATATCCTTAATTTTAAATATAATAAAACATGGTTTTTTTGAAGATGGACTTAACATTTCCTTCTCAGATAAAATTAAATACTTACACATACAAAAAAAAAAAAAAAAGCACGCAAACTTCACCTGTTTGCATGGTCGTTAATAATATATTTTTTTTTTTTCCAAAATGTTGTCCTTTATTAATATAAAAGATATGAACGGATGTTTATGCAGATATCCTTAATATTAAATTACATAACTATGTTAATATATAAATGTATGCAAACTGCAAAGGAATGCAAAGGAACTATAAAATCGTTGCACAAATGTAAACTAAAATTTTTTATCATTGTTATTACACCATCAAAAATGCCAAAACAGGTTGAACATATATTTCAAATTGAGGATATCATTTTTGTTTTTTTTTATTTATATCATTTTAAAATTTAACATCCTTTTTCACTGAACAACCAAAGAAAATATCATCATCATCATACAGCACAATAAAAACACACTTGCATTTAAAAAAAAATTTTTTTTTTCTTTCGCTGGATGGTATATGAACCGCAAAAGTTAAAATAACTTCCTGTTAAAATTTTCTTATCCTAGATATACAATTTAAGTATCTAAGAATATCGTATAAAAATAAAGGATATATTCAAAAAAAAAATAAGATAAATTAATATATATCTAAAGATGCGTAAAATGGTATCACATTTTTATAAAACTATATAGTTATTTTACAATTTTTAAAAAAAAATATTAAAATTATAAAGTACACATATGTGTATAATTTTCTTGTGGTGAAAAAAAAAAAAATTGAAAATCAGTATCATCGATATCCATAAATATCACATTTAATACTTTATTCAAGTGAATTAAAACGGATGTCACAATAAAAATTAAATATCATTCTGAATTTTAGTTGTCCTTTTCTATTCAATTCAAATAAACCATGTGAAATATAAACTATATTTAGAAATATTAAATACAGAAAGTAAAATCGTAACATTATCCTTTTTTACATTAAATTGTATTCATTACTTTTTCTATTCAATACTAAGTTGTATTCACTATTATAATAAATACTGCATAACACTATTGAATCAAAAATCAACCAAAAATCAAAAAAAAAATAAAAAAAAACAACAGAATAAATAAAAATTATTCTTTTGCGCAAAGAAAAATCAAAACACGCAAAATCTCCACAAACAATTGAAATTTAACTGAAAAAAATAAAATTTTCACACGATACCATATATATGTATATAAAAAAGGATGAAAAAAATTTCATCATAATTATGGACAAAATATGACAAATTTTTACTTTTGTCCTTTTTTTTTTCTCATTTTTTGGTAAATAAATATTGTACATATGTGATATTTATTGTCCTTTGTAAATATATATCAAAATAATATGAAGTCATTTAAAGGAATTTTATAGTCCAACAAAGAAAAAAAAAAAAATCAAAATCCAAATCCAAATCAGGACTAAAATGATCAATTTTTCACCTGTACAATGTCAAATCATTTACAAAAACCAAAAAAAAAAACACACAAAAAATTCTATTGAGAAAGAAAATAGTACAAAAAAGGATAAAAGAATACCCTTTTTGACTGTAGCTAACCCAAAAATATTTCATCTGTATATGAGATCCAAAAATAGAAAGGATAAGAAAGGAATTATATATATAAGTATATACATAATATATATTATTACGAGTATATTATACATATTATATTTCGCATATAAACTTACGTATATATTGTGAAAAGTGTTTGTTAATGTTACAAATAATCCTTTCTTTAAAAAAAAAAAAACTATATTTATATATATATATATGTAATAAATACTGTGTATTAAAGAAAATTCGAATTATTATTTTTTCTTCTTTGTAAACTATACAATGTCCTTGTAAATTAAGGATTTTACCTGAATTTTTTTATTTATATTTTTCAATCAAACATGTGATTATCACTTATAAATCATAGTAAAAAGGATTTTATTTATTTGGTTTTTTGTTTTTTTGTTTATTGAAAAGGTTATATGTGTACATCAAGTGTTATAAATTTATTCAATTCAATATTTTTCTCATACAATTATGGAAATATAATTAGAAAAGTATATTATTTTTTTTTTGGTTTATTCCACTGCCACATAAATGTGACAAAGAAATTAAACAGCCTTTTCTTCTCAACGTGGCTGTAAATCTAGCTAGGGACACATTATTCTTACAACGTGTACAGCATCATACGCTCTTACTCACAACGCCACTGAAGCTTTTTTTTTGTTTAACTGAAATGATTTTGTGTAGAAGAACATTTTTGTTATAAAAAAATATCGAACATTTTTATTCACAAAAATTTTTCTTAAAATTTCCAGCTTCAACCTTCAACGTTTATAATCGAAGTAATTTTTCTTGCTCTCCTCAATATTAAATAACTACACTCATACGAAAACTTCTATGATAACCAAAAATAAATAATATGGGTGTACAAAATAAAGTACACCCGTATGAAAACTCATAGTATAAAGCGTAGTTTAAAACAGAGGTGGTATTTATTGATTAAACTATAACATGACGAAAGCGAATTCGTTCGATGTTCTATTGGTATCTCTAGAGACTTTGACATATTGTTATTTATTAAAACATAAAAAAAGCGGATTCAGATAGAGTTAGGTGTGTTACAATAAAACCTTAATAAATAATTACCAAAAGTAAACATTTATTTTCTATTAAAAAAAATTCTTTGAAAATATTTTCAAATATATGACCGCTACTGTACTAAAGGACTTATATGTAATAATATTTATATTTCTCACATATCCAACCTTATTTTTTATTTTTTTTTCCCTTTTTGAATACAAAATTAAATTTGTTTTCAAATGTTTATAAAATAAATTAAATCTTTTAGAACACTTGATGGATTAAATCCTATTTATAAATTTGTGAAAAGCATATAAGTTTTGCGACAAATTGTTTTCAGTTCAATTATTTTGATGTCCTTGATATACAAATTTTAATACTTGGATAAAATATCTATGTATAATTATGGTTTTATTTGTATATGATATAAAAAAGATTCTAAAGCATAGATTCAAGTCAAACGAAGTAATTTTTTTTAGATTAAACTGTTTAAATTGGCATCAAAATTAAGAAATTTTTAGAAGATATTAATGGTAAAAAGTTGAGTTATATAGAAAAGGGATTAACAAAATTATTATAAGTAATAATAAGAAATTGCTTAAATATAAAGAAACAATTCTGTTATTTGAGGAACCAATAGCTTTATTTCCTTCCAAAGATATTTAAAATGTAATTTCTCAAAGCATTACTAGGCTTTAAGGAATCTAATCATAATTAGGTATCTAGAAATAATTTAGGGTATTTATTATTTTAAAAATAATTATATATTTTTAATGCAATTCCATCATATAAGGTATTAATTGCAACTCTTACGCTGCTAGACTTTGAATGTTCTTTGATCTGTTTCACTTGGCTCAAGGCAGCTTCACTGTTACACCTTATATTGTTTTTTTCAAATAAACATATTTGTTTTTACTATGAAGTTCAAGTCTCCTATTAGTAGGAAGTTGTAGGAAAGTCGTGTTGAGTTATAAGAGATATAAACTCCATAGCAAAATAAAAGATCGGTTCTAAGCAAGAACACTGCATTTTCCTTGTATTGCAATTTAAAAGTGGCTTAGTTCCTTCACCGCTTTCATTTTTCCATAACAAACGATTCGAAATTTAAAAAATTTTTCTTTATATGAATTTTGCAAAAAAAAGTTTTAACATTTTTGAACCGCATTTTAGTGACAATATGTTGTAGGCGAATTTACTGGAAAAAGTATTCTGCTCACTTTGATTTAGTTATTGTTGTTTTAAAGTTTTCTCTATTAAATTATTTACATGCGTTTTACCTCGCATCCTTAAACAATAATACAAAAAAAATTCTAGTCTAAAAAAAGTAATACTACCTAACCAAAATAAATAAAAACACATTTAAAAAAAAATTAATTTAAAAAACATACATTTAAATATTTTTCTTGCAAAAAGTCAAATTAAATTACAAGGAAAAATACACAAAAATGTTAATATAATAAAAAAATAAAATTTGAAGTAGTACCCTGTCAATTAAAAAAGTCCGAAAAAAAAACTCTAATTACAAATATTTACATATACATATAAATCAGGTAGTGAAAAATAACTGTTAAATATATTCTAAAAATATGTATCCTTTTTGACATTAATCAAATAAAAAAACAACAAAAAAGTTAAATTTTTACTAATAGTCAGTTACATACCAAATAATATAATTGCAGAACCTAAGCACAAAAAAAAATACAGTTTTCACCAGCAGGACGAAATAAACATAAAATGAAATTCTTAGAAGGTTACAAAAAAAAAAAAAAATTCTGATCCTGTAATAATAAAAAAATACATTTTATAATGGTATGCAAATTTTTCAAAGCAATTTTATGAAATTTTGCAACAAAGTATATTTTTGTATGGTAATAAAAAATAGGTTATGTTATAATTTGTTTTTTTTGAAGTGATTACAACTGCAACACTGTCACTGTCATGGTAACAAAAAATTGCCATTTTCGAAAATCATTTTGAATTGAAATGCATTTTTTTGTAAAAGTTCTACAAATTTCAAAAGATTTGGATTCTTTTATACCTAAAGATCAAAATATAAGACGGTTTGTGCTCGAATTCCGAATTATTTTGTTTCCTATTTCCCCATGTAAATGCTTGTTTAATGACTATGTTTGTGTTTGTATTTAAAAAACACCAGAATTTAGATGGAGTTTTTGTTTATTTTATCTGGCTTTTAAATATCCTTCCGATACTCTCTTTGATATTTCTTATTTTTAAAAATTTTAAATAAAAGTAAAAAGTTGTAATATTTCGTCAATATTCTTTTGACGTTTTACAATTTTCTAAAACTGAATTGGTGTAAAATTATTTAATGAAAATTGACCTGACATTGTCTGTTACGTTTTTTTTATATTTATATTTATTACGATTGTTGTAAAAGATGACCTTAGGTCATCGTAAAACTGATGTGTTTTGTTTTTATTTTTTTTGTCGCAGAACATAAAATTTTACAATTTGTGTTATTTAAAAAAATTGTCTAACGGTATAATTGCGATTATAAAATTGCAATGAACGACAGGCAATTTAGAAAAAAAAATCTAAAAAAAAAGAATTTAAATACCAGGAATACAAACATTTTTTTTTAATTTATTAAATTTAATATTTTCTTCAGTGTATTTTTTTTATTAGTATGCAGTATAGAGTTTCAAGACAGGGTGATAAAAAATTTGAAAAATTTTAATTTCTTATTTTTTTTTTGTTGAAAAATAAACTAGACACGAAAGAGGCTTAAGCTAAACATATGTAGGATAACTGTTGATTGTTTTATATCATTTCGGAATATTAATTTATATTCTTTTTTTCTTCAGAAAATTTAGAAACCATTTTGTATATTGAATTTTGTCAAGATCAGAAGTTCTGCAAATTTTTTGAATTTTTAAAATCAATATTCAATTACGTCATCATATATGTATAATCATATCATATATAGTATGGAAATTTTTAATGACTTGCAGTCTCTATGGAACATTGGGGTCGTTATCTAACCATACCTAATTCATTGTAATTATATTTTACAGTAGTTTTCACTTCTATGAAATATAAAAATTTTAAAGTTAATTCAAATCCTCCTGTACTTTCAAACTTGAAATTCACTACAAATTCTATCAATATAAAAGAAAGAAATTTTAAACTTTCTAATATTTACTATAAGTACAAAAAAAAAAAAACAGCCCATTTTCGATTTCATTTTTAATTTTGAAAATGAATAATTTTATCATTTTTTTCAGTTAAAGAATGGTTAATTAGACAAGAAATATGTTTGTAATGTTTTATATGAAAGTATATATGTATAATATATATATATATATAAAAATACAAAAACATTAACTCCTATAAACCATATCGTATCTTTTATTTAGGTTCTAAAAACAAAGGGATAAAAAAAGTATACCGACTGTAAATAAAACACCTACTTTTCTTTATGGACTGTCAATAAATGGTTTTTTTTTTTTTTGTTTGATGCAAAATATTTTTGTTCTTTGTTGTAATTACAAGTAACTTTGTACGGACACGTAAGAAATGGTCATTGTAATATTAAAATTACATTTTATCTTAACATTTTTCAATTTTAAGTAAAAAAAAAATGTTGCTTCATTTTAAATTTTCCAGGTAATTAATTTGTTTTGGACAGCATAACAAATTTAAATGTTACGTAAATGGTAGCAAAAAAAAGAAAAGAACAAAAATGTCCTTGATTTAAAAATACGAATTTTTTTATTTTTTTTTTAAATGTAAGTAGTTACAGTTACTAAGGAAACAAAATTATATTTTTATTTAAATAAGTTCTACTCATAAAGATTTTAACCTTTTCTTAATGTGTACTTTGTAGGGAATTTTTGTACTTTATTTTCCAACGAGAAACAAGGAGGGCAACAGAAACTTATCCCTACCATGTTGAGTTATCAAGATGGCAAAATACAGCCTATGGAAATTCGTTTGTCATGCGCACGTCCATCCCTTTTGTGGAACCATATACCATCGCATGTGTTCCCTAAAGTTGGTAATTCATATGTGTACGATTTGCTTAAGTTTAAGAGGAGCATTAACATCTTTCTTCAAAATGTTCCTCCAAATTTTCCTACCTATCCCCCATAATCTAAATTTCCCAAATCCAATTTCCCCAATTATCCTTCCCACATCGCTATCCCCAAAACCAAACTGTACATTTGTATTAAAGGTTCCATCCTAAAGTTTGGTTTTAAAACGGGGGTGGTTTTGGTTGGTTAAAGTCCAACACTACCCTGAGGAAGCACGTACAGTTCTTCTTGGTGAGTTTCGAGTTTTCCAAACTCAAAAAAAACAAAAAAAAAAAACTTCACTCTACTATTGTGAATTTTTTCAAATTAACTACCAAAATATATATTTTAAAAAGAAAGTATTACTTATATGAATAAAATTCAAAAATACACTTAGATTGTTAATAAACGAATGAGACAATTAAATAAAATAGGATTAATTTTCCTTCCTGAGACTATAGTTATATGAAACCAGTATAAAATAATATAGAATGTATTTCAGGAATGATAAAAATTTCATAGATATGATATTACGATAAGAGTAAAGGAAAGGCTTTATTGTTATCATTATTTAGATTTTATTTATAATTTCTAAAATATAATTAAAATTTATTTTTTTTTTCAATATCAGAATTTTTCATAATAATATCTATGTAAGTACCATTCAATAACCATTATTTACTTTGAGATAATACATAAAAAAATAAAGATTGTATATATTATATGCATGTATTAACAAAAATCTGAATAATTATACATACATACTTTTATTTATTTTAATTTTTATTTTTAATTTTAAATAAATATAAGATTAAAAACAAGACATTAAAAAAAAAAAATATTCCATAAAATTTTTCTTAGTGCATATACTAACTAAAATGTGTTTGCATATGTTTTTAATATATACGAGTATATAGTAGATACATACATACATACATATCAGTTAATGCTAAAAATATGACCATAATAATAACCTTGAATTGTTTCATTTAACTGGTCTCTAATCAGACCTTTTAATAAATACAAAAATAAAAACCACAAATAGAAAAACAAAAAAAAAAAAAGAAGCAGACAAAAAACCAAACATCTAAGCAACAAAAACCACATTTTAATCATTTCACTTATCAATTCACTTCTATTCATATATTTGACTTTCTCAAAAAAGACAAAAAAAAAAAAAATTAAAAATGAGTTAAAAGTGAATTTTTAATGTCATAAACTATAAAAACTAATATTTATATACATTTGCCGTTATCAGTACAATAATGATGCATATAACTGTAAACATTTGTCAAAAAAAAAAAAAAAAAGAAGTAACCAAAAAATGAATCAAAAAGCAAAAAAAAATAAAACATACTGAGCTGATTAAAAAAAAAAAAAAAAAAATGAAATATTCACCCCAAAACAAAATAATGTTAGAAAAAAAAAAGTCATAAACTGAAATTCTATGATTTTTTAGATTTTTTTTTTTTTTTTTTTTTTTTTTTAAATTTTAATCATAGCCAGTTCAAGGATTATTTTCATTTATCAATGGGTCGTTTAATGCACTTCTTCTATTCATAAAGACGCCAAACACAAAAAAAAAAACAAAAATACGCGAAATTGAAAACTTTATGATGAGTGATTCTTTAATGATAACCAAAAAACAATATTTAAAACATTAATTGAGCAACAACAGCATAATATTATTTATTATTAATTATACCTATACAATGAACTTATCGGTCACATTTAAATATCATATCACAAAACAAAAAAAAAAAAAAACAAAAATTAATAAAATATATAAAAGTTGCAGGAAAAAAAAAAAAACTCAAAATTTGTATTAATGAAATATTTTACGATAATCCATATGTATGTTATGTAGGTATTAGGTACATACATTATGACACCAGTTAATTTTTATTTTAATTAAATGAATAAATTTTAATTATTTTATTTATTTGGAGACTAAATTTTTTTTTATTTTAATCTATTTTTAATGTATGTATGTAAATAAAAATAATGAATTTGATTCGAAGGACGAAAATTTCATGAATTGTTTTTTTTTTTTTTTTTTTACAATTTTACAATGTAAAGATAACATTTTCTAGCAACAATATTTGAATTTTTGAAATTAATTAATTTCAAAATACATAAATATAATATTTTTTTTTTCTAGTGTCTATGCAATTTTTTTTTTTTATATTATTAGTCTCTCCTTGTAATCTCCTTTATATTATTTTTAGAGAAAGCTCTAAAACTTTTTTTTTTCACAGCGTTCGTAAAATTAATCTTCTTTGACATACTTTTCCAAATATAATACTCTTAAATTTTAATTACATGTATTTAAATCCATGTTTTTTTTTAAACATTATCTGTTTTATTTTTATTTCTTCTTTAAAATTTTCCTTTTTTTCCTTTTTAACAAATTGCCATATTTTTATAATCAAGTGTCATGTATATGCAAAATCATTAATTATTAGAGCATAATATTATAAATTAAAATTTAAACATATCATTCAATTTTAATCCGTTATTTTTTTTTTTTTGCAGAACAATCTATTATATAAAAGCCGTAAACGTTTGCAGCAATAACATTTTTCATAGCAAAAACTAATACTGTACACATAACAGAAAAAAAGAATAAAAAAAAAATTGAAAATTTATAGGGTTGCGTACGTACCGAATCCCCAAAATCAAAAACTCAAATTTAAAATCCCGAAATTTCAAAATATCGCATAGACGTACATATACATGAATATAATTATTCCAGAAATGAGGAATACTCTTATTTTGAATTCAACTATTAATACTTACAGTATGCCCACACATATATACTAATTTCATTCAAAAAAAATTTAATTTTCACATTTCCATATGAAAAATAATTAATTTTGAACACCCCGTATACAAAAGTATTTAATTTCGACATTGCACTTAAAAAATAGTGAATTTTATATGAATTTAGACATTTTTATGAAAAAAAGATTTTCATAAAAAAAACGGGCGCTGTCGCCCCCAAATCCCCACCACAAAATTTTCCTTTATTTTTCTTAGTGTTGTTATTTACGTTTTTTCGCTTATTTAAATTGATTCTTATTCTTATTGTAAAAAGTTAAGTATTCTTAGTGATGAAGGGAACATAGTGCTCAGGGGACTGGGTGGCCTAGTGGGTAAGAACGTATGATATACGCTGTAAACACCAAGGCAGTATGAGTTCAAATCCCACACAAGTTGTAAGAGTAATTCCCCCTTACGACATGTACAGCTACGAATGAAAAGGTAAGACTGTGTAATTTCCTTGTTAGATGCGGCAGGGAAATGCACAAAAAAAAAAAATAGTTCTCAAAAAACGTTTTTAAGATAAATAAAAACTATATTAGAACAGAAAGATATTTCTTTTTATTTCATTAAAAAGTTAAGCTGTAAAAAACCAATATTATTTCTAGATTACCAGACTGATATTATTTCAGAACCAGATTTAAATTTAACTGCTAACATCCATTATTATGCATTAAATATTTTTTCTTTTATTTTTGTTTTCTAGAATGACTTATGTTACTTATATTTTAAAAAATTTATTCGACAGTTCATTAAAAGTTCTTAGGTTATTTATGAAAGTTGTCGTTTTTTTTTTGTCTATTGATTTTGAAAAAGTTTTAATAAAAGTTTGTTGTGCTGATCATTCTATAAATCTGTTTAAAATAAAATTGTGTTTTATGTAATTGTTATTATAAGAGTCAAAATCTCTTCATATCTGCGAATATCAGTGGTAAAGCTCATGTATTTTTGATTATATGAGTTAATGGATACATAGTTAAATTTTGTGCAATATATCTATAATTTATTTAACTTTTATTGTGAAATATTACTTCATATCGTATTTATATCCTTATAAATAGAAAATATCCTTTCATTGAAATAGTTACGTATTCTTCTTAGATATATGTAAGTAAAAGCATATTGGCATACGTTTTCTTATTATATGATCTATGTATACGACCATTCCAATTTAACTTAACATGTGTACTTATTAATAATTCAAAATAATAAAAATACTTAACAATTTTAATGATTATTCATTATTATAAAAGAAAAATTTATGTTGGACATGATTTTTATTTTCGAAAGACATAATTTTTATTTTTTTAATTTTTAGCTACAGATGATGATTTTTTTATCCAATTCTCAAAAAAAATGCAAAAAAAATGCTTTATCTAAACGAAGTACATTTAAATTTCTAATTTAGAAAAAAACAGTTTTCAAAAAACGAAACCCACAAAATAATTACTTCTTTTTTTTTTTTATTTAAAAACCATTATTATTTTAATTTATTTTTAAATAGATCCTTAAAAAACTAATACCATAAAAAACTGTTGCCTTTTTTATTATTATAACAATTATTTAAGGATTTCTAATTTTTATACCTCAATTATATGCTCATTTTTTATCATCACTTTTTTAACAAACAAATTTAAAAAGTCAACTTAATTTTTTATTGTTTCTTTACTTATCAGCATGCTAATAACTACTTCATTTTTTACCTAATTGGTTTTTTTTTTTATCTATTTTTTAAAATCGATTTTATTTTATGTATTGATAGTTTGACTTCTTTTAATATTATTTACATTTTAAAGTTTTATTTGTTGTTTTTACAATTTATTTACTAACGAATTCCACAAAAAAATTTAAAAGTTAAAAAAATTCCATTAATTCCGTTAGATTTTTTTTTTTCTTTCATTTACTAATATAGTTATCCTTTTCAGGATATTATTAATATTTTAAAATTAACTTTTTACCTCGAAAAAACTAACAATTAGTTAAACAGATTTAGTTTTTAGTTTACCATTTTTTTTTTTTTTCTTTTTTATTATACAATTTAGTTTAAAAAAATCTTAATCTTAAATAATAAATTAAAATTAAAACTTCTAAGAAGATGCAGGCCTTTGGACTGCATAAAAAGGCAAAAGAGAAAAAAAAGGTTATCATAAACCTAATTATGAATTTCCAAAACATTCAATTCTAATATTCTTATTGAAAAGTTCAAGGACTTTTCATTGTTTTGCAGGTATTCCTGTAAAATTAGCGAATAAAATATTATTATGTGCAATAAATCGTTATAATAACCGTAATATTAATGTTTGCGCTTTGCGAATGGACATACATACATATAAATAAAAAAAAAAACGTTAAATTTTCTTACTATTTATATAAATTTGCAAATTTCTTTTACGTTAAATTTTAAAAACTACCTCAGACCATCCCACAAAAAAAACATTCTAAATTAATTTTTTTTTTAAAAAAGAAAAGGATGCATGTTAGAATATTATGTATATATATATATATATATATATAAACAATATTTTTTTTTTGTTTTACTGTTTTATTGCAAATTATTCAAATTGCGATACCTACAATAAAATGCAAATTTTCCATTTAAATAAAATTAAAATTGTAAAATTTGAAAGAAAATTTAAAATATCCTTTATAAAAAGGGAATAAAAAGGATATTCATGAAATGGTTTTATTTGCAAATGTTTTGAAATTTACTTATGAAGTGTAATTAAAATTAGTCACCCCGGACAATAATTATTGTATATTATTTTCAATCTGTACAAAATTTCAATAGTTTTAGAAGAAAATACAAAATACTTTTAAATAGGAATTGGGAATCATAAAGTTATAAAATTTTGAGTGAAAAAATTCTCTTTAGAAAGAATATTTTTAAAATAATTTGTGATGCAAATTTTTATGAGTTCATATGTATAATTTTTAATAAATTTTGTAAACACGGAAACAATTGCAAACATTTAGTATTTATAAATTTTAAGGTATTGCGTCGGTGACATGTAGTGGATAATAAGTTTGTATAAAATACGCTGTAAACACCGAGGGAGTGTGGGTTCGAATCCCACACATATCATAAAAATAATTCCCACTTACGACATGTATGCACCCACTTACTGACAAGTTGAATTTAAGAAAAAGAAACTTCACATGACTACCACTGATTATAACCTTGCGTCTTCACTTGCAATGTTAATTTGAAAGCAATTTGATATTTTAACACTTTTTTAATACAAAACAAATATGGTTGAAAATAAAAACAAAAAACACAAGGAGCTTTTGAAATTTTGAGTTTTTTTTTTATTTTTGCAGAAATGTCAAGAAATGTCAAATACATGAAAAAAAATAAAAAAGTGAAAGAAGTGCAAGATTTTAAGTGTTAACATTATTTATTTAAATAATAAAAAGCGAATGACCATATGGACATTATTTAGCATTAAATTTTAATAAATAAAAGTTTAGATACCGTTATTTTAAATTTTGAAGTTTCTTAATATTTATTTCTGTTATGACAGCTTGATATGCAATTAGCGCGATATCTTAATTGTTACAGATAGAAAACATAAATAATTTTTGACAACTTATGACAACAAGTAACATGCTATTCAAAACACCGGGTAAACTTTGATATATAAAAAAGTGTTAAAATTAAATTCATCAATAAAATTGAAATGAAGAAATACAGTCAAGTGAAATACAGTCAAATGTAATACATTCATATGATAATACAACCAAATGCAAATAAAGGCAAGTGACATATAGTCAAGTGACATACATTTGCCAAATGACATACCGTGTTGTTATTGTAACCCATTTTTTTTTTATATTTTTAATGTTAATTATTGAACATACATATATTAGGTATATTTTAATTCTATCTAATTTGAATTATTATCAATATAATAATTCCAAATCAAATTGAAATATCGTAAATATATTAGTACAAAAAATGTTTTCCATTTAAAATTCGTCACTTTTAAAACATTTTAAATTTTATCTTAATTTTAAAAACAATTTTAGCTATATACTAAAAGTATCTATAATTTTCATCACTTTTTGCTGTCAAATTATATTAAAAACAAATATTTAAATAAAATATGACTAGGTAAATTGTATGTCTAATTTATTTTGAAAAAAACGAAGAATTTATTGATAAGTTCATTTAAATCAGAATTTTTTATCTATACTTAAATTAAAAATAAAAAAAAAAAAAAGGAGGAAAGAAAATTAACTATCGTCATAATTTAGAAGGCATATTTATAAAAAGAAAGTAAAATAAAAAGATAATAATTATTTTAACAAATTACTTTTTTCCATTTTTACCAGTCATAAATAACCGTCTTTTCTTCACTTTTAATCATAATTTTTGATTTTTCTTAAAAATTTTCATACGTATATGCTACATGCATACATGTGTATATATTTATTTTGCCCATTCACTATTAGCTCTTGTTAAAGAGATTAGAATTAAAAATTTTTCGTGTCATTTCATGTATTTATTTATTTACTTAGTTTTTTTTTTTTTAATTTTAATGGTCAAGTTCAAGATAAGTGTTCCTGAATTAAAAAATATTTTTTAAATATAAATTTAGTTATAGAAAAAACAAAAGAGAATAAATAAAATAAAAAAAAAATAAAAACAAAAACAAAAACCGACTGGAATTGATAAGCGATAATTCTGGAAGAACCGCATTCTCCACCATTTCTTATAATAGACAAAAACAATTAAAGAAAAAAACAAAAAATCAAAAATGAAAACAAAAACAAAAACAAAAAAAAAAACTAATGTGGTTTTAAAAAGTGATTACACGAAATTACACATGCAGAGAGATAATAATAATAATTGTGAAAAGTACTCGTTCGTTTTAGTAACTATAGAATTAAAAAAAAAAAATCTTAAAAATTCATTACTCGTTCATATAATGAACATAATATAATTTGTAGAGATATGTATGTAAATAATTTTGTATATATATAGATGTATACTCAGATACAAAATGTTATGATGTTTATTTTATTTCAATATCGTTAGTGAATTAAATTTTATTTTTTCCTACGAAATTAAATTGAAAAATCTTAAATTTCTTATTTTGGATTGTCCGGACTTTTGTGTTTTTTTTTTTGCTTGTCCGTTCTTTTGTTTTTTTTAATTTATGAAGGAAAATAATTTTGGGTAGAAATATTAGTCTAAGGTAAAGTATAATTCAAATAATATAACGATTGTATAGATTATAGAATATATTTAAATTTGACAAATAAAAGCAGAGGATCACCTACTTCTGTAGTTCCCTTTGGAATAAAAAAATTATAACAGAAAATACCAAAATAAGAAAATGTAATAATGGTAATAATTACTGTAATTCTTATAATAGTTTAATTAACAACAAGGTCCTGTAAAACTAAGGAGATCCTAAACTAAGAATCTTCGATTAAAAATATTGATACATATAGAACTTCAATTTGTCCTTTAAATTCTGTTATTAAAATTTGATTGATTAATCTAAAACATAATCATTGGTGATTACTTTTAAAAATTAGCATCTTAAAAGCAATAAAATATTCATACTATATATGCATCTTTAATCTCTTTGAACTTAACTGTTAATAATAGGATATATCAAGTTTCTCCCTGCTTTAAATTTAATTTTATTAACTAAATTTAGTATTTGGAAAGTTTTGAACTTTTTTTTTTCTTCGAGGGTGGGTCGGAATTGCTAGAGACACTAATGAGTACAACGCGTGAATACTTTTTGGTAGTGTCTAACTTAAGGTATGAATATGAAGTGTTTAATAATGTCAATATAAATAGAAAAAAATCGAAACTTTCTCTGTCGAGATGAGACAAATGTCTAACTTTTTCAATCCATTGTTTCTTTAATTTCTTTCAACTTTTTTTTTTTGAATATTTTACAATAAAATGATTGCATACAATATTTCTGGACTGATTGCAATTTGAAAATAAAATTAAGGTGCAGGGTCAAAATTAAAATTAATGGAATAAGAGTAAAATTTTGAGAAACTGATTTTATTTTATTGACGCAATTAATTTGTCATTAAAAATTCTAATCAGAATCAATTATTGGATCAAGGGTCATTTAAGTTAAAAAAACAGAAAAAAAAAAAAAAAATTATTTTAATTTTGACATTGAAATTTTGATAAATTTCATTAAATTGATGATTATTGTTGACAATTTTTATGTAAAACGGATGCAATCAATACGATTTTTATTTAATTATTTTTTCTTTTTTAAAAATTATTTTTAGATTTAAATTTATTTTTGTAATTAAAAGAAATTTTATTCTTTTTATGCAATACAATATGATTTTTTTAAAAAATCAAAATTTTGTAACAGTGATACAAATTAATATTATATTTTGTTCTTATATAATTGAAACAATAAAAAAACAGTTAATCAATGAAAAATTTACTAGAAATTAATGATCTACTAAAAATAATGGCACGCTTATAATTTTTAATAAAACGATGGAAAATTTACATAAGAGAAAATCTATATAATTAAAAATTGTATATGTAACGTTATACGGACGCTAATTCTACAAAATTTTTATTTTTTTATATATTATATATTAGTGTTAAATAAGCTAATATTACCTTTATCTTTTCAATAATTTCTTTTATTTTGTTAACTTAATCATTGATCAATAAAAATTAAAGATAGTGAAGATTTGTCAATACGAAAATTATAAAAATTGTCACTTTCGTAAAAAAAAAAAATGTATTAATTCTCATTTTTTTTGGAAATTGAAAATTGTTTTAAAAACTTACTCGTGTACCCCTAGTCTAAGACAATAATTTGTTGTCTATTTTTGATAACATTAGAAACTGTTACTTAACGAATAATATTAACTTTTAAATAAAATCTGGAACTGTTTGATCATAAAATAAATCAATTGATTTGTTAGAAAAAGGAAATGAAACCTATTCTAAAATTTATTTCTTTGGTATAGATACATACATATGTGAATTTTTAGTACATGAGAACTTCAGTACAATTTAGTACTTTTATGATTAACTTTTTATATTTTATTAAAGTTAAAGTGTTTTAGATGCACTAAAAACTGGTTAGTACTTATTTATATTATATTTATCTTGTTGATATGTAGTTAGAAATTTACTCCCTGAAATACATCAAAATTCATTAATAGCCACTGTTTTGTAATTCCTTTCCATATTTTTCAAATTAAATTTCTGCAAGTTGCGAGTAGTAGCGAAACAGTTTCTTCTTCGCTATGAAGTATTTACATATACTACTTCTACCAAACAAATGTCTCTTGAGTTTATGGGTTTTGTTAGTATGCATCACAGACTGCCAAACCTTCCACCAAATCTTGTAATACTAAAAAATGTTCTTTTTCATTTGCGAGGTGGGAATCATCGAAAGACACTATAGAGGAGTGAAAACAAGCACGAGTCCTCTATGAGTGTATAGAATTTTAACCCACTAAATACCACATCTCTTTTTTGACCAAACAATAGGTTATACGACCTTTAGTACTTATGTACTGCCTGATCAAAGGAAGTTGGGTTGGGGAATGAAAATTAATTTAAAATTTGCAGCCATATTGTGAACAAAGCTTTTAATATTCAACTAGAATCTTTGGACGTTGTAAATGTGTCTTATGCTTATAATGCCCCATTTAGGATTTGACATGTTGTCATATTGCAATGAATTTAACACTAACCGTTTTGTAAAAAAAACTTCTGCAATGTTTTAAATAAAGCAATTTAAATTTAACCACATATCGTTCTTATCCACAACCACATATCGTTAATTCAATTTAGATTGCATATTTTTTTGAAGCTCCCGTTATTGAGCTACGGCTAACAAAGCAAAAAAACCGTCTACTGAATTTTTTTTCAATGACATGAAAAACTTTACTTATCAAAACATATAATATAATTATTTTCCTGCAATTTAGAATTAGAATTTGTAGTTGTATAAAATCGAGATTTAACAAAATTTTGTAAGAGTGGAATAAAAAAATTAAAGTTTAAAAGATTTCTGAATCGTAAAATGCTATAAGCTTAAGGCATCTATTATAGCAAATTTTTTTATGATCCAACCAGTTAATTAATTTCAATTTTCTCGAATTGTGGTGTTCTGAGTATTTTGTTTTTTTTTTCTTCATTTCTTCATTTTTAATTGAAAGCATAGTTATCTAATCCAAATATTTTAACGTAGAATATTAAAAAGCAGGAAGAAAAAAATTATTATTCATGTGATCATTTCAACACCTAACAGAATGCCCACTCATTAACAATATTTTATAAGTACAATATGTAAATATCAATATAATAATATAAATATTAATGATGATTTTTTATCCAGAAGTTTTAGATTTTAATAAATGCCTAAAAAACTTTACTTCACCAAACAATTCAATTGAACGTTCCGAAATTAAAGAATTTGAAAAATTTTTCCAATTACATATTTGAATATTTAAAAATTATCCTTATTAGAAAATGACATGGTCATCCTTAAAAAACTAAAACAAAAACAAAAACGAGAAAGAATACAGTTGCCTTTGTCAACTCTTAGATACCCGTACGAACCGTTAGTATGTTCACAGCCTGTCACTTTGCCTACAATATTATTTTTTAAATATTTTAGTATTTTAAAATAATTTGGGTGAATTTTATAATTTCTAGAACTATGGGTTGTACATATATTCAAACTATATGTTTATATGTACATTCTTCAAAAGCAGATTCTAACCTTCCACATAACGATTATCAATCCAAAACTTTTTCAAATATTCTATAGTACCATTTAATATTAAGCGGTAAATGTATATTAAATTTACTTAGTACAAAATAGTAAATATAATTTTAAATATTATATTATATTATATTTAAATATTCCATTGACAGAATAATTTCTTATAAGTACAATAAAATACATATATGTATGTAAATACGGCGCTATATAATATATGTACATCTATACTCTTATCATTCTTTCATCAGTGACATATACAATATGTAAATAAACATGATATTATATAAGTATGTACGCATATCAATATCATATAAATAAAAATTCTTCAAGCAACCGTTATGTTGTTTATTTATTTTCACTACGCATTATATCTTCAACAATTTCAAATTATCGAGTAAAATAAAATGCAAAGATTCGTTAAAGAGATTTGTTAGAAAATTTGAAAAAACCAAGTAACACTTTCGTCAATTATAAAGTAACCCTATATTATTAAAAAAAGTTGTTAACAGAAATAAGAGTATAATGTTGAAGCTTTAATTTTTGTGTATTACTTCAAAAAAATTTTAACAGGTGTTTAAAAATAGGAAATTTTCAGTTTTTGACCCCTTATAGCTCCTAAACGGGGGGTGCTACAAAAAATTTTTTGAAATAACTCATATTTATTTTCAAAGATCTAACTTCTGTCAAAATTTCAAGTTTTAAACTTAACCCGTTTAGAAGATAGAAGGGTTAAAGGATTTTGCAAAATTTGAGTTTCACATAACGGTAAATTAAGACACCGTATGCCACAAATATATATTTCTTGTATATATACTTTTAAAGCTAATAAAAGTAGTAATCGTTTGGCGTTTTCAAAATGAAGATATATTTTATACAACTTGTGCTATAACAATTTAAATATAGAGCTTTTTTGAACCTTTGGGGAGCTGTAGCTCCGTAACAGGTGGGGCTACAAAAAAAAGTTCTTAAAAATAAAATTAATATTTTTGTGAGATGTATCACCAGTTAAAATTTCATAGCTCTATTTTAAAAAAAAATGTGGGGATCTACAAGTTAGGTGTTTGAGAGCTACCTTAAGGCTTGGTCCAAACTCAACCAAAAAAAATAGGGAACCTACAAATTACTCCCAGAATATTTTGTGTAAATTTCAAGATTCTAGCTTTCTTAGTTTTTGAGTTAGCGTGCTGACGGATGGACGAACGGACGGACGAACGGACGAACGGACGGATGGACATGGCTCAAACGTCTTAGAATTTTTTTCTGATCCGATTCATACCTTTGAAGGTATATCTAGTTCGCTTATTTCGAGGTGTTACAAACGGAGGAGTAATTTTATTATACCCGATCCTATCGTACGGGTATAATAATATTAATTCATTTGTAGGACATTACGAATATGATTCAAAAATTAACACATCAAAATATTTTTTAGTTTTTATTTATGTTAATATTTGTAATCAGAATGACATCCGTTTGTCTAAAACGTTTTGGTCACATGCATTTTCATCTACAATTTCTTATATGACATTAAAATGTGGAGTTTTATAAGTTATGATTTAAAAATTTTGTAGATAATATCATTATACTGAAACAAGTTATTCTAAACTTCTAATGGAATACATTTAACGTATTGAAGATGAGTTTGATAGTTTGCCTTGTTTTATGATTTACAAAAGGATTTTGCCTCTACTAGTCTCTAATTAGTCTCTGAACAATACTATTTAAGACCTCTTCTGAATCGTTTCATACAATAGAGCCCCAACTATTTTCGGAATTAGAAATAATTGTGGTTAACGAAACGATTCGGTGAGACTATAGATAAAAAAATGTACATGAAAATCTGTTGCATAAAGCACCATATGAAGTTACGAGCTTTTAGAGAGATCAGTAGTAGCACTTTTTAATTAGGGTTGTGCGTATTGACATTTGAAAATATTTAATGCAATCAAAGAAACATTATAAAAATTTAATGTATAAAAGTTAAAAACAAAAAGAATTGTCCTTGATAAAAGTAGGATTAATACTAGTGAGAAAAATGAAGTTGTTATATTTACATATATACTATTATGTAAAATTATTTTCATATATTATGATATGTGATAAAAGTTTTCATGACTAATTTTACTTATAGAATTTCTGAAAATACTTTTATTTTAATCTTATTTGTCTGATTTTATATAATAATGAGTTATAAGGTATGAATTAAAATTGTTATTTATATTATTTATATATAAAATATTTTCTATTTTTAAGATAAATTATTCATTTGTTACTTGGCATTCGTTTATCCGTAAATACAAAAATTTAAAGTAGTACAAATAATCAAACCTTTAAATTAAAACAGAAATACACTTCTTTTTGCGACATTCCGATAAATTCCTTAGTTAATATCGATTCAGATATCAGGAAAAACTCATTTTAGTTTTTCTCTTTAGGTACCAATTCTGAAAAACTATAGTTAGGTGCTAATTCTTGTACCTCCACCTACATCTTTCAAATAGTTTTGGCAAATAAAAATAATTAAATAACAAAAATATTTTTGATAAAATTAATGAAGAACAAAAGTATTAGACACATTAATTTTATAAGAATTGTAATCGAATCATTTAATTATAGGTATATATTTTAATGTTGACAACTCAATTATTCCTTTTATATTTCTAATATTTACTAATTTTTTACAATTCATTCTCTGGTATGAAATTTGAAAAAAAAAAAAAAAAACTAAATAGAAAAACAAGAGAAACCACAAAATTAGAATCCCCTTATACTTCATAAAACTAATCCACAAAAAATCCTTCTTGGGTGTGTTGTTATTTTTGTCTTAATTCCGGTCGTCACAGATAGGGGATGAGAAATAATAACGCGTTCGCAATATGTCAAAACTTAAAAAATTTTTTTTTTTTGTTTTAATTTTTGTTATTTCGCACAAAAACATTACAATCTAAAAAAGAAAAATATTAGACCTTGGGTCCTTCAATACCAGACATTTTCTTTTTATTTTTAAAAGGTTATAATATTATATAAAATAGGACATAAATCGAATTGAATATTTTCGTATCACGAACCCAACCCTTGTGCTTTTATTGAAAAAAAAAAGTAAAAAAATAAATAAATAAAAAAAAAAACTAAACTTTTTACGTGAATGAATGCAAGAATCGGACAACCAGCTGGGCTTTATAAAAAAAAAAAATATTCTAAATGTAAATGAAAATATAAAAAAAATAAAATTTGAAAATCATAAGAAGGATCAAACATCAGGGGTGAAATATATGTATATATAAGAAAATAGAAAAAATAGGTGAGTTGTATGTTAAACTCTGTATATAAAGGTATGTGTTTGTATGTGAATTAAAATAAACTGGACACATAACTAAAAACATAAATCTTGGTGAATCTTGGTTTTTTTTATCAGTATTTTTGTAGAATTACTATTTTGAATATCTCGAATATTTAAATTCTTATATTGGAACTAATTGAACCTTTTGTAATGTGTGTATTCTGTAAATACTGAAAGTTAAATGTATATGGTATGATAAGCATGAAAATTTATGTAAGACTAGAAGTTTATTTTAAGATATTATAAAATTAATTTTAGCTGGTTTCTTGACATTGTTATGATTACATCAATAATAATCAATAATGTGAAGCTATCTAGACTACAATGCAAAGGTTCGTTTGACGTTACTCAGTTACAAACAAACAATTTACAAAACTAGACGACTGACTAGTAATATTTCAATTAGTATAAGGTTACGAATCATGATTTGAGCTCTCATTTGAGTAAAAATTAATTTGATTACTGTAATGCTTAAATTTCCGTAAAAGTTCTAGATTGAAACTTATCAGATAGAACAAAGAGTATATGTTGGCGAAAAACATTTATAGAAAAACTATACCAAAAAACTTTAATAAAACATTAATATGGGTATGGGGTGAAATAAAATGTAAGCAAAACGAGCGCATACATTCTTTCATTACCATCTATTGAAAAAACTTTCAGGAGAATGGCGAAACCTATTGGAGAATTTTGATTCATCTGTAAATTCTATTAACTGTTTAAGAATAACTACAAACTAAATTTCTATTGACGTTTAGTCAGAAAAAAATACTTCTAAAGCAAAAATCAGGATTGTACCTTAAACGGATATAAGTTATTTGGTTTACGATAAGGTAGGTTGATAGGAACAAGTGAAATCTAGAGATTTATGTTTTGCAGGTTTAGGTATATTTTGATTTAAAGTTTATATATATTTAGACTATAAATATTTAAGTATTTTACAAGATACATTATTATTATTATTATTTAAAAAATGATTGCACCATTTTTTGTATTATTTATTGATTTTTTATTCAATTTTTTTTTTGTTTGCGGTTAGTTGCTATTCGTCTAAAAAAAAGTGTTACCAGCGCGATTCCTCAATCAATAAAACTAGATTTTACCCTACTGTATGCCACCTTCCTTTTGGACCAATATATATGTTAGGATCTTTGGTACTATTTTAATGTTTAGGAAAGGGTAGATTTAGAGCAAAAGTAAAATTAAGCTAAAGATTTGTAGGAATATGGTGAAGGAAGATGATAATTTTCTCGTTAAACCTTTATAAATTAATTATTGCCTTGCATATAATTACAATCATCAAGTAAAAAATTTTTTTTTTTTTTTTTACTTCCGTTTTATGTTTTTAATTAAAATCTATTTAGAAAAGATTTGATTGACAGTTTTAAGCTATTTTTTCACATAACTTATAAACTGAAGGAATATTTATGATGAGAAACTCGTAAACATCAGAAATAAAAAAAAAAATATAACCAAATAAAATCATTCTTATTAAAATGTAAAAAAACAAGATATTTTCCCACCGAAATTGGGTTAATATTTGTATTGGTCAAAAATAAAGAAATTTCCGATTTTCCCATAGCTATACATAAAATATTTTGATCCATTTGAATAATATAAAAAAAAAAAATTAAATAGGTACACAAAAACAGAAGAAGGCGCGGACATATGGCAAAAAACAAAAAAAAAAATAACGAAAAATAAATAAAAAAAAAAAATATCTTTCACCAAATAATCGTATATTTTACATAATAGATTTTTTTAGAAGTTCAATATTTCATCAAAATGATCTTTATAAAAATCATTCTCAAAGAATCTTTTAACTTAATTTGTATATGTGTGTGATTTTCCATTTTTAATCTTTCATCGGCTTTACAAAGAATATTTTATAATTTCCTATCAAATATCATCACCCCTTGTTACATGTTTTGCTACATAAAACTTTTAAAAAAAAAAAAAACAAAATATAAACAGGACTCTTATGTAATGGTCATTATTTTTTAAGGATACCAAAATAAAAAGAAAAATTATTTTTTAATATTTTGGTCATGCGTGATTCCCTTCTGGAATGTTTTATAATTTTTAATAGGGATTTGAACTCAAATTTAAATTGAAAATTTAATCAAAGAATTAAATAGCAATCAAGCGATCATCAAATCTTCAAATTTTTTTTTTCGTAAATTTCGCTACTTTAAAATTATTATTAAGATGAGATCAATTTGGACCAACTGATATTCTTTTAAATTCCGTTTTTCTTCTTGTTTCTTTTGATTTTCTTTATAAAAAGGACTCCGTTGTATCAAGATGGAATTTCTCAGTATGAGATTATTATGAAAATTAAATGACAAGATAAGAAGCTACTGGTATCTGATTTGATGTGAATGATTGAATTTGATTAATTGATTTTTAAGAATATTAAAATTTAAATGTAAGGAAGTTATACCTATATGTATATGTTAAATATATTGTTTAAGATTTTATTACTTTTATTGGTCACAAATTATTACAAAATATGGTATGACATATTTGATTCTTTGTGTCACGTTTAAAATCGATTTTGTTCTGATAATGATGTTTGTCTATTACATAGAGAAAAATTATTTTTGATTAAATTTATTATCTAAAAATAGTTTTAATTATAAAATAATATTTTGCTTATATTTTGTGTTTTATTAATACTTTTTCATTTTACTTCATACTTTTAAAATTAGGCGTAATTTTAGATAATTTTAGTAGTAATTGTTAGTTATTAGTGGTAACAATAAAATTTGCGGAACATAGTGTTCTTATTTTAAAGCTGTAATAAACTTTTTTTTAATATACAAAATAGAAAATATATATAACTTTTTCTTTCAAGAACAACTTTTCCACCATTTAAATCTTTGAAATGCTGAAATGCTTAAAATCACAGCCGCGCAGTTTTTTTAAATTTTAATACCTATATATCACTAAAGATAAAAAAAAGGGGGGCCTCGGTGGTCTAGTGGGTAAGAGCGTATAAAATACGCTGTAAACACCGAGGGAGTGTGTGTTCGAATCCTTCACACATCGTAAGAATAATTCCCATACAACATGTACAGTTACGCCTGAAAAGGAAAGGCTGTGTAATTTCCTTGTTACATTTATGTGACAGGCAAATGCACTAAAAAAAATTAAAGGGATGAAATAAAATATTGATCATAGTTGCATTAGATCTTGTATATATTTCAGAAACAGAATACAATATACTTTAATATTGTCACGTAACTATGTTTATTTAAATATATACTTCAAAATTTATATTTCATAAATTAGAATTTTAATTTGCATTACAGAGTATGATGCATTTTCACTTAAAATACAAATTTTATAATGCAAAATACATTTTTTTTTATATTTTTGAGTGCTAAAATAAAGTATTAACTTTTAAACATATTTTTGTTTCTTCTTTCTGCACCACACAAGAAGTTTCATTTTTTTCTCATTTCGTTTACTAAGCCATCGATTATTCAGCTGTAACTTATAAACATACAAATATGCTTGTTAAGCTTTAGTAGGTGTATGCCAGCTGCTTGAACCGCCTTCCTTTCCTTTCTTATTCAACTTCAATTTCTAGAACGTAAAAGAGGCTTGATTTAGCACCCTTGTGCAAAATTTCAAGTTTCCATCTTTATTAATTTCGAAGATATTCTTGTTAAGATTTGGGAGGCGTGCTTCAGCTACCTGAATTGCCACTCCAAGTCATCTCAAATTTCAGAGACATAGAGGAAACGTTACAGAATATCCTTGCACCAATTTGGAAGGTTCCATCTTTATTGGTTTTAGAACTATGCTCGATTGCTCTTGGGCTACTTCAGAAACATTTAAAATTCGAACCCATGGGCCGAGTTTTCTCAGTTGTAATCCCCTTTTTTTTGTAATTAGTAACCTATTATATTAATTTTTGAGTTATCGCGCGAACGAACGAACAGACGGAAATCGCTAAATCGACTCAGGAGGTGATATTGGTTCAGAATATATATAGATGTCCTTATCTAACTTGTTTCCTTATGGTGGTTACAAACACTATACCGAAGTTAAAATACCCTATACTTTAAGTGTAGGGTATAAAAAATTTAAGCTTATAATATACTTTACTTTTGAAAAGTAAAGAAAATCTTCTATAGTGATAATAATATGATTGAATATAAAGAAAAGACTTATTGTCCAGTTCTACTAAATTTATTAAAATGTTGCGATCAGTGCGATTTGAATTTTATTTTGAATATTGGATTATTTTAAAATTGGTATCAATATATACATTTAATAAAATGGAAACAAAAACTTCATTTGTAATAAATCATTATAATATCTATGTAATTTCAAGATTAATTTAGTACTTTAAACAACAAAATGTTACAGCGTATGATAACGAGCCTATTTAGTCAACCATTCTTGAGTTTTAAATATTTAAAAGCCGTATACGGATATTGTATTATATTTAAAATTTGTTAGAGTTTTTCAGATAAATTGGATTAAATTTAATTGTTACAATTTTTTCTATACTCTATAAATATAACAATTAAATTTCATACTATTATTGAATAATTATTTAGCAGTTATTCCTTTTCTATAGATATATATATATATGTATATATATATATATATATATAATAAATCTTTATATCAGTGTTTTATTATAAAAAAAAAATCCTGATTTCACTAGAACTCTTTTATTCTGGAACAAAAAAAAAAATATATATATTTAAAGAACATTAACAACAACAAAAACAACTCATATTTATATACCTATTCACATATTAACATTTATTATTTCGAATAAATAATAAAAAGACAAGATTTTTAGGAAACCATAAAAAATTACTTAAAAGTTAAGCAACTTTTTACTTTTTCGTCCTTTATACATTGTCTTTTTTTCTTTTTATTCATCAATTGCTAGATCTTTCTTTTCTTTTTTTTTTTTTGTCTTTTTTGTCATTGTTGTCGTTATGTAAGGATAATCTGAAAATTTTTTGATAATGTATTTAATATTTAAAAAACATTTGTAACAAGTTTTATTCAAAGAATAAAATTTAAAATGTATATATAGAAAAAAAAAGAACAGAAAAAAACTTATTTTTGATAAAAAAAAAGAAAAATTCAATTCGTTTTGAAAAGGACACAAACAACAAAGGAGAAAAAAAAAGGAATATTTTTTTTTTTTCGGTAACAAAAAAAAAAGAAATTGGACTCGTCGCTCACGGGGATACATCTTTAGGATATTTCTGTTCATCTTTAAGAAAAAAAAAAAAAAATCATATTGTTATAAATATTTAGAATTTTAGAATGAGTTGTTGAAATCAAAATGAAAAAAAAAACCAAAAAAAAAAAAGGACATCATGTTTTATATGTATAAAAACATTAAATAATTTTGAAAACAAAAATTTTTGTTAAATTGAATAACATTTTTTGTTCCTGAAAATTCATTTTCTGTTAAATAAAGTTCCTATTCATTCTTTCTGTATTACATATTATTCATAAATCAAGTGGTCCTTGAAATTTCACTTAGTGTGTTTCGTTTAATTTTTTTTTTTTTTTATTGGGTTATTGTTGAGGTGTTTTTGATACAAATAACAGGATTTAAATTTTAAATTATAATTTTTTTTTTTTTTTTAACAAGAACCAAAAAACAAAAAAAAAATAAAATATGAAAAAAATATGAAAAAAGGAAATTTTTGGGGATCTTATAATATAATTGTTATAACATAATAATATGTTTTGGGTGGGAAAATTGTATGGGGAGTAATACTTCAGATCAATTGAGTTATGGAGAAAAGAATCACAGTGAAAGTGATTCATTATATTTATTGCATGGTTATAATTTGAATATGTTTTCAATTTTGGGATATTACACGAATACCTTATGACATTACAGCTTAGGATAATCTTCCGATTTCTTTACAATTTTTATTATTAATCCATCTATTTGTTTTTTGTTCGGAATTTTTTCTAAGATTTTTATGTTTTTACATATTATAATGGTTTTGTGCTGGGCTTGTCCACTTTCATTCTGGCATCCTACCCATCCAATAAAATTTTAATTTTTTGTTAGTTTTTTAAATTTGCCACTGTCTGTCAAATTATTTATCGATTTTTGTTATCCTTATCTTATTCTTACAAATATGAAATTGTGACCTACTCTATAAAGTCATATTTTATAGAGTACTGTTTCTATATATTAGCAGAATCATGTTGATGTAATTTAATAGTATTTTAAATTCTGTCCAATTTCCAAAATATGTCATCCAAATTGTCACTAAATAGTTCAGACTCTTATAAAAGCGTTATTATTAATTTGGAGTGTAGTTTAGAGTGACTGTCACTGAACAGATTTTTAATTTTTATTAAAATTCATAAGAGATCTATGGCAATAAAAATTTATAAGAAAAAAAACTTTAACCATTAGGTTAGATTTGTTGCATTTTAAAAAAATATGATTATTAGTACATTTTATCACATTTAGAAATATATTTGAAGATATTGATTATATAATGCATTTAACGATTAAGGGTAGCAAAATTAAGCTACAAAATCGTTTATAATTTAATTGAACCTAGGAAGGTCAGAACTTTATTTTTTCAACAAATCGTTATTAGAAATAAAAGAAATTTTATTGATTTTATCCGATCGAAAACTTTTAATAGTTAATTTTTACTTAATTTGAAATTTTTAAATTTTTGATCATAATTTGTAACAGAAATAGAATATTTTATTATCCTTTTCTTTAATATAACACCAACTCATTATATTTACAATTTATTTTATTGCTTTCAAAAATGTATACATCCATATATAAATTTCTATATAAAACGGGTTCCAAGAGAAAATAAAATATCTAACTTGTATTTTTAAATCCTTGAAATCATTAATCATAAAATGAAGGCATAATAATAAGGATAAAGAAAAAGAAATCTATAACTGAATATAATTATCTTCTCTCTTTCCTTTTAATTTTTGTTTTTTTCTTTTCTTATTTTTATATTTTTTTACACATCAAAATTTTTTTAAGTATAGCTACTATAGTTGTATACCAAATCGAATGGTCATTATAATCGGTCTTTTAAATTGTTACATATGTATAAAATAACTGATTGTGCAAAATGATACAAAAAAAAAAAAATTATAAGTATAAAATCATCTTACCAACGAGTATATGACTACTGTATGAGATTTAAGAACTATTCAATACCATATTTTTGGGCACATTTTTTTAACACTTGAATATATTTTAGATTACCAACCATTAAAGAATTAGCTAACCAGCATTTAATAAAATATCTTAAATTAGGTGCCATGTTTTTGTTTTTTTTTGTAGAAGCTAACACATGGGAAGAAAATCTTGGTCCGAAAAGCATTTCCAGACGTAACAGAACCTATTTAAAAGAGTTATTATTGAATATTTTTAGGTTTTATGCCATGATGACACTGGTCTGACAGTATAAATTGTGAAGACTTTTTAAGTCTAGGTTAAATTTATTGTTTTTGTCAGTACAGGACACTGGAAAATCAGTATTTTACGTTTTCTATGCAGAATCAATTTATCTAGAAAATATGCAGTGAAATCCATATGCATTCCTAATGTTCTAGCATGTTAACTATATATCAGAGAATCATCCTTTAGATCATAAACATATTGTCTAACCAAAGTTCTAAACTATAGAGAGGGAGATGATATTTTGATTTGTTTAAACTCAAATAGTTTTCGTTATCCTGAAAGTCGTACTTACAATCCAAAAATATGCATCTTAAAGGCAATAATAAGTAATAAAGCGATTAGATAAGATAATCATACAATTTTATTATAAGCAAGATAAATTTATAGAGTGTTAGCAGTGAAAACTATGTTTGGCAGTCAAGGGTTAATAAAAAGAAAAAAAGAGAAACTATGTCCTATAATACGAAAAGCAAAAAACAAAATTTCTTGTTGTTAAATTTAAAAGAAAAAATCGAACCATATCCTATATGAAAAGGTTAATATGTGGGTGGTTGACAAACCAACTTTGTTTTATTTTTCTTTTAATATTTATATACACAAGAACTTTTGTGATCAACTCTCTATTGTATGAATTTAATACACATGTGTAATTGTGAATAGAATAAAAAAAAAGGATAGGTTTTTTTTTTTAGAGTTTTTAATAAAGAAGAATAAAAAATGAAATAGAAAATGAAAAATGATTAATAATTTTTATGGTTTTATTAATGATAGATATGGGATCTAGTGGTGCAACATATTTTCTTGTATTCTTCAATAACAAAACAAAAAAGAAGCAAATCATAAATTTGAAGAGAAAAGGATCGAATCAAAATGATATTTTATTTTTTAAAAAAGTGGTTTTAGCGATTGATGGTGTGGCAAAAATTTTTCACTTTTATTTCAATTTTGTTTTGAATCATGGTTTGAATTTTTTTGTAGTTTAACGAAATGATATTGCAAAATGAAATTTTTGATATAAATTTTACATATTCTTTTAAAGTTATACGCAATTTCATAAATATAAAATAAAACAAGGTAGAATGTAAACCAACGGTTTTTTAAAGTGCACATTTCCGAAAGACAATACAAACTGTTTAGAATTGTGACTTGCACAAAAATTTGAAAATTTCATGTAATAAGAAAAAACGTGAAAATAGGACTTTGCTGGAATTTTGAGGGGATGTAAGTGCGGAACCCTATATAATTAAGAAAAATATTAATTCACGTAAAAATATATTACTCGAGCTTTAATTTTTATATCTTGCCGAAAAAAAAACAGGTGCTTAAGATTAGCAAATTTTCAATTTTTGAGCCTCTAAAAGCTCTTAAACAGGGGCTGGTACAAAAAAATTTTCTAAGGAAACTTGTATATTATTATAAACTTATAATTCTAAAAGTTCTTTCTTGCCTTAAAATTTCAAGCTCCTATCTAAAAGCGTGCCGGAGTTATTAAGGTAGAAAAATCATGCAAACTATGGTTTTCACATAACGGTAAATTTATATACTAAATTTAAAAAATATTTATAATTTTGATATTGATTTATAAAGGTAAAAAATAATCTTGTCGAATGGCGTTTTCAGATTGAAAAATTGTTAAGCGAAACATGAAATATACGCGTTTAAAAATAGGGATTTTTCAAAGTTTGAGGGGCTGTTAAGTTCTCTAATGGATGGGGCTACATGAAAAAGTTGTTCCACAAGATCAATTTTTTTATGAGACATATCCATGGTTAACAATTTTGTCTCTAAATTTAACGGTGTAGAAGTTTTGTAAACAGACGGACGGACAAAGTGAAACTAATTGGCACATTTTTTCAAAATCTTTTTGGAAATGAGCTAAAAAGAAAAAAAGCAGTGAAAGGTGCGTTTCAAATTCAGGTATTCTACTACTGTTTTAATTGAACTGAAAACATAACTGCTTCATTTTTGTATTTTCAATGTATCACAAGATACATAATATATTATTGAACCTTTTTTTTCTCTTTTCAAAGTTCTTTTTGTATATTTACATTTAAACTTAGAATGACAATATTTAATTAAGAAAGGTTCAATCCAAGGATTAATCTGATATTTAGAAAAAAAAAGTTGGAAAAGAGATGTTCATTATCTCTTTTTGAGGCAATAGTGCACTAAAATGCATTTGTTTTCCACACAATTAACATTTATTATAACATGATGTTTCCAATTTTATCATATGTAAAATAATTTAACACCCAAAAGTGTCATTGGAGGCTTGAATTACCTTAAAGACAATTTTTAGCAGTCACTAAATAAAAATTTGTCTTTTAATTCTATTCTATAAAATAAAATACTTCAGTTTACTATTTTTTCTCGCGTTAAATTTTCTGCATTCCAAAATTTCCAAATTAAGTCCTGATCATATAGCTTTTTATATTTCTTTTATCCTGCTGTTCCTATTTTTCTAAATATTATTATATGTTTTAGTTATTAATATTTTAGGAATACGCGTAATGTGAGATTTATTTGTATATTGTTGAGGTTCTGACAAGAATAAATTTTTATAGTTGAATTTGCTATTGTGAAACTGCTTTAGAGCTCGTAAGATCATTTCTAATGTAATAGATTTCATAAATATGTCATATACACACAATCTCATATAAATGTACGATTCAGTAAGGTTTAACAAAAAATCACGTGCGATTCCTCTGAATGACTTTTCGAAGTTCTCCACCGAATCTCGTAAAAACAAAAAAAAAAACAAAAATTTTAGAAAATATTATAACTCTTGAAACGAAAAAACGTAACAATTCTTAACTGTATTATAAAGCCTCATATGTATTATAGAATAAGTTCTTTTATTGCAGTTCCGTACTCATTAATTTGATTCAAGTATAATTGTTTTTTCTTATTCAAGTAAAACCCATTTCTAAGAAAATCCAACTATGTAAGTGTGATGTGATGTCATTCAAATCAGTTTTCAAAATTTTTTGTTACTGTAAAAAAAAAGTTCGTTATTAATCCAATTAAGACCTTTTTTTGTCTAGGAATCAGTATTAAAAAAATTCGAATTATCCATTCAAAAAAATTAAAAGAAAAAAAAAAACAAGAAGACTTCGAAAGGATATCAATTCTATTTACTACTATATACATATAAAAAAAAAACTAAACAGTAACAGTATCTTCATTGTTATATTGTTAAAATCCCAACTAAACCCACCTAAGTGAAACTAACTGACAAGACTAATATTTAATTTTGATATTGTTCAATACTAAAGTAAATTTAATTATATTTTTTGCTTTATACTTCATTTGGGTAAATTTTCAACAAAACAAAAATGGAATTTGAAAAGCTTCCTTTAACAGACAAAAACTACAGCGTTAAATTTATTCACTTTTTAGAATATTTCATTTTTTAATACCTATCTAAGTTAAGTATAAGTGGAAAAAAAAATTTCACAATAGAAAATGTATCGAATTTCAAGGTAGAACTGTCAACTGTCAACAAAAATTTCAACATACGAGTATAAATCGAATTAAACAAAAAACAAAAGAATCAAAAAAAAAAAAAAATATAAGGGCGCAAAACTTAAAGGTTTTCTTTATTCATAATGCATTACTATAACAATAATAAAAAATTACAATCTTGTTTAGGAACGATAGTTAAAAAAACTACCAACTAACTTATAATCCGGAGTTAACCGAAAAAAAAATCACTAAAAAAAAGAATAAAATTATTTGGATTTGTTAGTTTTGGAAATCCCATTTCAAAATAATTAACTTTTCAAGGATTAAAGGTGATTGTAAATGAAAATTTAATATTTTGATGGATAAAAATATATAATCTAATTAGTAAAAGTAAATATGTATTTAAAAAACAAAAATAATCACAATAATATTTTTATAATCAACTTCAATTTATTCGATCCATTTTATTGTTTTTTCCTAAGTTTACATGAAAAATATTTAATATAAATCTTAGTTTTCATAAATTATAGGCTTAGTCAAAATTATGATTATCAAACAGAAACTTTCTAACATTTCAAATATCATTGATAATTCTAATAACAAAGAAGCAGGAGAGGTGGTTCACATTGATTTCTCTTAATGGAAGCTGATGCTTATATGATACGATACTGCTGAATACAAAACCTACCATGTCATCGTCCGACATTCAGAAGAAAACCTGACCGAAATTATAAGCTATGTAGTGACCAAGAGCCTAAACGTTTTTTAATCTTTAACAAGTTCGAAAATATCCCAGACTTTATCGAAATTTTTGTTTTTAAAATTCTCTCTTTAAATTAACAATTAAAAGTTAACTGCGCATTTAAACGTAGTTAAAAAATTTATAATAAATTTAACGATTTTCAATATTTTTAATACAATTTTATTGTTTATTAAAATTTTATTTGTTTTTTTTTTTTTTTTTTATTTTTGAAATATTTTACAGATTTTATATACAAAAAATCAAAGTATAAGTTGAGGTATAAGTTGTATAATATGTTAAAAGTGTACATTTAATGAGTTTGTTCATCTGTCATCAAAGTCAAAATTTTGATGTTTGTCAAATCAACATGTTGACATTTTATATTTTAAAATTAAAACCAAAAGAGTCCATAATGAGACAATTGTTCTAAAAAAAAATGTCACATATTAAATCAAAAGATCAAAATTAAGATTTAATTAAAATTAAGGTAAAAATATAAAAGTTAAAATTGTCAATTAAAAAAAAAAAATATTTTTTACCCTCTTATAATTATAAAATTTGTATAGTAAAAATTTTAAAACAAAATATAAGTTTTTCTAATGGTTGGAAATTTATAAAGGTAGAGGTAAGTAGAAAATACCTTTAACAATAAGTTTATTTATAAGGCATTTTAAACTATATAAAATTAATATAATTTCAAGAGAACTGGCCAAAGGTGTTGGCAAAAGAACTTAGTAAATAGTATATTTTTAAAAGATAAAAATTGGAGCCTGGATAGCCTAGTGGATAAGAGTCTATAAAATATGCTGAATAACATCGAGTTTGTGTTGGTTCGAATGTGATACAAGTCGAAAGATAAATTCTTACTTACGACATATAGCCACGAGAAAAATCTGTGTAATTTCCTCGTCACAAATACGTGGCAGGCGAATAAACCAAAATAAAAAATAATATAAAATTTCGAAATTTACCAGTTATTTTGGTATTTTTTTCAATGTTAGTAAGAACCTAAAGAAAAGATTTTTTAAATAAATACCACAAAAACTATTTCGAAAAAAAAAAAAATTTTTTAAATATCTCTCATAATTTTCATACCTCTTAATTCTTCAATTTCATTAAAAAAAAAGCATTTTCTTTTTTGTTTTAGTGAAATTCTTCCCACAATCAAATTCAAGTAAAAATTCAATCAATTTAATAAAATCATGATATCATATTTCACACTTATCTTATTTTTCAATAAACCCATGAAGATTCACTTCTTTTAAAAGCAATATTAGCCCTTTCAGATTTCAAAATAAAATTTTTTATAATTTAAGCGCCTCTTTTTAATATTTATTGAATGTTATGTTTTTTTTTTAGTGTTAGCTACCTGTACTACACTTTTTCATTTCTTTAATGTCCGATTTTCGTTATTTTAGATTTAAAATTCATTTTCCATTTATCCTTTTCTTTTTTTTTGTTTTGAATAGGCTTTTTGTCCTCATAAATTTTATTATTTTGATTTTTTCATCTAAATTAAGTTTTATTTATTGTCCTTTAAGCAGAATATTTTTTTTTTAAATTGCTGTGTTTGATTTGAAATGATAAGAGAATTTCTGAATTCCCACACAGTCTCCCACACACGATGTCCTTTTTTGCTATACGATATCCCAAGATTTAGTGTTGTACTTTAAATGAAATTTACCTGTTTATTTTATTTTTTTTCAAAAAGAATGTACATTCACACATACCATATATTGAATGTCAAAAAAAAAAGAAAGAGATGAAACCTTTTCCATAATATAATGTTATAGGAAGAGTTTTTCCAACGTGTTCTTATCTAGATTTCAAAAATTAATTCTACGAAAATATCTTTATTAGAATCTTTATTGAAAAATTTTGCAATTCTATATCAAATATATATATTTTATATGTACATATATAGAAATTCTTTTTTTAATTTTATAATTTTTGGATGGATTATGAACAAGAGTTTAATGGTTGTCTGTCTGTATATATAGTTGTAACAATATTTTAAGAACAAAAATGAAAAGATAATATTTTTACTTGTTGGATGATAGAGCTATCAATGTCACATTTGGCTCTAATGTTTGCATCTAACACTTATTCTTCTAAAATTGGTCAAAAATATTCTGTGAATGTAATAAATGATTATCAAAACGTAGGCAATGATGAATTTCATCAAAACTTAAAAATTAAACAAAGTAATATTTAAATAAGTTATGCTTGAAAATAACAGTTACATATAATGTAAAAAAGCGTCCTCTTTCGCCACTCTCTATTATACTGTATTTGCAGTTCGGGATTTTCATGCCATTATATTGGCTAAAGGAAGAACCTGGGCTTAGTCAGTAAGAATATGTACATTTTTAGGATGTAAAAATAAGTTTATTGCATTTTTATTATTGAGGATTGCACAATTTTTTATGATTTTTAGATTTTTCCAAAAAATTCTTCTAGCAAAGACTAACGATATTTGATTTTAAAATGTAGCATTATTTGTTTAGTAACTCTTTTGTTTTATATATATAGTTTTCATGAAATCATTTTTGTAACCAGATTTAATTTGTTTTAAACTCTACATTAATTGTTGTTTTTTGGTTTTTATTTTTAAATGAAATTATGAGGATTTGAAGCTCGAATTTATAAAGCTTATTTATTTCTGTTGCTTATATAGCCTTGAGTCTAAACTATCTAGAATTTTATTCCCATACAAAGATATTTTGCAAGAACATATTATATACTGTTATAGCATAAACTTTAAATATGTACCTATGTATAAGTATTCTATTTATGTATGTATAACGCTATGTTCTCAAAAATATATTATTAGAAGAATATCATCTTATAATGATTGAAGTGATCCTATTGTGAAAATAAAGGAAGTTAAAATTTCTAATAATTTGATACCGTTTTACCTGTGTATATAATATCATAATAGAGTAAATATCTTTTTTTTTGTGTTAAGTTTCAAAAATTTAATAAATTTTAAATAAAGGATAATTGATGACCAAAAAAAAACTAAAATGATTTTATTTAATAAACAAAAATAGAAAGTACAGGATTACAAGCCACTAAATATATGAGGAATCCTTAAAATTATCTTTCTTATTTTTCTTTTGATGAAAGAAATTGCAGAAAAAAAATATGGTCATCTTTCAAAAATTGTAATACATTTATAAAAATACACTAGTCTGCAAAAAAAAAAATATAAGATGTATAAGATGCATGCATGAAAAATCCAAGATGCAAATAAAATGTGTCTAAGACTGATTATCGTTCGTATCTTTTCAACAATTTCTGGTATCAAGATTAAAAAATCCTTGGTAAAAACAAGATCATAATTTACAGTTCATTATTCATTGCCAATTTATTATTCGTGGTATTATAAGAACTTTGATGATGTGGTCTGATTAAAGATAAGGTAAAGTATAAAGATAGGGATAAAGAACTAGTTTACTTTAAAGAGTTTATTTAATTTACGACATCGATTTATTCGCTGGTATCTGCTAGCTAAAGAGGTGACTTAAATAAGCTATAAAATCTCCTTATTTTTTTTCTCTAAATTACTTATTATTGTCAAATCGTGGTAAAATCGTCTAATGAATAAAAAAAAATTTTAGATTTATTTTATTTGCGTCATTTATAACAGATTACCCCCATTTAAAATAAAATCAGTAATTTACGATAAGTTGATAAACATTTTCACTCATATTTTTTTGTTTTAACGTATTTTTTGCATAAGTATTATTTCGTAGACAAGTGTACATATCCTTTTTCTTAAGTGTAATATGAGAAAACATATTTTGTTTTTGTTCTTTCTTTGATCGTTAATGATCTTTTCATTGCAATTCAATTAATTTTTAGTTACTTTTGCTTTTTTTTTTTTTGGTTTATTGCAATCTTGTAAATGAATGATGCAAAAAAGGATAATAATGATCTAAGAACTATTTATTACATATTATTTTAAGTATAGAATATATTATATAGTTGGCATATGAAAAAATCATCTTTAGAAATTGTAAAATATTTAAAAAAAAAAGACTTAAAAGAAAAAAAGGTTATTATGGACTTGTTGTTTAATATTCAATTCCTTGTTGATAATCTAGGATTCACAGTAGGTAAAGGATCTTTTGGAATATGATCAAAACTCTTCATTTGTTTTTGATTA